>OZ030010.1:141482825-142082825 GCA_964023405.1 Apodemus agrarius | reverse complement strand
CCAATATACTTGTTCTGTAATTATGGCATTTGTTGAGATATCTGCATAATACTGAAAAATTCCTAGGTACTCGGGCTTCCTTGAAACAACCTCTTATACAGCACTCATAAGTTTAGCGCTTTAAGTTGAAGCATTCACTTGGCTTACTAGAAACTTTGCCTTAGTGAGTTTGAATATATTCTACATTACCTTTTCTTCTGGTATTGGATCATTTGAATTAACTTTCAGACTCTATGTGAAGGTCTGTTGTTCTCATCTCACAGGTCACAGGTCTGGATATTCTTGAGTTAGTCTATCATCTTACAAATAAAATGGAACTTGTTTCTTGTTACTACTGTTATCATCAAATCGTCTTATTTTCCTGTGTTTGAGTTCTGGAAGAAGTGTTATTCTGCAAGATAATATATAAAAACTTCCTCAGTTATTTTTCCCTGAATCCATGTATTTTCTTATTTTTAACAAATGATATTCATTATAAGATCCATTGTTTGTAATATAAGTTTAGGCGCATTTAAACATTAGCAAAATAAAAAAAAATCCTTTGACATCTAGATGCTCCTTAAAGAAAAATTATAACATTATGGTGGTTTAATTTTTATCATTTTCTTGCTATATAGATGATTTTTCACTTACAAATTATGAGTAAGAGCTGGGAAGAACAAAAATTGTGCCAGGTAAGAATATTTTTAAGACCTTTTAAATACCATTTACATCCTTTAAAATAAATATGCAAATAAGTTACCTACAATGAACAGACAGCTGACTAGTCATCAAAAATTTCATATTGGGATGTGCCATTTGCTTCTAGATGATACCTTTCTCAGGTCTCTAGTTAACACCTTATGAAAGGGAATTATTGACCAGGGCAACTGGCTCTGTTATGGCAACTGCATTGACTTTCTTTCTGTATGATGATACTTGTATATTATTTCTCCTCTAAGAAATGAAACCAGGAAGAAACTGAGACTTTATAGTGTTTATGTAATTATGTCAACCTCACAAGACAGATTTAAATCAATGGTGTTCAATATAAATTTCAATGACAATGCAAATATTCTATATTTATCTTGTAATTTTTATTTGAATCTGAATACCAGTCTTTTAAAATATCAGTACTGATGGAGTACATTTAAAATAATTTTAAATTTATTCTTTGAGAATATCAAACTTCTCCCAGGTCTTCCTCTACTTGCCCATGGGCCCATCTTTATGTTCATTCTTTCTATTAAAAGAAAACACACGCAAAACAACAATGTAGTCTTATTTGTGTTAAGTCAGTTACCCTTCAGCAAAGCACTTGCTCTAGAAGATCATTTCATTGAAGAAAAATAATTTTCCCTCTCCAGTTGAGAATAGCCTTTTGAATGAGGTGGCACTTTGTGTCTACCTACCATCCTCCATGCTCCATATAATTATCATAGTCTCATTGGAACATAAGTAGGTCTCATCTATGATGTTACAGTGTCTGTATATTCTGATGTGCATCCACCATACGGAGTCTGGAAAATTCTGTTTCCTTGGAGCCATCCACAGCCTCTCTTCAATTATTGTACCTCTTCTGCATAACGTTGAGGGAATGGGGTGTGACACAGCCATTCCATGTAGAGGTTAGCTTGTCAAAGTCTTTCTCACTCTCTTCATGTTGAACAGTTGTTGGTCTCTGCATTAATTCCCATCTACTGGAAGAAGAAGCTCCTCAGATGAGGTTTGTGTGATGCTTTGAGCTATGGGTATTAGAATATGCCATTAGGAGTTATTTTATTATTATATCCATTTAACAGGATAATAGTAGTAGGTTTTCCCCCAGGCCAGCGACTTATCTGTTTTCAGGTTATTGGCCTCAGAGGAAGTATATTTTATTTTATTTATATAAGTACACTGTAGCTGTCTTCAGACACACACCAGAAGAGTGTGTCAGATCCCCTTACTGATGGTTGTGAACCACCAGGTGGTAACTGGGAATTGAACTCAGGACCTCTGAAAGAGCAGTTGGTGATCTTAACTGCTGAGCCATCTCTCCAGCCCCAAGGAATATATTTTAACCCATCTTATTTAACTTAATTGCTGTGATATTGGGCAACTAAGAGGTTGAGTATTTTGATTCATAAGTAGTGGCTCTTTGATTGAAATTGCAAACTTCTCAGCATTTATGTACCATATACATTCTGACCAAGGTGGACGATCTTAGGCAAAAGTAACCTTCCTCACTGCTAATGCTTCTGAGTTTATTTGACCATTCCACTTATTTCTTGTTGATGCTCAGTTACTGTATTTTTATTCAACAAAATTGCTCCAGTGAATAGATGGTTGTGACATGTGCTATTTCTGAAGGTACAGAACTTTTATTCAGAATGACATTTACATAGATTTGGTGAAACACATTTAATTTCCTCCTCTAAGGAACTCATTTAATATAAACAAGTGCTTCTTACATCATCAAGAATGCAGACTTGGGGAGGAAATGTAAATAACGAAGAAGAGTTAGAAATATTTTTAATTTAGCAAGTACTGATTACTGATATCTCAATGATCACTTTTGAAAATAAATCACTCAGGATGGTAGGCATGTAGCTCAGTGGTAGAGTACCTACCTATCTTGTATGAGGCCTTAGATTCTACCCTTAGCCTGAAAATAAATAAATAAATATGTACATATATTGTGATGGCTAGGGAAAACTTAACTGTAAGAGGCACTCCTTTAATAGCTGTTTATCTTTGCCCTACATTTTCCATGGGCTCCTAGAGCCCTGGGAAATGCCCCGGGATGCATCCGCTCCTGCATCCTCCCTGGAACAATGTTGCTGCTATGAGATAAAAATGAAAGAATGGTATGCCTGCTCAGAGATAATTGACTGCTTGTTCTGGATTTTGTAAACTGCTTATCACCATGGGAAAGGAACGAAGCAGCTTTCTGTATCCCAGTGTAATGCGAGTGAGAGATAGTGTTAGGGAGTAAAACAACATTCCCACTCAGCTGCAGAGTCCACAGAAGAGAGGGAACTGTAATATGCACCTTTAGATGCCTTTCCCCTAGACCTCTCCATTTTGATATGGTCTCAATTTGCTTCAAAGGCCATTGTCTTTCTGCTAGGAATAAGAATAAACTCATTTAATTTTAATCTAAATTTGGATAGAGTCGTTAGCTCTTTCAAAGTGGATTTGTACTCCATCACGTAAATAAACAGCAACAAAAAAACAAACCAAAACAAAACAAAGAGAAACAAAATCAAGAGCAAAACCCAAATCACTCATCATTTAAAACAAATCAACAAACTAGGTGTCTGGCATTTTAACACCTAATTCCTTTCCTCATAGTTGCTTACCCAGTCTCATATAAGAGTTAAAGTAACAGAAACTAGTTCTGTTTGTACTCTAGAGTTTCTCATTCCACTTTAAGGTGACTTACATTTCTAGACAATACATCATTGTGGTGTGACCACATTTATAGTAGGTCATGGTTCTTACTTCTGGAGTAATATGACATATGCAGTTTCATTTTCATGTAGCAGCATTCCACAGATTGTAGATGTAGCTCCCTTTTACATATATGTTCCTGTGCTGAGTTCCAGTTGTGGTATCCATGACAAACTTTTAGTTTTCTTCACTATTAGGTCCTGGTCCTCTTGATATGAATGTATGCTAATTTAAAAGTGGCACATTTAAGGCAAAATTGATACCCCACATGTGGATTCCAAAATTATTCACAGAGCTGAGATTACCCCTCTCCATTCCTTTTAAAACAGGACTATTCCAATACTCTTATTGACTGTTGATCAACTAGAAGAACATTGTTATAGTCTCAAGTATTGAGTGACATCTCCATTCTACTCACACAGTTATATTTAGTTGAACTTCATATGAAACCCATATTAGATTTCCCCTTGATAACATGGTGAATGCATTGAGATACTTCTGTAGAATTAAGTCATTTCTATTGTTCACTAGAATGTGATTGATAAGAACCTTGTAATATCAGCAATCTTTGGAGATTATTTCAGTTGACTAAAACTACCTTGCCAAGGTTATTTTTGCATTTGGGGCTAAATATTATGTACTGAACAATAACACAGCAATATATGTCATGACTATGCTCCCTCCCTCAACTTTATTTCAGTCCCCTTAAAAATCTTGCTGGTGGGATTGCAAGCTGGTAAAACCATTCTGGAAATCAGGTTGGCAATTCCTCAGAAAATTAGACATAGTACTACCAGCAGACCCAGCTATACCACTCCTGGGCATATACCCAGAAGATGCTCCTACATGTAATAAGGACACATGCTCCTCTATGTTCATAGCTGCCTTATTTATAATAGCCAGAAGATGGAAAGAACCCAGATGTCCCTCAACAAATGAATGGATACAGAAACTATGGTATATATACACAATGGAGTACTATTCAGCTATTAAAAACAATAAGTTAGCTATATATGTCTTCTCAAACATCTTTTCTTTATTGTGAAATCCTCATAAATCTTTTCTTTTACTTTTTAAAATTATGCAGCAAATATGATATGTATAGTGAACCTACTGTGTAAACAGTGCATCAGAACTGCTTTACTCTTATGTATGTCTTATTGGTCAGCCTTTTCTTATCTTTCTCTCCATTCCCTTTACTCTTGGGTCAAGATTATGCTATTCTCATTGTATTCTTTGGTGATACAACAGTTTGATTGATTGCTAAGTAGAGGATATGATCTTTGCACTACTAGAACAATAACGTACAGATCAAAGAACAAATGAACAGAGAAAGATCTTTCAGTAAGGAGAAGCCTGACTAGCATAAATATTAATTGACACTGCCAGATGGGTATTACTGTGATCACACAGAAGAGCTAAGTCTTTGATTAGATCAATTGCCAACCTCAATCATTATAGATGAAGCAAACAATTTGGAGAAGTTTCACCACACAATAATGCTTTTTACTCTGATATGTCTGAAAAGTTCTAAGAACAGAATGTCTTAACTAGTAAGGTCATGAATTTTAAGTTATGAGGAACAGGAAAAGTCAAGTTTTATTGTGAGAATGATTGACAATATTTGGTGGAAAGTACAATCACTTTTGAAGGGTCTTTTAGCATCCAACTAGTTATTTATGGTAGAACTAACTTAGTGTCTGAATGCATCACTGTATACTAAGATGTCCAAGCAACTAGAAGCACGCAAGCTATTGTTATTTTCAACTATATTTTATTGAGGTGCTTTTCAGTTTCCACGTGTTGTATCTTTAATTTTAGAGTTATGTTTGGAGATTGTAAATAACACTTTGATTTTGTTTTTGTTTATTTTTCCATATGAGTTAAATAGTTCCAAAATCATGAGATGAGGATGCAATGAAATATGTAAGGAATAAAACTAGTATCTGATATACAATAGCTATTTAACAATACATCATTATGGTAAACATTTTAAATGTGTTTGTTATTTATTTTATAACATTACTAGAAATTAAACCAAAATGTTCCATCCATATTAAATAATACAGACATTTCGCTCTTTGTTCATGGTATAAGACTTCTTTTGTGATTATATTTTGTAATTATTTGATATGCAGTCTTTGTTAAGTGTATGGGTATTCTCAAATTTTAATTCTTTTGCCTTTATTTTCAACATTAAAAAAATAACAGAATCTGTGAAGCAACAGATGAAAAATGTTATCACTTTTTGAATAATGCATTATGTTGAAAAGTAAATGATTTAAAATATAATTGCTTCTGGAAATGACTTTATGAGTAGGTAGATTTAGTAGAGGAATGAAAATAATGTGCATGAACAAAGTATAATTTGATTTCTTACCATAGCGACGTGTGAGATAGTTATTGCCCTATTTTGCCGAACATGGTCAGTTTATTATTAGTAAATAGTGAGCTTTTACTTTTCAGTGACATTTTTTAAGCATGGTTAGTTCATATTTATGTTAGTAGGATGAGAACTCAAATACAAATTATATCTGCTCTAAAATAGAAACACAATCTAATTTGCAAATGATAATTATTCTGATTTGCTTAAAGCAATCTTGTTGGTAGTAAATTGTTCTCATCTGTAAAGTTGCAATGCTGTCCTCAAAGCTTTACAGTGGAAATGTGTAAGACACAAAAGGCCCTCTAAATTAAGAACAGTTAGATAGATTTTAAGCATACCTGTTTATTTTAGGAGAATAAGAACTTTATTTTAATGATACTTAATATATAATGACATAGCAATGTTGATTTGAGGAACTCCAAATGAGCGATATGATATTCCGAATTATCCTACATCTCTTAGGTATGGTGCCTTATTTTCCCTTCCTTATTTAGAGTAGCTAGTGTTCTGTAGATGACTTGGTCAGAAGTCCTCCTTTTGCATACAGGATTTAGGTCTTTCACAGTGTGATGGTTTGAATATGCTTGGCCCATGGTGTGGTATTATTAGGAGGTGTGGCCTTGTTGGAATAGTTATATAAATGTGGGTGTGGGCTATAAGACCCTCATCCAAGTTGCCTGGAAGTCAGTCTTCCACTAGCAGCCTTCAGATAAAGATGTAGCACTCTCAACTCCTCCTGTACCATGCCGGCCTGGATGCTGCCATGTTCCCACCTTGATGATAATGGACTGAACCTCTTTACCTGTATGCCAGACCCAATTAAATGCTGTCCTTATAAGAATTTTCTTAGTCATAGTGTCTGTTCACAGCAGTAAATCCCTAACTAAGACACCCACTACTCCAGTGCTTAGTGGCAGAATAGTCAGGACACATTAATTATTTGCAGTTCAGATTCTAATTTTCACTGTTCTCTGAAAGACTGTATCCTCAATATGATTACCTTGTTGTATATGCCTCATTACCATTTAATTGCTTTTTATTTCAGTCAAGGAGATAATTGTGATGTATATCTGAATCATTGACTACAAAACAAGAGCACAAACCAATGACTATATTGAAAGCATAAACTAAACAGAAATTCCTGGGTTTGCCATGTCTCCCTGGTAAAAAGTTTCTGTAAGTGGCTTTTGCCTCATATTTTTAATGAAAGCATTTATTTCAATTATTTTAACATGCTTAAACTCTAATTGTATATGCTTATATAGGTATATATATATGTGTATGTATGTATATGTATATTATCATTTTATACATTGAGATCAAGCTATAATAGTTGCTTTAAATATAGATGGCCATAAATCTAGTTCTACATGATTTAATAGAAGAAAGAAACAGAATGTAAAGTAAATTAACATCTGAACTACAATTATTGTTTGTCTGAAGCAAATATTAGATGAGGAAAATGCTCTGACAAAATATGGAGAAGTTGGGATCTTTATTTTTTTCAGAAATCTTTAAGGTTTGCCCAGCTCCTACTTTATATTTACTTAGGCAAAGTCATCTAAAAGTTTTGCATTTCCAAAGACTGCATTATTTTCATTGGGTTCTGTAGCCATAACTCCTTCAGAAGCAGATGTGTCTTATCCGTGACTTCCTGTTTTTTTTTTCAAGGATGCTGTTAGTCTAGAAAGTACACTTAGAATCTATCTCGGATAAATAAAAGGACACTTGGGCCTGCTTGCAGGGCTAGAAAAAAAATCTATGTAACAGGAAAGTGCCAGTTCTGCTTGTTTTCTTGTTTTAGGGAAAGAAATCCAAAGGATCGGGCAGGGAAAGCAATTTTCTGGCCTAGAAGCCCCCAGGAGGAAGTGCACACACAGGTAAGTGGCATGTTAGTAGGTTATCTAGCTAGAAGATGGCAGAACCAGGGCTTGAATATGGGGAGCTTACATTCCAAAATGAATGGGTCTGTTTACTCACTGCCTGTACTGCAAGAGAATGAAGTAAATGGTGGTCAGCTTAAAAGCAGGACCCTTTGCTTTGTTTGCCTGGTGTGGAAAGGAATTGCCTTGCTCTGTGTGTGTCTGATAGCCCAGAAAATGTCTGCTAGTGTTTTTTTTTCAATTGCAGCTACTACAGGAAGTGTCAAAAGGGTAGCTGGGTAACAAAAAAACATTTGGTATAGAGTGGCAATTGCTAGAACGGAAATAAACCACTTGTTAGGAGCAAATCTATGGAGAGCTTTCATTACAAAAAAAATACCCTTTTCGAAGGTTCCTTTTCCTCTTATGCTTTTCAAGTACTACTTAGCCTCATTGTTGGTACTAAAGCTTTTATGATTCCAGGCACTTCAGAGACTCCCAGCATGGTTGATACCTATTCTCTTTCATTTCCTTTATTGGTTTTGATGCTCTTGATTTCTCTGTGTTTAGTACAACTATACCCTGCATAAGCTGTATGAGCTTTTCAGAAGGAGCTTCATACTTGCTTTTGCTGCCTGAGCTCCTGCTACCCAGTTAGAATGATTGCACACAGGAGGCTGATTAACCTGTACCATCTTCAAGATGGTTTCACACCACTACTGCTGGGTATTATCCCACTCCAACCCTTCTGGTGGTTTCATGAAGTTTAATAATAGCAAGGAACATCTTGCTTTACACCATCACGTTTCATGGATATCAGTTCAGTTGTGTCATTGTGATTTTTGTGAATTAGGAAAATGGAAGCATGCCGAATGTATTTAAAGTATGGCCAGTCAAGGAAGGAGACAGATAGAATCTAGTCATGATGTGTATTGTATAAAGGGACATTGTACAATTGTGTAAATAGATTATTTCCCATAAATGTTGAAGTGTAGCTATAATGAGATGAAATTCTCTAACAGAACATTATCCTATATAAATTTTCTAAATGTTTCTCTAATTTAAAAATTTTGGAGATGGTTGCTATATTTGAATGTCAGTTTGGGATTGTTTCCTAGGTTTTAATGACTCATTGAATGTGAATCATAATCTGTTTTCTTTCTATATTTAGTGGCATTTGTGTTTGTTTCTTAATCTCAATGTTTCTTTTGGGATTGCTGCAATATAGTTCTTATGAAAAATTCAAAAGAAATGAGCTGTTTTTTTTAAGATTTCATTTTCTTTATAATAGTAGATACCAGTGCTGTGTGTTTATAAAGTGCTATTTGATTAGTACTGTATATTTATATACAATGTCTTCCTTGATTATTACTGTGACATTTAATGGCAAATAAAATAGGCATTATAATTCTAATTTATATATATATATATATAAATTGAAAGTCTAAGAGATCACAGTATTTGTAAAACTTTTAATTGCAGACCCAGTAAAATTTCATATTTACATATTTTGAGTGATAGTTTCTCACTATGAAGTCTAAATTGGACTCAAGCACACAGTACTAGGACCACAGGCTCCAGAATGTTAGAATAAAACTCTTATGAATCTTGAAATAGAGTTTTTACAGGTTGTAGTACATGAGAAAGAGTAAAATGTTGTATGGACCAAGGGCTCAATCACTAATTGGAAACTTACTGCTATTTGGTATTCCTCTTTCCTCACCAGTTCCTACTATGGCTTCTGTGTCTATGTCAGGACTGAAATTCATAGTCTTTTAAATAGTTGGAGACTTGACACTTGAGGCATGAAGGTCATATCCTGAGTTTCGTGCAATCCAGCAGGTGAAGAAAACCTCCACCAGTCTTGCACAGCACCAATTCTGGATAAGAGATACTTGCTGGGCTGTCCTGGGGCGTGCGTAGGACTGTTTCCTGTATCTCTGCTTCTGAAATCATTTTCCCATCTGGCGAAATGTTATACAGCATTTTGTTTTTTATGACAGGACTATGATGCATACTGATTGAATCTTGTGTCAAAGAGAAAGCTTTTATCAGTCGGATATTCTCCTTTGTTTTATTTTCCTCAATACTGATTACTGTCTGATAATACATTGTTTGCTGTCATCTCTGCTACTAGAATACCTGCTTCCTGAAACAAAGAATTTAATCATTTTTTGTTCAGTCAAATACCAGGATTTTAAACCTAGGTATGAAAAATAAGAAATACATAAACAAATTAGTGTTTTCCAAGAATAAATGCATTTTAGAATGGACCTTCTACAAGAAAAAGAAACATTTTACCATCTTCTATAATATTTTTTTTTCAAATAAAAAAGATAATTTATTTACTTTAAGTGACTTTCTAAAAGTTAAGAGATATTTTTTTTTGTTATTTTTTATTTATTTATTTATTTATTTTTTATCATTTTTTTTTATTTTCTATATTCTTTGTTTACATTCCAAAGGCTTTCCCCTTTCCCAGGTACCCCCCACCATATGTCCCATAATTCCTCTCCCCCCCATGCTATTCCCCACTCTTCCCCCCCCCCCCACGATTTCTCTGTTCTGGGTCTACAATACTGGATCCAATCTTTACAGGCCCAGGGTTCTCTCCTTTTTTTCTTCTTGCGAGTCATTTGACTTGCTAATTGTGCCTTGAGTATTTAGGGCTTCTGGGCTCATTAATATCCACTTATCAGTGATTGCATTTCGTGTGTATTCTTTTGTGATTGGGTTAGCTCACTTAGGATGATAGTTTCCAGATCTAACCATTTACCTACAAATTGCATGAATTCATTATTTTTAATTGCTGAGTAGTACTCCATTGTATAAATATACCACATTTTCTGTATCCATTCCTCCTTTGAGGGATATCTGGGCTCCTTCCAATTTCTGGCTATTATAAACAAGGCTGCTATAAACATAGTGGAGCATGTGTCTTTGTTGCATGCAGGGGAATCCTCTGGGTATATGCCCAGGAGTGGTATGCCAGGGTCCTCTGGGAGTGGCATGCCCAATTTTCTGAGGAACCGCCACACTGATTTCCAGAGTGGTTTTACCATTTTGCAATCCCACCAACAGTGGAGGAGTGTTCCTCTTTCTCCACATCCTCGCCAGCACTTGTTGTCTCTCGAGTTTTTAATCTTAGCCATTCTGACTGGAGTGAGGTGGAATCTCAGGGTTGTTTTGATTTGCATTTCCCTGATGACTAATGATGTTGAACATCTCTTAAGGTGTTTCTCGGCCATCCGAATTTCTTCTGGTGAAAATTCTTTGTTTAGCTCTGTGCCCCATTTTTTGATAGGGTTATTTGGTTCTTTGGGGTCTAACTTCTTGAGTTCTTTGTATATATTGGATATTAGCCCTCTGTCGGATGTGGGGTTGGTGAAGATCATTTCCCACGTTGTTGGTTGCCGTTTTGTCTTTCTGACAGTGTCCTTTGCCTTACAGAAACTTTGTAATTTTATGAGGTCCCATTTGTCCATTCTTGATCTTAGAGCATAAGCTATTGGTGTTCTGTTCAGGAACTTTACCCCTGTGCCCATGTCCTCCAGGGTCTTCCCAAGTTTCTTTTCTAATAGTTTCAGTGTGTCTGGTTTTATGTGGAGGTCCTTGATCCATTTGGAGTTGATCTTAGTACAAGGCGATAAGAGTGGGTCAATTCGCATTCTTCTGCATGTTGACCTCCAGTTGAACCAGCACCATTTGTTGAAAAGGCTATCTTTTTTCCACCGGATGGTTGTGGCTCCTTTATCAAAGATCAAGTGACCATAAGTCTGTGGGTTAATTTCTGGGTCTTCAATCCTATTCCATTGATCTACCTGCCTGTTGCTGTACCAATACCATGCAGTTTTTAACACAATTGCTCTGTAGTACTGCTTGAGGTCAGGGATATTGATTCCCCCAGAAGTCCTTTTATTGTTGAGAATAGTTTTAGCTATCCTAGGTTTTTTGTTGCTCCAGATGAATTTGAGAATTGCTTTTTCTAGATCTATGAAGAATTGATTTGGGATTTTGATGGGGATTGCATTGAATCTGTAGATTGCTTTTGGCAAGATGGCCATTTTTACTATATTGATCCTGCCAATCCAGGAGCAAGAAATATTTTTCCATCTCCTGAGGTCTTCTTCGATTTCTTTCTTCAGGGACTTGAAGTTCCTGTCATACAGATCTTTCACTTGTTTGGTTAGAGTTACGCCAAGGTACTTTATGTTGTTTGTGGCTATTGTGAAGGGTGTTATTTCCCTAATTTCTTTCTCAGCCTGCTTGTCCTTTGGGTACAAGAAGGCCACTGACTTGCTTGAGTTAATTTTATAACCTGCCACTTTGCTGAAGTTGTTTATCAGCTGTAGAAGTTCTCTGGTGGAGTTTTTTGGGTCGCTTAGGTAAACTATCATATCGTCTGCAAATAATGATAGTTTGACTTCTTCCTTTCCAATTTGTATCCCTTTGACTTCCTTATGTTGTCTGATTGCTCTCGCTAGAACTTCAAGTACTATATTGAAAAGATATGGAGAGAGAGGACAGCCTTGTCTAGTCCCTGATTTTAGTGGGATTGCTTCAAGTTTCTCTCCATTTATTTTGATGTTGGCTACTGGTTTGCTGTAGATTGCTTTTACTATGTTTAGGTATGGGCCTTGAATTCCTGCTCTTTCCAAGACTTTTAGCATGAAAGGATGCTGAATTTTGTCAAATGCTTTTTCAGCATCTAATGAGATGACCATGTGGTTTTTTTCTTTTAGTTTGTTTATGTAGTGGATTACATTGATGGATTTCCGTATATTGAACCATCCCTGCATTCCTGGAATGAAGCCTACTTGATCATGGTGAATGATCGTTTTGATATGCTCTTGGATTCGGTTGGCAAGAATTTTATTTAGTATTTTTGCATCTATATTCATAAGAGAAATTGGCCTGTAGTTCTCTTTCTTTGTTGGATCTTTTTGTGGTTTAGGTATCAGCGTAATTGTGGTTTCGAAGAATGAGTTGGGCAGTGTCCCTTCTGTCTCTATTTTGTGGAATAGTTTGAAGAGTATTGGTGTTAAGTCTTCTTTGAAGGTCTGGTAGAATTCTGCACTAAAACCATCTGGTCCCGTACTTTTTTTGGTTGGGAGGCTTTCTATAACCCCTTCTATTTCTTTAAGGGTTATGGGACTGTTTAGCTGGTCTACTTGATGCTGATTTAATTTTGGTATTTGGTATCTGTCTAGGAAATTGTCCATTTCCTCCAGATTCTCCAGTTGTTTTGAGTATAGGCCTTTGTAGTAGGATCTGATGATCTTTTGTATTTCCTCTGTTTCTGTTGTTATATCCCCCTTTTCATTTTTAATTTTGTTAATTTGGATACTATCTCTGTACCCTTTGGTTAGTCTAGCTAAGGGTTTATCTATCTTGTTGATTTTCTCGAAGAACCAGCTCTTGGTTTTGTTGATTCTTTGTATGGTTCTCTTTGTTTCTGCTTGATTGATTTCAGCCCTTAGTTTGATGATTTCCTCTCTTCTACTCCTCCTGGGTGAGTTAGCTTCTTTTTGTTCCAGCGCCTTCAGGTGTGCTGTTAAGTTGCTAGTGTATGCTCTTTCCAGTTTCTTTTTGGAGGCACTCAGGGCTATGAGTTTTCCTCTTAGCACTGCTTTCATTGTATCCCAGAGATTTGGGTAGGTCGTACCTTCATTTTCATTGAAGTCTAAAAAGTCTTTGATTTCTTTCTTTATTTCTTCCTTGACCAGGGTGTCATTGAGTAGAGTATTGTTCAGTTTCCATGTGTATGTGGGCTTTCTGTAGTTCTTCTTGCTATTGAAGACCACTTTTACTCCATAGTGATCCGATAGGAGACATGGGATTAGTTCGGTCTTCTTGTATTTGTTGAGGTCTGTCTTGTGACCAATTATATGATCAATTTTTGAGAAGGTACCGTGCGGTGCTGAGAAAAAGGTATACTCTTTTGTTTTAGGATGGAATGTTCTATATATATCTGTTAAATCCAATTGGTCCATAGCTTCAATTAGTTTCACTGTGTCCCTGTTTAGTTTCTGCTTTCCTGATCGGTCCATTGAGGAGAGTGGAGTGTTGAAGTCACCTACAATCATTGTGTTAGGTGCGATGTGTGCTTTAAGCTTTAGTAAAGTTTCTTTTACGAATGAGGGTGCCCTTGCATTTGGTGCATAGATGTTCAGTATTGAGAATTCTTCTTGGTGGATTTTCCCTTTGACAAGCAGGAAGTGACCTTCTGTGTCTCTTTTGATGACTTTAGGTTGAAAGTCGATTTTATCTGATATTAGAATGGCTACTCCAGCTTGTTTCCTGGGACCATTTGCTTGTAGAACTGTCTTCCAGCCTTTTACTCTAAGGTGGTGTTTGTCTTTGACACTGAGATGTGTTTCCTGTATGCAGCAAAATGTAGGGTCCTGTTTCCGTATCCAGTCTGTTAGTCTGTGTCTTTTGATTGGGGAATTGAGTCCATTGATATTAAGAGATATTAAGGAATAGTAATTATTACTTCCTGACATTTTGGGAATTGTTATTATTATTTGTATTTGAGTGGTTCTCTTCTTTTGGGTTGGATGAGATGGGGTTTCTATCTTGTTTCTTCTGGGGTGTTGTTTCCCCCCTTGTGTTGGTATTTTTCCCCTATTATCCTTTGTAGGGCTGGGTTTGTAGATAAGTATCTTGCAAATTTGGTTTTGTCGTGGAATATCTTGGTTTCCCCATCTATGGCAATTGAGAGTTTCGCTGGGTATAGTAGTCTTGGCTGAAGTTTGTGTTCTCTTAGGGTCTGCATAAGGTCTGCCCAGGATCTTCTAGCTTTCATGGTCTCAGGTGAGAAGTCTGGTGTAATTCTGATAGGTCTTCCTTTGTATGTTACTTGTCCTTTTTCTCTTACTGCTTTTAATATTCTTTCTTTGTTTAGTACATTTGGGGTTTTGACTATTATGTGACGGGAAGTATTTCTGTTCTGGTCCAGTCTATTTGGGGTTCTATAGGCTTCTTGTATATTCATGGGCATCTCTCTCTTTAGGTTGGGGAAATTTTCTTCCATAATTTTGTAGAAGATATTTGCTGGCCCTTTAAGTTGTAGATCTTCATTCTCATCTATCCCTATAATCCTTAGGTTTGGTCTTCTCATTGTGTCCTGGATTTCCTGAATGTTTTGGGTTACCAGCTTTTTGCATTTTGCATTTTCTTTAATTGTTGAATCCATGGTTCCTATGGTATCTTCAGCATCTGAGATTCTGTCTTCTATCTCTTGTATTCTATTGTTGATATTTGCATCTATGACTCCTGATTTCTTCCCAAGGTTTTCTATCTCCAACATTGTCTCCCTTTGCGATTGCTTAGTTGTTTCTACTTCTGTTTTTAGATTTTGTATGGTTTTGCTCAGATCTTTCAGTTGCTTGTTTGTGTTTTCCTGTAATTCTTTAAGGGATTTTTGTGTTTCCTCCTTTATGACTTCTACTCGTTGACCCATGTTCTCTTGTATTTCTTTGGGTGATTTTTGTTTCTCCCCCGTATTGGGATTCACTTTTTGCTCTATATTCTCCTGGATTTCTTTAAGTGATTTTTGTGTCTGCCTTGTATGGGCTTCTAGTTTTTGATCTATTTTCTCCTCTATTACTTTAAGAAATTTATCTAAGTGATCCTCAATCTGCATCTTTACCAGTGATTTTAGATCTGAGTCTTGTTTTTCTGGTGTGTTGAGATATCTGGGATTTAATTGTGTTTGTCTTGCAATGGCTTCTAGCTTTTGATCTATTTTCTCATGTATTACTTTAAGAGATTTATCTAAGTGTTCCTCTATCAGCATCCTGACCAGTGATTTTAGATCTGAGTCTTGTTTTTCTGGTGTTTCGGGGTATCCAATATTTATTGCTGTTGGGGAACTGGGTTCGGATGCCGCCATATTGCCTTGATTTTTGTTAGTAGCGATCTTACGTTTGCCTTTTGCCATCTGGTTAACTCTGGTGTTAGTTGGTCCTGTAGATACTAGCTGGTGCTTGACCCTCCTGTGGGGTTGTAAGGCTATTTCCCAGTGACTGGGATACCTGAATCACTGTCCTGCGGGGGTCTTGCTCACAGATTGCTGACGGGTGGCCTGAGTCCCCCGAGGTCTTAACCTCAGGATATCCCAGGTATTTGGTTCCGCCTGTTGGGCGGCTGCTCTGCACTGCTCCTGCTCAGGGTTCGCTGTCTGATATCCTGTTTCCCCGGGGGTCTTAAAGATGGGATATCTCAGTTATCTGGTTCCGCCTGCTGGTCCCAAGCTGCTGGGAAGCTGGCTGGGTCCGGTTTCCAGCTTCCCTGCCACTGGCTGGATGGGAGGCTGGTTCGGCCTCTGGCTGGGTCTGGGTACCTGGCACACTGGCTGACTCTGGCTTCCTCACCACCAGCTGGACGGGAAGCTGCAGGCAATATGGCAGCTGCCTGCAGGGAGCTCGGGGTCCGCCCCGCGAGTGCAGAGTGCACCCGCTATTCTGTGCCCAATTCCCACTCCAGGCCTGAGTCCCCGAAGGTCTTAAGCTTGGGCTGTCTCGGGTACCTGGTTCTGCCGCCGCCGCCGGATGGTTCTGAGCACCTGGCACGCTGGGTGACCCTCCGGCTTCCCTACCACCAGCTGGGCGGGAAGCTGCAGGCAATATGGCAGCTGCCTGCAGGGAGCTCGGGGTCCGCCCCGCGCGCGAGTGCAGAGTGCACCCGCTATTCTGTGCCCAACTCCCACTCCAGGCCTGAGTCCCCGAAGGTCTTAAGCTTGGGCTGTCTCGGGTACCTGGTTCTGCCGCCGCCGCCGGATGGTTCTGAGCACCTGGCACGCTGGGTGACCCTCCGGCTTCCCCACCGCCAGCTGGGCGGGAAGCTGCAGGCAATATGGCAGCTGCCTGCAGGGAGCTCGGGGTCCGCCCCGCGCGCGAGTGCAGAGTGCACCCGCTATTCTGTGCCCAACTCCCACTCCAGGCCTGAGTCCCCGAAGGTCTTAAGCTTGGGCTGTCTCGGGTACCTGGTTCTGCCGCCGCCGCCGGATGGTTCTGAGCCATCTTCTATAATATTATATCTCATTAATTTAATTAGTTTAGATTATATGCTAATAACCTTCCAATTTCTTTCTTCTACTACAAACTCTTTTTGGAACAAACCTTACAAGGGTAAAAAACTGAAGGATGTAGGACACAACAAAATCATTCTGTCTTGTCGTAAGACACTTTGTAGGATGCTAAATGGAAGCAAGGGTACTGTGGCCAGGAGCCTTGAGCACAAAGATAAGGTAATATATTTCCACACATCTGTGACTATAATAAATATAAATCTATATAACAGAAAATGACTATAAGCAATTAGTGAAGAATAGTTTATTACTCGTGAAAAAGACAATGACAGATTTGAAGTCATTGTCTGGTAACTACAGATACCAAACCTGTAGCTTTCAGGACCTTTGTGGTCATGGATTAGAATCTGCCTTGAAACGAACAGGAAAAGCAAAATTCATCTACCTTAACCGCGATTCAGTGTTTCTCACATCCTTACCTCATGTTCATAGTGACCCCATTAGCAACAATTAATGCAAAATCTAATGCTGACCAAGTGTTTCCCATGTGAAAATTTCTGGGTGAATGGTATTTTACTTATTGGTTTTACACCCATTAAGACTCTGTATAGGAAGGAATATAATTTCTGTATTAAATTTGGTAAAAGAGGAAAACTAACTCATTGACATAATAAATATTATATTGCCCTTTAAACTGGTTAGATTCACTGTGCTTAATTTTGATTGGACACAATTTTTTAAAGGATATGTTTATGTTTTTAATGTAAATATTGAGTACTTCAAATACTTCTGTATGTTCAACAAAATGTGGTGGCTACCAAGACCCCATATGCTGAAAGTAGCTCTATCTGGAGGAACATCAAATAAAGGCATTTAGGAAACTTCTAGACTATAAAAAGTTTCCTTCTTAACTCTTCATTGGAAAACTTGAGCTTTGCAACACATTATGTCTTATGCAATCAGGAACAAAGAAGAAATAGGTAAAACGGTATCATAAAAGTGGTTGGGGCACTAATCTACTTTTTGCTTTTAGATTTTTAGGTTTTCATTCATACAATGAATTTGTTTTAATCATTAGTAAGTTCTAGATTCTCTCTTATGTGTTGGCATAAGCAGTATATTATGATGACAAAGCTTGGTCTTTTGTGGAATGTAAGCTTTAATAGGCAAAAATAGGAGCTATACTTACACTTAAATAAAGGATAAGAAATTATAGTTTTTGGCCAATGCTATTTCAAATAAGCCCTGAAGAATGAGACAAGGACTAAGTTGTTATTTTCCCAAACAGGATTGTCTCACATTGCAGTATGAAACTTACAGTGGTTTTATCCCATCACAGACAAACACACATATACTAAGTTCTCATTAATTGGTACTTTTTTTTTAGAAAGGTATACATATAGAAGATTCCATGCTCAGGTACCTGCTTTGTCTGCACCATTGTCTCTAGCCATTCTTCCCGGCTGCATGATGGGTTTGCCTCATTGTTATTGCACAATTGCATGTATCCTATTTAAAGCACTGATTTTTCTTTGACAAGTGTAATCCCTACTATCATTGATCCTCTAAGACTGAGTCTCATTTCTCTTATTTCCACAATCAGAACTGATCACATTCTTTTGTGATTTTTTTTGCTATTTTGTAGTTACAACTATTTTGATGTTTACCATATTTGAGGACATATACCTAATTATATATCACACTTTTATCTTTGTTTATTCACTGAGATTTTGAAAGATTCCATTTGCATTTTAAAATAACTATTTTTTTTACAAGTTGGTAAAACACTGACTTCATCTAACATAATTTTCTAGAACTTTAACTTTCCAAAGGAAACAGAACTCATGGTAGTACTGAAATCCAAGTCCCTTAACTCTTAATGAAGGTCTTCATAAAGCCTTATTGTAGAACTAAAATCTTATTGTTCAAATCCTATATTTCACTGTGCCTTAACTAAGCAGGCAAGATTGGTATAGTATTCAGAGACTGCATCAATTTGTTTGGTCTTCAATGCTAGTAATTGGTGTTTATGAGTGTCTCCTAAGAAAACCCGTTATTTTATTGCTATGATTGTCTCTGTGTATGAACACATTTATACCACAGAGCAGACAAGAGTAGTAACTCTAGAAAGTAGTTAACCCTACCTTGCTAAAAGCTAAGGTACTTTATGACACAGAATATGAATAAAGTTGTCCCATGCCAACAAACAAACAAGTCTGGTAGATTATTATATTGACAGAGATTTCTTTCTCCTGTGCTGGTGATTATACAAGATTAAGTGTGACTAAGGCTGAATATGAAAACACCATTCTGTTTCTCACATTTGTAAACTTTATCTTCCCCCTACCTTTCCTCAAGGTATTGGTGAGTTTTATTTCCCAGGATGCTGGAAACCATGTTTCAGTATCAAGTTTTACAGAGCCTAAGTTTTAATTTTAGACTTGAATGCATAACATCTAATACCTTTTGCAATAAACTGCATATGTCCCTACAAATATCGTGATGATTAATTGAGTCATTAAGGCAATTGCTGCCTTATTAGTGATCCAAGAATGTTGAATAGAATCCTAGAAGTGAAAACTCACTGCATTTATTTTCCTTTCACTGTATGTGGGCTTGTGTGTTTTCAAAGCAAACAATTTTGCAATGAAAATGCAAATTGTACAAGACTATAATATATTAGAATTCAGAATAATTTAGATAGCTCAGAGGGATAAAGCATAACAGAAACAAAGTATAATATCTATCTGGCCTCTGGTTCTTCAAAGAAACTTGGCAGTAGAGGCAGACTTTAAAGGAGAATTTCAGTTGATAAATTTAATGAGATTTAATATTAGCTACCAGAGCAAGATTATAAAATCTAAAATTCAAGAGTCAATAATACTAATATCATCTGTGTTGAGTCACCATTTTTATCCCTGTCAGTAACCAACCAAAACAGTGTGTTGTTTCATTATATTCTTCCTATAATACTCAGAAGTCGGGTTGCTTCCCTTTCCCACATTTCCCATAGAGCCTTAGTTTTAGAGATGTGTTTAGGTGAAGCCCTGGAGAATCATGGACTTTAAAAGGTATGCTCATGAAGCATTCCTCTGGTTTATACTCCGAGTCTATGTGACCTCATAACCAAATTATTCCTGAGAAATCTTAGTATGGAGTCTGTTACTGCACCTAGTCACTTGCAGTGTTTTACTATAAGAATAGTGGCTGCTGGTTTAACCTAAGGATTTTGTAGGTATTACAAAAGAACATGGATATCTGAAACCAGCAGAAATTGAAAACTTGGACTCCAAGGAGAATTCAACCAATGCAGTGTACTTTTCACAAAGAGAGGTAAGGGATAATGGAATGTTCAGCTGCAAATAAGACATCAGTATCACACTCCACTACCAAGGCTCAGGGATCATCACACAAGAGAGGGCAGAAAAAGTATAAGAGCCAGAGTTTGAAAAGAATGAGAATGAAATTGTGTTTTGTGGCCATGACAGGACTGTTCCACTTATGAATGCACAGCAGCTGTGGCTGCCTGTACAGGAACCCCACAAGAGCAAGTCAGCCAATGTGCTAACATGGAAATAGAAGTGGTTGCTCTAATTCATATGTGCTTATTTGTGTTAAGTCTTGTCTTAGTATATGATACCAGAACAAAGTATGGAACTGAACATGAGAATTTATCATGTTAACAAAAGTCTCATTTTTTTGTTTTTTTTTGTTTGTTTGTTTTGTTTTGTTTTGTTTTTCGAGACAGGGTTTCTCTGTGTAGTCCTGGCTGTCCTGGAACTCACTCTGTAGACCAGGCTGGCCTTGAACTCAGAAATCCGCCTGCCTCTGCCTCCCAAGTGCTGGGATTACAGGCGTGCGCCACCATGCCCGGCTAAAAGTCTCATTTTTTATAACCAATAGTTCATATCTTGCTTCTACAAAATATGTGAGTCTGAATTAATGTTTTATCTTGTGCTGTATCAGTGTTCTATATCATCCTGAGTGAATTAACCCAATCACAAAAGAATGCACATGAAATGCAATCACTGATAAGTGGATATTAATGAGCCCAGAAGCCCTAAATACTCAAGACACTAATAGCAAGTCAAATGATTCCCAAGAAGAAGAAAGGAGAGGACCCTGGGCCTGTAAAGATTGCATCCAGTTTAGTAAAGAAACCGAGGGGGGAGGGGGAATGATTGGGGAACAGTTGGGGGGGAGAGGAACTATGGGAACTATGGTGGGTGGGAAATGGGAAAGGGGAAAGCCTTTGGAATGTAAACATAGAATATAGAAAATAAAAAAAAATTAAAAAAAATCTTGGAAAAGGCTCCATTATATGACATTGTAATCTTGAATACCACTGTGTCCAAAATCTTTGCTTACAGATGGTGTCATGTCCTGTATCACAGAAAAATCCTTTCTCCCTTAAAGTTCCTGGAATAAGATGACTACTACTTTTATGAAATTGTAAGAATGCAATAGGCTAAATTGTTCTGAATAAAATATCAGTAAGTACATAGCATTTTTAAGTTTTTTGATTCTGTTTCTTTCCAAAACCAGTGGTAGTCCTCTGAAAAATATCAGAGAATATCTTTTCTGAAGAAAAAAAAAACTAAAGAAGTAGGATTATTACTCTAAGACAAAGTCTTACATACATACATACATACATATATATATATATATATATATGTGTGTGTGTGTGTGTGTGTGTGTGTGTGTATGTGTGTGTGTATTTAATACATATAAATATACATATATTTATAACATTTCATCCTAAAGCAAAAGAATAAACGTTTTTCTCAGCACCGCATGGTACCTTCTCCAAAATCAAACATATAATTACTCACAAGACAGATGTCAACAAATACAAGAAGATCGAACTACTCCCATGGCTCCTTTCAGATCACTATGGAGTAAGAGTGGTTTTCAATAGCAACAAAAACGACAGAAAACCTACATACACATGGAAACTGAACAATACTCTACTCAACAACACCTTAGTCAAGGAAGAAATAAAGAAAGAAATCAAAGACTTTTTAGAATTTAATGAAAAATCTATGAGACACAATGAAAGCAGTGCTAAGAGGAAAATTCATAGCCCTGAGTGCTTCCAAAAAGAAACTGGAGAGAGCAAACACTAGCAGCTTAACACCACACCTAAAAGCCCTGGAACAAAAAGAAGCTAATACACCCAGGAGGAGTAGAAGACAGGAAATCATCAAACTAAGTGCCGAAATCAATCAAGTAGAAATGAAGAGAACCATACAAAGAATCAACAAAACCAAGAGCTGGTTCTTTGAGAAAATCAACAAGATAGATAAACCCTTAGCCAGACTAACCAAAGGGCACAGAGACAGTATCCAAATTAACAAATTTAGAAATGAAAAGGGGGATATAACAACAGAAACTGAGGAAATTCAAAGGATCATCAGACCCTACTACAAAACACAACAAAACACAACTTAACACAACTGGAGAATCTGTAAGAAATGGACAATTTCCTAGACAGATACTAAATACCAAAATTAAATCAGGATCAATTAGATCAGCGAAACAGCCCCATAACCCCTAGAGAAATAGAAGGGGTTATAGAAAGTCTCCCAACCAAAAAGAGTATGGGACCAGATGGTTTTAGTGCAGAATTCTATCAGACCTTCAAAGAAGATCTAACACCAATACTCTTCAAACTATTCCACAAAATAGAAACAGAAGGAATACTGCCCAACTTGTTCTACGAAGCCACAATTACATTGATACAAAAACCACACAAAGATCCTACAAAGAAAGAGAACTACAGGCCAATTTCCCTTATGAATATTGATGCAAAAATACTAAATAAAATTCTTGCCAACCGAATCCAAGAGCACATCAAAACGATCATTCACCATGGTCAAGTAGGCTTCATCCCAGGGATGCAGGGATGGTTAAATATAGGGAAATCCATCAATGTAATACACTAAATAAACAAACTAAAAGAAAAAAAAACCACATGGTCATCTCATTAGATGGTGAAAAATCATTTGAAAAAATTCAGCATCCTTTCATGCTAAAAGTCCTGGAAAGATCAGGAATTCAAGGCCCATACCTAAATATGGAACTAGACAAGGCTGCCCTCTCTCTCCATATCTTTTCAATATTGTACTTGAAGTTCTAGTGAGAGCAATTAGACAACAGAAGGAAGTCAAAAGGATACAAATTGGAAAGGAAGAAGTCAAACTATCACTATTTGCAGATGACATGATAGTATACTTAAGCGACCCAAAAAACTCCACCAGAGAACTCCTACGTCTGATAAACAACTTCAGCAAAGTAGCTGGTTATAAAATCAACTCAAGCAAATTGGTAGCCTTCCTGTACTCAAAAGACAAGCAGGCTGAGAAAGAAGTTAGGGAAATAACACCCTTCACAGTAGCCACAAACAATATAAAGTATCTTGGCGTGACTCTAACCAAACAAGTGAAAGATCTGTATGACAGGAACTTCAAGTCCTTGAAGAAAGAAATCGAAGAAGACCTCAAGAAATGGAAAAATATTCCATGCTCTTGGATTGGGAAGATCAATATAGTAAAAATGGCATTTTTGCCAAAAGCAATCTACAGATTCAATGCAATCCCCATCAAAATCCCAAATCAATTCTTCATAGATCTAGAAAGAGCAATTCTCAAATTCATCTGGAATAACAAAAAACCCAGGATAGCTAAAACTATTCTCAACAATAAAAGGACTTCTGGGGGAATCAATATCCCTGACCTCAAGTAGTACTACAGATCAATTTTGTTTAAAACTGCATGATGGTTGTACAGTAACAGTCAAACAGATCAGTGGAATAGAATTGAAGACCCAGAAATGAACGCACAGACTTATGGTCACTTGATCTTTGATAAAGGAGCTACAACCATCCAGTGGAAAAAAAGATAGCCTTTTCAACAAATGGTGCTGGTTCAACTGGAGGTCAAAATGCAGAAGAATGCGAATTAACCCACTCTTATCTCCTTGTACTAAGATCAACTCCAAGTGGATCAAGGACCTCCACATAAAACCCGATGCACTGAAACTAATAGAAAAGAAACTGGGGAAGACCCTGGAGGACATGGGCACAGGGGGAAAGTTCCTGAACAGAACATCAATAGCTTATGCTCTAAGATCAAGAATTGACAAATGGGACCTCATAAAATTACAAAGTTTCTGTAAGGCAAAGGATATGGTCAGAAAGACAAAACAGCCATCAACAAATTGGGAAAAGATCTTCACCAACCCTACATCCAACAGGAGGCTAATATCCAATATATACAAAGTGCTCATGAAGTTATACCCCAAATTACCAAATAACCCTATCAAAAATGGGGTACAGAGCTAAACAAAGAATTTTCATCAGAAGAAATTCAGATAGTCAAGAAACAACTTAAGAGATGTTCAACATCATTAGTCATTGGGGAAATGCAAATCAAAACAACCCTGAGATTCCACCTCACACCAGTCAGAATGGCTAAGATTAAAAACTCAAGAGACAACAGGTGCTGGTGAGGATGTGGAGAAAGAGGAACACTCCTACACTGTTGGTGAGATTGTAAGATGGTACAACCACTCTGGAAATCAGTCTGGCGGTTCTTCAGAAAATTGCGCATGTCACTTCCAGAGGACCCTGTCATACCACTCCTGGGCATATACCCAGAGGATTCCCCTGCATACAATAAAGACACATGGTCCACTATGTTCATAGCAGCCTTATTTATAATAGCCAGAAGTTGGAAGGAGCCCACATGTCCCTCAAAGGAGGAATGGATACAGAAAATGTGGTATATTTATGCAATGGAATACTTCTCAGCAATTAAAAATAATGAATTCATGCAATTTGTAGGCAAATGGTTGGATCTGGAAAATATCATCCTAAGTGAGTTAACCCAATCACAAAAGAATACACATGAAATGTAATCACTGATTAGTGGATATTAATGAGCCCAGAAGCTCTGAATACTCAAGGCACAATTAGCAAGTCAAAAGATTCCCAAGAAGAAGTAAGCAGAGGACCCTGGTCCTGAAATGACTGGATCCAGTTTTGTAGGAGAGTACCAAAATAGCGCAGAGAAATGGTGGGGTGGTGATTGAGGAATAGGCGGGAGTTGGGGTGGGGTGGAAGAGGACATATGGGACATATGGTGAGGGGGGAACTGGGAAAGGGGAAAGCCTTTGGAATGTAAACAAACAATATAGAAAATTTAAAAAAGTCTATTATAGAGTAAACAAAAAAATACTGGATAGTGTTGCAGCACCTAAAAGATAACCTTTTATATATTATAATATTTTTCTAATGATTTTCCTTTGCAAATCGCTATAACCTTAAAACTCTAGACTCACTGTCCTACCTGAAAATTCCTTTCTACCTTGCTTCATAGTGTAGTTTAAGATGGTAATTCCCAAGTCATTTTGTGTGAAACATTCATCTAAGACTTTTAGAAATTCAGAATCCTGAATCTTATCATCAAAGATTATTTTGCATGGGAAATTTCAGATGAAAGTGTTCTGGGGAATCACATTTTGAGAATGATGTTTCAGAAGAAAATACATCCAGATTATCAGAATAGTTGCTTGGTTGATTGCTCATCTCCATATTTAAAGTTCAACACTCTGGGCTACAAAGCTTATTTCATAAACTAATAACATGCAAACCCAGAGGTCATGATGGATTATCAAGCCCTGCATTGCATCAAATGTTATTTATTTATTTATTTATTTATTTATTTATTTATTTATTGACTGACTAACAGACCAACTGAACTATTTATTTACTTATTTAATGTACTAATTCTAGCCAGTGTTAGACATAGATGTAGGGGTATAATGTTACCCAGTGAGGAATGGGCAACCAGAGGTGACACTCCTAAAGAAAAATGAGTCTATTTCCCCCAGCAGCCATCAGCTGTCAATAGATCCTCAGCTAAGGGTATGCATTCTGGAGTCCCACTGTGATCTATGGAATGTTCAACTGCCTTGATCTTCTGCAGGTGAAGAGAACAATCCATAAATGAAGGTTTCTGGACCCAGATATGTTGGTACATTTGGAAGCATCTATTAACATGTGGCATACTTTCAATTATAGAAAAGATGTTAAAAATGATAGTCAAAATTTTATGACAGATTGTCCTCAAGTGTCACCTGCATTGGTTAAACACAGGCAGTAGAGTGACCTGATTGAGTATAGATTTACAAGATTACATAGAAGAGATCACTCTTGACAGTGAATATATAATTTATATGTTAGCAAATCTCTGGATGCCACCACCTTGGAAAGACCTAGATGTGGACTAAAATAAAGTTTGGTGGCACTAGACCTCTTCTTGTTTTCTCTCTGTCAGCATCCAGTGCAAGCAGCTTGGTAGGCCTCATGTACCTTCTGTTTTCCTAGTGAATGGCCACCCTCTCACAGGATTCCCTGCCTCACAGAGTTATGCTTCCTGTTTGACTTCTTTGCATCCTAAAGTAAAATTAACTGTCCCTTTGCTTTCTTACAGTTTTTCTAGTTTATTATTTAAGTCCTTTCTTCTCTCTCCTCTCCTCTCCTCTCCTCTCCTCTCCTCTCCTCTCCTCTCCTCTCCTCTCCTCTCCTCTCCTCTCCTCTCCTCTCCTCTCCTCTCCTCTCCTCTCCTCTCCTCTCCTCTCTCCTCCTCCTCCTCCTCCTCCTCCTCCTCCTCCTCCTTCTCTCTCTCTCTCTCTCTCTCTCTCTCTCTCTCTCTCTCTCTCTCCCTCCCTCCCTCCCTCTCTCTCTCTCTCTCTCTCTCTCTCTCTCTCTCTCTCTCTCTCTCTCTCGAAGTCCTCATGACTTCCAGAGTGGTTGTACCAGCTTGCAGTCCCACCAGCAGTGGAGGAGTGTTCCTCTTTCTCCACATCCTCGCCAACACCTGATGTCTTCTGAGTTTTTGATCTTAGCCATTCTGACTGGTGTGAGGTGGAATCTCAGGGTTGTTTTGATTTGCATTTCCCTAATGACTAATGATGTTGAACATTTCTTAACGTGTTGTTCAACCATTTGAAATTCTTCAGGTGAAAATTCTTTGTTTAGCTCTGTACCCCATTTTTTAGTAGGGTTATTTGGCTCTCTGGAGTCTACCTTCCTGAGTTCTTTGTATATATTGGATACTAGCCCTCTGTCTGATGTAGGGTTGGTGAAGATCTTTTCCCAATTTGTTGGTTGCCATTTTGTCCTTTTGTTAGTGTCCTTTGTCTTACAGAAACTTTGCAATTTTATGTTTTCCCATTTGTCAATTCTTGATCTTGGAGCATAAGCTATTGGTGTTCTCTTCAGGAACTTTTCCCCCATACCCATATCCTCAAGGGTCTTCCCCAGTTTCTTTTAATTTCAGTGTGTCTGGTTTTATGTGGAGGTCCTTGATCCACTTGGATCTGAGTTTAGTACAAGGAGATAAGAATGGAGTAGTACTCCATTGTATAAATATACCACATTTTCTGTATCCATTCCTCTTTTGAGGGATATCTGGGCTCCTTCCAATTTCTGGCTATTATAAACAAGGCTGGTATAAACATAGTGGAGCATGTGTCTTTATTGTATGCAGAGGAATCCTCTGGGTATATGCCCAGGAGTGGTATGCCAGGGTCCTCTGGAAGTGACATGCCCAATTTTCTGAGGAACCGCCAAACTGATTTCCAGAGCGGTTTTACCATTTTGCAATCCCACCAACAGTGGAGGAGTGATCCTCTTTCTCCACATCCTCGCCAGCACCTGTTGTCTCTTGAGTTTTTAATCTTAGCAATTCTGACTGGTGTGAGGTGGAATCTCAGGGTTGTTTTGATTTGCATTTCCCTGATGACTAACGATGTTGAACATCTCTTAAGGTGTTTCTCGGCCATCTGAATTTCTTCTGGTGAAAATTCTTTGTTTAGCTCTGTACCCCATTTTTGATAGGGTTATTTGGTTCTTTGGGGTCTAACTTCTTGAGTTCTTTGTATATATTGGATATTAGCCCTCTGTCGGATGTGGGGTTGGTGAAGATCATTTCCCCCTTTGTTGGTTGCCATTTTGTCCTTCTGACAGTGTCCTTTGCCTTGCAGAAACTTTGTAATTTTATGAGGTCTCATTTGTCAATTCTTGATATTAGAGCATAAGCTATTGGTGTTCTGTTCAGGAACTTTCCCCCTGTGCCCATGTCCTCCAGGGTCTTCCCAAGTTTCTTTTCTAATAGTTTCAGTGTGTCTGGTTTTATGTGGAGGTCCTTGATCCACTTGGAGTTGATCTTAGTACAAGGCGATAAGAGTGGGTCAATTCACATTCTTCTGCATGTTGACCTCCAGTTGAACCAGCACCATTTGTTGAAAAGGCTATCTTTTTTCCACTAGATGTTTGTGGCTCCTTTATCAAAGATCAAGTGACCATAAATCTGTGGGTTCATTTCTGGGTCTTCAATCCTATTCCATTGATCTACTTGCCTGTTGGTGTACCAGTACCATGCAGTTTTTAACACAATTGCTCTGTAGTACTGCTTGAGGTCAGGGATATTGAACTTCAAGTACTATATTGAAAAGCTATGCAGAGAGGGGCAGCATTAGTCTGGCGGTTCCTCAGAAAACTGGACATGACATTTCTGGATGACCCTGTTATACCAATCCTGGGCATATACCCAGAGCATTCCCAGGCATGCAATAAGGACACATGCTCCACTCTGTTCATAGCAGCCTTATTTATAATTTCCAGAAGTTGGAAAGAACCCATATGTCCCTCACACAATGGAATACCACTCAGCAATTAAAAGCAATGAATTCATGAAGTTTTTAGACAAATGGTTGGAACTGGAAAATATCATCCTAAGTGAGGTAACACAATCACAAAAGAATACACATGGAATCTAGTCACTGATAAGTGGATATTAGCCCAGAAGCTCTGAATACTCAAGATACAATTAAAGAAGAAGAAAGGAGAGGGCCCTTGTACTGGAAAGGCTTGATCCAGCATTGTAGGGGAGTACCAGGACTGAGGAATGGGAGGGAGTGATTGGGGAATGTGTGGAGGTAAGAGGGCTTATGGGATTTATGGGGAAGGGGGAACTGGGAAAGGGGAAAGCATTTGGAAAGTAAACAAAGAATATAGAAAAAAAGAAGTCCTCATGATTCTCTTTCCTCATCTACACTCTTAAGATGATCTCAGCTATATACATATACGGCCTTTTAGGCATAGATTCACAGGGATCACAAAGGAGAACAGGAAAAGTGAAGCAAGGAAGAAATAATTTTTGTTTATTATTTAATGATTGATCATTAAATAATCATGTCATGTCAGACGCTGGGTTAAAGATATTCATTGTATTATCTAATTAAGTCATTGCAACAAACTCACTTCATGCTTTTTGCTGCTATACTTAGCCATTTTCCTTTTTGGACTTCTATAGATCCTGAATCTTAATTCTTCTTCAAATTTACTTGTGGGTTTTCCCTCTGAGTTCACATCAGCAATTTTGATCTATTGCATCAGTGCTAAAGTAAATATGCTACAATTTTATTAAATGTAATGGATACAATTATGTTCTTACATATCCTTCCCACTATAACATCAATGCTTTGCTATTTTTCAGCAAAGTTGCTTGCATTTGTTATTTCAGATTGCTCTCTGTCATAGTTAGAATTTTATTTCTATGAAGAGAGAGATACCATGCCCACAGCAAAGATTATAAAGGAAAATATTTAATTGGGGTTGGGTTACTGTTTCTGAAGTTTAGTCCATTATCATCATAGTGGACATAGTCAGACATCTTGCTGGAAGAGCTGAGAGTTCTAGATCTTGATATGAAAGCAGCAGAGGGAGACTGTACCACATTGAGCATAGGATACCTCAAAGTCTACCCCTACAGTGACACACTTCCTACAATAAGGCCATACCTACTCCAACAAGGTAGTAGTACAACTATGTATGGGCCAACCATTCAAATGTATGAGACTGTGAGGGGCATACCTTCATATTCTCCTTCCCTTATTTTTTGAACAAACTCCAATCAGACTTCTACCTTAGTAATTTGCCAAAGCTCCTTTTTAAAAATCCCTCATGATGTTAGCATTTCTAGTTTCAGTGATCAAATATAAGCTGTCCTTTTCCTTGGCATATCTATAATCTCTGATGAAACCACATCTTCATCATTGTATTTCTCTGCATTTCCTCATATGGTGTTGGTTGATCCATCTCTGTCTCTTGCTGATTGCTTGGCGATTGCTCTTCTAATGCCAAGGATTATGCTCCATTAAATTCTAGGACCTCTTTCTGTATCCTTCCTTACCAATTAAATTGCTATAGTAGGTTTTTTTCTTATTTTCTTTTTCTTTGTTTATTTGTTTCTTTTGAGTTGCTTTAACATAGTTCTAGGAGTTGGAAATGTAAAGTTTTGGCAGTGTTAATTTTTTCTTCCTTGGGGTAAGAGGCACTGAACATTGCTCCTTGTTTTCAAATGGCTCTGTTCATGTTTGGTTGACATTCTGTGTCTGTGCATTTGTGTAAATCTACCACTCACCTGCTGATTTTATTAGGCCATCAGGTATACTGGGTTAAGAATAACCTTATCACATTTTTATTTAAGGATCCTATAATAACCTGACTTGGAATGAGTTCATGTTCTAAGGTATTAGAATTTTGGATTTTATCATGTGAACTCTGGGATGGGCCAATTCAACATATAACTTGATTTAATTAAAAAAACATTACTTTGGATGTCATCTATATAATGAATTCTAAAATTGTGTTCTATGGTCCTTTCAGATATTTTTAAGATCTTCATACCAGACTATTCATCTTTGTATTCCAATCTTCTTCGCCTTGGTAATGGAAACATCACACTGCTAGTTCCTTAAGCAAAAAATGTTGATCCTATGTGTATTATCACATATAAAATTTAATCCATCAGAAAACACTATTCCGTATTCAAATTTTATCCAGAAATTAACCACTTCTACGCCTGACTTGAATTATCTGCCTCTTGGACCAAAATTATTGAAGATAGTCTTATGATATTTCTGTTTAATTAAGTTATTGCATCTTTGACATATTCTATTCATCAAACCAGGATGATTTTTTTGAAAATGATATGAACTCACTACTTTGGATCCTAATAAATATTTTATTATCTTTGATCCCAGTTACTCTTTTAAGGTTAAGGCCTATTATATTTCTACATCTAACATTATGTTCTGCTACTCTTTCTTCTCCTTACTCTTCCTCCTTCCTGAATTCACACCAGCCTAATTGCTGGCTTTCAGACAGGCAGGATTTCACATCAAAACGTTTTTCATAACCCTTGTTTCTGTCAGGGATGTTTCTTTTCCACTGATGGCATAGTTTAATAGTTTACCACCTTCAAATATTTGCTCAAATGTCACTTTCTTAAAGGCTTTTCCTGATCTCCTTGTGTAAAATGTCAACTCTTTTTGCTGTAAAGCAATATCTTCCCTCTGCTCTGCCTTTCTCCCAGCATTTTTCACATCTGATAAATTGTATGGTTCATTTTTTATTGTCAGTTTTTAACTGCAGAACGATCACATGTACCTCTGTTTAGAGATTCATATATTCAGTTTATGATTATTTTGAAGAAGCATTAGTTGGCCCTCAAAGTTTTTCCTCAACAAATACTCATTTCAGGCTGCCTTATCTGTGATCAAAGTAGGAACATGAGGATAAGAACATCATGTTTTTTGTCCTTGCCCTTGAGGAAATCACAGTGCAATCAGGGAGAAAGTTAGAACTCCCAGTTTTCCCAGGGGCGGCAAATGGCCTAGTAAGTAGCAAACAGTCTTGATCTGGAAGGAGACAATCACCAAGTGAAGCCCACATGTGTTTCACCCTGAGGCTCCTCTGACTTTGCAGTTTTCCTGTATTTATAAAAACCAGCATGCATCTCTGCATCTAGTCTATTTATAAGCTTGTTAATTCATGACTATGGTTATTTATGCAAATGACATTTATTTCAAAAGTCATCAGTGTCTTTGGAGTTTGGGGAATGAGGATTTCATACTACTTCATTTTCTGTAAGAGTTAGGTCTGATTCCAATTTCAGGAAAACAGCTGTCATTCAAGGAACACAGCTGTGACATAATTTTTTTAAAATAAAAATATTTTTATTTTAAAATTAATAATGTCCCCCAATTTACCTCCTGTGTATGATTCGAAAAACTGTGATGTGTGCTTTTCTAACAAGAGGATCATTTGTGCATGATAGAGTTGATAAACACTAAATTGAGTCTTTGTTTAAGCAACACTGTGGATTGACACTATGTCTTGAAATTAGATTTTCTGTTGTCTCAATTTTTTTTCTTTACGAATAAGTGTATACTCCTTGTCTTCTAAAGTTACTTGCCATACATAGAGTCTGTCACTCATTCTTTTACGTTTTACAACTATGTAATTGACTTTTTCCTAGACCCTTGGATAACAGCAATACTTCCTGATCATTCTAAGGACCAAGTCTAAATTTTTCCTTTGTGAAAACTCAATACTTAATACACACATAGAACTAAGTTTTGCCTTTGTTTCTCTTTGTTCTCTGTCTCATACACTTTATGATCTGCCTATGTGAATGTATTACTTTTTAGATTATTTAAAAAAATATTTATTAGAAATGCAAATAAATGCTCATACAAAATTTAGCAAATTAATTGATTCTTTCCTTCACAAATAGGAAACATGGTGTTTTGTAAAAGTGAAAGTTGAAATTAATTAGGACTTTAATTTTATTCAGTGGGCATTTATACCCTTCTCTAGGCTCAGCTCTGAGCCATTTTAAGTATTAGCTCACTTAATCTTCATTTGACCCCTTGAGGATATAAAGACATTTAAGATATAAAGAAGTTTGCCCAAGGTTACAGATCTCTAAACTGGCAAAGCTGATTCTTAGGGCCAGGGAATTTAGCTCAGGATCTCTGTTCTCAGTTTGCACATATACACACTCCACTCAAGAGCCTATATATCTATCTTCACAATGATTTCTGTCCTGCACTGCATAGCTATTACTGTCCATGCTCAGGTCCAGTTCCCAGGCCACATAGATACTGGACCTCTTTTCCTCTACTTCCTTATCCCCAACCTTGAAACTGAATTTTCATTCTAACCCTATTGTTATTCTTATTCTTATTCTTATTATTCTTATTCTTATTCTTATTATTATTATTATTTACCCATATCTGCCTGTTTCTGTGTAACTCACATTCCTATTATCTCCTTTCTATCAACTGAATTTCCAGTCTTCTTGAGGAACTGATAGGCTTCCAACCTTAAATCACTCCTTACATATCTTTCCAATTTTAATTTTAGAGTCCAGCATGGGTGGTCAAGCATACCCTCTCATCTAGTAATAAGGAAGCAGAGGTAGGAGGATTTCTGCATGTTCAATATCAGCCTGATCGACGCATCTGATTTCACAGGCATAGTCTTGCTCTATTATAAACAAAGCCATAAATGGATTTTTTTCTATAGTGGTATTTAAGAAAAATTTTCACACAAGAATTTGTGTATTATAGTGTACTTTTGACTTATTTTATTATATTCCTTAGTCTTCATCATCAAAGGGCCACAATTAACACTCACAAATACTAAGAAAATTAATGATGTCTCACTTATAAGTGGCCTGTCCTCCTTACCCAAGTCCTAGGCTTTTCCTAGAAATTGTGTTTCTTTTCAAAAGTCTTCATTACTTGTTCCACTAGAATATACTCAGTGTAGCTTTACATATAATGATTAAGCCCTTCTAAGAAAGTAAAGCTGATACAAATTAACTTAGAAGTCAAAATGCAAATCTGTTCTTTAGGATCTTGTATAAATTGCATTCCATTCAGATTGATAACTGTATCTGCTTGAGGATATGATAACACTGACATCACATTTTATGACCTGTAGAATGTGGGTGGTAGACTAAATGATCTTTCAGGCCCTTGTCAGCTCTAGTGTCCTTTTGTTAGTCAGATCCAGGAAAATTGCAAAAGGAAATTGAAAAACAGTTTAGCAATTGAGAGGTGAAGCTATAATTCTGCTTTTTCTAGGGAGTGATTATATGAAAGTGACACTTGTTCTGAAATAATTTATATTGCAGTCATACTTAGAGATAGTACAGTCATATTAAGAGCTCTTAATGAAATTATTATTCAAATAATAATATGTTATTAGATTTTTTTACTAGTAATGATATTCATTGCAACTGAAGATTAATCTGGCAATAAAATTTAAGCTTCAACTGTGAGTGTAAGGGTCATTTAAATGTGAGAAGAACAGTTTGATTATGAAGAACATGATGAGAAAACCCTGTTTTGAAGCAGTGGGAAGCATACTTGTGTGAGGCTTTCCCAGACACTCAGAAAAACAAATTTTCTTGCTGATTTAATAAAAAAATTCTAATAAGTGATCTCAACTCACCCAATTAGCTACAGTGTGCTCTTTTATAATACGTTATTTATTTAAACAAATTCAACTGTATAATTAGTTATTTCTACAACTTGTTTCCATGTTGTCTTCTCTGTTCAGTATTTTACTATTTGTAGCCAAAGTATAGTTTCAAGTATGACTTTTTTTTATGTTCTTTTCTTTTCCCTTTTTAAAAATGTTCCCTGGATTTGGGACTAAATCTGGAAAATGCTCTGATTCATTGCCAGACCTTTTGACTTTTTGAGAAAAAGTCTCACTAAGTTGGTCATGCAGGCCTTGGACTTTTCTTGAATCTGTCTTGTAAGTAGCTGAGATTATTAGCCTGTGCACTAATACACTATTTTCATCAATGCAATTTTCAGTGGTTGTTAATCATGTGCTGTTTCATGAAGAGTGATGCTCCTCAATTGTGTGACATTTGTGGAGTTTTGATGATGTCACACAGAGATGAAAAGGTGAGTGCTATGTTACTGGCCAAAGCATGTTCCTTCAGCTGTTCAATTATGATGGGAATTTGAATTTATTTTTCTACTGTAATCATTGTTTTTTTTAAGTTTGTACCCATTTTTAAATATTATGTACTGTAGTACAACTTAATGTGAAATATTTTGTATTTTATAAAAGATTTAATAGGGCTTACTCTTGTTACAGATTCCTAAGTGGCCTACAAGTAGGAAAAAGATATTACTTATTCTATAAATAGCTGTAGAAGGTAAGACTCAGAACTTTGATCACACAGCTGGAAAATCAGAGACTCTGAAGTTGTCTACTGCAAACCCCATGCATTTTCTAAATCACTTCATTATCACTCTGTAAGCGAAGGGCAATCAAGAATTTTGAGCATGCTCACACATTAATCACTTTCTTATCAATAGCGAAATCAAAGATTTTCTAAATAGGTTCACTTTGCATTTGTCTTTCTCATTAAAAGAGTTCACAAGGTTATTTAACTTTTTAATGTTACATGGCATATTAGCTTCACAGGAATGTCCCCAATCTCATTTAAAAACTCCTGAGCCACTTCATAGACTAATTACCAGCTGTGGATGTTCTCTGTATGCTGAGGGTCTGCCCAGTATGATGAATGTTCATCTCTGCTAGGGTGAATGAATTGCAAATGAAGTGATTAATTTAAAAAATCAATTACTGTGGAGAGCAAGTATTTTACTCACGACACCCTCCAGCTTAGACTAGACCCCTTCATAAAGCGATGAAACTGAACAGGGAGGAACCTATACCAAGAGAAAAAAAAACACAGGGTACAATGATTGTTCTTCCTACAGGAGTGGGAGGGAAGTTTCAGTGAGCCAAGAGCTTTCCATCTTCTGCCTTGCTGAGTAATGAATGCCCTTGACTTGTTCCATGATAAGATTTCAAGATGAAAACATTTACTTAACATTGAATGCTTTCTTGCCTTATTCTCTTTTTATCTAAGTTAGAGAATCAGACTTAGGAATACTTTCTTCTGATTTTAGCTCATGTTTTCCAAGCTAATTGATAGCTAAAGAAAAATTAACTAGATTGCTGTAGTGGAACTAGTGAATTTTTCCTCATTAGCCAACTTGGTTGATAAAATGGTGGTAGTGGGAGAGAAGCATATACCTTTTTCTTTCAAGGCTAGGCAGGCCACAAGTTTGCATGCGATTCACACAGTGCTACTCTGATGCTTGTTGATAACCCACTCTACTTACTAATAATGTCACTTTTCATCCCACATTACCCTGGTTTCAATGATAAAGTCTGCCAGTACCCTGCTCATCGCTTCTCTTTTACAGGGCTACTTCAACTTTAAAATAAATAAGGAGTAACTGACTTCTAAATTGTTTTTATATTCTGAATCTTCAAGCAGATAAACTGACCAAAAATAGAAGTACACATGAAGTCAACTTTATTCAAACTGAATACTTTGTTAGTTTACTAGGTCTTACTGGCAAAGTGCCACAGACATGGTGGCTTAAATTGAAATGTCACTGTTTTAGACACTGTAAGTTTAAAACAACAGGTTCCAGCAGAGCTAATCTATTTCTGAGCACCATAAGGGTAGGAGTCACTTAAAATTTCGATGTTATTTTCTACCTATAGTTTTATACTCATTCTTTCTGAATACTCCCTCTTTATTCTCAAATCTAGCCTTTTGATAAGGATACCAATAATATAGTATTATGGTCACCCTAATGATTTTATTTTAATTTGATCACTTACATAAAAGGTTAAATAGTGTGTTTAGTTCTCCAAATATGGCCATATTCTGAGATACAATGCTTTAGAAAGAACTCGGGTCAGAGGATTAAATTCAAACCAAGTCCATTATAATATGTGCTAAAATTGTTCTCCCAGGACCATCTTATTTAAATCTAGCCACAAGCTTGTAAATAGTAGCACCACATCCTTATTTGCCAATTAGTGAAACTACAACTCATTGTGGATAACTCACTTCAAAACACTACCATCAGTGTATGTAAACCTCCTATCACCACTGGATGCAAACCTCCTATCACTTCTTGTCCTGCTACTCACAGAGGTAGAATTGTTACAATTCTATAGTCTGGTGGAAAATTGAAATTCTTATATAAGTCTTTAATTTATATGGATTTTTATTAAATTGCAGGGAGTTTTTTAACTGTCCAAGTTGAGAGAGGACAAGACAGAGTTATACATTGACTCAAAATATGCACTAATGTTTAAAGGGGACAGCAGCAGAGTTTGAATAGAGAGTAGAGAAGTACAGGAGGATAGTTTAAAGAATGGATTCCAGGTTTGAGAGATGGCTTAATGGTTAAAGGTACTTGTACAATTATGAGGACCAGAGTTCAGATTCTAGAACTTATGAATCTTGCCTTGGGTGTATATCCACCTACCCATTCAAGCACACAAGTCAATAACTAAAATTATTTTAATTTTTTTTAAAAAAGGGTGAATCTACTCCAGATGTGCATGATATAGAAGAGAGTTGTGCATATTTCCAGTCTTTTTATTGCAAAACTGCTGCTGGGGCCGATTCTTTGCCATTGCTATCATCCAACTATCCCACTTGGAATTCTCTAATATGAAATAAATACTTGGGGACATGAAGCTGTAGTTTATGTCCTGTAGATTGAAAGTGACAATGACAGGATCATACTCATCTCTTCAATGCTGTGATCTCCATGTAGTTTCTATAAGATGTAGTCACAGGTGGAACCTATTGGCTTAATTGCTGTGTGGATTATAGAAGTATATGTAAATTGGAAGTTATTTTCCTCTATGGTTTAGTAATCTTATTGCTGCTATGAAGGGTCTCTAAGTATGCTGATTATTGCATGTCTCTTTTCTTTATAATGTCCTCTTATTTGTCTCGAAACAAGCTTCTATGGCAATTAGAGACATGGTTCAATTCAGTAGAATGGTGCAGAATCATTATCGAGGTAGCCAACCTTTGGCAGCAGAATCAAGAAAGATATATTTAAAATTAAATGGTGCTGGTTCAACTGGCAGTTATCATACAGATGAATGCAAATCAATCCATTCTTATCTTCTTGTACAAAGCTCAAGTCCAAGTGAATCAAGGACCTCCACATAAAACCAGATATACTGAAGCTTAGAGTGTAGAAAGTAGGGAAAAGTCTTGAACACATGGGCACGGGGGAAATTTTCCTGAACAGAACACCAATGGCTAATGCTCTAAGAACAAGAATAGACAAATGGGATCTTATAAAATTGCAAAGCTTCTATAAAGCAAATACACACTGTCAATAAGACAAAAAATGGCAACTAGCAGATTGGGAAAAGATCTTAACCAACCCTACATCCAATAGAGGGCTAATATCCAATGTATACAAAGAACTCAATAAGTTCGACTGCAGACAGTCAAATAACCCTATTAAAAATCTGAGGTACACACTCCTGGGCATATACCCAGAGGATTCGCCTGCATACAATAAAGACACATGCTCCACTATGTTTATAGCAGCCTTGTTTATAATAGCCAGAAGCTGGAAGGAGCCCAGATGTCCCTCAAAGGAGGAATGGAAAAAGAAAATGTGGTATATTTATTCAATGGAACACTACTCAGCAATTAAAAATAATGAATTCATGCAATTTGTAGGCAAATGGTTGGATCTGAAAAATATCATCCTAAGTGAGTTAACCCAATCACAAAAGAATACACAAGAAATGCAATCACTGATAAGTGGATATTAATGAGGCCTGAAGCTCTGAATACTCAAGGCACAATTATCAAATCAAAAGATTCTGAAGAAGGAAAGAAGGAGAGGACCCTGGTCCTGAAAAGACTGAATCCAGTTTTGTAGGAGAGTACCAGAATAGAGCAGAGAAATCGTGGGGGAGGGGGGTATTGGGGAATAGGTGGAGGGTGGGGGAGAAGAGGACTTATGGGACATATGGTGAGGGGGGAACTGGGAAAGGGGAAAACCTTTGGAATGTAAACAAAGAATATAGAGAAATAAAAAAATAAAAAAAATCTGGGGTACAGAGCTAAACAGAGGATTCTCAACTGAGGTAACTCAAAAGGCTGTGAAGCACCTAAAGAAAATTTCAAAATCCTTAGTTATCAGGGTAATGCAAATCAAAACAACACTGAGATTCTAACTAACACCAGTCAGAATGGCTAAGATGAAAAACTCATGGGACAGCAGATGATAGTGAGGAAGTGGAGAAAGAAAAACACCCCTTCATTGCTGGTGGGATTGCAAGCTGGTACAACCACTCTGGAAATCAGTCTGGCATCTTCTCAGAAAATTAGATATAGTACTACCTAAGGACCCTGTTATACCACTCCTGGGCATATACCTAGAGGATTCTTCAGCATGTAATAAGGATACATGTTCCACTATGTTCATGGCAGCCCTATTTATAATAGCCAGAAGCTGGAAAGAACCCTGATGGCTCTCAACAGAGAAATGGATACAGAAAATGTGGTATATATACACAATGGAATACTACTCAGCAATTAAAAATAATGAATTCATGAAATTCTTAGGCAAGTGGGTGGAACTAGAAAATATCCTAAGTGAGGTAACCCAACCACAAAAGAACACACATGGTATGCACTCACTGATAAGTGAATATTAGCCCAGAAGCTTGGAATACCCAAGATACAATTCACAGACCACATGATGCCCAAGAAGGAGGAAGAATAAAGTATGGATACCCTGGTCCTTTCTAAAAAGGGGAACAAAATACCCACAGAAGGAGATACAGAGACAAAGGGTGGAGCAGAGTCTGAGGGAAAGCCCATCCAGAGTCTACCTCACCCAGGGATCCATCCCATATACAGTTCCAAAACCCAGACACTGTTATCGATGCCCACAAGTGCTTGCTGTCCGAAGCTGGATATAGCTGTCACCCTGGAGGCTTTGCCAGTGCATGAGAAATACAGAGGGGGCCACTGTCAGCCATCCATTGAACTGAGCACAGGGTCTCCAATGAAAGAGCTAGAGAAAGGACCGAAGGAACTGAAGGGGTCTGCAGTGTCATAGGAGGAACAACAATATGAGCCACCCAGTACTCCCAGAACTCCCAGGGACTTAACCATCAACCGAATAGTACACATGGAGTTACCCATGGGTCCAGACACATAGGCATCAGAGGATGGCCTTGTACATCAAAGGGAGGAGAGGCCCCTGGTCCTGGAAAGACTTGATGCAGCAGTGTAGGGGAATGCTGGGACAGGGAAGCAGGAGAGAGTTGATTGGGGAAGGGAAGATGGCTTATAAGATTTTGGGGGGAGGGGGGAATCAGGAAAGGGGACAAAATTTGAAATGTAAACGAAGAATATACCTAATAAAAATGAAAAAAATCATTAGGATTTCTGTTTCTCTTGAGAAAGATCATAGATTCTGCAGCTGGGTAAGAGATGATGTGACATGTATTTCCATGCTTTCAGATGTTCACTGACTCAAGGAGTGATGCTTTTCCTCTGCTTTTCTTTTCTCTCTCTCTTTTTTTTTGCCTTTCACATTTTGTAAACTAGATGAGTGTATATACATCAGAACAGTAAGCACCTCCATGATGACCTTTCCAGAATTCTGCCTTTTAATTATTTCTGGGTTTCCTTCTCCTTGCTAGAGAGGCGGAGTCTATGGCCACATTTCAGTAGTGTCTGAAAGTCATGTTTGCATAGTGTTTCATAAAACCATGGGCTGATCTCAGAGGAGAAAGTCAGAGTAATTAAAATCCTTCCCTGAAAGACATAAGCCATCATGGATATGCTTAAAACTAATAAGCCTCACAATTTTTCCAGGATATGAATTTTTTCTTAAAGAGACAGGGGAAAAATGTCTTTACAACCATTTTTAAGCAATGCAAAAAAGAATTACCATTTGAATAAATCTTTATAGTTTTTAAAGCATTTTCCATCTGTTAGTTCATGTAATGCTTTAAATAGCTTTAAAAGTTAGACAAACCTAATGTTGTCATTACTTGATTGCCTTGGGAATGCAACATATTAGAACTTCAGCACCACTGGGTGGCAAGAAATTGAGGAAGGCAGTGTGAATTGTCAAAAATAATCTGGGGAGTTATTACAAATTCAGTTAGAAATTTACTCAGAGTTCATGGCTATCTGGAAATCATGTCAGTGTCCAAGAATCACACTGATGATTCATGTAAAAGCCCCACCAGGAGAACAGGCCCTGATGGTTGGTGTGAAAAGTGTTTGACCAAATCTTAAACGTGTGAATAAGGTGCCGAGTTACCTTGGTAAAGCAAAGACTGACATTTGGTCATTAAAACTCTGGCACATATATGCTTAATTTTTTTCTGAGAGAGGGTTTCTGTGTAGCCCTGGCTGTCCTGGAACTCACTTCATAGACCAGGCTGCCCTTGAACTCAGGAATCTGCCTGCCTCTGCCTCCCAAGTGCTGGGATTAAAGGCATGTGCCACCACTGCCTGGCATGTAAATCTTTCCCCAAGCATACAGATAGGGAAGGAGCATATTTCATTCTCGTTGATAGACAGGGCTGAGGTTGTCAAAACCCATAGGCTCTGCCAAGATTAGGTTAAAGATTGATATCAGTTAAAAAAAAATGAAGCAGGAGGAACTATTGTTCTTTCCCCTTTTTTAATAATAAACACATAAACAAGATTAAGTTGAACCCAGAGCAAACTGTTGACTATTTCCAAATGATAGTCTTTTTCATGTTCTGATGCCTTCTACACAGTAAGAATCAGGAAGGGTTCCAGCATTAGAATATTAACTTCTGTGTTGAAATGGGATAATAGATGTGAAAAAATGAAATTACACAGAAAGATTGCTGATGGACTGCCAGTGAACACTGCAAACTTTTGTATATACCTGAATTTTGTTCTCAAAATTTTTAATATAATAACTAAACTTGAGCTTCTGATTCATATTTCAAAGATACTTTCTCTAGCTTAAAATACTGTGCTTTTTTTAAAAATAAAAACTGTTATTTTATTTATTTACATTACAAATGTTATCCCCATTCCCAATTTCCCCTTCACAAATCCCCTATCCCCTCTTCCTTGTCCCTGCCTCTATGAGGGTGCTCTCCCTCACCCCACCCCAGCTCCTCAGCATTCCCATATGCTGGGTCATCAAGCCTGCACAGGCCCAAGGGGCTTCTCTAACACTGATGCCAGACAAGGCAATCCTCTGCTACATATGCAGCTGAAGCCATGGGTACTCTTTGATCTGTGGTCTAGTCCCTGGGAGCTCTGGAACAGCTGAATGGTTGATATTGTTCTTCCTATGGGGTTTCAAACCCCTTCAGCTTCTTCAGTCCTTCCCCAAATCATCCATTGAGATCCCATAGCTCAGTCCAATGGATGGTTTCTAGCAGAGTCTCTCAGGGGATAGCTAGCTATAGCAACTCCTGTCAGCAACTGCTTTTTTGGCATCAGCAATAGTGTCTGGGTTTGGTTTCTGCAAATGGGATGGATCCCTAGGAGGGGCAGTCTCTAGAGGGCCTTTCCTTCAGTCTCTGCTCTACTCTTTGTCCTTGCATCTCCTTTAGACAGGAGCAATTCTGGGTTAATATTTTTGAGATGGGTGGGTGGCCTCATCCCTCAACTGGGGGGGGAGGGGGAGAGGGGGGTTGACTGTGCCTATCCTCTGAATATGGTCCCTACAGGTTCTCTCTCCTCTTTGTTTCACATTTTGGCTAATGTCATCCCATTTGGGTCCTGGGAGCATCTTGGGTCCCTGGTATTTGGAGCTTTCTAGTGGCTACCCTAGACCACTGCTACATACCTCCTTTCAAGCTCCTGACCATCTGAACTTCTCCCTTGTTTCCTCCTGCATCTGATCCTACCCTCCTTTCACCTCCTCCTCCTCTCTCCCTCCAAGAACCCTCCCTTCCTCTCCCTCTCATGATTTTCTTCCTTCTTCTGAGTCGGACTGAAGCTTCTACACTTTGGTCTTCCTTCTTGGGTTTCATATAGTCTGTGAGTTGTATAGTGGGTATTCCAAGCTTTAGTTGACTGATATCCACTTATCAGTGAGTAAGCCTAGTTTACAGAGGGAGTGTCCTTGCTGTCTATATAGACTTTTGCATTGTGTATACTATGTCATTATTATAGAGCTGTGACATACACAAATTATTTGTACAACATAGTAAATACATTTGATGAATAATTCTTATAAAATTTTAATCCTTATAAGGCAAATATGTCTATTAAATAATTTCTCAGAATATGCCAGTATATAGTTGTGGATCCAGTTATAATGAGTAGTATGAGTTGTGAATATTCTATATTGGATTGTTCCCCATCTATTATTGGAGACAATTATGTTTGTGAAACTGGCAGTCAACGATTCCATGAGCTCAATGACATGATAGAATCTAAAGAAAATAATATCTTGAGGTAATTTTAATTGTCTGTGTTCTCAAAGTTTGTCGTTTATGTAACTATTTCTATAAATAGGGTAAAAGCTTATTTAAGGTGGGATATGCATGTTACTTCTTTTCATGTTATTATGACACAGAGCAAATAATTCTGGTGATATTGGAAGCAAAATAAATTTGTATATTTAGATTTATGGTAAATGAGAGAAATAAAAATAGGTGCTATCAATCTTCTAGTAGATGGTTCTATTCTAATCTGAAAAGCCTCCAGCATCCAAACATAGGCCTCCAGAAAGAGGGGCAATAAATACATATGTGGTAAGATAAAAATGTGACTGAATTGCTTTTTTTCCAATTTTATTAAATATATTATTTATTTACATTTTATTTCCCTTTTCCTGTTTTCCCGCCCCCCAATGGTTCCATATGTCCTTTTCCCTCCCCCTGTTTCCCCATCGTCCCCTTCCCACTTCCCTGTTCTGGTATTCTCCTACACTGATGTATTGGCCTTTCCAGATCCAGGGTCCACTCCTTCCTTCTTCTTGGCCATCATTTGGTACGTGGATTGTGTCTTTGGTGTTCCAAGATTCTAGGCTAATATCCACTTATCAGTGAGTGCATACCATGGGTATTCTTTTGAGATTGGGTTACCTCACTTAGTATGATATTCTCCAGCTCCATCCATTTGTCCAAGAATTTCATGAATTCATTGCTTCTAAAGGCTGAATAGTACTCCATGGTGTATATATACCACATTTTTTTTTATCCATTCCTCCATTGAGGGACATCTGGGTTCTTTCCAGCTTCTGGCAATTATAAATAAGGCTATGAACATAGTGGAGCATGTATCCTTATTACATGCTTGGGAATCTTCTAGGTGTATGCCCAGGAGTGGTATGGCAGGGTCCTCCAGAAGTATCATGTCCAGTTTTCTGAGGAACCGCCAGACTGATTTCCAGAGTGGTTGTACCAGCTTGCAATCCCACCAGCAGTGGAGAAGTGTTCCTCTTTCTCCACATCCTCGCCAACATCTGCAGTTTCCTGAGTTTTTAATCTTAGCCATCCAAAGTTCTTTAGGTGAAAAGTCTTTGTTTAGCTCTATACCTCATTTTTTGATAGGGTTATTTGGTTTTCTGGGGTCTAACTTCTTGAGTTCTTTGTATACATTGGATATTGCCCTCTGTCAGATGTAGGGTTGGTGAAGATCTTTTCCCAATTTGTTGGTTGCTGATTTGTCCTTTTGACAGTGTCTTTTGCCTTACAGAAACTTTGTAATTTTATGAGGTCCCATTTGTCTATTCTTGATCTTAGAGCATAAGCTATTGGTGTTCTGTTCAGGAACTTTCCCCCTGAGCCAATGTTCTCCAGGGTCTTCCCCAGTTTCTTTTCTCTTAGTTTCAGTGTGTCTGGTTTTATGTGGAGGTCCTTGGGCCACTTGGACTTGAGCTTAGTACAAGGAGATAAGAATGGATCAATTCTCATTCCTCTGCATGCTGACCTCCAGTTGAGCCAGCACCATTTGTTGAAAAGGCTTTCTTTTTCCCACTGGATGTTTTCAGCTCCTTTGTCAAAGATCAAGTGGTCATAGATGTGTGGGTTCAAGTGGTCATAGATGTGCGGGTTCAATTCTGGGTCTTCAATCCTGTTCCATTGATCCACCTCCCTGTCACTGTACCAATACCTTGCAGTTTTTAACACTACTGCTCTTTAGTATTGCTTGAGGTCCGGGATACTGATTCCTACAGAAGTTCTTTTACTGTGGATAATAGTTTTATCTATCCTGTTTTTTTTTTTTTGTTATTCCAGATGAATTTGAGAATTGCTCTTTCTAACTCTATGAAGAACTGAGTTGGGATTTTGATGGGGATTGTGGTGAATCTGCATATTGCTTTTGGCAAGATTGCCATGTTAATTATATTAATCCTGCCAACCCACGAGCATGGGAGATTTTTCCATTTTCTGAGGTCTTCTTCCATTTCCTTCTTCAGAGACCTGAAGATCTTGTCATACAAATCTTTCACTTGTTTGGTTAGAGTCACACCAAGGTACTTTATATTGCTTGTAGCTATTGTGAAGGGTGTCATTTCCCTAATTTCTTTCTTAGTCTGCTTATCCTTTGAGTATAGGAAGGCTACTGATTTGCTTGAGTTGATTTTATAATCAGCCACTTTGCTGAAGTTGTTTATCAGCTGTAGGAGTTCTCTGGTGGTGTTCTTTGGGTCACTTAAGTATACTAACATATCATCTGCAAATTGTGATACTTTGACTTCTTCCTTTCCAATTTGTATCCCTTTAACTTCCTTATATTGTCTAATTGCTCTATCTAGTACCTCAAGTACTATATTGAAAAGTTGTGGTAAGAGGGGGCAGCAGTGTTGAGTCCCTGATTTTAGTGGGATTGCTTCAAGTTTCTCTCCATTTACTTTGATGTTGGCTACTGGTCTGCTGTATATTGCTTTTACTATATTTAGGTATGGGCCTTGAATTGCTGTTCTTTCCAAGACTTTTAGTATGAAAGGATGCTGAATTTTGTCAAATGCTTTTTCAGCATACAATGACATGATCATGTGATTTTTTTCTTTGAGTTTGTTTATGTAGTGGATTACATTGATGGATTTCCCTATATTGAACCTTCCCTGCATCCTTAGTATGAATTCAACTTGATCATAGTGAATGATCATTTTGATGTGTTCTTGGATTCAGTTGGCAAGAATTTTATTGAGTATTTTTGCATCAATGTTCATAAGGGAAATTGGTCTGAAGTTCTCTTTCATAGTTGGTTCTTTGTGTGGTTTTGGTATGAGCATAATTGTGGCTTCGTGGAATGAGTTGGGTAGTGTTCCTTCTGTCTCTATTTTGTGGAATAGTTTGAAGAGTATTGGTATTAGGTATTCTTTGAAGACTGATAGAATTCTGCACTAAAATCGTCTGTCTGGTCCTGTGATTTTTTTGGTTGGATGACTTTCTATGACCCCTTCTATTTCTTTGGGGGTTATGGGACTGTTTAGATTAGCTATTTGATTCTGATTTAATTTTGGTATTTGGTATCTGTCTAGGAAATTGTCCACTTCCTCCAGATTCTCCAGTTGTCTTGAGTATAGTCTTTTGTAGTAGGATCTGATGATTTTTTAATTTCCTCAGTTTCTGTTGTTATATCTCCCTTTTCATTTCTAATTTTGTTAATTTGGATACTGTCTCTGTGCCTTTTGTGTAGTCTGGCTAAGGCTTTATCTATCTTGTTGATTTTCTCAAAGAACCAGTTCCTGGTTTTGTTGATTCTATGTATGGTTTCTTTGTTTCCACTTGATTGATTTCATCCCTGAATTTGAGGATTTCCTGTATTCCACTCCTCCTGGCTGAATTAGTTTCTTTTTGTTCCAGAGCTTTCAGGTGTGCCATTAAGTTGCTAGTATATACCCTCTCGTGTTTCTTTTTGGAGGCCCTCAGGGCTATGAGTTTTCCTCTTAGCATTGCTTTCATTGTGTCCCATAGATTTGTGTATGTTGTGCCTTCATTTTCATTGAATTCTAAAAAGTCTTTGATTTCTTTCTTTCTTCTTTGACTAAGGTATCATTGAGTAGAACATTGTTCAGCCTCCATGTGTATGTGGACTTTCTGTTGTATTTGTTGCTATTGAAGACCACTCTTGCTCCATGGTGATCTGAAAGGAGGCATTGGATTAGTTCGATCTTCTTATATTTGTTGAGGTCTCTCTTGTGACCAATTATGTGGTTGATTTTGGAGAAGGGACCATGAATTGCTGAGAAAAAGGTGTATTCTTTTGCTTTAGGATGAAATGTTATAGTTATATAACTATATATATAACTATATAACTATATATATATAACTATATAACTATATATATAACTATATATATAACTATATATATAACTATATATAACTATATATATAACTATATAACTATATAACTATATAACTAAACTATATAACTATATAACTATATAACTATATAACTATATAACTATATAACTATATAACTATATAACTATATAACTATATAACTATATAACTATATAACTATATAACTATATAACTATATAACTATATAACTATATAACTATATAACTATATAACTATATAACTATATAACTATATAACTATATAACTATATAACTATATAACTATATAACTATATAACTATATAACTATATAACTATATAACTATATAACTATATAACTATATAACTATATAACTATATAACTATATAACTATATATATATATATATATATATATATATATATATATATATATATAATCCAATTGGTCCACATCTTCAATAAGTTTCACTCAGTCCCTGTTTAGTTTCTGTTTTCCTGATTGGTTCATTGAGGATAGTGGAGTGGTGTTGAGGTCCCTCACAATTATTGTGTTAGGTGCAATGTGTGTTTTGAGCTTTAGTAAAGTTTCTTTTAAGAATGAGGGTGCCCTTGCATTTGGAGCATAGATGTTCAGAATTGTGAATTCTTCTTGGTGGATTTTTCCCTTGACCGGCAAGAAGTGACCTTCTGTGTCTCTTTTGATGACTTGAGGTTGAAAGTCAATTTTATCTGATAGTAGAATGGCTATTCCAGCTCATTTCCTGAGACCATTTGTTTGTAAAATTGTCTTCCAGCCTTTTACTCTAAGGTAGTGTTTGTCTTTGACCCTGAGGTGTGTTTCCTGTATGCAGCAAAATATAGGGTCCTGTTTCCCTATCCAGTCTTTTAGTCTTTGTCTTTTTATTGATGAATTGAGTGCACTGATATTAAGAGATATTTAGGAATAGTGATTATTTCTTCCTGTCATTTTTGATGTTATTTTTGTTTTTGAGTGGTTATCTTCTTTTGAGTTTGATGGGAGAAGGTTACTATCTTGCTTTTTCCAGGGTGTAGTTTCCCTTCTTGTATTGGAGTTTTCCTCCAATTATCCTTTGTAGGGCTGGGTTTGTGGAAAGATATTGTGTAAATTTGATTTTGTCATGGAATATTTTCATTTCTCCATCTATGTTGATTGAGAATTTTACTGGGTATAGTAGTCTTGGCTGACATTTGTGTTCTCTTAGGGTCTGCATGAGATCTGCCCAGGGTCTTCTAGCTTTCATGGTCTCTGGTGAGAAGTCTGGTGTGATTCTGATAGGTCTTCCTTTATATGTTACTTGGCCTTTTTCTCTTATTGCCTTTATTATTCTTTCTTTGTTTAGTACATTTGGGGTTTTGATTATTATGTGACAGGAGGTATTTCTGTTCTGGTCCAGTCTGTTTGGAGTTCTGTAAGCTTCTTGTATATTCATGGGCATCTCTCTCTTTAGGCTAGGAAAGTTTTCTTCCAAAATTTTGTTGAAGATATTTGCTGGCCCTTTAATTTGTGGATCTTCACTCTCATGTAGTAGCTATAATCCTTAGGTTTGATCTTCTCATTGTATCCTGGATGTCCTGGATGTTTTGGGTTACAAGCCTTTTGCATTTTGCATTTTCTTTTACTGTGGAGTCCATGGTTTCTATGGTATCTTCAGCATCTGAGATTCTTACTTCTATCTCTGTTATTTAAATTTGCATCTACGACCCCTGATTTCTTCCCAAGGTTTTCTATCTCCAAAGTTGTCTCCCTTTGTGATTTCTTAGTTGTTTCTATCTCTGTATTTAGATCCTGGATGGTTTTGCTCAGCTCCTTGACTTGTTTGTCTGTGTTTTCCTGCAATTCTTTAAGAGATTTTTGTGCTTCCTCTTTCATGACTTCTGCCTGTTGACTCAATTTCTCCTGCATTTCTTTAAGTGATTTTTTTCATTTCCTCTTTATTGGCTTCTCTCTGTTGATCCATATTCTCCTGGAATTCTTTAAGTGATTTTTGTGTTGCCATTGTAAGGGATTCTAACCTTTTCATGTTCCCCTGCATTTGTTTAAGAGATTTGTTTATGTCTTTTTTGTGTTCCTCTAGCAGCATCATGACCAGTGGTTTCAAATCCAAATCTTGTTTTTCTGGTGTGTTGGGGTATCCATGACTTGCTGTGGTTGGAGAATTGGGTTCAGATGCTGCCATATTGCCTTGGTTTCTGTTAGTAATGTTCCTATGTTTGCCTTTTGCCATCTATTTATCTCTGGAGTTAGTTGGTCTTGTTGTTACTGGTTGCTGTTTGAAGCTCCTGTGAGCCTGGTGTTTGGAGCTGCTGTCACAGAGGACATCCATGTTCCCAAGGCAAAAACTGGAAGGTTTCTGCCACTGGGCTCCGAATTACCTCCTCAGCTCTGCTGGGCTGGACTCAAGTCTCCTCCTGGCTTGCTACTGGGCGAGTAAATGGCCTCCTGCTGTCTCCTCCAGGTTTGCCTAGATGCTAGCTCTTAAGAATCAGTTCTTCCAAAGATCTGGTCTCATCTGTTGGTTCTCTATGGTGACCTGGGCTCTTGTGTCTTGGTTCTCTATGGTGACCTGGGCTCATCTGTTGGTTCTCTATGGTGACCTGGTTAGGCTTCCAGCTACAAGATGGTCTCGGGATTCTGTCTAACCACGGAATTACCTGCTGGACTGGAGCTTCCCTGGCTGGACTGCTGGAGCCTAGAGGGTGGGGCTCTCAGTCTGTAGGTCTCAATATGGTTGAGCTGTTCTCCCAAAGATAATGTTGGACCGCTGGGCTGTCTAACTGTGGGGGCTCTCTGAAGATCAGGAGCTTCCTTGGTTGAACTGGTTAGGCTACCAGCTCCAAGATGGTGGCAGGTCTCAGGACTCTGTCTAACCGCAGGATTCCCTGCAGGACCAGAGCTTCCCTGGCTGGACTGCTGGAGCCTAGATGGTGGCGCTCCCAGTCTGCAGGGCTCCATCTGTTTGAGCTGCTCTTGCCAAGATAGTGGTAAACCGCGGGGCTCTCTCTAACAGCAGGGCTCTCTGTAGTTCAGGAGCTTCCATGGTTGAACTGTGGGATTCAAGATGGTGGGGATCTCTGTCCATGATGCTCCATTTATCTATGGGACTTCCTGCAGGTCAGAAGCTACCCCGTGTGTCCAGTCAGCTGTAGAGCTACCCGGCTCCCTAGTGTAGAAGGCATCCAGGCAGGCTATGCCCTGGGAAATCCTTCACTCTGGTGCCTTCTGAGTACCTGTTTAGGCTACCAGCTCTAAGATGGTGGTGGGTCTCAGGGCTCTGTCTAACCACGGGATTCCCTGCAGGACCGGACCTTTCCTGGCAGGATTGCTGGAGCCTAGACAGTGGAGCTCTCAGTCCGCAGGGCTCAGTCTGTGACTGAATTGTTAATTACAGAGTGCTAAGAACTGAAAACTCATATGATTCGATAGAGATCCTTTTCCCTTCATTTCAAATGAATCCATTTAGCTGATTCTTCCTTTTGATCTATCCTATGCAAAAATTTTATTGTCCAAAAGAAAACACTGTGCACTGGCTTCATTTGAGAGGTGGGCAAAGCAGACATTTTACTGTAGTAAATGAACACATTCTCACATGTGTGCAACAGAGAGATAGAGAGAAGAAGAAGCAGGAGAGAAGCAGTGATAAATTTATGAAACTGTGTTATTGTGTTCCATTAACTGCTTGGTATTGTGCATTAGACATGTAACACTAAATTTTGAACATCTAATTTCATTAAAATATTTGAAAAATTATCTTAATACCTGAATTAAATTTTCTTGGTATGCACTTTAATTTGTTAAGCCAGTCCTGTGCTATCATAATATTATGTAATTCCTTTAACATAGGTCTTTACAAATCATGGTCAGTATTCCTATGATTGGTTGCACATGAACATTTTAAATCTTTTGCCAAACTGTTCTTTGGGGAAAAATGATACAAGATATTCTGCCATCTGAGGCTGGAGAGATGGCTCAGTGGGTGAAGTGAAGAATGATTTTCAGTGTTCAGCAACATATAAAAGCTGAGACCTCTGCAGATGGAGCAGGATGCAGAGATAGGCAGATACTGAGGAGCTTCCGCTCAGCCAGTCTTGCCAAAACTGTAAGTTCCAGGTTCAATGGGAGACCCTGTCTCAAAACATATGATGGAGAGTGATAGAGGAATACAACATTGAACTTAGCTTCCATAGTATGGAAATAAGCTCATTCTACTGCTTGCATGAAGACTATGCTTTCTTTTATTAGATTACTACTGAGAAAAATTTATACTATGTTTAGGAGTAAGTTGCACTTTTACTTTGGTATGTTACATATTTGATAATTTTGACTCTTTACAGGAATTGATTTTTTTTCTGGTTGACTTGCAAACATTTTTCCATTTTATGGCTTCCCTCCAGTTTTTTAATGCTCCTGTTCCCTAGTGTGGGAGCTTTATATTTTTAGATAGATAGGTGTAGTAATCACCCTTTAAAGGGTTTCTACTTTTATTTCTTCATGGAAGTATCTGCTTCACTCAGATAATATTAAAAATGCAACTCTTGTCTTCCATATTGGTGGGAGTATGTGGGTTGAAGAAATTAGAAACCCACACTTGCTTTGTAATTGTGGGAGTCTTTATGTAAAAGCAGTTTATTGTGCTTAATCAAGTAATTGTTTCCTTTATTATCTTTCTTCGATAAGCACAGATGAAAAGTAGAAAATTTGAAAGTGTTTTAAATAAAAATGAGTAAGCCATTCTATTCTAGTTCAGAATAACCCCTCAGGCATTTGATTTTTCTTCAAAGGTTTTAATTATTTTCACCTTCTTTTTCATTAAAATGATAGTGTTGAACTTTTGCTAAATTTCTTTGAATTATTATTATTATTTATTTTCCCTAGATATGTAGAAAATCTTCTTCCCCTTCTGCTTTACATTCAAGCTACAGATGTGTCTCTTTACTTGGATACCTTGTAGGGTAGGTATCTTTCTTAGCACAAAATATGCAAAAATATATTAATTATCCAGTATGAGAAGAAGCAGTTCCCATTTTGCTTTCTATGTTTTCTAAATTTGTTGTCAGTTTTATCATTTACAAAGCAACGCATTACAGTAATATTTGCATAAGCTGTGAAAGAAAATGGTCAGGATACTATTGGTTAGGAATATTCAGAGACAAAAGGTCTTTCAAATTCCTGTGATACATCATGATTAGTGGGAGTAATAGGGGACATGTTTATAACTTCTAAGTTGAAACTTACAGAAGAAGCAAGAGCCTAGAATAGAAATGATAAGATCTGTTTATTGCAAAAATAAGAATTGTGAGTTCCTATACACATAGGGTAGGGATGTAAGTAAATATATAGGCCTTTTGTTGACACCAGGAAAACTAATGCTTTGATTAACAGGCTTAAACAAATTTTACGTGAGAAAATATAGATCTGGTGTTGCCAAATTGTCCCTGATTTTTAATGATAAGCTATAAATATGTGTTTTATTTGGTATGCTTAGAAGTTTACATGTTGGCAACTAGTTTACATGTAAAAGTAAGCAAATATGCAAGGGGGAAATTGTGCTGTCACAGAAAACACATTTTGAAACCATGACTTGATAATTTTGACATAGGATGTTGGAGCTGGGATGGTTTCATTACATTCTCCTCAAATTATAAGAAGATTGTAGACAATGCAGTTACTTACTTCTACAGAGAAACACAAGATCTCTTGGAATTTCTTGAAAGTACTGTAAAGACCAAGTGCATTCATTTGTAGGGGAACAGGAGAAAAAAGAAGAAAGGAAAAGGTAGTGAAGAAGAAGGAGAGGAGGAAGATGACATAGAGATGGAGATAGATGAAGGAAAGGAGTAAGGGGGAGATAGATGATTAGATAGATAGATAGATAGATAGATAGATAGATAGATAGATAGATATACAGATAGATTGATTGACAGATAGATATGATCTATCTGACCTTTAGAGGAAGAGATTTAAGGAGGAGATGGCAGTAAAGAAATGTCAACAACAACCATGAACAATGAATTTGTGTGAAAACAAATTCATTCTTTTGTTGCTTTAAGGATTGAGACTAAGTCAATTTAAATTCCTGTGAAGCAGATGTTCCCTGGTACCCCTGCATATTGCAGTGTAGGTTTGTGGTTTTAAGTTAGGTGGGGTATCTTTCTATATTTTAGGACAACTGTAGATATAAATGAGACCAAAGGGCTTCCCTTAGACTGTCCATCCACCTAAAAGTTAAGAATTCCCATGAAAGAATCACAGTCTTATATTTTGATCATATGCTTATTAGATTAATAGTTGCTGATGGTAATCAATAAATATGCATGAATTCAATGTGTTTTGTGATTCTTAGATTCCCCATCTCAAGGGTTTTCTGAACATAGCCCTAATGTTGGCCTGTATTTTAGAGATCAGCTCGGAAACTTTTCTTTTGTGAACTTGCCTTAACTTCCCTCAACATCTAAATCATCTGTTTACTTTCTAAACTTTATAGCACCTGCTTCTTCCATGTTCCAAACTGCAATACAGATTTTAGAATCATATTTTATATTTATAATTAGTATGATTATATCATTTCTCCCTTCCTTCTCCTCCTTCCTATGCTTTTCATGTACATTCCTTGGTCTTTCTAAATTGTCAAGACTTCTCTATCTCTCATTGTTTGTGGGAAGACTACTCTGAAGGATAGCTGGCATAATCCATCATGTAAACACATAGAAACTTCTGAGTAGAAAAAAGCTTTAGTGTCAGGGATTTTCTGGGAGCATTATGACATTGATTTTTGATGCACTATCACAGATGATAAGGTCCAGTTCCAAAACATAGCATAATGCCCTAGAGAAGTGTTTTATCCACTATGCACTGTAGCAACTGAAATTGTGATGGCTAGGCCAGCAAGGGCTGAGTTGCTAAGAGTGGAACCCAGACATTTGTAGGATTGACAACTCCATAAGTGATTCCATATACAGCTAAGTTTGAAATTCAGTGTTCTTCAGACTGTTAAATTTGATCCAATGCCGGCAAAATATTTCAGAAAACATTCTTCATTTTCTGTAGTTTCTGTGAACTTACCTGATCCATTTATTTGCTTTTAAGACTCTTTGGAGTCCAAAATTACAACAAGCCCTATTGCTTTCTAAAAAAAGAAGGAGATAATAGTGTTTTTTTCTCTTCTTGTTTTACAGAGTTGTTGCAAGGATTTAATGAGGTGATATAGGGAAAAATGCTTTTTGAACTCTCAAGAGCTATAAAAATGCTTGCCTTTCCACTTACCAAACCCATATTTTCTTTCTGCACATATTTTATTTATTTCTTGTAAATGAATTGGCTTCCAAAAAGTGTGAAATTTATTTCTAGGATTACTTAAAACTGTTCTGCATTTTAAATTATCTTTGTTATGATCCTTTTCTTATTGTAGACCTAGAGCTGTTTCTTTTATTTTTCTCTCTTGACAGCTTTACATTGATCCATATATAGCCTACTTCAAAACTCTGTGAATTATGTACAATATCTCTTCTAAGTATTGGAGCCATTCATGTAAGCTCCAAAGAACTTGTAGGTTTTTCAAAAAGTGCAGCATGCTCTTGCAAATATACTTTATATTACATTTTATTTTTGACTTTAGTTTTGTGTTTAAAATATTAAATTATTTCTTTTCCCTTCCCCCCTTTCAAGTTCACCCATATATCCCTCCTTGTTTCTTTTCAAATACATGACTTCTTTTAAATTAATTGTTGCTACATTCAACCACAACCATTTAAAATTTACAGTTGTAGAGCCCAATCCCAATGGATACAGCTATAAAACAACTTCTTCATCAAAAGTTCAGGGATCATTACAGAAAAGGGTAGGGCAGAAAGACAGTAATAAGGGCAAGTTTGATTTTAGAGTGTTCCTAATAATTTCAGAAGGATACCTATAAACTCTCACCAGCATGATTGCCTAAACATGAGCTGAACAAGAAAATAATAGACATCCTGAGGAAAAACCATGAAACCTCAACCATTCACAAAGAACCACAGGCAAGTAGGGAACACTGAAATGGGAAGAAACTGTCTTCCCCAGGGAAGAGTACATTAATTGGTTATACAATGTTTTTGTCTTTTAGAAATTTTTGTGACATATGATGAGATGACATATTGAATTCTTCTATCAATTTGCATGGCAGATAATTCATAGAATAATTTTGGTTTAGTGCTGATCACTAGGAAGTTTGATGAGGTACATTGCTTTTGATAGAAATGCAATTCAGTGGCATTTAAAATGGAATGGAGAGTATTCTTGGCAAGGGAGCCAAGCAATAAATTCCCCCATGCCTTCTCAACACAGCATCTTCAAATCCCAACTTATGGGTAGTGTAATTTTATGGTCTCCAACAAAGCATTTTTTATACTCATTCCATTATTTAATTTTTTGGCTTTCAGAAGAAACACGAGTATAGTAGCAGGCTCTGTAGTCCTTGGAGTGACATTCATTGTAAATATTTCCATTCACCACAGTAAGCCAATTTTTTACAAACTAAAACTGGTTAGTTTTAAAATGTCATTGGAGTGCAATGCCCTTTATTATATCAGCACAGAAGTTCCAGAAGGTACATTATAACACTGATGATGCTGGGAACAAAGATCCCAGAGACAGGAGACTAGGGATACAACACAAATTCAACCATGCTTGTTTCACAAATTCGGTTAAGTCTCCTTGCCTTGCATAGTTTTTTCCTATAAAAGAATATTGCTACCAGATGTCCAAATATCACTGAGTGGTTTCATAAGCCACTAAATATCACTAAGTGGTTTCATGGAAACAAGGCTTTTGAAACTGTAGCATTATTCTGTAGGAATGTATAACTGAGAAGAGGTTTTTGAGACACAGAGTGTTTATAGATATGAGGCAAGGTTGATAAACAATGCTATAATTAGTTAAAGATACAGCATGTCCATAGTTTGGGAGTCATTACTATGTAAGAACCAAAGGATCAAAGGTTTTCTTTAAGGGTAGTTGATCCTACATCTATGAATATACATGCATCACAGATTAAACTTGATGCATTGTAACAAGATAAAAATTACAGGTGATGAAAATTTGTGATTAAAGGTGGAATTGGCTGTGGTAGGAATTAGAGGAGTTTGGAGGTGAATGCTATCAAATACATTGCATGAAATTCTCCAAGAAATAATATTTAAAAAAAGAAAATTGAGAACCATCTAAAAGTAGTTTTACAATCCTAAAATTTGGACCACAAAACACTCTAACTAGCCAATTTAACAATAAATAACAGCCGGGCGTGGTGGCGCATGCCTGTAATCCCAGCACTTGGGAGGCAGAGGCAGGCAGATTTCTGAGTTCGAGGCCAGCCTGGTCTACAGAGTGAGTTCCAGGACAGCCAGGGCTACACAGAGAAACCCTGTCTCGAAAAACCAAAAAAAAAAAAAAAACCCCAAAACAAAACAAAACAAAAAAACAATAAATAACACGATTAAAGCCATTACACTTTTTTGAAATTTAATGATATTATTAAGCACTAGTAATTAAAATAGTATAAAATAGATAGACTAATCCATAGAGTATTAAATAAAATATAGGCTTATGCATTTATAGTCAAGTGATTTTAACACTTTTTATGTTTGAGATATAATGGGAAAAGATTGTCTCTTCCTCCAGAAGGGGCTAATCTTGTGGCATGGCATAGATATATTAGCTCTTGTGAGTGGCTATTGTTACAAAACATTCTTGGTTCTTTCCTTTGCATTCACTGTCACTGTGGGACCATTCATCTTGGTATGATGCAGCTAACACCTCAGAGCTATAAGACAAATCTCCTTTCTTTATAAAGTACTCAGTAATAGATATTTTTTATAACAAAAGACATCTGCCTACACAGCATGGAAGGGGTTTGCATGCTAGAATATATTTATGTAATGGAATGCTTTGCATTAATTAAAAAGCTTATAGTTGTTAATTATATACAATTATACAGGAACATGCATATATATGTACATCTACTTTTCACGTGAGAAATTTGATAATAGAAATTATGTAGATGGTGTTCTTTCATCTATGACTTGATTTACTTAGAAAAGGGTGATACAGAAAGAATTTACAAGTTGTATTTCAAAGGGAAGAAAATGGATGAAATTCAGGAAAGGAACTGATTACTATTTTTAATTATATAGATTTTTTTTTTTACCATGTTCACATATTGATCTAAATTTCAAAATCAAATATGTACCTGGAATTTTCTTTCACCTAAGAAGCTTGTGTTTTAGAGGTTAGAAATACTACTCAATGCTTAAGTGTTTGCTGCTCTCTTCCAAGAGACCTAAGTGTGTTTCCCTGCCCCCCACTTCAGGTGGCTCACCACTAGCTGTAACTCCCAACAGGTTAAGTGCAGTCTACATTCTTCTTCAAGAATACTCCTTTGTTTTTTTTTGTTGTTGTTGTTTTTGCTTATTTTGTAACAGAAGGACACTACCATGGAATACCCTGATGAATAAAAATGCAGAGTTGTGGAGTCTCAATGAATACATCTACAAAACACCTGGGGCTCAAGGAACACTGTGGAAGATGCATCCGAATGATGTAAGAGTCAGAAGATCAGGCACTTTGTTGTGAGATTGTGTACTAGCAGTGTTAGAAGAAACACCTTAAAGTTTTATTAATATGACTGTCTAAACATGAGCTGAGCAAGAATAACACCAGTAGACATGACCAAAGTGGATAGGGAAAGCCCACTAGGCCTCAACTATACACAAAGAACCAAAGGTAACTAAGGAATGTTGAATGTGGGAAAAATAGATTTTCCCAGGGATGACATGGCCACTGGTTATCCAGTACCAAATGTTCAACCTTGAAAGCATACATACAAGAAGTAACATTATACAGGTTAAACAAGATAAATTTAGTTATGAATACATACATACATACATACATACATGCATACATGTAAAACCATGTATTTGAAAATAGGCAAAGAAAGGTATATTGGAGGGTGTGGAGGAAAGAAAGGAAGTGAGAAAAGTGGTAATTATATTAAAAAGTAAAAAAGAAATATCACCAAGTTAAAAAAAGTGATTTTTAGGTTTCAAAGAAAAACAAATCCATGTGTTGGTACATTATGGAAATACTCCAATACTATTACAGGGAAGAAGAAAACATCAAATAAATGTCATAGAACCTAAGGGCTTTATTTCATCACATAAAGCATATTGCACCTGTCTTTACACAAATTGGTATGGGAATGGTCCATTCCCATAGAATGAGTGATTTCTTTGATTTTAGAAAATATGATTATACAGTTTATAGTCCAAGGTGATTGATTACTGGCAAGCATAAGTGGTTTAGTGAATTAATTTTCCTCCTGGGGAGAAAAATAAGAAGTGACTGCAAGTGAGTAAGTAATTCATGATAATTTATCCTTAAAAATAAGTGAATATTTCAGCATAATTTATAATTTATAATAATTATTTCAATAAGTTTAGCTTTATGTATCTTTTTACCATTATTTGAATATCATGAATAAAACAAACATCTCAATAAAGGCATTCAAGAGTATAACTACTATATCAACTTTTGTTAACATATACTTCTAACCACAAGAAAATTTTTACACTTTTTCTGGGTCATGCCTTTTCAGGATGGATAATAAGACATATATGTAATATCCACTACTTAAAATGGGATTGCCTAACTATTAGTAACACACACACACACAAAAACAGAGATTGTGCGAGTAAAACATTCCTATCTCTTACTTGGCATCACTGTAAGAAATTTTTATGAATCAAATAACACATTGTTGTGAAATGGACATTCTGTATTCATTTTATTTTTTAAATCTGCATTGAGCATTTTAACTTTCCTATGTACTGACCATTTTACCCACCCAATAGCCAAACCCTCTTCATATTATATTTGAAAACTCTGAAAAGAATTGCATGTTAAAATAGTCAAAATTAATGCCAAGTATTTCTTATTTGTTATTTTATCCTTGTATATTAGCTGTGTTCTTAGAATTTTTTATTATCATTGGTTGATAGGCAATTAAGTGAGTGTCAAAAAATAAATACAGGTAACGTATATTTTGCCTTGAAGCATTACAGTTTTTAAATTGACAAATATGTGCAGTCCATACTATAACCAAAATTCTGAAAATTAAAATTACCCAGAAATAGAATCATTAGAATATAAATAAATTATTCATTTGGTGAAATTATTTTCTAAAATTGCAAGTAATAAATCTACCTTTCAATTGTCTACTTGATGATTCAATTGTCTTCTTTTCAATTGTCTTCTTATCAAACAGATAATCAAAAGTTAATAGAATATCCATAAGTTCCTACTACTATAATATGTATTTTTTACTTCTAAATATAGAGCAAATCATCCCAGTGATCAAGGAGTGGATGACTGTTTTAACTCTTGACTCATTGTTCTGTCTTGGCAGAGAAGTTCTGTTTTTCCATCTCAGATATTATGCAAGATAATCCAAGATATTTTTCATTTCTTTCTTCTTGTCTTCTTTTGTTTAATAAGTAAAACACTTCTGGTTACACCTGTAAAGAATATTCATTTGAGATTACATTAATTATTTTAAACAAAGCAGAATAATATGAAACTTTCCCTTTATTTTACCACCAACTTGGAGTAAATCTCTACATCATACATAAATATGTTTATAAAATAGAAACAAATGAATAAAAATAATTATCAGTAACTATCCTGCCTCTAGACTTCTTTCTTATTTATTACCACTGCATAGCATATTGATGTTGATGATTAATACAGAACATATTTACTCATAATTAACTTAAATAAATTCCAGTAAATGTAGATTTTAATCAAATAAATTCTACTATATTATTAGCTAAAATTTATTTGTTTAAAAAGGATTACTTTGTTAAGCCTTTATTTATTCTCTTCAGAGTACATTAGACATTTCTGCTAGTAATCTCATAATTTTCTGCACCTTAATATTCCCGATTCTTCTTGTTGGATGCCCTTCTTTGCTAAATAACTTTTTGTTGAATGAATGCATTTTAACTAAAATATGAACCTACTGTGAACCCTCTCCTCCTGAACTGTTTTTAAATCTATTCTTTGCATCTGAATTATTGCTCCTTAATTTTTCATTAAAGCTTGTAATTTTGTGAATATTTATTCTGGCCATCTCATTTGCTTACTGATAAATATTTAAAGGCACTTAAGATGGAATCCTCTCATGAAGGAGCACAATGTCTTGTTAAGAGTTAGAGAAATATTACAATCCTGTAATGTATATTCTATTGGTAAATTATAAGGTATTGTTTGAACTGACCTAGATGCTGCTTCTGGAAGCAGAGCTGGAATCTCTTATTTCAGACCAAAGCATGTTTATCTCAAAGGCTCCATCTCCGGGAATGAATTTGTCCCAGTAACTATGTGATAGAAAGAGAAAGAATAACAACATATCCCAAGACTCAAAACATTACATCCTTAAGAACATCTATCATTAGGAACAGAATGCTGGAAGTTCAACTAGTGGGGATGGAAGCTTATCCATGAAGAGAAGTTAGTACAGCTCAGGCATCTTTTCAAGTTAAGAGTTATTCATGAAGACTTTCCCCCAGAAAATTGTCTTTCTTTTAATAATGAATGGGAAGGGAGAATAAAATAGCTTTCCTTGTTAGGTCAGCATGTAGTTTGTTTTAAATTCCAATGTGGGTTGTATCTTGGGTATTCTGTACTTTTTGGCTAATATCCACTTATCAATGAGTACATGCCATGCATGTTCTTTTGGGTCTGAGTTACCTTGCTCAGGATATTTTTTATTTTCATACATTGGCCTGCACAATTCATGATGTACTTGATTTTAAATAGCTGAATAGTATTCCAATGTGTAAATAAACCACATTTTTTGTATCCCTTCCTCTGTTGAGGGACATCTGGGTTGTTTCCAGTTTCTGGCTATTACAAATAAATCTGCTATAAGCATAATGGAGCATGTGTCCTCGTGATATGGTGGAGCACTTTTTGGATATATACACAGGTGTGATATAGCTGGGGATTGCCTGGTCTGGCCTCAGTGGGAGATGATGTACCTAACCTTGAGAGACTTGAGGTACCAGGGAAGGGGGAAACCCAGGGGTGGAGGTGAGGAGAGGGAGCACTGTCTTGGAGGGAAGGAGAGGGGGAACAGTGTGAGAAACTGTGTGCAGGGGTGACCAGAAGAGGGGCAATGGGTGGAATTTAAATAAATAAAATTAATTAAAAATACCAACTGAGGAGACAACAACGACAACAACAGCAAACAACAATCAACAAACAAAAAATTTCTAGTGTGTAAGGTGACGGTGATAGGATAGATGCCAAAGATGGTACTTGTGAGATAAGCAGAGTCCATGCATGGGGAATATGGTACACTGTTTGAAGAATTAGAGGACAAGCTAGTACAAATTTCTTTATTAGGAATGAAATTTTGATGTATTTGAGAAAGTAAGAAAATATATTTATGCAAGAAATTATTTGATAATAGTAGTAATAAGTGTGATGTAAGGATTCTATTTAGAAAGGCCTTGTAGATATTGGTAAGTTTTGGAAAGGTAGTTATGAAGTTATCTGTGGAACATCTAGGGAGACATTCTATAGACAAATGGATGTGAAATCTATTATCTTTTCAAAGCTAAAGATACAAGTTTAAGTATCATACCATGTAGATGTCAATCAATAGCAAATGAGAAAAGGTTTATGGTTGAGGACCTTAAGGGAAGTTTTCTCAGCATCAAAAAATGGTAGATGAGATATAACTCACTACAGTCCCTAGCATAAGAAGTGTGAAATGTATATATTTGGGATTAATGTTTAGAGTGAAAAAGTCTTCTTCCCACAAAAGAACAAGCAAGGTAAATACTAACAGAGTATTACTTGCTTATGTGCCTACACACTCATGGGGCACTGTAATAAGTTCTGACAGGTGTTAGGAACATAGCCAATTACTTTGCACTAATGCTAAGGAAACCAAGGCCAATAACTTATTTGGTTTTGAAAAAATAAAGAAATATTGGTTTAAGTAGCATACAAACCAAGCCAGTGCCATTTTCCAAGGAGTGCACATTTAGGCAGCAATCATCCCCTGGTCGTCTTGACCTACTTACTTGCAAAAATAGTCACAGAAATAACTTACAATCAGGAGACAGATAAACTTTTGTTAATGCAAAGTCAACAAGGACTTGCAGAGATATTCTGGGTCCAGGTTAGGCTGTACCTTTCTAAAAGCATATAATTTCTCTTGACCCCCTTAAACACAAGCAGACACACAGAGTATGGCATTATATACCAATTTACAAAAGAAATGCCTACTACTGTATAAAGAAACTTGTTATATTCTCTAACATTTGAGAAGGCCAAAACTGTAACTCAATTTTTCTGATACCATTCATGCCTTTAAGGTATTTAGAGTGATAAACAGAAGTCATAATTAAGAATTGGGGGATTCTTGATTCCCGAGTTTGGAACAGTCTGAAGGATGCTAATATAAACAAGGCTGACTTCTTGAAATATTGTTATTTGTTTGAAATTCATTCCAGTAAAAACTGGAATGAATTTCAGTTGTACTCCCAACGTTGCCTCAGTCAGTTTTGTAGATACAATGCCTAAGACAGATGAAGTCTCGGCTGTGATAGAGATCACTTAATGGTCAAGAGTACATGCTTAGGTGCTTAGAACCATCTCTAACTCCAACTCTAAGAAATATAACATCATCTTTTAGTCTCTTTGTGTACACCCAAATGCTTGGCAGACACATACACTGAATATATATATATATATATATATATATATATATATATTCACATATATATATATATATATGTTACAAAAGGAGAAGAAATAAGAAGGAATGAACATTATTAACTTGTATGTACTTGCCCTTCCAATTTCCCAGCATTTTTTCTGCTGTGATTTCCAGTAATTGTAGAAAGTAACCCTATGTAACTTCTCAGTGCTAAATGCAATTAACAATTTAATGAAACTTGGATTCATTAACTTGTGTAGATTTTTACAAAATCACCTGCTGAAACCTGCAGAGTGTGCCCTAATGAGCCATGAACAAGTCACACATACATTATTGAGATTCTACAGTGAGATTTTAAAATAAACTCTGCAGTAAATGCAGTGGCTAAGCTGAAATATGTCATCTTGTACTCTTTTAAAAGCCCCTTAATTTTTTTCAATGGAAAGTGCAATTTAGTTGACAGCCACCTCTGCTTCTACATCAGAATAATATACAGTTAAAGGTATGAGAGAAAATAAACTATAAAATTATGTATTTTGAAGGAAAAACAACATGGAAAATACAAGAAATACCTCCAAGTCTGATTTTCAATATCAATAAAGATGTATGATTGCAGGTATTTTTCATAGGGTAGTTTTTGTAGCAGAAGGGGCCAAGGTGGAAAGGAATACACTGATTAGGAAAGAAGTCAGAATAAGATCTACAAAGGCCAAATAATCAGAGGCTTCTCTGTGTAGGAAATGATGCCAGATGGGTACTAGAAAAAAATATCAGGAAATTATAATGCTAAATATCTCAGCTGATCCATTGCACAAGTTCTGGAAAGAGAAGGCATTGTGACAGAAGTAGAAACTATAGAGAGTTGGGCATCCTTTTCCTGTAACTTGCTTGTGCCCTCACAACCTGTGCTGGCATGAACATGTACATACTACTTCCATTTGATAACAGATTGCTGCTGTGTCTATCTTAATTTATGGATTGATGGATCAGATAAAAATTCAGCTCAGAATAGGAAGCTTGGTTCACATGTTAATTTAGTGGTCCATTGTCAAAAACACTCAGTTTTACCCAACTGTATGCTAAGTAAAATCTTCCTTTCAAAATGAGTACAATTATCTGCATTTAATGGTAGATCCTTACTCCAAAATCTTAAAGGTCTCCTCCATTATTCATTTAATGAGACTTGACCTAATACCTATTTACCTCTAAATACCTATTTACCAGTAATTCCTCAAGAATTATCAGGAATACTGGATCATATGGTCCAAGTGGTAGAATACCTTGCATAGATAACCTAGATTTTTTGAGAACTTCTTCCTAGTCCAGCTCCCATAAAAAGCTACAGATTTCTGAATCACTTGGTATGTGAGCCAGAGTAACACACCCAAATGGGGAAAATATCACTAAACAGTGTGTTTCTTTCTTGATGGTGGGAGGGTCCAGATACAATAACTTGTCTTTCATCTTAGAAGGAATATATCTGCATGCATGCCTCACACCACTGGACCCCTAAGAATTTCACTGAGGTAGACAGCCATCATACTTTGGTTGGATGGATTTTTTTGTTACTCCATGATCTCCATGATGTTATGTACACACACACACACACACACACACACACACACACATATATATATATATATATATATATATATATATATATATATATCCAACAAGACCATAGTGGTTGCTCCCTATTGCTCATTTGTTCCAATCTCATAATGTCATCAATTAGTGGACCAGTGTGATATTTTGTGGAAGAGACGTATGAGCAAAATCCTGCCAAACTGTTATGACGTCCTTGAGGTAAACTATAACATATACTTCTGGCCTTACCAACTGAAAGCAAATACCTTCTGACAGTCCTTATGGACAGGGATGAAGAAAAAAGGACAATTTCTAAATCAATAGCTGCATATCAAGTACCAGAAAATGTAATCTTCCCAACTAAGGATACCACATTTCACTTAGCGTCTGTAATTGGAGCCAGCCTTTGATTAAGTTTTCAATAGTCAGCTGTCATTTTGCATGGCCCATTTGATTTCTGCACAGAGCAAAAAGGAGAGTTGAAGGAATATGTGGTGAGAACCATCACCCTTTCATCTTCCGAGTCCTCAAGCATAGCAGTAATTTTGTCGTTTGCTCCTGGTTCAGATAGTGTCATTGGCTTACTGTTTTCCCTGCTAGAGGCAATCAAATGACTTTCATTTGATATCCCAATCATAGTACAGTTAGGTCTAAAACTCAGGATAAATGCTAACTGAGGTCCTGTTTAACATATCAAAGCAGACCTGGCAGCCAGGTTCTCCCAGCATCCCCCAGTCTCTACCTGTTACAGGGTATGGCAGGTACTCCCTGCCCCTGTGCTAAACTTCTCCAGCCCAGGGGCTGTGCTATCCTTCCCCCAGGTGCCCTACGATGTAATCATGCCATTTTGGATTCTTGGCCCCTTGGCTAATCTCAGCCCAGACAGCCCCTCTTGGTTAGGGTCATCTCTTTACTTCCTCCTTCTCCCCTCTACTACTTCCTCTTCCTTCTCTCCCCATATAGAGTTGCTCAGGTCCATATTCACTCTGGACTTTCCCAGATGTCCCTACCTCTGGCTATCTTCAATAAACGTTCTCTTCCACCATACCTAGGAACAGTCATGCCTTTCTTTGTTATTTCTTTTTTATTTTTTTCATTCAAATAGCCCTCACTTCACAGGTTGAGAAACTAATGTGGAAATTCAGCAAAGTTCTAAGTATGTATATTGCAATTATATATTCTGAAAGTTGGGAAACAACCATAAGCTGAGTTTGGGAGACAACTTGTACTTCTTTTGGAAGTGGTCCATGATTCACTGAAGAATGATACCCATTCACTCAAACAGTATGTAAATGCAAAGAGTGTTTCATTCTGCAGAAGTCCAGCATGCTGGGGTCTCCCATTATCTGAATAGAGAGACACCCAAGTGAGCTTACAGGCCTGATGTAAAGCACATTAGGGAACTCCTGGGTAGGTGACTTCTATGTTAATATGCTGGGTCCATCTTGACCAACATTTCAGTACTTGGTGTGGTGGCTGGAAATTTGCAGGGGATGTCTGGAAACTGCAGCTGAACCATTGTTCTTGCCTCAGACCTTGTGGTGGGCTGACTCTGATGCCTGGATTTGCCTAGAGTTGCCCAGTTCTTTGAAACAGATTTAGGCCTAGTCTCTTTAACTGTCATTTCAAAGCCTCACACAGATTCAGCCTAGTCTTCTCACTTTGAGTCAGGCTTCAGCCAAAACTCCACTAGTTACCTGACCTCCATAAGTCCCCACTTTAACTGGAGAACCATTATGTTTTTTTGAGATATCTTAGAATCAGTGTCAATTCAGAACCAGTATCCAATAGGCCCGAAAATCTCTTTTCTTTTCAGCCTAGTAAAAAGGTCTTCTGGGGAAGGGTAAGAGAAAGGATAACAGTAAAACTCAGATATTTTTCATAAAGTCTTTCCTTAGTAGCATGCAGTTTTTAGTCATTCAAGGACCAAACTGTATGTCTCAATATCTGAGTATACCAATAGACAGTATCCTACAGATCTGAGAATCAGTTTTAGTCATGGAGAATAGGGAGTGAAAACAAACTTTATTTACATTATTCTTCCCTGTCTCCTCCTTTCACCTTTCCCCAGACTCTTCTCTCACTCCATAAACCCATGTCCTTCATTATACGTGTGTGTGTGTGTGTGTGTGTGTGTGTGTGTGTGTGTGTGTGTGTAATTTTTAAGATGACTACCTGATATATGATAACCAATTAGAAGTTCATCTATGGGGAAGGCTGTTTCTCCAAGCTCTCCTAACAGCCTTTTCTGTAGCTCTTCATTAACAGGTAGGATTATGGAAGATTCCTCATCCACACTGATGTGTCAGATGAAGTTGTCATCTTAAAGGTCTTTTATAGGGAAACATAGGTAGAATTTAAGCAGAGATGAAATGTTAAATTCTTGGATTAAAGTGCTTTCAGTGAAAGCCTGATGACTTGAATGTAGATTCCCTGGAACCAACATAAAATATCAATCTGAAAATGAGTGACTCTAAGAAATGGAATAATATTTTAGAACAGTGGAGAACATGCATTACAAGTGCATACTCATTTCAGCTTTTATGCCCCCTTCTAGAAGTATCAAACAGTGACTGAGATTTACTATTAATGATAAAGAACTATGAATAAATCAACTTCAACATTAAGTATTCTTTATTTGCAGAATCCTTAATAGTGTATAATAAATATGACAGAGAAAATAACAAATTTTAATATTAAGACAGTTATTTAAAAGAAATCAAGGGTAGAGTTAGATCTCATTTAATTTATTGAATTATTAATATGTAAATTCCATATTATTTTATTTCTATATTTCATTTTAAGGGTAAAACATCAGGGTTGTAAGATATATGTTGATAAATGATGTTAATGAGTAAGTAGCATCCAGATAAAATATATTTCTTTTTCATGGGGAAATACGTGTGAGCTTAAAATTATACATGCTGCTGTATTCAGTTGTCTTAAAATCAGTATCAAGAGGTATCTTAAAACAATGTGAAATTTGCCATTTCTCTTGGAATATAACCAAGAAGAACTAATTAGAAGGAAAAGTTTTCCCCTGCAGGCTAGAAAATTAGTCTTGAGGTCAAAATAAATGATAATGAAAAAGTTGGGTTATTAAGTCTAGGCATAGTTCCCAAAAGATAAATATAAAAAGTCATGGAACAGAATATTATCATAGCAAAGCTTTCAAGCCGGTAGACCAAGATTTAGTTAATATTAATTACCAAAATTTTAACAAAGGTGCTTCATATATTCCCTGCACCTCTACTAAATCATTGCATTAGAAAAATATACGCTCCTAAAATATTTTAACATTAGTGATGAATTAAAAATATTCTGCATTTATATTTTCAGTGGCAAGGTGTAGGTTTGTTTTATGAAGAAATGATCACCTTATTGAAATAGAAATAGCTCATTACCATGTTTTCAAATGAGTAAGTAGGAAATTTATAATTTTGTCTTCTGTCTGACTTACTTATATGTCCCACAAACATTTTTTTGAACATCTCCTTTGTGTAGGGCACAATGGTTGGAGCTGTGCTAAATATAGCAATGGCTCCATTAAGTATCCTGAATCCATTAAGAATTTAGATTAAAAGGAAAAATAAAACACATTCTATTTATATGACATAATATTAAATCCTACAAGCATATTAGAAGTATAAATAACACATTTTACACAGGAAGAAGACTATTAGTTTTACTCAGGATAAAATGCTTTCTGTGAGTATGAGATTACAAGGCAACATGTGAGATCCACAGAAAAGCAGTAAAGTTGAGAAAGATTACAGTTTGAAAAGTATAGAATTGGTAAGAGGAATACAAAATTAAAAGGCACTAAACTTTGGAAATTGCATCAAGAAGAATAATGGTAAATGTAAGATATATTTAAAACAAATATTTAATATGTATACCTTGTGTTCTATGAAGTGGTCTCATGACAGTGTATGAGGAAGCTACTAGCTATGTGTAATCACTTGAGGTTTTGGGAAGCCTCTACCATTCTGAGTTATTCATTGAAGAGATCAAAAAGTGACACAATATGTGTCCAATTTCACATTCAAAATATATCAGTCTCATATCAATTATCACATTGTTTCCATTTTAAAGGTTAGGATTAATGATCAAGTGACTTGCTGATATATATGTGTTAGAATTTTTATTGATTATTTTATTTATTTACATTTCAAATATTGTCCCTCTTCCTGGTCTCTCCTCTGCAATCCAGCTCATCCTCCATCCCCTTTGCTTCTAAGAGAGTACTCTTCCACCTACCCACTCACTCCTGTCTCACCCTTCTAACATGTCCCCCTTAGCTGGAGCAACAAGTCTCTGTAGGACCAAGCTACTCCTCTCTTCTTGATGCCTATAAGGCAATCCTCTGCTACATATTTAGCTGGAGCCAGAGACCCACCCTTATATCCATTTTGGTTGGTGGTTTAGTTCCTAGGAGCTCTGAGGGGTCAGGGTTAGTTTATACTGTTGTTCTTCCTGCGGGGTTGCAATCTCCTTCAGCTCCTTCAATCCTTTCCCTAACTCTTCCATAGGAGTCCAGTGGTTGGCTGTGAGTATCTGCATCTGTCTCAGTCAGCTGCTGGTAGAGCCTATTAGGAGACAGCTATATCAAGCTCCTGTCTGAAAGCACATCTTGGCATTAGCAATAGTGTCAGGGTTTCAGGTATGCAGATAGGATGGATCCACTCATCTGGGTGGAGTGGGTAGGTGGGGCAGTCTCAGGATGGTCTTTCCTTCAGTCTCTGCTCTGTTTTTTGTCACTGCATGTATTAGTCAGGGTTCTCTAGAATCACAGAACATATGGATAGTCTCTATATAGTTACGGAATTTGTTGATGACTTACAGCCTGTAGTACAATTCCCCAACAATGGTCTGCAGCAACTGTGGATGGAAGTCTAAGGATCTTGCAGTTGCTCAGTCCCACGAGGCTAGCAGGCAAGGAAGAGTGATTCTTCCTTCTTCCAGTGTCCTTATGTAGGTCTCCAGCAGAGGGTGTAGCCCAGATTAAAGGCATGTGCCACCACGCATTTATTTTCAGATGACCTTGAACTCAGAGATCTCCTTGTCTTAATCTTCTGGAATTCATAGCCACTATGCTTCAAGATCTCCATGTCATGATCTAGGTCAGAAACTTGTATCTCTGAGCTTCCAGATTAGGATCAGAGGTGAGACTTCCAATTCTGAACTGTAGTTCATTCCAGATATAGTCAATTGACAACCAGGAATAGCCACTACACTGCATTTCCTTTAGACAGGAACAATTCTGGATTTAAAATGTTGAGATGGGTTAGTGGTCCCTTCCTTCAATTGGAGGCCATGCCTATCTACTGGGGGTGGTCTCTTTAGGTTCTATTTCCCTATGTTGGGTATTTCAGATAAAGTCATCCTTATTGGGTTTGGGGAGCCTCTCTAATCCAGGCATCTGTGATTTTCTAGTGGTTCACCACTCCAGTTCCCCACCCCTGCTGTTGCATATTTCTATTCATTCTCCTGGCCCTCTCAACTTCTCTCCTGTCTCTTCTCATACCTGAACATCTCCCCCTTTTCCTTCTCCATTTTCCCCCTCCCCTCTCCCACCCAGAACCCTTCCTCCATCAGCCTCCAGAGATTATTTTGTTTCCCTTTCTAAATGGGATTGAAACATCTACAGTTTAGCCTTCCTTCTTGTGGTCTGTGAGTTGTAGTGTTGGTAACCTGAGTTTTTGGGCTAGTATCCACTTATCAGTGAGTACATAACATATATATCCTTTTGGGTCTGGGCTATCTCACTCAGGATGATATTTTCTAGTTCCATTCATTTGCCTGCAAAATTCTTAAAGTCATCATTTTTAATAGCTGAGTAATATTTCAGTGTGTAAATACACCACATTTTCTGTATCCATTCCTCTTTTGCATGACATTTTGGTTGTTTCCAGCTTCTGGTATTATAAATAAGGCTGCTATGGACATAGTGGTACATTTGTCCTTGTTATATGCTAGAGCTTCTTTTGGGTATATGCCCAGGAGAGGCATAGCTGAGTCTTCAGGCAGAACTATTTTCAATTCTCTGAGAAACTTCCAGATTGATTTCCAGATTGATTGAACCAATTTGTGATTCCCCAATCAGAGGAGGAGTGTTTCTCTTTCTCCATGTCTTCTCCAGGATCTATGGTCACCTGAGTTTTTTATCTTAGCCATTTGATTCAAAATCTTCTGCCACTCCAAGTTCAGTATTAATTTTCTGTAGTTTATAATGCCCTCAATAGAATCAAAGTCTCATCAAATACTCTCCATATCTATATTTTTTACTATTTCAACACTAACTTTAGTGGAATTCTAAAGAGAACATCATAGACATATAATATATAAATTCTTTTCAATTGTTAGTTTTGTTTTGATGAAAATAATATCACACAGGACATGCAGGCCTGCCATAAGTGTACTACAGATTCTGATTTATTGACTTTTGCTATGGTTATTTATAAACTTTTTATAACATTTCTGGATTGATCCACATGTGTCTGCCAAATTCTCTTGTTGCTTTTCTTTTGCTTACATTGATGATGCCCCACATTGGTTTAATAGATCTGTCACAAGGGTGACTTCTTTCCAAGGCTATGGCAACATATAACTTTCATGAACTGCAAGATAAGCATTTCCCTTGAGTGAAGGAGAATTGATTATTTATTAGAGATTTATCTTAGTGTTGCTGATGTAGTAGAAGTCTATAAAAGTAGATTCAGAGCTTATATGCCAATTTGGAAAGATTGAAAGACAGCAAAACTTGTTCTTTTGTTTATCTTATTGATACAACATCTGAGTTAAATAGCAATGATGCATTAAAACAGTTGTGTTAGTGTTCCATCAAAAAGGATGTTTTGGCATCACACAGAGAAAATTGTCTGTAAGAGATACTCTGTTTATCTTTCACTGCAGTTATGTGTCATTACTCCACAGAAGTCAGGGGCCTAATCTTGGTTAAATTATAAACATCATTTTATGAACTAGCTTTAATGTATGTCTTGGTATAAATGTTATCCTTTGCACAAAATGTTTTCTATATCAAGGCATGACCTATACTGGTTTGTATAAGTGCTAAATATTATTTAAATGAATAAATAAAGTTTACATTGTTGCTCCTTTATTGTGCTCTATTTTTTTTTTACTTTTTTTGTCATTTATTTATTTATGTATTTATTTATTTATTTATTTATTTATTTATTTATTTATTTATTTAAAACTCCAGATTTTATTCCCCTCCTGGTCTACCTTTCAACTGTTTCACATCCCATACTTACTCCTCACACCTCTGTCTCCACAATGATGTCCCACCCATCTCCTGTGCCATACCCCCACCTGATCTCTAAACACCCTAGGGCCTCCAGTCTCTTGAGGGTTAGGTGTATCTTCTCTTGCTAAACCCAGACCAATCAGTCCTCTGCTGTATATGTGTTAGGGGCCTCATATCACCTGGTATATGCTGCCTGGTTGTGGTTCAGTGTCTGAGGGATCTTGGGGGTCCAGGTTAATTGAGACTGCTGGTGCTCCTATGGGATTGCCTTCCTCCTCAACTTCTTCTAGCTTTCCATAATTCAACAACAGGGGTCAGCTGCTTCTGTCCATTGGTTAGGTGCAAATATCTGCATTTGACTTTTTCAGCTGCTCATTGGGTCTATCAGAGGGCAGTCATGGTAGATCCCTTTTGGTGAGTTCTCCAGAGCCTCAGTAATAGTGTTAGGCCTTGAGGCCTCCCCTTGAGCTGGATCCCACTTTGGGCAGGTCACTGGACCTCCTTTTCCTCATGCTTCTCTCCATTTCAATCCCTTCAGTTCTTTCAGACAGGAACAATTATAGGATAGAGTTTTGACTGTGGGATGGCAATCCCATCTCTCACTTGATGCCCTGTCTTTCTGTTGGAGGTAGTCCCTACTAGACCTTCAAAGAAGTCCTAATACCAATACTCTTCAAATTATTCCACAAAATAAAAACAGAAGGAACATTACCCAATTCTTTCTATGAAGCCACAATTATGCTTATACCTAAACCACACAAAGACCTAACCAAAAAGAGAACTTCAGACCAAACTCACTTATGGATGTTGATGCAAAAATACTCTATAAAATTCTTGCAAACCAAATCCAAGAACACATCAAAACCATCACCCACCACAATGAAGTAGGCTTCATACCAGGGACCCAAGTTTGGTTCAATATATGCAAATCCATTATTGTAATCCACTATAAAAACAAACTTAAGGGAAAAAAATCTCATGATCATCTCCTTAGATGCAGAAAAAGCATTTGACAAAATACAACACCCCTCCATGTTAAAATTATTGGAGAAATCAGGAATTCAAGGCCCATACCTAAACATAATAAAAGTAACTTACTGCAAACTAACAGCCAATATCTAATTAAATGGAGAGATACTTGAAGCAATCCCACTAAAATCGGGGACAAGACAAGGATGCCCACTCTGTGCATATCTATATAATATAGTACTTGAAGCACTAGCTAGAACAATAAGACAACAAATAGAGATCAAGAGGATACAAATTGGCAAAGAAGAAAAAGATGTCACTATTTTCAGATGATATGATAGCATACATAAGTGACCCCAAAATCTCTACCAAAGAACTTCTCCAGCTGATAACTTCAACAAAGTGGCCAGATATAAAATTAACTCAAATAAATCAATAGCCTTCCGTTATACAAATGATAAACAGGCTGAGAAATAAATTATGGAAACAGTTCCCTTCACAATAGCCACAAATAATATAAAATATCTTGGGGTAATTCTAACCAAACAAGTGAAAGATCTTTATGAAAATATTGTGCTCTTTCTACATATTTATTTTTAATATGGATAACTATCTTGTGCCAATCTCTGTGCTAAGCATTTATGATAAAATAGAAAGCAAGTAAGATGGCTCAGTGTGTGTAATAGTTTAGTAACTCTGGTGCCTGCTAACTAGTCTGTATTTTATTTCCCATATCCCTTTCTTTTTTTAAATATCTATCTATCTATCTATCCATCTATCTATCTATCTATCTATCTATCTATCTATCTATCTATCTATTTTGTGTATGTGTATGAGAATGCTGTTGATGTCTTCAGACACACAAGATGAAGGCGCAGATCCCATTATAGATGGCTGTGAGCCACCATGTAGTTGCTAGGGATTGAACTCAGGCCCTCTGGAAGAGCATTCAGTGCTCTTAAACTCTGAGCCATTTCTCAAGTCCTCCATGGTCCTTTCATAATACCCATGCTTATGTACTAATTATTGTTTCTCTGTCTTATTAATTAATAACCATCAAATGGAAGAAACATTGTATATTGTTTATATTTTTGAGTTAGTTTCACACATATATCCTAATATAATATTTGGAGCACAATATTCACCCAAAATTTTGAGTTGATTAATGTTTATGTTCAACAAAATTTCCTAATATGTCATTTAAGTATAGTTCCTTAACATCAAAAGAGCATGCACATAGCAAAGAAAGGGTATTGTATTGGGTGCTTTTATGCTGAACTTTCTGTGCCAATTTTGGTACAGTGCTTGGACATAGTGTGTGAATAGAAACATGGTTCATCGTCCAGAATAAAACTTTGACTTATAGTTATTTGATGAATACTTCTCATTTAGTCTTAACTCCACTGTTTCTAGTACTTTATTAGGTACACCACAAGGAGGTGTTAAGGAATGTGTTGTGAATGGTATAATATAAATACATCAGCAACTGGAAGTTTATTGAATTTCTACTCTTCCATAATTGTTTCTTCAAAAGGATATATGCCATGAATCACTTATGGATTTGATCTTGCCTGCTTTCCATAAGATGTAGAGGCATAATGGGAGTATGGAAGTGATTAGCTTTTCTCAAAATGACCCTCTCTTTGACTATTAATTTTGCTTTTGTTTAGCCATGAAAGTTCTGCATCTGTCAACAGAGCAGCTACCAAGATAGGTTCTGTCAAACTTGGCAAGCAAAGCTATCTTCTTCAGCCAATTTGTATTTAAATACATAGATTCTGATTTTGTAGCTCTTTACTCATAATATTCCATTTGTTTTGCAGTTCTTTTTTTAGAAGTCATACAAATTTTATTCAAATATGGCTGTAGCATAAATATTACTTCAAAATAAAAGTAGAAGCATTTTGGTATATGTGGCTTTGGTTCTGGAGTTTTAATTTAATTTTCAGAATTTGTCCTTGAATTGCTGGAGGCAGCTCTGGCAATGGCCAGGTCACAAAGAGGAGATTAGAAGTCAGGTACTGGGTCAGGAGCGCCATGGACCTTGACTGACTGGCAGCAGAGTGCTTATTTATACAGAATCCAGTAAGCTGTATAGATTCATGTTGTTGCAAAACATAGATTGTTTTGTCCCTGGACATAAGTTTTAACTTTCTCTTGGTCACAATTTTGTCATCATTTATAAATAGTTATCTTTTACAATCATTTTCCCTTATCAATACCATAACCCAACTTTTAAGAATCTAGATGCATAGTTTTCAGGTTCATAGCTCTTGCTGTTTCAAGGGCACAAGACAGAAAGAAAATCAGAGGGGTGAGGTAGCATACACTGATATGAGCCCCCTAGCACACATACAGTAGAGAACTGCTGTGTCTGTGTTCTTTCAGAGATGATGTACCTAACCCTCAAGAGACTGGAGGCCCCGGGGAGTTTAGAGGTCAGGTGTGGTTGGGGATGGGGACATCCATTTGGAAACATGGGTTGGGGAGTAGGAATGAGATGTAGAAGAGTCAGAGGATAGGCAGTAGTGGTAGTGGGAATAAAATATGGAGTGAAAATTAATTAATTAACTAATTTAAAAAAGAAAGAAAATCTCCACTTCAGCCTGGGCAGCTCGTCATGTCCTGAGCAGTGTATTGTTAGCTCCCAATGGTCAAAGTATAGAATAAAAAGTTCTAATCTAATCCACTGTTGTCTCCTCTAGTCCATGGAATCTTGTTTACTATTTTAAGTTTAATTTGTTCTGATTATCTTGTTCCTGAGTAAGTACAGGGGCAGATGTTCCAAAAGTATCTTGGAGTCAGAGCCTCATTATGAGATCTCTGGATGCTTTATTTGAGTCACAACCTCCAGGGTTCAAGGAAGACCTTCAAGTAAGCCAGGTAAAGATATCTGCATAAAAGCAGAAGGAGTAATATGTTCAAGGCATTTCTCAGAAACATAGAAAAAGTACTACTGGGAGAAGGTGTAAATGAAAATTTTCATCAATCTAATATCCCATTTTATACAAATATTAAAAATCACCCCTCAAGCATGCAACACATGGAGATCAAGACCAAAAGTAGCGGACTGCACAGTGATTGCATTGTCTGGCTCAGCTTTGCTGGGTCTTTTTCATGCAGCTGTGTTGCTTTATTATTTTTTGCTGTCTCCATTAGATATGGCTGTCTAACCCCCTTTTATTTGTTAACTTAAGCATTTATAGATTTCATTGTGTGACATGTAGAGCATTTCTCCTTGGATGAAGACTGGGCAGATAAGAATCAAAATAAACACAGCTCCCAGGATAACTCCTGAACTGAAGACAATGGACCAAAGCTTCTTCCCTGAGACACAAGAAGTGAAAGATCATAAGAATATTTGCAATGTCAGAAGCTGAGGTAGACTCCGATTAGATCTAACTAATTGCTGTACTTTGTTGCTATAAAGACTGCATGCTTATAGCTACCTCAGAATTGTTCCACAGGCTGTGGAGCCTTGAAACTTGTTCCCAGGTCACTTTAGAAGCATTGTATGGAAGTGGAGTGACACAGATCCAATTAAATTGTGAATGACAGGAAACAATTCTAACCTCAATGTTTTCAATTTCATTACCAGTAAATAAGACTGCCTCTTCTAAAGCATTCACTCAGCCTTCTATATTTTATCAATTTTTTCTTGAATGCTTACTGCCAAGGAAACATTTTTGAAAGCTGATTAAAATGTTCTGCAGTATGAACCTGTTGAACTATGGAGGCTATGACTGACCCCAAAATTCCAATTAAAGCAGTAATTTCTAATATAGGGGCATCAATAAATCTTTTTGAGCATTAGTAATGTTATCCAATGCATAAATGCCTGGGTTATCAAATCAAGGCTGACTCAGATTTACAGGTAATAAAACCTAAGAAGGTTGATATGAGAGAATTGTTTCATGATATAAGAACAAAAGTTCTTTCTTTAACTAAAGTTCTTTCATTCCAAAGTGAAGTAATATAATTAGTAACCATAAAAGAACAATTTACAGTAAAAAAGAAAATAGATTTAGAGAATTGAATCTTGCCCCCCCCCATCAATATAGCATAGGGAGCTAGAACACAAGCCTGTGTTCCTAAAGTGCAGGGTGTTTTCTGTTATGTCTTCTTAACACTATGAAACCTCATAGCCAAAAGCACCATTTCCTGGTACTCTCCCTCTTTTTTTTCTTGAAACATTTTTTATTACATATTTTCTTTATTTACATTTCAAATCTTATCCCCTTTCCTAGTTTCCCCTCTGTAAACTCCCTTTCCTGTCCCCCTTCGCCCTGCTTCTATGAGGGTGTTTCTGCCAGAACCCACCCACTTTTGCTTCCCTCTACTGGCATTCCCTTATACTAGGGCATCGAGCCTTCACAGAACCAGGGGCCTTTCCACCCATTAATGTCCCACAAGGCCATCCTCTCTGAAAAGCACCTAAAGAAATGTTCAACATCCTTAGTCATAAGGGAAATGTAAATCAAAACAACCATGAGATTCCACCTTACACCAGTCAGAATGGCCAAGATCAAGAACTCAGGTGACAGCAAATGCGGGAGAGGATGTGGAGAAAGAGGAACACTTCTCCATTGCTGGTAGGTTTGCAAGCTGGTACAACCACTCTAGAAATCAGTTTGGTGGTTCCTCAGAAAATTGGACATAGTACTACCTGAGGAGCCAGATATACTACTCCTGGGCATATACCCAAAAGATGCTCCACTGTGTAATAAGGACACATGCTCCACTATGTGCATAGCAGCCTTATTTATAATAGGAAGATGCCAGAAAGAACCCAGATGTCCCTCAACCGAGGAATGGATACAGAAAATGTGGTACATTTATGCAATGGAATACTACTTAGCTGGCATTCCCCTACACTAGGGCATCAAGCCTTCACAGGACCAGGGGCCTTTCCACCCATTGATGTCCCATAAGGCCATCCTCTCTTAGAAGCACCTAAAGAAATGTTCATCATCCTTAGTCATCAGGGAAATGTAAATCAAAACAACCCTGAGATTCCACCTCATACCAGTCAGAATGGCTAAGATCAAGAACTCAGGTGCTCTCCCTCTTAGTGAAGATGTTGAAGTAATAGCACAAACTCTGAGACCACGGATCCTCAGTCATGAGCAAGAAGGTTAATCTTTGCTGATGACTCATGTAGTCAATCATCATTGCTTCTTATCATGGAGGTGAAGATGGGTTCTGTTGTTGGCTCAGCTGTTGTGAGAGGCACAGGGGAAGGGCCTCCATATGGTTGGAGCAGGAGGTTAGGTCCTCAAATGAACTCCCTGCTGTGGAAAATCACAAACATAGCCTCCACCTGCAATTAAATGCACATTGGTGTTTTTACACTGTTAAAAGGTCTTTTGACATTCAAAGTGTTATGGCAAACAAGTTTTTTTATATATATTTTTTTATTTTCTATATTTTTTGTTTACATTCCAAAGGCTTTCCCCGTTCCCAGTTCCCCACTCACCATATGTCCCATAAGTCCTCTTCCCTTCGCCCACTCCCCAATCACCCCAGCCCCCCCCCTTTCTCTGTTCTGATACTCTCCTACAAAACTGGATCCAGTCTTTTCAGGACCAGGGTCCTTTCCTTCCTTCTTGGGAATCTTTTGATTTGCTAATTGTTCCTTGAATATTCAGAGGTTAGGAGCTCATTAATATCCACTTATCAGTGATTGCATTTCATGTGTTTACTTTTGTGATTGGGTTAGCTCACTTAGGATGATATTTTCCAGATCCAAACATTTGCCTACAAATTGCATGAATTCATTATTTTTAATTGCTGAGTAGTATTCCATTGTATAAATATACCACATTTTCTGTATCCATTTCTCCTTTGAGGGGCATCTGGGCTCCTTCCAACTTCTGAATATTATAAATAAGGCTACTATGAACATAGTGGAGCATGTGTCTTTATTACATGCAAGGGAATCCTCTGGGTATATGCCCAGGAGTAGTATGACAGGGTCCTCTGGAAGTGTCATGCCCAATTTTCTGAGGAACCGCCAGACTGATTTACAGAGCAGTTGGACCATCTTGCAATCCTACCAAAAGTGGAGGAGTGTACCTTTTTCTCCACATCCTCGCCAGCACCTGTTGTCCCTTGAGTTTTTAATCTTAGCCATTCTGACTGGTGTGAGGAGAAATTTCAGGGTTGTTTTGATTTGCATTTCCCTGATGACTAATGATGTTGAACATCTCTTAAGGTGCTTCTCAGTCATCCGAATTTCTTCTGGTGAAAATTCTTTGATTAGCTCTGTACCCCATTTTTTGATAGGGTTATTTGGTTCTTTGGGATCTAACTTCTTGAGTTCTTTGTATATATTGGATATTAGCCCTCTGTCTGATGTGGGGTTGGTGAATATCTTTTCCCAATTTATTGGTTGCTGTTTTGTCCTTCTGACAGTGTCCTTTGCCTTATAGAAACTTTGTAATTTTATGAGGTCCCATTTGTCAATTCTTGATCATAGAGCATAAGCTATTGGTGTTCTGTTCAGAAACTTTCCCCCTGTGCCCATGTCCTCCAGGCTCTTCCCCAGTTTCTTTTCTATTAGTTTCAGTGTGTCTGGGTTTATGTGGAGGTCCTTGATCCACTTGGAGTTGATCTTGGTACAAGGAGATAAGAGTGGGTCAATTCGCATTCTTCTGCATGTTGACCTCCAGTTGAACCAGCACCATTTGTTGAAAAGGCTATCTTTGTTCCATTGGATGGTTGTAGATCCTTTATCAAAGATCAAGCAACCATAACTCTGTGGGTTCATTTCTGGGTCTTCAATTCTATTCTGTTGATCCACTTGCCTGTCGCTGTACCAATACCATGCAGTTTTTAGCACAATTGCTGTGTAGTACTGCTTGAGGTCGGGGATATTGATTCCCCCAGAAGTCCTTTTATTGTTGAGAATAGTTTTACCTATCCTGGGTTTTCTGTTACTCAGATGAATTTGGGAATTGATCTTTCTAGATCTATGAAGAATTGATTTGGGATTTTGATGGTGATTGCATGGAATCTGCAGATTGCTTTTGGCAAGATGGCCATTTTCACTGTATGGATCCTGCCAATTCAAGAGCATGGAATATTATTCCAACTCCTGAGGTCTTCTTCGATTTATTTCTTCAAGAACTTGAAGTTCCTGTCATACAGATCTTTTGCTTGTTTGGTTAGAGTTACACCAAGGTACTTTATGTTGTTTGTGGCTATTGTGAAGGGTGTTATTTCACTAATTTCTTTCTCAGCCTGCTTGTCCTTTGAGTATAGGAAGGCTACTGATTTGCTGGAGTTGATTTTATAACCAGCCACTTTGCTGAAGTTGTTTATCAGCTGTAGGAGTTCTCTGGTGGAGTTTTTTGGGTCACTTAAGTACACTATCATATAATCTGCAAATAATGATAGTTTGACTTCTTCCTTTCCAATTTGTATCCCTTTGACTTTCTTATGTTGTCTAATTGCTCTCGCTAGAACTTCAAGTTCTATATTGAAAAGATATGGAGAGAGAGGGCAGCCTTGTCTAGTCCCTGATTTTAGTGGGATTGCTTCAAGTTTCTCTCCATTTATTTTGATGTTGGCTACTGGTTTGCTGTATAGTGCTTTTACTATATTTAGGTATGGGCCTTGACTTCCTGTTCTTTCTAGGACTTTTAACTCATTTTCTCCTTAGTTGCTTTTTGCTAGAGTATTTTATCACAGAAACAGGAATAAAATTAGAACAGTAAATATATGGGATTATTAGAGAAAATAAACATTTTCTTCCTTTAGACTCAAAGTTTGTTAAGAGGAGAGAATGAAGCCATGGTATCCCTAATTGCAGTCTGTGTGTACACTGACATGCATGTTACTTAAAGATTCAGTAAGGGTACCTTTTGATGCATGTTGAATGTAATTAATATAAAGCTTTTCTCTTTTCACTCAACTATATATTCATACTAATGACATTTCGTTCTCAAAACGTATGGGCTTTCGTTTTTTTTTAATTTTTGTTTCATTTTTTTATTGGATATATTCTATATTCACAATTCATTTCCCTTTTTCTGGTTCGCCATGCCCCAAAGGTCCCACATGCCCTTTTCCCTCCCCCTGCTCCCTCTTCCACCCCTTCCCTCTTCCCTGTTCTTGTATTCCCCTACACTGATGCTTTGATCCTTTCCAGCACCAGTGTCCACTCCTTTCTTCTTGTCAGACATCATTTGGTACATGAATTGTATCTTTGGTGTTCCAAGATTCTAGGTTAATATCCACTTATCAGTGACTGCATACCATGGGTATTCTTTTGAGACTGGGTTACCTCACTTAGTATGACGTTCTCCAGCTCCATCCATTTCTCTAAGAATTTCATGAATTCATTGTTTCTAATGGCTGAATAGTACTCCATTGTGTATATATGCCACAATTTTTGTATCCATTCCTCCGTTGAGGGACATCTGGGTTCTTTCCAGCTTCTGGCTATTATAAATAAGGCTGCTATGAACATAATGGAGCATGTATCCTTATTGCTTGCTGGGGAATCTTCTGGGTATATGCCCAGCAGTGGTATGGCTGGGTCCTCTGGAAGTATCCTGTCCAGTTTTCTGAGGAATCGCCAGACTGATTTCCAGAGTGGTTGTACCAGCTTGCATTCCCACCAGCAGTGGAGGAGTGTTCCTCTTTCTCCACATCCTCTCCAATACCTGATGTCTTCTGAGTTTTTGATCTTAGCCATTCTGACTGGTGTGAGGTGAAACCTCAGGGTTGTTTTGATTTGCATTTCTCTAATGACTAATGAATGATGTTGAACATTTTTTAAGGTGTTTCTCAGCCATCCGAATTTCTTCAGGTGAAAAGTCTTTGTTTAGCTGTACCCCACTTTTGGATAGGATTATTTGGTTTTCTGGGGTCTAACTTCTTGAGTTCTTTGTATATATTGGATATTAGCCCTCTGTCAGATGTGGGGTTGGTGAAGATCTTTTACCAATTTTTTCGTTGTCGATTTGTCTTTTTGACAGTGTCTTTTGCCTTACAGAAACTTTGTAATTTTATGAGATCCCATTTGTCTATCCTTGCTCTTAGAGCATAAGCAATTGGTGTTCTGCTCAGGAACTTTCCCCCTGAGCTAATGTCCTCAAGGTCTTCCCCAGTTTCTTTTTTATTAGTTTTAGTGTGTCTGGTTTTATGTGGAGGTCCTTGATCCACTTGGAGTTGAGCTTAGTGCAAGGAGATAAGAGTGGATCACTTCTCATTCTTTTGCATGTTGACCTCCACTTGAGCCAGCACCATTCGTTGAAAAGGCTCTCTTTTTTCCACTGGATGTTTTTAGCTCCTTTGTTCGAAGATCAATTGGCCATAGATGTGTGGGTTCAATACTGGGCCTTTGATCCTATTCCGTTGATCTGCCTCCCTGTCACTGTACCAATACCATGCTGTTTTTAACACTACTGCTCTGTAGTATTGCTTGAGGTCCGGGATATTGATTCCCCCAGAAGTTCGTTTACTGTTGATGATAGTTTTAGCTATCCTGGGTTATTTGTTATTCCAGATGAATTTGAGAATTGCTCCTTCTAACTCTATAAAGAACTGAGTTGGGATTTTGATGGGGATTGCATTGAATCTGTATATTGCTTTTGGCAAGATTGCCATTTTAACTATATTAATCCTGCCAACCCAGGAGCATGGAAGATTTTTCCATTTTCTGATGTCTTCTTCAATTTCCTTCTTCAGAGACCTGAAGTTTTTGTCATATAAATCTTTCACTTGTTTGGTTAGAGTCACACCACCAAGATACTTTATATTGTTTGTGGCTATTGTGAAGGGTGTCATTTCCCTAATTTCTTTCTCTGCCTGCTTATCCTTTGCATATAGGAAGGCTACTGATTTGCTTGAGTTGATTTTATAACCAGTCACTTTGCTGAAGTTGTTTATCAGCTGTAGGAGTGCTCTGGTGGAGTGTTTTTGGGTCACTTAAGTATACTATCATATCATCTGCGAATACTGATAGTTTGACTTCTTCCTTTCCGATTTGTATCCCTTTGACTTCCCTCTGTTGTCGAATTGCTCTAGCTAGTACCTCAAGTACTATGTTGAAGAGATATGGTGAGGGGGGCAGCCTTGTCTAGTCCCTGATTTTAGTGGGATTGCTTCAAGTTTTTCTCCGTTTACCTTGATGTTGGCTATTGGTCTGCTGTAAATTGCTTTTACTATGTTTAGATATGGGCCTTGAATTCCTATTCTTTCCAAGACTTTTAGCATGAAAGGATGCTGAATTTTGTCAAATGCTTTTTCAGCATCCAATGAGATGACCATGTGGTTTTTTTTTCTTTGAGTTTGTTTATGTAGTGGATTACGTTGATGGATTTCCGTATATTGAACCATCCCTGCATCCCTGGGATGAAGCCAACTTGATCATGGTGAATGATCGTTTTGATGTGTTCTTGGATTCGGTTGGCAAGTATTTTATTTAGTATTTTTGCATTGATATTCATAAGAGAAATTGGCCTGTAGTTCTCTTTCTTAGTTGGATCTTTGTGTGGTTTTGGTGTCAGCGTAATTGTAGCTTCATAGAATGAATTGGGTAGTGTTCCTTCTGTTTCTATTTTGTGGAATAGTTTGAAGAGTATCTATATCAGGACTTCTTTGAAGGTCTGATAGAATTCTGCACTAAAACCATCTGGTCCTGTGCTTTTTTTGGTTGAAAGACTTTCTATGACCCCTTCTATTTCTTTGGGGGTTATGGGTCTGTTTAGACGTTCTATTTGATCCTGGTTTAATTTTGGAATTTGGTATCTATCTAGGAAATTGTCCATTTCCTCCAGATTCTCCAGTTGTGTTGAGTATAGACTTTTGTAGTTGGATATGCTGATTTTTTGAGTTTCCTAATTTTCTGTTGTTATATCTCCCTTTTCATTTCTAATTTTGTTAATTTGAATACTGTCTCTGTGCCCTTTGATAACTCTGGCTAGGGGTTTATCTATCTTGTTGATTTTCTCAAAGAACCAGCTCCTGGTTTTGTTGATTCTTTGTATGGTTCCCTTTGTTTCAACTTGATTGATTTCAGCCCTGAGTTTGATGATTTCCTGTCTTCTACTCCTCCTGGGTGAAATAGATTCTTTTTGTTCTAGAGCTTTTAGGTGTGCCATTAAGTTGCTAGTATATGCTCTCTCCTGTTTCTTTTTGGAGACACTCAGGGCTATGAGTTTTCCTCTTAGCACTGCTTTCATTGTGTCCCATAGATTTGGGTATGTTGTGCCTTCATTTTCATTAAATTCTGAAAAATCTTTAATTTCTTTTTTTATTTCTTTCTTGACGAAGGTATCATTGTGTAGAATATTGTTCAGCCTCCACATGTATGAGGATTTTCTGTTGTTTTTGTTGCTATTGAAGAACACTCTTACTCTATGGTGACCTGATAGGAGGCATGGGATTAGTTCGATCTTTTTAAATTTGTTGAGGTCTGTCTTGTGACCAATTATATGATTGATTTTGGAGAAGGTACCATGAGGTGCTGAAAAAAAGGTATAGTCTTTTGGTTTAGGATGAAATGTTCTCTCTCTCTCTATATATATATATATCTGTTAAATCCAATTGGTCCATCGTTTCAATGAGTTTCCCCATGTCCCTGTTTAGTTTCTATTTTCCTGATCAGTTCATTGAGGATAGTGGAATGTTGAGGTCCCCCACAATTATTGTGTTAGGTGCAATGTGTGCTTTGAGCTTTAGTAAAGTTTCTTTTATGAATGAGGGTCCTCTTGCATTTGGAGCTTATATGTTTAGAATTGTGAGTTCTTGGTGGATTCTTCCTTTGACTAACAAGAAGTGACCTCCTGTGTCTCTTTTGATGATTTTGGGTTGAAAGTCAATTTTATCTGATATTAAAATGGCTATTCCAGCTCGCTTCCTGACACCATTTGCTTGCAAAGTTGTCTTCCAGCCTTTTACTCTAAGGAAGTGTTTGTCTTTGACTCTGAGGTGTGTTTCCTGTATGCAGCAAAATGTAGGGTTCTGTTTCCATATACAGTCTGTTAGTCTATGCCTTTTTATTGGGGAATTGAGTCCATTGATGTTAAGAGATATTAAGGAATAGTGATTATTTCTTACTGTCATTTTTGATGTTATGTTTGTTTTTGAGTAGTTATCTTCCTTTGAGTTTTATGGAAGAACGTTACTATCTTACTTTTTCTTGGGTGCAGTTTCCCTCCTTGGATTGGACTTTTCCTCCTATTATCCTTTGTAGAGCTGGGTTAGTGGAAAGATATTGTGTAAATTTGGTCCTGTCATGGAATATTTTGATTTCTCCATCTATGTTGATTGAGAGTTTTGCTGGGTATAGTAGTTTTGGCTGACATTTGTATTCTCTTAGGGTCTGCATGAGGTCCGCCCAGAATCTTCTAGCTTTCATGGTTTCTAGAGAGAAGTCTGGTGTGATTCTGATAGGTCTTCCTTTATATGTTACTTGGCCTTTTTCTCTTACTGCCTTTAATATTCTTTCTTTGTTTAGTACATTTGGGGTTTTGATTATTATGTGACAGGAGGTATTTCTGTTCTGGTCCAGTCTGTTTGGAGTTCTGTAGGCTTCTTGTATATTCATGGGCATCTCTCTCTCTTTCGGTTGGGGAAGTTTTCTTCCATAATTTTGTTGAAGATATTTGCTGGCCCTTTAAGTTGTAGATCTTCACTCTCATCTATCCCTATAATCCTTAGGTTTGGTCTTCTCATTGTGTCCTGGATTTCCTGGATGTTTGGGGCTATAAGCCTTTTGCATTTTGCATTTTCTTTGACTGTGGAGTCAATGGTTACTATGGTATCTTCAGCATCTGAGATTCTTACCTCTATCTCTTGTATTCTGTTGTTGATATTTGCATCTACGACCCCTGATTTCTTCCCAAGGTTTTCTATCTCCAAAGTTGCCTCCTTTTGTGATTTCTTAGTTGTTTCTACCTCTGTGTTCAGCTCTTGGATGATTTTGCTCAATTCCTTCATTTGTTTGTTTGTGTTTTCTTGCAATTCTTTAAGAGATTTTTGTGTTTCCTCTTTCATGACTTCTGCCTGTTGGTTCAAGTTCTACTGCATTTCTATAAGTGATTTTCTCATTTCCCCTTTATTGGCTTCTCTCTGTTGTTCCATATTCTCCTGGAGTTCTTTAAGTGATTTTTGTGTTTGCATTGTAAGAGCTTCTACCCTATTGATGATCCCCTGCATTTCTTTAAGAGATTTGTTTATGTCTTTTTTGTGTTCCTCTAGCAGCATCATGACCAGTGCTTTTATATCCAACTCTTGTTTTTCTGGTTTGTTGGGGTATCCAGGACTTGCTGTGGTTGGCAAATTGGGTTCAGATGGTGCCATATTGCCTTGATTTCTGTTAGTAATGTTCCTACATTTGCCTTTTGCCATCTGTTTATCTCTGGAGTTAGTTGGTCTTATTGTTACTGGTTGGAGTTTGAAGCTCCTGTGAGCCTGGCTTTTGGCGCTACTGTGGTAGAGGGCGTCTGTGCTCCTGACCCCAGTTGCCAGTGGTCAAAAGTGACCTGAGGCAAGATGACAGCCTAGCTGACCCCAGCTGCCAGCAGCCTGCGGTGTCTAGAGGCAAGATGGCAGTCTCACTGAAAGCCCCGAGAGCTGGTCTCCAGTGGTAAGCAGCCAGCTGCTAGGCTGTAGGTGCACAGATCTCCTGCTGAGGTCCTCTGGCTCTGGGGAGATGGTCTTTTTAGGGGCCTGGAAGAACCGCGGGAGAACCCCGACTCTGGCTCCTGGCCTGAGCCTGGTGGTTTCCTGCCCGAGCAATGGCAGGCCTGGATTAGGCCTGATTATCTGCTCCTCTCTGCTGGTATCTCAGGAGCAAGCTGGAGACCATCGGTGTAGGGGCCTGGGAGAACCACGGGGCACGCAGCTCTCAGCCATGCCATGGAGGTGTTCTGATGATTCACCCGACTCTGGCTCCTGGCCCAAGCCTGGCGGTTTCCTGCCCGAGCAATGGCAGGCCTCGATTAGGCCTGGTTACCTGCTCTTCTCTGCTGGTGTCTCAGGAGCAAGCTGGAGACCTTTGTTGTAGGGGCCTAGGAGAACTGCGGGACACACAGCTCTCAGCCGCACCGTGGAGGTGTTCTATGGGCTTTCTTAATATAATATTTTATAGATATCAGTTAATAACAAAATAGTTCATTCATAAATGATTATACTAAATAAAGTTGTTACTATCTTTGTTACAATATAAGTTCAAATATACAAAATTATGATGGAGATTTGATTTTTATTCATGTAGAAGATAAGTGATTTCACTTGGACAGGCTTGTTCTCCACACAATAATTCCATGGCCAGGATGAAAAACACTTTTCCATCCAATCCTACTTGATATCTTTGGTTTTCAACATAATTTTTATTCAAATCATCTTGTCAAGAAAAAGAATGTCAATTCACATCTCAGATTCTAGCAAGTCAGAGATATATGTGGTCATTTCCTTTTGCATTTCATGGACTATATTATCTACATATTTTTCAGTTGCTCCTGAAGCTTGGGAGTACAATCTGCCATGATGTGAGTTGCTGGCCATCTGTACCACATTTAACTTTCTTCATAAAGTATTCCTTCTTATTCTTTTTGCACATACTTCATATTTGATAATGATTTAAAGAGAGACAGTTTTAATTCTTACAAAGTTGTTGAGTATAGTTTAATGAGGTCTCATTGTACTTTTATCTTGTGTAAGGATTTCAAAAATGTAAGGAAAATTATTGCTATTTATGCTCAACTATACTTAATATAAAATGGTAGAATAGAGTAATATAGTAATCTTAATTAAAATTAATACTCTGAAAAGTAGCATTGTGATATATTTAGCAATCACTGGATAAGGAAAACCAAGTTTTGATTAATGAAACTTTACTGATAGTCTTATTATGGATGCATGGAAACATTCTATCTTTGGGAGCTTCGTGGGATTTACAATATGTTTTCTGTTAGTACAGATATGGGCCAAGCTTTTTTTTTTAACAGGTAATATGGATAGATTGGTGGAAGTGTAGACAGCCAGATAGACAGATATACTCTCAGCTGACAGAAAGATATCACTTGGAAATTATTACCAAACAATTATTCTAAGTTTTTGATCAATGTGCTTATAATTAGTTGTGAGTTCTAGTATTAGACATAAAGTTATTTCTTTCTTTTCTCATTGTCTATTTTTTATTGGATATTTTCTCTATTTACATTTCAAATGTTATCCTCTTTCCCGGTTTCCACTCTGCAAATTCCCTATTCCATCCGACCTCCTCCTGCTTCTATGAGGGTGATTCCCCCCACCCACTCCTGCCTCCCTGCCCTGGCATTCCCCTACACTGGGGCATCAAGCCTTCACAGGAAAAAAAGGGTCTTTCCTTCTATTGAGGCCTGACAAGACCATCCTCAGCTACTCTGCACACAGTCTCACAACATTCAGAGGAGGCTTGACTCCGAGGTTCTGTAACATGCCCAGGATCACAGGGGAGGACACAACATAAAGTCCTTTCTTATCTGTAGATAAACCTGTTTCCTGGATCTCTTTCCTCTTTCACTTCCCTGCTACTACTTTAAGGCTGTTGGACATTACAGACAGATAATGCCATTAGTATGTTTCCTTTGGCCCAACAGAAGATATTTAATGGATTTTTATTGATCACAGTTTTTGCCACATTAAAAGAGTACATTTTGTATTTCAAACAGCCTTTTTAACTCCATTAAAACTCAAAACTTTTGGACTCTTTTTTTTTTCTTTTTGGAGAATTTCTGTTTATAGGTATGTCTTTTTTTCCTGAGCTCATGTGTTCTTTAAGAAGTAGCAAGATATATGAAGATTACTATCATCTTGTTAAACTTCAAAATCTATCATCATTAGTCACTAGCACTTAAAAAATTCACCCCAAATTACCAGTTTGCTTTCATACATGGTCTACATTTAGGTTTTTGTTTTGTTTTCCTTTTTATAAATTTTCTATATCATCTCCAAGGACCATCTCTATATTCATTTAATTTTTTTCTAATTTCCAATTACTACATTATAACCTGTAACTTACTGTCTCCCCAACATCATGTGAGTTAGCATTTTAATACTCTGTAATCTTACTTCAACTTACTGAATTTTTAAATATTTTTTAACATTAGGCAAAAATTTGCAGAAAGTGAATTCTTCCAGAAATTAGTTTTACTATTTCTTCTTTTGTATTTTCTTTTTTTCTTAAAAATTATAACTAAATTTTTTCAGTAGTCTTCACTTTCAGGCTTATTTTTACCCAATGTTACACATCTCCGAAAATAAACCCACCATTTATGCAGGTCCTGGGAACTAGAAACACTTTTCTTCTAATTCTAAATGTTCACAGAGCACAAATAACTTCTGAATCCACTCTTCATTTTTCAAATATAATTTTTTTAACCTAGTAGAGATACTCGTAATCTCTAATTTGGATTATGCACTAGATGTTTAAAAGATGGTCTATTATTTTGCTATTCTGATTATGTCTACACAGTAATCTTTTGGGAGGTATGTGTTTCATTTTTATTTTTTAAATTGGTTCTTTTATTTATTTGCATTTCAAGTGTTATCTCTCATCTCCTCCTCTGCCCTCCCCCCTGCTTCTATGAAGTTGCTTACCACTTGCCCACCAACTCCTACTTCAGTGCCCTGGTATTCCTCTATGCTGGGGCACTGAGCCTTTACAGGACCAATGTCTTCTCTTCCCATTGATGTCCAACAACACCATCCTCTGCTACATATGCGACTGGAGCCATGGGTCCCTCAATGTGTACTCCTTGATTGGTGGCTTAGTCCCTGGGAGCTCTGGGTCATCTGGTTGGTTGATATTGTTGTTTTCCTATGGGGGTACAAACTTCTTCAGCTCATTTAGTCCTTTCTCTACCTCTTTCATTAGGGTGCCCATGCTCAGTCTTATAGTTGACTATGAGCATCCACATCTGTATTGGTCAGACTCTGGCCCAGCTTCTCAGGAGACCACTATACAAGGCTCCTGACAGCAAGCCCTTCTTGGCATCAGCAATAGTGTCTGGGTTTGGTATCTGCAGATGGGATGAATCAATAGGTGGGACAGTCTCTGGATGTCCTTTCCTTCAGTCTCTGCTCTACTCTTTGTCCCTGTATTTCCAATTCTGGAGTGATCATGGGCTAATAATTTAGACAGGATCAATTCTGGGTTAATATTTTTTAAGATGAGTGAGTGGCCCCATTCCTCAACTGGAGGCTGTGCCTATCCACTGGATATACTCTCTAAATATTCTTTATCCATGTTGTTGAGTATTTCAGATATTGTGATCCCTGTTGGCCGGGCGTGGTGGCGCATGCCTGTAATCCCAGTACTTGGGAGGCAGAGGCAGGCATATCTCTGAGTTCGAGGCCAGCCTGGTCTACAGAGTGAGTTCCAGGACAGCCAGGGCTATACAGAGAAACCCTGTCTCGAAAAAACCAAAAAAAAAAAAGTCAAATTTGTTGTGATCCCTGTTGGGTCCTAGGAACCTCTTGGGTCCCTGGCATCTGGGATTTTCTAGTGGCTATCTCCAGTTCCTCATCCCCCACAGCTACATGCCTCTGTTCTACTTCCTGACCCTCTGGACTTCTTGCTGTGTTCTCTTACACCAGATTCTGCCCCAGTGGTCACTTTTCACTGTGGTCTTATTGTTTGTGATTCTTTCCAATTTATATTTTGAAAGCCTCACCTCTTATATTAGAGATAGGTTCCTTGGGGAATTTGTGAGGTCATGAAATGGATCTCTTATAAGTATGGTTAGTATTGCAGTAAAGGAGGACCCAGGGAATTTTTGCTTCTTTGGCTATGTGAAGACACTGAAATCAGATGCTCTATGTGAACTAGAATATTGACCCTCACCAGAATATATTATTTATTTCTTGATTTCTACTTTCAACATGGTAATAATGAAGTATTGTGTTATCTAATCTCCAAACATGATTTTGCTGTTGATATTGTTTTATTCCATTATAGTCACATAGTAAACACAAAGTTATTTTAATATGTCTGACTTTGATATGTTTTAATTTGGGTCCTGTTAGGTGTTCTATTTTAGAGATGATGCCATGGGCTACTGAGTAGAATGTACAGTCTTTGTTTTTAGAGTAGAATACTCTGTACACATCTGTTAAATCTATTTGATGTAGGGTTTCATTTAATTATGACGTTTTTCTGTTTATTTTTGTCCACATGACCTTAATCTTGGTGAAAGTAGGCAACTGAAATTACCTACTGAGTTGGAGTTAATCTATACCTTGCAGATCTAGTATGCTTTTTATGAAATTTGGTGTATAAGAGTTAAGTGTTCATATGTTTAGGATGGTAATGTTTTCTTGGTTGGTTGTTTTCTTGATTGTAATGAAGTGTCCTTCTATAGATTTTCTGACTAGTTTTAGTTTGATGTTGATATTGTCAGATATGAGAATAATAACACATAATTTCTTCCTGGTCCCATTTACTTGGTATATGTTCTTCTGTCTTTCACTTTAAGGTGCTGTCCATTTTAAAAGCTGAGTTTCTTGTAGATAACCAAAAAATAGATTTTATTTCTTAATCTGTTCAATTAACCTGTAATTTGTATTTGAGGATCTGAACTTATTATTGTTTAGAATTATTGAAAAGTATGTGATGATTACTATCATTTCTCTTTTTGAAATCCTATCAAATTTTAATGTTTCAGTAGCTATAGTTCATTTATGTTCTTTCTATAATTTCTTGGCTGTTCTTACTACAATTAACAATCTGAATCATTGTTTCCAGTATTCTCTGTCAGGCTGGTGTGCTGGCTAATTTTATGTCAACTTGACATGAGGTAGAATCAATTGGGAAGAAGAAAATTTAATTAAAAATGACCCTACTATATTATCCTGTGGACAAATTTGTGGTGCATTTTTGTTGAATGATGATTGGTGTGGGAGGGCCTAGCTCACTGTGGGCAATGCTTCTTCTGGCTTGGTGGGCCAGGATCCTATTAGAAAGCAGCCTGAGCCAGCCACAAGGATTAATCAAGTAAACAGCACTCCTTCCTGGATTCTCCAGGTTCCAGCTTTGAATTTCTGCCTTGATTTCTTACATTCATGAACTGTTGTCTGTTAGTATAAACTGAAATACATTCTCTCCTCCAAAGTTGCTTCATATCATGGTATTTTATTACATCAATAGAAACATTTACTAACATATCTTGCTTGTTGGATATGAAATGTTTAGCCTGTTTTAATCATAGAAATTTTTAAGTTTTTCTTATATGGGAGAGTTTGTTAAATACTTTATTCTAGATTGGCATTTGTGGTCTTTTAGAACTTGGAGTACATTTCCAAGTTCTTCTGGCTTTTAACGTTTCCATTGAGAAACCTTTTTGTGACTAAAGGCTATACTCTTGCAGCATTCAATACTTTTCTCTATTCTGTATATTTAGTGTTTAATTATACTATGCTGTAAAGAGTTTATTTTTTAGTCTCTTTTGTTTAACTTCTTGTATCTGTTTTATTCTACATATTCTTAGTTTTGGAAAGTTTTCTTCCATGACTCTATTGAAGATGTGGTCTAGGCCACTGACCTATTTGTACCTACAATTTGAAGATTTGATCATTTCATGCTGTTCTGTAATTCCTGCATGTTCCTTTCGTGTGTGTGTGTGTGTGTGTGTGTGTGTGTGTGTGTGTGTTTGCTTGTGTTCTGTATTTGCTTATTTGGTCTAATTATTCTAAATTATCTTCAAGATAATATTCTATATTCTTTTTGATCCACTCTACTTGTAAAGTTTACCCTAGACTATCTAATTAGGTTATTAAGTTTTATAAGTCTGTCCTCATTTTATCTCACGCTTTTTTCAGATTTTCTCTATTTTCATTTTTTAAAATACTACATTGCCTGTATCATTTCATTCAATTTAATGTTTGTACTTTCTTGGATATAATAAGTCATTTATTTTATTTACGCTTATCAAGATGTTTGTTGGTATTATATTTAAAGCACTTGAACTCACTGGTAAAGTTTATTATTGTTCTTTTAAACTCTGTGTTCTTGGGTTCATCTAGAGCATTCTAATTAGAGAATGTATTTTATAAAATTAGTAGATCTGGGGGGAGAACCACATTCTGTCATGGCCTTTTATAATCTCTGTGCTTTTACAATCTGACCTGGGCATGCAGACTTCTTTCTTTGGTTGTCTCATTAAATTGTATCTGTATCATGATGAGCTAGGGAAAGAGCTATGAGATTGGAGCTAGGTCTTAGATATTGAAGATTGCACATATAGTAGTAGGAATGTTCAGACTTGTGCAGGAATACATATATTTGGAAGCCAATTTCTGAAACCAGTCTATAGTATTTGTTCATAAATGAAGTTTTATTAGTAGATGTCTTTGCTCATTCACATAATTATATTCTAAGTTTACTGTCAAGCAATAGTGGTAGCACTATAAAAGTGTACCTTAGTGTTATTAAAATAATTCATATCTGGCTCTTTATAAAAAATGTTTGTCAGTCTGTGCTTCCAGTGAAGTGATTTCACAAGACCATTAATATCCAATATGTACTAGAGAAGGGTACTAGACCATGTAAATAGATTAACATGTCTAGCCCATAGACAATATTTGTCACACACTACTATTTTTGTCACTTAAGTAAGATTTTTACTTGTTGCTGCTAGACTAAGAAATTGTATAGTGTAGTAACAATATAAAAATGAAAATGTATAGAAGGGGTTATAGAAAGCCTCCCAACCAAGAAAAGTACGGGACCAGATGGTTTTAGTGCAGAATTCTACCAGACCTTCAAAGAAGACTTAACACCAATACTTTTCAAACTATTCCACAAAATAGAGACAGAAGGGATACTGCCCAACTCATTCTTTGAAGCCACAATCACGCTAATAACTAAACCACAAAAAGATCCAACAAAGAAAGAGAACTACAGGCCAATTTCTGTTATGAATATCGATGCAAAAATATTAAATAAAATTCTTGCCAACCGAATCCAAGAGCACATCAAAACAATCATTCACCATGATCAAGTACATAAACTAACTAAAAGAAAAAAACCACATGGTCATCTCATTAGATGCTGAAAAAGCATTCGACAAAATTCAGCATCCTTTCATGCTAAACGTCTTGGAAAGAGCAGGAATTCAAGGCCCATACCTAAACATAGTAAAAGCAATCTCCAGCAAACCAGTAGCCAACATCAAAATAAATGGAGAGAAACTTGAATCAATCCCACTAAAATCAGGGACTAGACAAGGCTGCCCTCTCTCTCCACATATTTTCAATATAGTACTTGAAGTTCTAGCGAGAGCAATTAGACAACATAAGGAAGTCAAAGCGATACAAATTGGAAAGGAAGAAGTCAAACTATCATTATTTGCAGATGATATGATAGTTTACTTAAGTGACCCAAAAAACTCTACCAGAGAACTTCTACAGCTGATAAATAACTTCAGCAAAGTGGCTGGTTATAAAATTAACTCAAGCAAATCAGTAGCCTTCTTGTACTCAAAGGACAAGCAGGCTGAGAAAGAAGTTAGGGAAATAACACCCTTCACAATAGCCACAAACAACATAAAGTACCTTGGCGTAACTCTAACCAAACAAGCGAAAGATCTGTACAACAGGAACTTCAAGTCCTTGAAGAAAGAAATCAAAGAAGACCTCAGAAGATGGAAAAATATTTCTTGCTCCTGGATTGGCAGGATCAATATAGTAAAAATGGCCATCTTACCAAAAGCAATATATAGATTCAATGCGATCCCCATCAAAATCCCAACTCAATTCTTTATAGATCTAGAAAGAGCAATTCTCAAATTCACCTGGAGCAACAAAAATCCCAGGATAGCTAAAACTATTCTCAACAATAAAAGGACTTCTGGGGGAATCAATAGCCCTGACCTTAAACAGTACTACAGAGCAATTGTGTTAAAAACTGCATGGTATTGGTACAGCAACAGGCAAGTGGATCAATGGAAGAGGATTGAAGACCCAGAAATTAACCCACAGACTTATGGTCACTTGATCTTTGGTAAAGGAGCCACAACCATCCAGTGGAAAAAAGATAGTCTTTTCAACAAATGGTACTGGTTCAACTGGAGGTCAACATGCAGAAGAATGCGAATTGACCCACTCTTATCTCCTTGCACTAAGATCAACTCCAAGTGGATCAAGGACCTCCACATAAAACCAGACACACTGAAACTATTAGGAAAGAAACTTGGGAAGACCCTGGAGGACATAGGCACAGGGGGAAATTTTCTGAACAGAACACCAATAGCTTATGCCCTAAGATCAAGAATTGACAAATGGGACCTCATAAAATTACAAAGTTTCTGCAAGGCAAAGGACACTGTCAGAAGGACAAAATGACAACCAACAAAGTGGGAAAAGATCTTCACCAACCCCACATCAGACAGAGGGCTAATATCCAATATATACAAAGAACTCAAGAAGTTAGACCCCAAAGAACCAAATAACCCTATCAAAAAATGGGGTACAGAGCTAAACAAAGAATTTTCACCAGAAGAAATTCGGATGGCTGAGAAACACCTTAAGAGATGTTCAACATCATTAGTCATCAGAGAAATGCAAATCAAAACAACCCTGAGATTCCACCTCACACCAGTCAGAATGGCTAAGATTAAATACTCAAGAGACATCAAATGCTGGCGAGGATGTGGAGAAAGAGGAACACTCCTCCACTGTTGGTGGGATTGCAAAATGGTAAAACCGCTCTGGAAATCAGTTTGGCGGTTCCTCAGAAAATTGGGCATGTCACTTCCAGAGGACCCTGGCATACCACTCCTGGGCATATACCCTGAGGATTCCCCTGCATGCAATAAGGACACATGCTCCACTATGTTTATAGTAGCCTTGTTTATAATAGCCAGAAATTGGAAGGAGCTCAAATATCCCTCAAAGGAGGAATGGATACAGAAAATGTGGTATATTTATACAATGGAATACTACTCAGCAATTAAAAATAATGAATTCATTCAATTTGGAGGTAAATGGTTAGATCTGGAAAATATCATCCTAAGTGAGCTAACCCAATCACAAAAGAATGCACATGAAATGCAATCACTGATAAGTGGATATTAATGAGCCCAGAAACCCTAACTACTCAAGGCACAATTATCAAGTCAAATGATTCCCAAGAAGAAAGGAGAGGACCCTGGGCCTGGAAAGATTGGATCCAGTTTTGTAGAGAAACTGTGGGGGGAGGGGGAATGATTGGGGAATAGTTGGGGGGGAGAGGAACTATGGGACATAGGGAGGGGGGATCTGGGAAAGGGGAAAGCCTTTGGAATGTAAACATTGAATATAGAAAATAAAAATTAAAAAAAATCATAAAATCATTAAGCAGCTGAAAGAGGCTTCATGCATTTTTACTATAATTTATATAGATGAAATTAATTATTCTATTGTGAATATCTCCTCAATATTGTTGTTTAAAAGGAAAAAGATATTTTTGTAGTATAACCTTTTCAAATACACAACAAATCATGGAAAAGTATGGGAGTTTTTCTTGTAATTTTTTTATCTACTATATTTCTCATTTTGAATTGTCTCAGATAAGGGGCATTTAGAAAAACTTCTAATATTTCCATAATTAATTGTTCATTAAATTCAAACTAATAACAAGTTAAAAAAATGAAAATGTATGGTAGAATCTCAAGTATAAGGCATGTAGCAGAATCCACTGACATACTGTAGAGATTCTACTTAAACTTGTATATAATGAGGCTTTGGAAGCTTATGGGTAAGTGAAGATGAACAAATACATGATGAAAATCTTAGCTTAGGAAAGTTCTTCTGTGTCTTCCTCATTCTTTGCTTTACAATACAGTTATGATTTTTTTTAAATTTATTGTGTATACTTGTCATTATGCCTTTCTGCTGGCCTATATATTCCATAAGCTTTGATAACAAATGAATTCTATAGACACAGAAAGTGTATGATACATACAGAGTATTCAATAGATATTGAATGATAAGACAGATTCCATGTAAGAATACTACTTAGTATAAGAATAAACTCAACAGTAAGTATTGGGTGTGAGTGTTAGTTTAGAGTTTTGGCCAATATTCGGTCTTAGGATATTGTTTTTATTGTTTGAATAAACATTACCCACACATAATAATTAGAAAATGCAAAAGGCAGAAGGGTTTTTTTTATTTGTTCAGTACATAACTGACAGCAAGGCTATTTTTATCCACTTACATAGCATTCCCTTATTTTAAAACCTGTGCTGACAATGACTAAAACATATTGTTTTGTATCCCTCAAATATATCAAAGTAGTCTGTAATGATTTTAGATACAAAAATTTATGTCATTAAAATGGTGATGTATTTTTTTAGTCTTAGAAGTGTGACATTAGTATATAACCACACTTTTTGCAAGCTAGCATGTCATAGGCAGACCTGGGATGAATGCAGGATCCACCATTGTATGGCTGCATAATCTCAGATAAGAAATCTACACTTTCTTAGCTTTTAAAAGGTTTAATGAATTAAATAGTTAAAGTAGTGAGTGAAATGCCTAAATTACAAGGAAGAGAAGTTACTTAATAAAAATATAGCACTACTTAATCATCAATGAAATACATTGTTGACTTGTTCTTCAAATGTCAGAATTTTCTTTATTACCATCAAATTTTTTAAATTTTCACCATCTGTACCTGTGATGTGCTCTGGTAGTTTTTCTTTTCTTCTGTACCTCTATATCCTAACTTTAATTGCATGCAGGACTTTTGGAATTTAATCTTCATTTACCTCAAGATTTAACTCCATGTTTCCCAGTATATATATATATATATATATATATATATATATATATATATAATCTCTATTGACCCTTAAATTTCAAGTCAGCCCCTTAACATAATTTCTTCTTTGAACTCTCAGTAAATTTGCACTCTTTCATGCCTGCCTCACTAAACTGTAACACACGGGCCAAGTCTATAATTTAGCTTCATTTATTTTCAAATTGGGCTAGAGAAAATTACTACATACCAATCATGATCAGTATAAACATAGTGGCAATTTTCCTTTGTGGAGACAACTGGTATCCAGTCTCATGGTTTTCTTCAAGGATATTTTGTTTATCATTCCATTCTTAAAAGTGTCTATTATGCATTTGATAACAGTTTTAATAGTCTCCTTTTAACTACTTTGATTGTTTAATGTTAATCTACTTTGTTTATTCTTTTTAGATCTTTAACTTTATAACTCAGTTTGGTTATTAGATAGGTATATTGTCAATTTGAAATTTTCAATGTCTGCTCTTGGGACACATTTCTTTCTACTTAGTAAAAAGTATTGTACCTTTTATGCAGGGTTAAGTTGATATCTCTATTCTTTTCTGGGGGAAATAGAGGAGTAGACCTGGGGGAGATGAGAAGCGAGGAGATGGAAGGAGCAGAGGGAGGGGAAACTGTGCTTTGGATGTCATGTCATAGAAGAATAAATATAAAATTTAAAAGGAATTTCAAAAGTACAATACATATTATTATTATTTCATCGAGAATTTAATGTTGTATTTTTATCATCATATTCACCCCTCCTCAACCTGTCCCAGATTCACCCTTTATACCTTATTCACCTCTGTGCCCTCATTTTTTATTGGATATATTCTTTATTTACATTTCCTTTTCCTTTTCCTGCTTTCCCGCCCCCCCCAAAGGTCCCATGTGTCCTTTTCCCTCCCCTTGTTTCCCCCATCCTCCCCTTCCCACTTCCCTGTTTTGGTATTCTCCTATACTGCTGCACTGGCATTTCCAGATCCAGGGTCCACTCCTTCCTCCTTCTAAGACATCATTTGGTATATGGATTGTGTCTTTGGTGGTCCAAGATTCTAGACTAATATCCACTTATCACTGAGTGCATACTATGGGTATTCTTTTGAGACTGGGTTACCTCACTTAGTATGATGTTCTCCAGCTCATCCATTTGTCTAAGAATTTCATGAATTCACTGATTCTAATGGCTGAATAGTACTTCATTGTGTATATATACCATATTTTTTGTCTCCATCCCTCCGTTGAGGGACAACTGGGTTATTTCCAGCTTCTGGCTATTATAAATAAGGATGCTATGAACATAGTGGAGCATGTATCCTTATTACATGCTGGGGAATGTTCTGGGAATATGCCCAGAAGTGGTATGGCAGGGTCCTCCTGAAGTATCCTGTCCAGTTTTCTGAGGAACCATCAGACTGATTTCCAGAGTGGTTGTACCAGCTTGCACTGGAGGAGTGTTCCTCTTTCTCTTCATCCTCGCCAACACCTGCTGTTTCCTGAGTTTTTAATCTTAGCCATTTTGACTGGTGTGAGGTGAAATCTCAGGGTTGTTTTGATTTGCATTTCTCTAATGACTAATGATGTTGAATATTTCTTTTTTTTTCTTTTTTTATTGTATATATTCTATATTTACAATTCATTTCCCTTTTTCTGGTTCCCCACCCCCAAAGGTCCCACATGTCCTTTTCCCTCCCCCTGCTCCCGCATCCACCCCCTCCCACTTTATTGTTCTTGTACTCTCCCACAATGTTGAATATTTCTTAAGGTGCTTCTCAGCCATCTGAAGTTCTTCAGGAGAAAAGACTTTGTTTAGCTCTGTACCTCATTTTTTGATAGGGTTATTCAGTTTTCTGGGGTCTAACTTCTTGAGTTCTTTGTATACATTGGATATTAGCCCTCTGTCAGATGAAGGGTTGGTGAAGATCTTTGCCCAATTTGTGGGTTGCCAATTTGTCCTTCTGACAGTGTCTTTTGCCTTACAGAAACTTTGTAATTTTATGAGGTCCCATTTGTCTATTCTTGATCTTAGAGCATAAGCGATTGGTGTTCTGTTCAGAAACTTTCCCCCTAACCAATGTCCTCAAGGGTGTTCCCCAGTTTCTTTTCTCTTAGTTTCAGTGTGTCTGGTTTTATGTGGAGGTCCTTTATCCATTTGGACTTGAGCTTAGTACAAGGAGCTAAAAGTGGATCAATTCTCATTCTTCTGCATGTTGACCTCCAGTTGAGCCAGCACCATTTGTTGAAAAGGCTATCTTTTTTTCCAGTGGATGTTTTAAGCTCCTTTGCCCAAGATCAAGTGGCCATAGATGTGTGGGTTCAATTCTGGGTCTTCAATCATATTCCATTGATCCACCTCCCTGTCACTGTACCAATACCATGCAGTTTTAATTCTACTGCTCTGTAGTATTGCTTGAGGTCTGGGATACTGATTCCCCCAGAAGTTCTTTTACTCTTGATAATGGTTTTATCTATCCTCGTTTTTTTTGTTTTTGTTTTTGTTTTTGTTGTTTTTTTTTTTTTGTTATTCCAGATGAATTTGAAAATTGCTGTTTCTAACTCTATGAAGAACTGAGTTGGGATTTTGATGGGGATTTCATTGAATCTTTATATTGCTTTTGGGAAGATTGCCATTTTAACTATGTTAATCCTGCCAAACCACGAGCATGGAAGATTTTTCCATTCTGAGGTCTTCCATTTCCTTCTTCAGAGACCTTAAGTTCTTGTCATACAAATCTTTCACTTGTTTTGTTAGAGTCACACCAAGATACTTTATATTGTTTGTGGCTATTGTGAAGGGTGTCATTTCCCTAATTTCTTTCTCAGCCTGCTTATCCTTTGAGTTTAGGGAGGCTACTGATTTGCTTGAGTTGATTTTATAACCAGCCACTTTGCTGAGGTTGTTTATCAGCTGTAGGAGTTCTCGGGTGGTGTTCTTTGGGTCACTTAAGTATACTATCATGTAATCTGAAAATAATGATAGTTTGACTTCTTCCTTTCCAATTTGTATCCCTTTGACATCCTTATGTTGTCGAATAGCTCTAGCTAGTACTTCAAGTACTATATTGAAAAGATATGGAGAGAGGGGGCAGCCTTGTAGAGTTCCTGAGTTTAGTGGGATTGCTTCAAGTTTCTCTCCATTTACTTTGATGTTGGCTACTGGTCTGCTGTAAAGTGCTTTTACTATGTTTAGGTATGGGCCTTGAATTCCTGTTCTTTCCAAGAATTTTAGCATAAAAGGATGCTGAATTTTGTCAAATGCTTTTTCAGCATTCAATGAAATGACCATGTGGTTTTTTTCTTTGAGTTTGTTTATGTAGTGAATTACATTGTTGGATTTCCATATATGGAAACATCCCTGCATCCCTGGGATGAAGCCCACTTGATCATGGTGAATGATCGTTTTGATGTGTTCTTGCATTCAGTTGGCAAGAATTTTATTGAGTATTTTTGCATCAATGTTCATAAGGGACATTGGTCTGAAGTTCTCTTTCTTAGTTCGATCTTTGTGTGGTTTTGGTATCAGCATAATTGTGGCTTTGTGGAATGAGTTGGGTAGTGTTCCTTCTGTGTCTATTTTGTGGAATAGTTTGACGAATATTGGTATTAGGTCTTCTTTGAAGGTCTGTTAGAATTCTGCACTAAAACCGTCTGTCTGGTCCTGTGCTTTTTTTTGGTTGGAAGACTTTCTTTGACCACTTCTATTTTTTTGGGGGGGGTTATGGTACTGTTTAGATGATCTATTTGATCATGATTCAATTTTGGTATTTTGTATCTATCTGGGAAATTATCTATTTCCTCCAGATTCTCCAGTTGTGTTGACTATAGGCTTTTGTAGTAGGATCTGATGATTTTTTTAATGTCCTCAGTTTCTGTTGTTATATCTCAGTTTTCATTTCTAATTTTGTTAATTTGGATACTGTCTATGTACCCTTTGGTTAGTCTGGCTAAGGGTTTATCTATCTTGTTGATTTTCTAAAAGAATCAGCTCATGAAAAGAGACACGGAAGGTCACTTCTTGCTGGTCAAGGGGAAAATCAACCAAGAAGAACTCACGATTCTGAACACCTATGCTCCAAATGCAAGGGTACCCTCATTCATAAAAGAAACTTTACTAAAGCTCAAAGCACACATTGAACCTAACACAATAATTGTGGAGGACCTCAACACTCCACTATCCTCAATGGACTGATCAGGAAAACAGAAACTAAACAGGGACACAGGGAAACTTCATGAAGCTTTGGACCAATTGGATTTTATATATATAAATATATATATATATATATATATATATATATATAATTGGATTTTATATATATATATTATATATATAATATATATATGTTTATAACATTTCATCCTAAAGCAAAAGAATATACCTTTTCCTCAGCACCTCATGGTACCTTCTCCAAAATCGATCATATAATTGGTCACAAAACAATCCTAAACAAACATAAGAAGATCGAACTAATCCCATGCCTCCTGTTAAATCACCATGGAGTAAGAGTGGTCTTCAATAGCATCAAAACAACAGAAAGTCCACATACACGTGGAGGCTGAACAATGTTCTTTTTTCTATCTCTTGTATTCTGTTGTTGATGTTTGCATCTATGACCCCTGATTTCTTCCCAAGATTTTCTATCTCCAAAGTTGTCTCCCTTTGTGATTTCTTAGTTGTTTCTACCTTTGTATTTAGATCCTGGATGGTTTTGCTCAGTTCCTTGACTTGTTTGTTTGTGTTTCTTGCAATTCTTTAAGAGATTTTTGTCTTTCCTCTTTCATGACTTCTGCCGGTTGACTCAATTTCTCCTGCATTTCTTTAAGTGATTTTTCTTCATATCCTCTTTATTGGCTACTGTCTGTTGACCCATATTCTCCTGGAATTCTTTAAGTGATTTTTGTGTTTCCATTGTAAGGGCTTCTAACCTATTCATGTTCCCCTGAATTTCTTTAAGAGATTTGTTTATGTCTTTTTAGTGTTCTTCTAGCAGCATCATGACCAGTGGTTTTAAATCCAAATCTTGTTTTCTGGTGTGTTGGGGTATCCACGTCTTGCTGTGGTTGGCGAATTGGGTTCAGATGCTGCCATATTTTCTTGATTTCTGTTAGTAATATTCCTATGCTTGCCTTTTGCCATCTGCCTATCTCTGGAGTTAGTTTGTCTTGTTTTTACTCGCTGGTGTTTGAATCTCCCGTGAGCCTGGCATTTGGTACTGCTGTTGTAGAGGGTGTCCATGCTCCCGACATGGAAACCTGAAGGTTTCTGCCACTGGGTTCCGAATGACCTCCTCAGCTCTGCTGTGCTGGACTCAAGTCTCCTCCCAGCTTGCTTCTGGGCCTGTAACTGGACTCCTGCTATCTCCTCCTGGTTTGCCTAGATGACAGCCCTTAAGAATCAGTTATTTATTTCCACCTATCTGGGCTCGTCTATTGGTTCTCTGTGGTGACCTGGAGGCAAGATGGAGACTGCTGTTGCAAGTGCTGTGTGGTCCACTGGGCAAACATCCCTGACCAAGTTGGTGCATGGCCGGTTGGGCATACAGATGGCCTGCCGAGCTGCCCAGGCCCTGGCTAGAGGCAAAAGCCTGGCAGGTTTCCACCAGAGTGATGTTAGCTTCAGACTATATCTGCTTTCCTGGGCTTGTCTGTTGGTTCTCTATGGTGAGCTGGAGGCAATATGGAGACTGCCGCTGTAAGTGCTGGGCTGTCCACTGTGTCCTCATTTTTGAAAAGATAGAAAAACTAGTCAAATAGCACTGCATGTATGCACAACTGAACATGTTCCACCTACCAGGAGCAAAGAAACTTAAAGCAAACCAACTTTGCTTTTTCTAGAAGTTGTCCACTTTCCTTCTCTATGCTTAGAATTTTTTTCCTTGGGAATGCATTGTATTACATTTAACAACAGCAGCAGCAACAACAACAACAGCAGCAGCAACAACAACAGCAGCACCAACAATAATACTAATACTAATACTAGTACTAGTACTAATACTAATTGTGAGTTCATATATGCAAATGCTCTGTTGTGTCCAGAAAACAGGTTTTTTGGTTTGTTTGTTTTGGTTTGTTTGTATTTTTTGTTTTTTTGTTTTGTTTTGTTTTTTGTTAGCCACCACATTTAGCTCTTAAAGCATTTCTATTCCTCCTTTTGTAATTATCACTAAGCAGGAGTATGAAGGATGTCCCTTTCATAACTGAGCATTCTAGAGCACTTATTCTCTGTGCTTTGATTAGTTGTGGGTCTCTGTGTTATTCTTCATTTACTGTGAAATAAAACTTCTCTGATGAGGTTTGAGAGATGTACTTTTATGCATATAGTGTTAAGCCATTAGTAATATATTTAATATTATGACTTTAATGAGAATAGTAGTAGTAGGTTTTCCTCAACTATGTTTGTATCATACTTCCTCATTCCTAGGCTTAGGGGTGATTTTAGAAGAGGGAAAAGTAATACTATAAGTGCCAAAGATTGTAGATTAATACAAAGAAATTGGTTTTATTTTTCTGGACACAACATGGAACTTGCATATATGAACTCACTATTCCTGTAGCCTATGTTTTTTTCTAAACACACATGTATGATCCAACTAATAGCATCAGATACAGCTTCTAACTTATAATGTGGCCTTTAAACCTAATCAGAAAATGGTTGTTTCCTATCATGATATGCCCATTTTTGTATGAGGGGCCACATGTATCTGTTCATTGTTTAGGAATCTTCTGTAGTAGCAGATTTTCTTCTGACTTTTCAGAAAGTCTTTAGTGTTAGTTACCCCTCACCATATTTCCTTCTGTCCCCTTCTCACCTATCTCCCATCCAGTTTATATTATTTTCCTTTCTAATTTAAACCATCGTCTCATTTCTTCCTATGAAAGCTTTTTCCCAATTGACCATTCCTAATTTTCTGACACTTGGATATACTCCAAATAAAACATGAATATCTGGAAATTAAAAGCAGCACAATGTTGGCATGAGAACAAACACATTAACCAATGGGATAGAATTTAAGACCCAAATATAATCCCATATACTTATAGGTACCTGATTTTTGACAAAAAAGCAACAGTACAAGATTGGAGAAATAACAGCATCTTCAACAAATGTTGGCCAAATTGAATCGCTACAAATAGAATCAATAATTGGACTTTATCTTTTATCTCGCATAAAACTCAATTTCAAATGCATCAATGAGAACAGCATAAAAACTGATATCTTTACCATGATGTGGTGAAAACAGAAAATTTGATTGAACTGATAGTAATAGTACAGAACTTTCTCAATAGAGAAAACATAGGTATTTGGAACAGCAATAAAGAAATAATATTTCACAAAATTGAAATGCTCTGTACAGCAAAGAACACCATCATTCAAGTGAAGAAGCAATCCTCAGACTCGGAAAATATCTTATCTACTATTGTAAATCAGGCAGAAGATTCATATATAGAATATACAAAGAACTAAATAATAATTCTGCTCATCAAGAAATCAAATAACACAAATAAAATTTTAGGCATGGTAATACATATAGATTTCTCAAAAGCATAATATATGTGGGTGATAATATTCCTAAAATTTTCTAAAACCCTTAGTCATAAGGGAACTGCAAATTAAAAGTATTTTGAGATTGCATTTTACTCTAGTCACAATGGCTAAGAGCCAAACATCAAGTCTGTATTTTTATAATCCATCTCTTCTCTAACTAAATGTTTTCCTGGAGTGATCTTCTCTACTATTTCTGTTATTTATATATTGCTAAATCAAAGATAATTTGACCTATCCAAACTTTGACCTATCCAAGCTCAACTCTCTTCTGCTTAAGAAAGAATTCTATTCAAAAGTTGCAGAAATTGAATGTTAAAAATTACTTAATAGGCAACCAGCTCGCCGGCCCCTAGACCAGCTGTGTAGTGGCGGGCCTCCATATTGCAACCAGGACACAGCTGGAAAGGCCCAGGTAAACACCCCCTCCAGGGCTACACTCACAGGGGTATCTGCTAGGGTCTCGGAGCCAAGCAGGCAGAGTCCCACCTAGGCTCTGTGGGACATCCCCGAGCCCTCTGGCTAGCACCAAGGCTGCGTTCTGCAACCAGCTCGCTGGCCCCTAGACCAGCGGTGTAGCGGCGGGCCTCCATATTGCAACCAGGACACAGCTGGAAAGGCCCAGGCTCTGTGGGACATCCCCGCCCTCTGGTGAGCACCTAGGCTGCGTTCTGCAACCAGCTCGCCAGCCCCTAGACCAGCGGTGTAGCGGCGGGCCTCCATATTGCAACCAGGACACAGCTGGAAAGGCCCAGGTAAACACCCCTTCCAGGGCTACCCTCACGGGGGATCTGCTAGGCTCTTGGAGTTCCTTGCAACCAGGACACAGCTGGAGAAGCCCAGGTAGACAGACTCCAACACGGGCTACAATCGCATGGGTGGCAGCCAGCTTATGATCCCTTAAAGCAGCAGTCACACATATTCACCAGTAGAGAAACAACAGGTGAGCCCAGCCTCACAGGAGATTCAAACACCAGCCACTGACAACAAGGCCAACTAAAACCAGAAATAACCAGATGGCAAAAGGAAAACGAAGGAACGTTACTAACAAAAATCAAGGCAACATGACAGCATCTGAACCCAGTTCTCCAACAACAGGAATCCCTGGATACCCTAAAACACCAGAAAAACAAGACTTGGATATAAAATCACTGGTCAGGATGCTGGTAGCTGAACACATAGAAAAATCTCGTAAAGAAATAGAGGAGAAAATGGATCAAAAGTTAGAAGCCTTTACGAGGCAAATACAAAAATCACTTCAAGAAATGCAGGAGAAGATGGATCAAAGAGAAGAAGACAATAAGGAAGAAAGACAAAAGTCACTTAAAGAACTACAGAAGAACGTGGGCCAACAAGTAGAAGCTATGAAAGAGGAAGCACAAAAATCTATTAAAGAAATACATGAAAACACAATCAAGCAAGCAAAAGATCTGAGCACATCCATCCAGATACTAAAAACAGAAGTAGAAACAACTAAGAAATCACAGAGGGAGACAACATTGGAGATAGAAAACCTGGGGAAGAAATCAGGGGCCATAGATGCAAGTATCAACAATAGAATACAAGAGATAGAAGACAGAATCTCAGAAGCTGAAGATACCATAGGAACCATCGATTCAACAGTCAAAGAAAATACTAAATGCAAAAAGGTGGTAACCCAAAACATCCAGGAAATCCAAGACACTATGAGAAGACCAAACCTAAGGATTATAGGTATAGACGAGAGTGAAGATTTACAAGTTAAAGGGCCAGATAATATCTTCTATAAAATTATGGAAGAAAACTTCCCCAACCTAAGGAGAGAGATGCCCATGAATATACAAGAAGCCTATAGAACCCCAAACAGACTGGACCAGAACAGAAATACATCCCGTCACATAATAATCAAAACTCCAAATGTAATAAACAAAGAAAGAATACTAAAGGCAGCAAGAGAAAAGGGCCAAGTAACATATAAAGGAAAACCTATCAGAATAACACCAGACTTCTCACCTGAGACCATGAAAGCTAGAAGATCCTGGGCAGATATCATGCAAACTCTACGAGAACACAAACTTCAGCCAAAACTACTTTACCCAGCAAAACTCTCAATTGCCATTGATGGAGACATCAAGGTATTCCATGACAAAACCAAATTTGCAAGATATCTCTCCACAAATCCAGCCCTACAAAGGATAATAGGGGGAAAACACCAAGACAAGGACGGAAACTACACCCGGGAAGAAGCAAGATAGAAACCTCCTCTCATCAAACCCAAAAGAGGATAACTTCTCGAATATAAAAAATAAATAAGATAAATAAATATAATTTCAAAAATGTCTGGAGGTAATAATTACTATTCCTTAATATCTCTTAACATCAATGGACTCAATTCCCCAATAAAAAGACATAGATTAACAGACTGGATACGGAAACAGGACCCTACATTTTGCTGCATACAGGAAACACATCTCAGTGTTAAAGACAAACACTGCCTTAGAGTAAAAGGCTGGAGGACAATTTTACAAGCAAATGGTCTCAGGAAACAAGCTGGAGTAGCCATTCTAATATCAGATAAAATTGACTTTCAACATAAAATCATCCAAAGAGACTCAGAAGGTCACTTCTTGCTGGCCAAAGGGAAAATCCACCAGGAAGAGCTCTCAATACTGAACATCTATGCTCCAAATGCAAGGGCACCCTCCTTTGTAAAAGAAACCTTACTAAAGCTTAAAGAACACATTACACCTAACACAATAATTGTGGGTGACTTCAACACCCCACTCTCCTCAATGGACCGATCAGGAAAGCAGAAACTAAACAGGGACACAGTGAAACTAATTGAAACTCTGGACCAATTGGATTTAACAGATATATATAGAACATTTCATCCTAAAGCTAAAGAATATACCTTTTTCTCAGCACCGCATGGTACCTTCTCCAAAATAGACCATATAATCGGTCACAAGACAGATGTCAACAAATACAAGAAGATCGAGCTAATCCCATGCCTCCTATCAGATCACCATGGAGTAAGAGTGGTCTTCAATAGCAACAAAAACAACAGAAAGCCCACATACACATGGAAACTGAACAATACTCTACTCAATGACACCTTGGTCAAGGAAGAAATAAAAAAAGAAATCAAAGACTTTTTAGAATTCAATGAAAATGAAGGTACAACCTACCCAAATCTATGGGACACAATGAAAGCAGTGCTAAGAGGAAAACTCATAGCTCTAAGTGCATCCAAAAAGAAACTGGAAAGAGCATACACTAGCAGCTTAATGGCACACCTTAAAGCCCTGGAAGAAAAACAAGTTAATTCACCCAGGAGGAGTAGAAGACAAGAAATCATCAAACTCAGGGCTGAAATCAATCAAATAGAAACAAAGAGAACCGTACAAAGAATCAACAAGACCAGGAGCTGGTTCTTTGAGAAAATCAACAAGATAGATAAACCCTTAGCCAGACTAACCAAAGGACACAGAGACAGTATACAAATTAACAAAATTAGAAATGAAAAGGGAGACATAACAACAGAAACTGAGGAAATTCAAAAGATCATCAGATCCTACTACAAAGGTCTATACTCAAAACAACTGGAGAATCTGGAGGAAATGGACGATTTCCTAGACAGATATCAAATACCAAAATTAAATCAGCATCAAGTAGACCAGCTAAATAGTCCCATAACCCGTAAAGAAATAGAAGGGGTTATAGAAAGCCTCCCAACCAAAAAAAGTACGGGACCAGATGGTTTTAGTGCAGAATTCTACCAGACCTTCAAAGAAGACTTAACACCAATACTCTTCAAACTATTCCACAAAATAGAGACAGAAGGAACACTGCCCAACTCATTCTTCGAAGCCAAAATTACGCTAATACCTAAACCACAAAAAGATCCAACAAAGAAAGAGAACTACAGGCCAATTTCTCTGATGAATATAGATGCAAAAATACTAAATAAAATTCTTGCTAACCGAATCCAAGAGCACATCAAAACGATCATCCACCATGATCAAGTAGGCTTCATCCCAGGGATGCAGGGATGGTTCAATATACGGAAATCCATCAATGTAATCCATTACATAAACAAACTGAAAGAAAAAAAACCACATGGTCATCTCATTAGATGCTGAAAAAGCATTCGAGAAAATTCAGCATCCCTTCATGCTAAAAGTCTTGGAAAGAGCAGGAATTCAAGGCCCATACCTAAACATAGTAAAAGCAATCTACAGCAAACCAGTAGCCAACATCAAAATAAATGGAGAGAAACTTGAAGCATTCCCACTAAAATCAGGGACTAGACAAGGCTGCCCTCTCTCTCCATATCTTTTCAATATAGTACTTGAAGTTCTAGCAAGAGCACTTAGACAACATAAGGAAGTCAAAGGGATAGAAATTGGAAAGGAAGAAGTGAAACTATCATTATTTGCAGACGATATGATAGTTTACCTACGCGACCCAAAAAAACTCCACCAGAGAACTTCTACAGCTGATAAACAACTTCAGCAAAGTGGCAGGTTATAAAATTAACTCAAGCAAGTCAGTGGCCTTCTTGTACTCAAAGGACAAGCAGGCTGAGAAAGAAATTAGGGAAATAACAACCTTCACAATAGCCACAAACAACATAAAGTATCTTGGCGTAACTCTAACCAAACAAGCGAAAGATCTGTACAACAGGAACTTCAAGTCCTTGAAGAAAGAAATCGAAGAAGACCTCAGAAGATGGAAAAATATTTCTTGCTCCTGGATTGGCAGGATCAATATAGTAAAAATGGCCATCTTGGCAAAAGCAATATACAGATTCAATGCAATCCCCATCAAAATCCCAACTCAATTCTTCATAGATCTAGAAAGAGCAATTCTCAAATTCATCTGGAGCAACAAAAAACCCAAGATAGCTAAAACTATTCTCAACAATAAAAGGACTTCTGGGGGAATCAATAGCCCTGACCTCAAGCAGTACTACAGAGCAATTGTGTTAAAAACTGCATGGTATTGGTATAGCAACAGGCAAACAGATCAATGGAACAGGATTGAAGACCCAGAAATTAACCCACAGACTTATGGTCACTTGATCTTTGATAAAGGAGCCACAACCATCCGATGGAATAAAGATAGCCTTTTCAACAAATGGTGCTGGTTCAACTGGAGGTCAACATGCAGAAGAATGCGAATTGACCCACTCTTATCTCTTTGCTCTAAGATCAACTCCAAGTGGATCAAGGACCTCCACGTAAAACCAGACACACTGAAACTATTAGAAAAGAAACTTGGGAAGACCCTGGAGGACTTGGGCACAGGGGAAAAGTTCCTGAACAGAACACCAATAGCATACGCACTAAGATCAAGAATCGACAAATGGGACCTCATAAAATTACAAAGTTTCTGCAAAGCAAAGGACACTGTCAGAAGGACAAAACGGCAACCAACAAAGTGGGAAAAGATCTTCACCAACCCCACATCCGACAGAGGGCTAATATCCAATATATACAAAGAACTCAAGAAGTTAGACCGCAAAGAACCAAATAACCCTATCAAAAAATGGGGCACAGAGCTAAACAAAGAATTTTCACCAGAAGAAATTCGGATGGCCGAGAAACAACTTAAGAGATGTTCAACATCATTAGTCATCAGGGAAATGCAAATCAAAACAACCCTGAGATACCACCTCAGACCAGTCAGAATGGCTAAGATTAAAAACTCAAGAGACAACAAGTGCTGGCGAGGATGTGGAGAAAGAGGAACACTCCTCCACTGTTGGTGGGGTTGCAAAATGGTAAAACCACTCTGGAAATCAGTTTGGCGGATCCTCAGAAAATTGGGCATGGCACTCCCAGAGGACCCTGGCATACCACTCCTGGGCATATACCCAGAGGATTCCCCTGCATGCAATAAAGACACATGCTCCACTATGTTTATAGCAGCCTTGTTTATAATAGCCAGAAATTGGAAGGAGCCCAAATATCCCTCAAAGGAGGAATGGATACAGAAAATGTGGTATATTTATACAATGGAATACTACTCAGCAATTAAAAATAATGAATTCATGCAATTTGTAGGTAAATGGTTAGACCTGGAAAATATCATCCTGAGTGAGCTAACCCAATCACAAAAGAATGCACATGAAATGCAATCACTGATAAGTGGATATTAATGAGCCCAGAAGCACTAAATACTCAAGACACAAATATCAAGTCAAATGATTCCCAAGAAGAAGAAAGGAGAGGACCCTGGGCATGTAAAGATTGCATCCAGTTTAGTAAAGAACCCGAGGGGGGAGGGGGAATGATTGGGGAATAGTTGGGTGGGAGAAGAACTATGGGAACTATGGTGGGTGGGAACTGGGAAAGTGGAAAGCCTTTGAAATGTAAACATAGAATATAGAAAATAAAAATAACTAAAAAAAAAATAAAAAAAATAAAAAAAAATTACTTAATACTTATATATGTTAGTTTTTTTAACTTTTTGGACATTAATAATTTTGTAATATTCTGAGTATAGAATTTGGGAACAATAGTAGATGTTCCTTCCAAAAAGTCAGAATAATTACTTTGAAACCAGAAAATTTACATATTAAATTCCAGTTACTTAAATATGATAATTACAATTACAACACATACTGCATGTTATTAGGCCATATATTTTTATCAGTAAATAGTTATTGACTTTCAATATTTTCCCCCTAATACTTGAATAACTTACTGAAGGATGGTTCTCAAAAAAGGAAACATTGATTCTCTTTTGTGGAAGTAGTGGTTTAACATAGGAGATAGATGTAGACATAATAGGACTATATTTTTGTAATAAGTATTAGAATGGAAGCACCATACAGGCAGCATAGACCAGCTGATATGTGGCCCCCAACACATATACAGCAGAAGACTGTCGGGTCTGGGATCAATCAGATGCACCTAACCCTCAAGAGAGTAGAGGCCCCAGGGAGTTTAGAGGTATTGTTGTGTAGAGAATGGGGGTGGGGACATCCTTGTGGAGACAGGGGGTGGGGAGTAAGTTTGGAATATGAAACAGTTGGAGGGTGGACCTGGAGGTTAATAAAATCTGTAGTATATAATAATAATAATAAATAATAATAATAATAATAATAATAATAAATAATAATAATAATAATGGTGGTGGTGGTGGTGATGATGAAGAAGAAGAAGAAGAAGAAGAAGAAGAAGAAGAAGAAGAAGAAGAAGAAGAAGAAGAAGAAGAAGAAGAAGAAAGATTTCAAGCAAACTTCAAATGGTCCATTTTGGGCAATCCATTTTCATTTTGTTTTAAACCTCAACTTGTTGGCATGGCATTTTACTATCTAATCTGTCCACTTTCTTCCCTCTTTCCCTTTTGCATCCTGTCTTATTTCCTTGTAATTACCTATCCTCACCATTAACTATCTCTAAGGTCTTAATGTCTTCTGAATATGAAACAATATTGCACAATTATTTGGTTAATTGTTATATTTTGCTCTGTCCTGCTTTCCTTGTATCCCAAGACATAATGGGTAATTTTTATTTTCACAACATTTTTGGTATTGTGAAGTTTTATGTAGAGAATATACTGAATGCATTGATATTGCTATGAGCTGTAGAAATGATGAGAGAATAAATATATGTTTTCTTGATTGGTTTGTGGTACCTTTATTCAGAGATAACTAATCAACCAACCTAACAATATACTATGCATGTATCTTGTATCATATTTAAAAACTATCAGAAACTAATGCTAGGGATGTCTATTGTTTTATGAATGATTGAAGGGCAGCAAAGGGAGTATGAGAAAACTCATCAATATTGTACATATAGGATACAAAGAACTCAGGTGAGTGAGACTAAAACACATAGTCTCATTATGTCATCAACTTATTAAATTATTATATAAACCATTATAAATAATATTTCTGACAGTGACATATACACAGATATATCAAGTCATATTAAATTACAGTAATGTTAAAGATGGCCATATTTGGTTGCCATTAAGTAAAGTGCCTTAAGTATATGAGATTAAAAGAGTAATGCATGAAATTGTAAAATATTTTTATTAAGAAGTAGACTTCAATTTCATTTGAAATCCTTTTGCTTATACTTAATAAAACCCACAGGCTATTCTATTATGAGAACTCCATAAACTTTCTATGTACTTAGCTTTCTGGAACATTTGTTAAGAAGTCATTGTTTATTTTTGACAGATTATTTTAACTGAAAACTATCCACATTTCCACTAACATAAAAATTTCCACGATTGACTGATTACTAACACTTCTACCTAAATTTTGTCAGGCCACTTGACCAAATATTTTTAGGCCATCTCCCTCTTATGTTGGTATCTCACATATCAGAAAAAGAGCAGGAACACAAAAACAGGCAGTTTTCTATAACTTTATAGTTCTACATGTAGAAAAATTAAAGCAATAGCTATACTTTCATGGAAAATTTAGCAAGAAAATATATTTGTTATAAAATTCTCATGATGGAAATTTTGAAATAATCATTATCCTTTATTGTATACTTAGTATGATAAAAATATCAAGCTAAAGATTAACTAATTTTGTCTATTATAGGCTAGTTTTCAGCAAATATTGACTGTCTTTTTCATTTTTTATTGGATATTTTCTTTATTTACATTTTAAATGCTTTTCCCTTTCCAGGTCTCCCCTTTGAAAACCACCTATCCCTTTCCTCCTCCCCCTGCCTCTTTAAGGGTACTTCCCCACCTACCCATCTACTCCTGTCTTCTTGCCCTGGCATTCCCCTACACTGGGGCATCAAACCCCCTCAGGCCTAAGGACCTCTCCTACCATTCATGTCTGACAAGGCCACTCTCTGCCACATGGATCCCTCCCATGGGGACTGGACAGCCAACCAAAGTATTTTCTTATGAACTCTCAAGAACAGAAAAATTAAATGTGCCTATTCACTTTGGTTGAGTAGGTACATGGCCTAGATGATGATTTGAGAGTCAAATGTCCACTGCTTATTGGATAGATAAATTAATTTTCATCTTTAGTAGCTTTAGAATTCCTATTTCTTTTGATGTGGCATGATAGCAAAACTAAAATTAGTGATTTTTATTTTTGCTGAAAACACTGACTTAAGACATAGATGGTTCCACAGTTGACTTCTGAAAAACAACACAGAATGTCAGATGCCATGTAGGCTATGTTATATGTGGATATGAGCAAAAATATTCACCATATATATTTAGTGATGTTCAATCACTTATTCATCAGTTTGTTGTTTATTAACACAAGGTTTCTCTACGTAGTTCAGAACAGGCTGTGTTGCTGAGGTTGGCATCAAACTCATACCAATCCTTCTGTTTCTCCCTCCAAGGTACTGGAATTACAATCATGTGCTACTATTGCTGGGTTTTGGCTGTTATTTTAGGCTATTTTAATTGCTATTATTTATTACTAAAATAAAACAAGGTACATTTTGACACTTCCAATTCTCATAAAAGTTTTAAGAGTGAAATATTATTTTATAAATTTACCATGAAGGGCTGAAGAAATGTTCAGCACTGAAAAGCATTAGCTATATTTCCAGCGAACCAGATCTCTTTCCCTAATACCCACATTGAGCAGCTCATAACCATCTCCAGGGAATTTAACATCCTGTTTTGTCCTTTGAGTTATCTTCACCCATCTGGCAGACATACAAATATATGTGTAGACACAAATAATAATAAAAATAAATCTTAAAACATTTATAAATATAAAGGTTGATTCTATGAAGATTGAATATTTTTTACAAGGCTACATAGATAGGATCACAATTCTAGATCGTTCATGCCCAAGGGCAACATTTATAAATGCTGTACATGTCACCCTAATAAGTTATAACTATATCCACAAATAAATTGTTTTTTGCAAATGACTTGAATGTCCTTATAAATATGTTTATCCTAAAATCAAACAATTGTTGGTTCCTTGATTTTGATCTTGTGAGGACTTGAGTGGAGAATTAACCAACTGATATGACCATGAGGTGTGGAAATGATAAGAAGATAAACATATGCTCTATTAAGCTATTGATTTGTGTTAATTTTATATGTAGCCTATATATAGTCATATATGACTAATAAACCAACTTAAATGTCAAATGTAACCATAACTTATGAAGGCTTTATTAAATGCATTCTTTGGCTTAAAATTATTGTTTCTAAGGTTCAGTTTCAAGTAATTTGCTCATGTGTTTATTTTCTTAGTAGAAAATATTGTATAAGTTCTGCCAAATTGAAAATTTTACTCACAACATATTAGTTTGCAATTTTCATTATTGCTACTGCTAAATTTTATTTTGCTATACAGACAATCACTTGAGCATTTGTTAGTCTTCAGTAATGGCTTTTTCAGCTTTTCTCTTATATTATATTTACAAACCTATTTTAGAAGTTTTCCCATAAAATATTTATGGACTGACTGATGCTTAAGTCATTTAACAGAGTGTGGTAAAAGTGATGATAAAACATATACCTGTTATTTTTTTAACTCAAGGTATATCCAGTATTTGTGGAAGATATTCCTCATGTCTGGGTCCTAACTTGGAGTCTTCATGTTAAAAATAGTGTAGACTAAATATATGAAGAACTACTTAACCCACCCCTACCTGTTACAATTATCCTAGACAAGACTGCATCCACTATATCTGAAAAGGCTACATGCCTTATTCTATTAATATTACTATAATAAATTGTCTGATAATAGATCAAATCAAAATTAAGGTTACTGTTTTGTCACCATTAATCCATCTCTTATGACACATACTATTTTCTCCTCCCAACTTCATGTTCTTTTGTTTTCTCTCTCTACTTATCATATATCCAGTGCATGCATTTAGTATTTTCAGTATATTCATGGGTCTGAGACTATCTTTTGGAACATGGGTAGGAGTGGTGTAGCAGGGTCCTCCAGATGTGTCATGCCCAGTTTTTTGAGGAACAGCCAGGCTGATTTCCAGAGTAGTTGTACCAGCTTGCAATCCCACCAGCAGTGGAGCAGTGTTCCTCTTTCTCCACATCCTCGCCAACACCTGCTGCCTCCTGAGTTTTTAATCTTAGCCATTCTGACCGGGGTGAGGTGAAATCTCAGGGTTGTTTTGATTTAAATTTACACTGTCAAGTGGACAAAATGGCAACCAACAAATTGGGAAAGGATCTTCACCAACCCAACATCCAACAGAGGGCTAATACCCAATGTATACAAAGAACTCAAGAAGTTAGACTCCAGAGAGCCAAATAACCCTATTAAAAATGGGGTACAGAGCTAAACAAAGAATTTTCCCCAGAAGAAATTCAGATGGCTGAGAAGCAGCTTAAGAAATATTCAACATCATTAGTCATTAGGTTTCTGAATTAATTACCACATACCTTTAAAAGGAAGTTTCTGTCCAGAAGTTTGAGAGATACATTAATCTATGTGTATAATGATAAGAATTTACTGTATTGAATTAGTAGAATAATAGTGTAGAATCTTCTCTAGGGATCATAACCTAGTCAGCTATGGTTTCAGCCCAGGAATAGTATCAGACATGTGTTTTGTCTTATGGAGTGGGCTTTAAATCCAAAGAGAATTTGGATAGTTAATTCTGTTACATTTATGCCACCATTGCAGTGGTGGGCAGATCTTACTAGGCTAGATATCATTATAGCTTGTGGAGTTCACAATTAGGTAACACTGCTGCATAATTTTATCCCCAGTCACCTTGCATACCAAAATCTTCTAGAAGTTTGAAAGCTTGTCAGTAGGGATAATACTTCCAGGTTGGAACAAGTTTGGATTGCCCATGTTCTGTGACTCAGGTATATGGCATCTTTAGCAGTAGTATCTTCAATGAAGTTCCAGAGAGAAGCCAAGAATGACTACAATAGTGTTTAATGTTTATGAATCAGGTCTATTGGATCCAACTGACAAATAACTAAAGAAGAGGTAACTCATATTTGGCATTTTAAAAATTTGATAGCTTATGGATTCTGGGGCAGGTTTCCTGGCCATTTCAGAATAACTCCATTTAAACCCCTTTATATATGTCTATGTAAAAATTTTAGGAAAGTAGAAAGAGCAATCGGAATATTTAAAGACATGAGGGAGATAATGGACGTTTTATAAAGGTAGAAAGGATAATAATTGAATGGGTAGCATTTACTGCTTTAGGTAGAGATTATGGGTAAGGATGACTAACACCAAAGACATGTAGAAATAGAAGCTACTATTTAAAAGGAGTTTTCTAGTTTTTTTTTATTTTATTTTCTATATTCTATGTTTATATTCCAAAGGCTTTCCCCTTTCCCAGTTCCCACCCACCATAGTTCCCATAGTTCCTCTCCCCCCCCAACTGTTCCCCAATCATAACCCCTCCCCCCTCGGGTTCTTTACTAAACTGGATGCAATCTTTACAGGCCCAGGGTCCTCTCCTTTCTTCTTCTTGGGAATCATTTGACTTGCTATTTGTGTCTTGAGTATTTAGGGCTTCTGGGCTCATTAATATCCACTTATCAGTGATTGCATTTCATGTGCATTCTTTTGTGATTGGGTTAATTCACTCAGGATGATGTTTTCCAGGTCTAACCATTTACCTACAAATTGCATGAATTCATTATTTTTAATTGCTGAGTAGTATTCCATTGTATAAATATACCACATTTTCTGTATCCATTCCTCCTTTGAGGGATATTTGGGTTCCTTCCAGTTTCTGGCTATTATAAACAAGGCTGCTATAAACATAGTGGAGCATGTGCCTTATTGCATGCAGGGGAATCCTCTGGGTATATGCCCAGGAGTGTTATGCCTGGGTCCTCTGGAAGTGACATGCCCAATGTTCTGAGGTGGGGTTGGTGAAGATCTTTTCCCACTTTGTTGGTTGCCATTTTGTCCTTCTGACAGTGTCCTTTGCTTTGCAGAAACTTTGTAATTTTATGAGGTCCCATTTGTCGATTCTTGATCTTAGAGCATAAGCTATTGGTGTTCTGTTCAGGAACTTTTCCCCTGTGCCCAAGTCCTCCAGGGTCTTCCCAAGTTTCTTTTCTAATAGTTTCAGTGTGTCTGATTTTATGTGGAGGTCCTTGATCCACTTGGAGTTGATCTTAGTGCAAAGAGATAAGAGTGGGTCAATTCGCATTCTTCTGCATGTTGACCTCCAGTTGAACCAGCACCATTTGTTGAAAAGGCTATCTTTATTCCACCGGATGGTTGTGGCTCCTTTATCAAAGATCAAGTGACCATAAGTCTGTGGGTTAATTTCTGGGTCTTCAATCCTGTTCCATTTATCTGCTTGCCTGTTGCTATACCAATACCATGCAGTTTTTAACACAATTGCTCTGTAGTACTGCTTGAGGTCAGGGCTATTGATTCCCCCAGAAGTCCTTTTATTGTTGAGAATAGTTTTAGCTATCCTGGGTTTTTTGTTGCTCCAGATGAATTTGAGAATTGCTCTTTCTAGATCTATGAAGAATTGAGTTGGGATTTTGATGGGGATTGCATTGAATCTGTATATTGCTTTTGCCAAGATGGCCATTTTTACTATATTGATCCTGCCAATCCAGGAGCAAGAAATATTTTTCCATCTTCTGAGGTCTTCTTCGATTTCTTTCTTCAAGGACTTGAAGTTCCTGTTGTACAGATCTTTCGCTTGTTTGGTTAGAGTTACGCCAAGATACTTTATGTTGTTTGTGGCTATTGTGAAGGGTGTTATTTCCCTAATTTCTTTCTCTGCCTGCTTGTCCTTTGAGTACAAGAAGGCCACTGACTTGCTTGAGTTAATTTTATAACCTGCCACTTTGCTGAAGTTGTTTATCAGCTGTAGAAGTTCTCTGGTGGAGTTTTTTTGGGTCGCTTAGGTAAACTATCATATCGTCTGCAAATAATGATAGTTTCACTTCTTCCTTTCCAATTTGTATCCCTTTGACTTCCTTATGTTGTCTAATTGCTCTTGCTAGAACTTCAAGTACTATATTGAAAAGATATGGAGAGAGAGGGCAGCCTTGTCTAGTCCCTGATTTTAGTGGGAATGCTTCAAGTTTCTCTCCATTTATTTTGATGTTGGCTACTGGTTTGCTGTAGATTGCTTTTACTAAGTTTAGGTATGGGCCTTGAATTCCTGCTCTTTCCAAGACTTTTAGCATGAAAGGATGCTGAATTTTCTCGAATGCTTTTTCAGCATCTAATGAGATGACCATGTGGTTTTTTTCTTTCAGTTTGTTTATGTAATGGATTACATTGATGGATTTCCGTATATGGAACCATCCCTGCATCCCTGGGATGAAGCCTACTTGATCATGGTGGATGATCATTTTGATGTGCTCTTGGATTCGGTTAGCAAGAATTTTATTTAGTATTTTTTCATCTATATTCATCAGAGAAATTGGCCTGTAGTTCTCTTTCTTTGTTGGATCTTTTTGTGGTTTAGGTATTAGCGTAATTGTGGCTTCGAAGAATGAGTTGGGCAGTGTCCCTTCTGTCTCTATTTTGTGGAATAGTTTGAAGAGTATTGCTGTTAAGTCTTCTTTGAAGGTCTGGTAGAATTCTGCACTAAAACCATCTGGTCCCGTACTTTTTTTGGTTGGGAGGCTTTCTATAACCCCTTCTATTTCTTTACGGGTTATGGGACTATTTAGCTGGTCTACTTGATGCTGATTTAATTTTGGTAATTGATATCTGTCTAGGAAATCGTCCATTTCCTCCAGATTCTCCAGTTGTTTTGAGTATAGACCTTTGTAGTAGGATCTGATGATCTTTTGAATTTCCTCAGTTTCTGTTGTTATGTCTCCCTTTTCATTTCTAATTTTGTTAATTTGTATACTGTCTCTGTGTCCTTTGGTTAGTCTGGCTAAGGGTTTATCTATCTTGTTGTTTTTCTCAAAGAACCAGCTCCTGGTCTTGTTGATTCTTTGTACGGTTCTCTTTGTTTCTATTTGATTGATTTCAGCCCTGAGTTTGATGATTTCTTGTCTTCTACTCCTCCTGGGTGAATTAACTTGTTTTTCTTCCAGGGCTTTAAGGTGTGCCATTAAGCTGCTAGTGTATGCTCTCTCCAGTTTCTTTTTGGATGCACTTAGAGCTATGAGTTTTCCTCTTAGTACTGCTTTCATTGTGTCCCATAGATTTGGGTAGGTTGTACCTTCATTTTCATTGAATTCTAAAAAGTCTTTGATTTCTTTTTTTATTTCTTCCTTGACCAAGGTGTCATTGAGTAGAGTATTGTTCAGTTTCCATGTGTATGTGTATGTGGGCTTTCTGTTCTTTTTGTTGTTATTGAAGACCACTCTTACTCCATGGTGATCTGATAGGAGGCATGGGATTAGCTCGATCTTCTTGTATTTGTTGACATCTGTTTTGTGACCAATTATATGGTCTATTTTGGAGAAGGTACCATGTGGAGCTGAGAAAAAGGTATATTCTTTAGCTTTAGGATGAAATGTTCTATATATATCTGTTAAATCCAATTGGTCCAGAGTTTCAATTAGTTTCACTGTGTCCCTGTTTAGTTTCTGCTTTCCTGATCAGTCCATTGAGGAGAGTGGAGTGTTGAAGTCACCCACAATTACTGTGTTAGGTGTAATGTGTGCTTTAAGCTTTAGTAAGGTTTCTTTTATGAATGAGGGTGCCCTTGCATTTGGAGCATAGATGTTCAGTATTGAGAGCTCTTCTTGGTGGATTTTCCCTTTGGCCAGCAAGAAGTGACCTTCTGAGTCTCTTTTGATGATTTTAGGTTGAAAGTCAATTTTATCTGATACTAGAATGGCTACTCCAGCTTGTTTCCTGAGACCATTTGCTTGTAAAATTGTCTTCCAGCCTTTTACTCTAAGGCAGTGTTTGTCTTTGACACTGAGATGTGTTTCCTGTATGCAGCAAAATGTAGGGTTCTGTTTCCCTTATCCAGTCTGTTATTCTATGTCTTTTTATTGGGGAATTGAGTCCATTGATGTTAAGAGATATTAAGGAATAGTAATTATTTCCTCCAGACATTTTTGAAATTATATTTATTTATTTTATTTATTTTTTTATATTCGAGAGGTTACCTTCTTTTGGGTTTGATGAGAGGAGGTTTCTATCTTGCTTCTTCCCAGGTGTAGTTTCCGTCCTTGTCTTGGTGTTTTCCCCCTATTATCCTTTGTAGGGCTGGATTTGTGGAAAGATATCGTGCAAATTTGGTTTTGTCATGGAATACCTTGATGTCTCCATCTATGGCGATTGAGAGCTTTGCTGGGTAGAGTAGTTTTGGCTGAAGTTTGTGTTCTCTTAGAGTTTGCATTATATCTGCCCAGGATCTTCTAGCTTTCATGGTCTCAGGTGAGAAGTCTGGTGTTATTCTGATAGGTCTTCCTTTATAAGTTACTTGGCCTTTTTCTCTTGCTGCCTTTAATATTCTTTCTTTGTTTAGTGCATTTGGAGTTTTGATTATTATGTGACGGGATGTATTTCTGTTCTGATCCAGTCTGTTTGGGGTTCTGTATGCTTCTTGTATATTCATGGGCATCTCTCTCTTTAGTTTGGGGAAGTTTTCTTCCATAATTTTGTAGAAGATATTTGCTGGCCCTTTAACTTGTACATCTTCATTCTTGTCTATACCTATAATCCTTAGGTTTGGTCTTCTCATTGTGTCCTGGATTTCCTGGATGTTTTGGGTTACAGCCTTTTTGCATTTAGTATTTTCTTTGACTGTTGAATCAATGGTTCCTATGGTATCTTCGGCTTCTGATATTCTGTCTTCTATCTCTTGTATTCTATTGTTGATATTTGCATCTATGGCCCCTGATTTCTTCCCAAGGTTTTCTATCTCCAATGTTGTCTCCCTCTGCGATTTCTTAGTTGTTTCTACTTCTGTTTTTAGTACCTGGATGGATGTGCTCAGATCTTTCGCTTGCTTGATTGTGTTTTCATGTATTTCTTTAATAGATTTTTGTGTTTCCTCTTTCATAGCTTTTACTTGTTGGCCCACGTTCTTCTGTATTTCTTTAAGTGATTTTTGTCTTTCCTCCTTATTGTCTTCTTCTTTTTGATCCATCTTCTCCTGCATTTCTTGAAGTGATTTTTGTATTTGCCTTGTAAAGGCTTCTAACTTTTGATCCATTTTCTCTTCTATTTCTTTACGAGATTTTTCTATGTGTTCAGCTACCAGCATCCTGACCAGTGATTTTATATCCAAGTCTTGTTTTTCTGGTGTTTTGGGGTATCCAGGGCTTCCTGTTGTTGGCGAACTGGGTTCAGATGCTGTCATGTTGCCTTGATTACTGTTAGTGACATTCCTTCATTTACCTTTTGCCATCTGGTTATTTCTGGTGTTAGTTGACCTTGTTGTCACTGGCTGGTGTTTGAATCTCCTGTGAGACTGGGCTTACCTGTTGTTTCTCTACTGGTGGTTATGTGTGATTGCTGCTCAATGGGATCAGGAGCTGGCTGCCACCCGCTGACTTTGTGCATGGCCTGAGGTCTCTGGGAAGTGTGGGGGAGTGCAGCAGAGCCTCGGCAGGCGCTGCTGGGCCTGCCTAGTAGCGAGAGCCTAGCAGATCCCCCCCACGTGGTAGCCCCTGATGGAATCTGTCTATCTGTGCCTTTCCAGCTGTGTTCTGGTTGAAATATGGAGGCCTGCAGCTATCGCTGGTCCGGGGTCCTGGGGAGCTGGGTGGTTCTGGCTGCCTAGGTGCACGGCCTAAGCTCACAGGGACGTGCTGCAGAGCCTAGGTGCCTGGGCCCGCCTGTGGGTGAGAGCTTAGCAGCTCTCCCTGCTCTAGCCACAGATGGAGTCTCTACCTGCACCTTTCCAGCTGTGTCCTGGTTGCAATATGGAGGCCTGCCGCTATCGCTGGTCCTCACTCTTCTTAATAAACAAGAATTGTTGCTTATCCTGGATCTGCCGGCAGGGTCTGAGCACCTGGCAAGCTGGCTAGGTCTGGCTTCCCTGCTACCGGCTGGATGGGAAGCAGCAGGCAAGATGGAGCTGCCTGCAGGGGGTTCGGGTTCGGGGTCTGGCCTGCGAGCACAGAGCGCAGGCACGGCTGCTGTACTCCAAACCCTTACAATGTGCACAGTTGCTGCTCCAGACCTGAGTCCCTGGAGGTCTTAAACTCGGGATGTCTCGGGTACCTGGTTCCGCCGGCAGGGTCTGAGCACCTGGCAAGCTGGCTAGGTCTGGCTTCCCTGCTACCAGCTGGATGGGAAGCAGCAGGCAAGATCGAGTTTTCTAGTTTTTAGTAATTCCAAAGGAACAGATTTCCTAGGTCACCTAATAAATTTAAAATTTCAAAAAGTACACAAACTTTCATAAAGTATTTGCACTTCTTTTTATTCTGTTCAGTAATGCATGAGAAAGTCAGTTTCTTAACATCATGACAAAAATTTGGAAGTGTCATATTTTTATTTCTTTTATTTCAGTTATGACTCAATTATGTCAATCTGCCCTTTTCATCCCTCTAAATATGCCCATATACCATTTTCTGCTCTTCTTTTTCTTTAACTTTTGAGATAATAATTGCTTTTCCCTTTTCCTTTCCTTCCTCAAAATCCTGCCATATACCTTTCCCCTCAAATGAATGACCTCTTTAATTGTTATTACATGCATATAATATATATATATATGTATATATAGTTTAGTGTGATATTTTTTTAGATTTTTATACATCTACTTGGAATGAAATAATGTAATACTCTAGATACATACATTTCCTCTATAACTAAGTAATATGTCACATTGTGGTAAGGCTTGGCCTTCATATATCATATTATCGTATGTCTATTCAAATGTGTTCCACACATTTTAGTGGCCGTTTGATTACGACTTGTAAAATCCTTTATATATATGTGCACAAATATTTTATCAAGTGCATTTTGGTTTTGACTTTCAATTTGAGAATAATCTGATTTGTGATGAAAAATAATTTTTGGATGAATGCAAGCACAATGAATAAAATTTCTGGAAACAAATACAACAGAAAACAGAGGTACTGCAATATATTACAGAAAAATGCCATGTTTCCACCAAAAATAATACAAAGGTTTTACTTTTAGAAGCTTGCCTGGATACTGAATATGGTATCTTTTGTACTTATTTAGACTTTGAAAAACAATCTTATCTCATTTTCCCTTTGCATATTTTTTGGAAATGATTATTTAATGTGTACAGAATGATGTTTTGCTATATATGTCATATATACTATATGTATTTACAAGGATATATTTGCTGACTTAAATATATGCAGTTATATAAATATTATATTTATATAATACATTATATGCAGATATTAAATCCATATTTTTACTTTAGATAATCAAGACATTTAACTAATAATCTATCTCAGTTACAATCTTTTTGTGGTAAGAACATCAAAGTTATGTTTTCTAAAACTGTCCAGTGTGCAATACCATATCAAGTATATTTTTCATGGTGTACTTTGTTCAGATCTCTAGACTTTTCAAATCTGTTCTTCTGGGTTCCCCAGTGTATGTGTGGTTTGACAGTCAACTAGGTTTGTCCTGTAGCTAATGTCAGTGCTTCCGTGTATCTAATTTGAAGAATGACCTCCATAATTTTCTGTCTTGTATCTTGTTCACCTGGAATCATTTCAACATATCTAGGATAACGAGGCCTTGGGCCTTTCCTCTCTGTTCTTAAATGAGTCTGTCATTTTGAAGCCCGCAAAGCCTTCACTTTTCAGTCTTCTTTTTACTTCCCCTGTACCTTTGCAATTTGAGTTCACCACTCCTGGCTGCAAAGGTGCTGTTTGTCCTGTCAGGCTCAAATCAGTAAACTGACAGCTTTGACAGCTGAATGGAAGGTGTGTGTATGGCAATAACGTAAGGAAAGAAGTCTTCAGACTCACAGTGTAGTATCAGCACCATTCTTACCCAATGGTTCTGAAACATAAACACCTTTTATTTATTTGATTCCGTGTCTCAAAGAAGAGTTCAAAGTTTTATTCCTCTAAATTGTATCCTTCTTTTCTGCTGAGGAGAATATTCTTATTTCAGTTTGTTGTAATCTAAGACCTACTTCTTGTGCATCATTTTGAATTATAGCCTCTATTGCATAAATAATATGTTGATCAATTGCTCTCTCATGTGAGCTCTAGTTATTTATCTGGCTTTAAAGACTGTTCAGTTATCTACTTATCTAAATCATTCCTATATAGTTGTTTCTAATACTTCTTATTTCTATTTTATTTACCATGCTTATTATTTTAAAGACTTTAGTTGAGACACAGACACAATATAAATATGACATGTTTAAATACATGGTTCGGTACATTTTGACATTTACACACTTTAGCATTTTCCCAATGCATCCAGCCCCTTGAAAATACTGCCCTGTTGCTATTACTAGGTCTTATCATCACCAAATAGCTACTTATTTATAAAGCCCTTCTATGTGGCTTCTTTTAAAGAGTATAATTATATTTAGATTTACCCATGCCACTCTTCTTATGAGTAGTTAATTCTTCTATGTTGTGAGTAATATTTTGTTGTATGGATTTAGTAGAGTGTGGTTCTACTCAGTTAATATTTCACTTTTTCAGGGTTGGTCATTACAAATATACTTGCTGCAAATATTTGTACTCAATTCCTTAAATATATATTTGGTTTCATTTGTGTTTGTAACTATTTATGCTCTTTCCAAAGGAAATGTGAATTTGCATTTTAAAAATTTTTTTTGGGGGGGCTTAGCGAGATTGCTCCGAGATTAAGAGTACTGGCTGCTTTTGCAGAGGTTCTGAATTCAATGCACAGCAACCACATAGTGGCTCATAACAATGTATAATGAGATATGGTGCTTTCATCTGGCTTGCAGTCATATATGCAGGCAGAATGCCATATACATAATAAATAAATTTTTAAAAATTAAATAAAGTCTTCATGCAATTTGTAGGTAAATGGTTAGACCTGGAAAATATCCTGAGTGAGCTAACCCAATCACAAAAGAATACACATGAAATGCAATCACTGATAAGTGGATATTAATGAGCCCAGAAGCCCTAAATACTCAAGGCATAATTAGCAAGTCAAATGACTCCCAAGAAGAAAGGAGAGGACCCTGGGCCTATAAAGATTGGATCCAGTTTTGTAGAGAAACCGTGGGGGGAGGGGGAATGATTGGGGAATAGTTGGGGGGGAGAGGAATTATGGGACATAGGGAGGGGGGAACTGGGAAAGGGGAAAGCCTTTGGAATGTAAACATAGAATATAGGAAATAAAAATTTTTAAAAAGTCTTATATTTTGAGATTATAATTAAATCATTTTATCCTTTCATTTCTTCATCCAAACCACAGCATTTACTCATCTTTGCTATCCTGTAAATGCATAATCTGCTTTTTATTTATCAAAACATGATGAGAGTTACATAAAAGTGACATCATAGCAAACATTATACCAACTGATTCTCTCTCTCTCTCTCCCTCTCTCCCTCTCTCTCTCTCTCTCTCTCTCTCTCTCTCTCTCTCTCTCTCTCTGTGTGTGTGTGTGTGTGTGTACATGTGTGCATGCACTGGTGTGTGTGTGTGTGTGTGTGTGTGTGTGTGTCTGTGATGGGTTGAATTATATACATTTGGACTTTTGGTAAGACAAGGTTGTTTTATTCTGTCTCATCTTTACCATTTTTATACACTGGATTTTACCTTGGGAAATGAAAAATATGATAAATTCCAAGCCAAAGATTTTAAAAGGGTATATGAGGTAAAGTTATTTACAAATTATAAAATAGAAAAGAGAATATGAAAAGACCTGTGAGTGTACCCTAACAAGTAGCACAGACTTCAGAGTAAGCAAACAATCCTTCCTGTAGCCAAACTCAAGGGAGCCCTGTGGTTGAAGAAGTATCAGTAATTTCTTAGGATCTGGAAATTGAACTATAGTACAAAGTTATTATCTCATTCTAAATAGGAATCTTGAGACTTAAGCAGTTTTGAGAGAACAAATCTGTATCTTGAAGAGAATTTCATTCATCTACTTTTGTAAGATACACAAATTGAAATACTGGTGAGGTCTGGAAGGAAATATACTGAAATAAATTTCTGAAACTGAGTAATAAATGAGTTTGCCTTTTTTTCAGAGTCAGTCTGGAAGGCAGGGAAAGGTTTGAGCCAAGAATATGTTTCACTCACATTATTCTTTATATTGATTTATAAGTGTTTATATTTATATATGTTAAGTATATACATACATAATTCATATTCAATTTTATGGCAAATATTTTCAAACAGCATTCTATTTCTATTTTGTTCTATTTTTTTCTGACATTTAGTCAATTTTTCTTGACCTTGATAAAGGTGTGAAGTAATTTGGGCACTATTCAAATATATAATAATTATGAGATAATTTTAACAACAGCAGAAATAACAATATATCGAAACTCAGTACATTATTCTTATATGGATTAGGTCTTAAACTATTTTTATTTAGTGTGACATTTATTTTAACAAAGAAATGAAAAAAATAATGATATTCTAGTTTGTTACATGTTTTTCCAAGCACTACTTATTCAGCAATCAGTTTTCCCTAAAAGCCTTAAATGTATCATCATAAAATTTACAAACTTAAATTATGAAAATCTGAATACTGTAAATTAGAGGGGTAATATTACTAATTTGAATTATTTGAAGTTATTTAAGTAACAATTTTTCCTTTTAGTACCTGTGTTTATATTAAATGCTTTTTTATTGAATAAATACATTTTTACAGAATACTAAAGTGATATAAAATTTCATATAAAATTTACCTAATTCCCTCTCTTATTTTAACAAAATCTCTATACTATCTCCATTGTAACTTTCAAAATGTCCTTAAAGCTTTCTCCTTATTCTACGGACAGAATCTTTCCTCCCTTTACTTTTCTTTCACATCCTCTGGGTACTTTCAGTATGCTCGCTTACAATTATTGTTTTAGATTCTCTTCCCTTCACTAAACTGTGAACTCTTCAGAATCTTGGAATAGTTATTATATTCTCTCAGTTTTTCTTGAGCTTAACATAGCATCTGGCATTAAAAAGGATATGAATAAATTATTAGAAATGTAAATGAAACAAATCATCAAATTCATGCTTTTAATGTTCAGATGATATGACTAAACCTGAAGAAAAACTGAGATTATCACTTGGGTTTCATGTAGCACAGAAGTTTCTGTCTTAGTTTTAACAAATCTCTAGGGTCAAATACTCCTGGCACCACAACAGGAAGTACAGAGATCAAGTAAGGCTTTGGACACTTAAATTCCAGCTGCTTCTCTCTCCAGAAACTTACAAGTCTCAGAGATATCAATGGTCTTAATTCTCAGCCAAGTATCAAGTTACTGAGTTATATTGCTAATTTTTATACCAATCGATTTAGTTAGCATTTGTAAGGTGCAATATACTTTCATTTGCATGATTACAATCAATCCTGTGCACTCTGCATAAATGACATGTAAACTTAACTGCTGAGCCACCTCTCAAACCCTATATTTTATATTTTAAAGAATTCTACAGAAATAGCTGAGGTGGTGACAGTGTGGGTTCTGGACTTTGTGGTGCAATGATCCCTGAAACTGGCCTTTGATTGATGACAATTACAAATATTCCAACTTGAAATTTTGTTTAAGGAAACTATAGGTTTGGGATATTGTTTTAGGCCTGAATTCCTAAAGCAGGCCTTGAGATGAGTATTTATATAAAAATGATTTATGAGAGAACATTTCCTAAACAAATCAGTAGGAGAGTAGTGAATTGGTATCAGGAATATGAGGGGAAAAATGTCTGTACTAAACAAAAATCTATCAGAGACTAATTTTGAGTCAGTTACATAGAATTGTTAGATAACCTGGGATCACATCTGAAGAGTACTCCAACCGTGGCTGAGGGAGAAAGGACACTGAAACACATATAATGCTCTCTTGCCATAAAATCAGGTCTACATAAGAATAAATATTCTGGATACTTCTTGTCCTTTCAGTGGCTGTCAAGGGTTCCAGAAGCATGAAAATATTATTTGAACAAAGAATGCACACATGTAAGGACTAATTTGTGGAAATCTAGGAGCTCATGTGCATTTTAATGGCACTGAGGTTCAAAGATATAGAAACACGATAAAGTCTAGTATAATAATACCAACTTATGTACAGTTTCACAAGACACACTGTGATTGTGATTAACCAAAGTCTAGAAATACAATTTAAAAATTCTAGAAATAAACCATTAAAATGTTAAAAATGCATTTCTTCCTTTCCTATCCTCCAACCAACCCTTCCAGTACAAAATTCCCACTATCCTTCAAGCTCATGGCTTTTTTTTCACAATTCTTCCTCCATACCCCATTCTCCTCTGAGTAAGTGGGGGCCCCAGAGAATCCTCACTCCAACTTGGCCCTTTAAGTCTCTGTAAAACTAGGCATTTCCTCTCCTACTGAGGTCAGAAAAGGCAGCCCAGATAGAAGAATATATCCCATGTATAGGCAACAGCATTTGGGATAGATACTGATCTAGTTGTTTAGGACCCACATGAAGGCCAAGCAGCACATGTGCTACATATGAGTGGGTAGACCTATGTCCAGCCCACATATGTTCTTGGTTGGTGGTTCAGTCCCTGAGAACCCCAAGAATCAAGGTTAATTAATTTTGTGGATCTTACTGTGGTGTTCCTATCCCCTTCAGTGCCTGCAATCCTTCCTGTTATTCTTCAGTATGAGTCCTCAAGCTTCGTCCACTGTTTGGATGGAGGTATCTGTACCTGTCTGAGTGAGCTGCTGGATGGAGCCTCTCAGAACTCCTGTCTGCAAGCATAACAGAGTATCCTTAATAGTATTATGGCTGGTGTTTGCTGATAGAATGGGTCTCAAGTTGGGCAGATTTTGATTATTAGTTGACCATTCTCTCATGCTCTGTTCCATCTTTGTCTCTGCATTTCTTGTAGCCAGGACAAATTTTTGGTTGAAAGTTTTGTGGGTGGATTTATGTCTCTATTGTTCCGCTCAGGTTCCTCTCTGGCTACAGGGAGTAGCCTCTTCAGGTTCCTTAACCCCAATTAGGTAAGTCATAACGAAGGTCATCCCCATTGATTCTTGGGCACACCTCCCTTATCCTTGGTCTCAATCTTGTCTTGGAGATGCCCACCACCTCCTCACTCTCATCAGTTGCTAATTTGCACTCATTTTCATGGACATCTAGCCATTTTTTGTCCTTTCCCATACCTGGTGCTGAACCCCACATTCCCCTCCCTGTCCCCTCTCATATTTCTAAATGTAACCTACACATATTTTACATATATTTATACATACATACATATGGTATATATATGGTATATATGTATATATATATATATGTGTGTGTGTGTGTGTGTGTGTGTGTGTGTGTGTGAGTATTATAGGGTTTTAGACAAATATTAAATAGTATGACTCCTTGTGACTTTTTCAGACATGCTTATTGTTATTTTACCTCCCTCCCTTTGTTTTTATTTCTCTTCCCCTCCCTGAATAGATCCCTTTTCCTCCTTTCCCCATCAGATAACTTATATCCTGCTAGTCCCCTTTACCTTCCTTTCTCATTCTGCTCTACCCCCATGTATTTGAATCATCCCTTGTCCAGTACATTCATGGTATATATGCTACTGACCCATCAGTCATTTAGTTAAGGAACAACATCAAAAATTGTATTCCCCTTGGAAGAATTTAGAGCAAGATTGAGCCAAAATTGTCATTTTTTCCTCTCCCTATGATTTCTGTTCTTCTGTAGTTTGGAGACTATATCCTATATGTTTTCTGTTTGTTGTGTCTGTTTCATATGTCTGTCTTTGCAGGCTGTCCTTTAAAAAGTACTTTCTTTGTTCGATATTTATTGAACATCCCAGAAACCATGGTGTGGGAAAGGAATGAGGAATGTATTTTATGAAAACCTCCAGCAGAGATTTTCAACAGAAGTTGCTGCACTGACCCAATTGACCTCGAGCAGCACTCAAAACTACACACAGATGTTATCAGTCTAGACTCACATATTTCTTTTTAGCATTTGTGGTATTTCTTCTTCGTTTAAGGTTACTTTCAAACTGTTGGCTATTTTCAGCAAATGATTACTCTCTCTCTCTCTCTCTCTCTCTCTCTCTCTCTCTCACACACACACACACACACACAGACACACGTGCGCACGCAAATGTACCTATGACTCAGTGAAATGGAAATGTATATTGCTATAACTAAAGTCATTCTTTTAGCTTAGATTATAAAAAAGCATATACATGGGATGTGCAAGGCATAGTAAGGTTAGTTATATTATTTTGTGAATGGAAGTTAAAAACAGCATATTGAGTCTATTGTCTTAAATGATCCCAAGGCATGCTATTAACTAGTTTGCATATTCTGGTAAAAGTTTATGTCTGTGAAGGCAAGAAGCATTTTTAGAAGATGATATTACCCCAAGTAACCAGCTCAGTGATTAACGTGACTGTCTTGGTAGCCTGATGCTAAGCCACTATATCTATATCATTTACCTCAATTCATCTTACCAAATAGGTGTACCATTACTACAAGATTTTGTATACAGTATTACAAGACAAAGGGCAAACAGTTCAATATGTTATATTCACCTATATAAAAACATATATTTGGTGGTTTGTGGTATTGTGTTTCAAAAACCTGTTGGACATTATATATACTATGTTGGAGAAATATGTTTTTAAACATATTCCATATTGATAAAAGGTAATGTATTTAACTCCAAATCCAAGTTAATTTATAGAATTTATTTTTCTCTTGAGATCAAATAAAATAAGCCAAAACACTGTTTCTAAATTAATGTATTTCCCTAATAATTTATTGCTAATCCTGGCAGGTGCATTGTTTGGTGTCACAGTGCCTCTATAACAAAGATTTAACTAATATATAAAAACACAATCCGAGAAGGCAGTCATAATCATAACTACAATTGAAAAAATTAGTACAGATGCCAATATTTATCATGGATTTTATCCACATTAACTCTCCAAACCTTGCCACTATATTTTTGTTATGTTTGTTTTGTGTTTAGAAAACAGTGTTAATATTGGTGACAAATTTGGAGGTTACTTCTGGCTAATTTCCTTTACTTAGAAGCGATTCACTCTAGTAGATAGGAAAGCAAGCATTGTTCTTTTCAGCCTATTCACCAAAGTCTGCTCTTTGGTGGAACTCAGAGTTGTGGGTCAGCTTTACTTCCCAGTAATTGTTTTTGATACTGCTTAGCTGACCATTGTCTCAGCAGTAATTCTTACCTATTTATGATGTCTCTTCTGCTGGTATAGTGTTGCCTTTCTATTGGATAATTTCCATCAAGTTATCCTTAGGGCATGTGAACATAACATACCTTCCTCTGATATGGTCTTCCTGTTATTTTCCCTGTAGTATAGTGGTAAGCACATAAGAATAAAAATACTTGCACTTTACTCTCATCTCTACCACCTAATTTCAAGATATTTAATTTCTTTCCTTCTTAAGTTTGATTTCAATGTGCATAATTATAAATACATTGTAGGGATGCTTTGAGATTAACAAATGTGAATTGCTGAAATTTATATGTAGTGTTGGTAAGTGCTCAAAATTATTTGCAATATCTAGCTCAGCTAACATCTCTATATCTTTTGAACTTTTAAAAAGAGTAATTTAATCATTTTAACATTTATTTAGAAATAGTGTTTTCATGTGATGTTGTCAAGTTTGTTCATTGCCTGTCTCTTCAGCATCATATTTCCTCAAATACATACCCAAGCACTACTTTCTTGAACTCATATATCTTGTCTTCTCTAATTAATGTTACATCCTCAGTGTGTAAAATTGTGCATGGAATATTCCATGGAATATTCTGGATGTTATAGATTAACTCAGTCATTAAACGTGACAAAAAATGAATCAGTGGTATTTTTGAAAGACAGATGAGTTCTTTAATGGTATAAGTATATTATGTACAATCTCATTAAACTTCTTCAATGTTTCTTAATTACTTCCAATTGATTGCTTATGTTCATTTACCTACTTTACCAAGAATTACAAGGAAAAACTCAGATAAACTTAAAATTTTAACAAGTGAACAGAAAAGCAAAATTAAACCAACATAAACTTGAAAGTCACATTTATCTATTAATGTAAACAAAGAGGGGAAAATTTAACTCGCCTTGTAATGGAAGCAGTACTAGGAGATTTGTATTTATAATACTGTGAATCTATAACAAGACCCCCCTTTTAGACCTCTTTTACAGTGAGAATACTGACACTAAGGAGAAAATTTAATTTAAAAACCTCAAGCGACAAAAATCAAGCATAACAAGGTATTAGAGGGGTATGTTTCAACTACAGAAACTATAATATAAATGCTTTTATAGAAAAGATATTCACCAGAACACTGTATACTGTCCTTGATCATAGCTTTATGAATGTTCTGAGAAGCACGGGTCCTGCCAGAGGAGAACTAGTCTTCAGGGAGTCCTTTAACTCCTGGGTTTGGAAGTGAGATCAACATTATCTCTCCTGACTGGCCAAAGTGGGTATGGCCAGGAGCACAGGGAGCAGAGGAGTAGCAGAGCAGCTGGGAAAGGGTACTTCTGAGTTCCATCTGCACCCAGGAGCTGGGCTGCTCCACAGCCCTCTGTGCCAGGGGAGAGCTGGTCTCCCAGGGTGCTAAGATAGGCTTGCAGGCCCACAGGAGAGACAAGGTCCAGCCAGAGCCAGCAGGACCCATTAACACCAGAGATAACTAGATGGCGAAAGGCAAATGTAAGAATGTTACCAACAGAAACCGAGGTGACATTGCATCATCTGAACCCACAACAGCAAGTTCTGGATACTCTAACTCACCAGAAAAGCAAGATTTGGATTTAAAATCACAGCTCATGATGCTGATAGAAGAATTCAAGAAGGACATAAATAATTCCTTTAAAGAAATATAGGAGATCACAGGTAAACAGGTAGAAGTACTTGAAAAAGAAACAAAAGTTCCTTAAAGAATTACAGGAAAACACAACAAAAAAGGTGAAGGAATTGAACAAAACCATCCAGGATCTAAAAATGGAAGTAGGAACAATAAAGAAATAACAAAGTGAAACAACTGTTTAGATAGAAAACCTAGGAAAGAAATCAGGAGTCATAGATGCAAGCATCACCAACAGAATACAAGAGATAGAAGAGAGAATCTAAGGGGCAGAAAATACCATAGAAAACATTGACACAACAGTCAAAGAAAATGCAAATTACCAAAAGCTCCTAACCCAAAACATTCAGGAAATTCAAGACACAATGAGAAGACCAAACCTAAGGATAATAAGTATAGAAGAGAATGAAGATTTCCAACTTAAAGGGGCAGTAAATGTCTTCAAAAAATTATATAAGAAAACTTCCCAAACCTAAAGAAAGAGTTGCCCATCATGAATATACAAGAAGCCTACAAAACTGAATAGATTGGACCAGAAGAGAAATTCTTCCTGTCACATAAAGATCAAAGCACTAAACGCACTAAACAAAGAAAGAATATTAAAAGCAGTAAGGGAAAAAGGTCAAGTAACATATAACAGCAGACCTATCAGAATTACACCAGACTTCTCACCAGAGACTATGAAAGCAAGAAGGTAATAGGCAGATGTCATACAGACCCTAAGTGAACACAAATTCCAATCCAGGCTATTATACCCAGAAAAACTCTCAATTGCCATAGATGGAGAAACCGAGGTATTCCATGACAAAATCAAATTTATCCAATATCTTTCCACAAATCCAGCCCATCAAAGGATAATAAGTGGAAAACACCAATAAAAGGAGGGAAACTACACCCTAGAAAAAGCAAGAAAACAATCTTATCTTAACAAACCAAGAAGAGAACCATGTAAACATAACTCCACCTCTAATAATAAAAATAACAGGAAGAAACAATCACTTTTCCTTAATATCTCTTAATATCAATGGACTCATTTCTCCAATAAAAAGACATAGACTAACAGACTGGATACATAAAACGACCCATCATTTTGCTGCATACAGAAAACTCACCTCAGGCACAAAGAGAGCCTACCCCAGAGTAAAAGGTTGGAAAATAATTTTCCAAGCAAATGGTCCCAAGAAACAAGCTGCAGTAGCCATTTTAGTATTTAATAAAATTGACTTTAAACCAAAAGTTATCAAAAAAGATAAGGAAGGACACTTAATACTCATCAAAGGACAAATCTACCAAGATGAACTCAATTCTGAACATCTATGCTTCAAATGCAAGGACACTCACATTCATAAAAGAAACTTTACTAAAGCTCAAAGCACACATTGCACCTCACAAATAATAATGGGAGATTTCAACACCCCATTATCATCAATGGACAGATCATGGAAACAGAAACTAAAAGGAGACGCAGTGAAACTAACAAGTTATGAAACAAATGCATTTAATAGATATCTATGGAACATTTTATTCTAAAACAAAAGTATATACTTTCTTCTCAGTACTTCACATAATCTGTCAGAAACAGGCCTCAACAGATATAAGAAGATTGACATTATCCCATGCCTCCTATCAGATCACTAAGGACTCAATGAAAACTTTGTCAAGGATGAAATAAAGAAAGAAATTAAAGACATTTTAGAATTAATGAAAATTTAGGCACAACAAACCCCAACTTATTGGACACAATGAAAGCAGTGCTTAGAGGAAAACTCATAGCACTGAGTGCCTTGGAAAAGAAACTTGAAAGAGCATATACTAGCAGCTTGACAGCACATCTGGATGCTCTAGAACAAAAAGAAGCAAATATACTGAAGAGTAGATGGCAGGAAATAATCAAACTCAGGGCTGAAATCAATCAAGTAGAAACAAAAAGAACATACAATCAACCAAACCAGGAGCTTCTTCTTTGAAAAAAAATCCAAGATAGATAAATCCTTAGCCCAACTAACCAGAGGGCACAGAAAGAATAAAAAAATCAATATAATTAGAAATGAAAAGGAGATATAACGACAGATACTGAAGAAATCCAGAAAATCATTACATCCTACTACAAAAGACTATACTAAACACAATTGGAAAATCTAAATGAAATGGACAGTTTTCTAGACAGATACCAGGCACCAAACTTAAATCAGGATCAGACAAAGGATCTATACCATCCCATATCCCCTAAAGAAATAAAAGCACTCATTAATAGTCTCCCAACCAAATAAAAGCCCAGGACTAGATGAGTTTAATGCAGAGTTCTATCAGACCTTCAAAGAAGACCTAATGTCAACTCTCTCCAAATTATTCAACAAAATAAATTCAGAAGGAACACTACCAAATTTGTTGTATGAAGCAACAATTGCTATGATACCTAAACCACACAAAGACCCAGAAAAAAGAGAACTTCAGACTAATTTCCCTTATGAATATCAATGTGAAATACTCAATAAAATACTTGCCAACCAAATACAAGAACACATCAAAATGATCATCCACCATGATCAGGTAGGCTTCATCCCAGGGATGCAGGGATGGTTCAATATACAGAAATCCATCAATGTAGTCCACTATATAAACAAACTCAAAAATGACTCACATGATCATTTCATTAGACGCTGAGAAAGCATTTAACAAAACCCAACACCCCTTCATGATAAAGGTCTTGGAAAGATCAGGAATTCAAGACCCATATCCAAACATAATAAAAGCAATATACGAAAAAAGAGTAGCCAACATCAAACTAAATAGAGAGAAACTTGAAGCAATCCCACTGAAATCAGGGACTAGACAATGCTGCCCACTATCTCCCTACCTGTTCAATATGGTACTCAAAGTTGTAGACAGAGCAATTAGACAACAAAATGAGGTCAAAGGGATACAAGTTGGAAAGAAAGAAGTCAAAGTATCACTATTTGCAGGGACTAGACAGGGCTGTCCACTCTCTCTATACATGTTCAGTATAGTACTCAAAGTCCTAGACAGAGAACTTAGACACAAAAGGAGGTCAAAAAGATACAAATTGTAAAGGAAGAAGTCAAAGTATCACTATTTGTAGATGATAAGATAGTATACTTAAGTGACCCCAAAAATTCCTCCACAGAACTCCTAAACCTGATAAACAACTTCAGCAAAGTGGCTGGATATAAAATTAACTCAAACAAATCACTAGCCTGACTATACTTAAAGGATAAAGAGACTGTGAAAGAAATTAGGAAAATGATACCCTTCACAATAGTCACAAATAATAGAAAATACCTTGGTATGACTCTAATCAAACAAGTGAAAGATCTGTATGACAAGAACTTCAAGTCTTTAAAGAAAGTAATTGAAGATCTTAGAATATGGAAAGATATCCAGTGTTTCTGGATTAGCAGGGTTAATGTAGTGCAAATAAATATCTTGTATAATGCAATCTACAGATTCAATGCAATCCCCATCAAAATTCCAACTCAATTCTTCATAGAGGTAGAAAGAGCAATTCTCAAATTCATCTGGAATAACAAAAATACCCAGGATAGGGAAAACTAACTTCTGGTGGAATCCCCATCTTTGACCTCAATCTATACTACAGAACAATATTTGTAAAACTTGCATAGTATTGGTACAGAGACAGGAAGGTAGATCAATGGAATAGAATTGAAGACCCAGAAATGAACTCACTTACCAATGATCAACTGATCTTTGACAAAGAAGATAAAAACCATCCAGTGGAATAAAAGATAGCATTTTCAACAAATGGTGCTGGTTCAACTGGCAGTCAACATGTAGAAGAATGCAAATTGATCCATTCTCATCTCCCTGTACAAAACTCAAGTCCAAGTGGAACAAGAACCTCTACATAAAACCAGATACACTGAATCTTATAGAAAAGATATTGGGAAGATCCTGAAGCACATGGGTTCAGGGGACAATTTCCTAAACAGAGCATCAATAGCTTATGCTCTAAGATCAAGAATTGACAAATGGGACCTCATAAAATTTCAAAGCTTCTGAAGGCAAAGGACATTGTCAATAGGATAAAATGGCAACCAACAGATTGGGAAAATATCGTTACCAATCCTACATCTGACAGAGGCTTAATAGTCAATATATGCAAAGAACTCAAGAAGTTAGATTCCTGAGAAACAAATAACCTTTTAAAAATGGGATATACCACTAAGCAAAGAATTCTCCACTGAGGAATACCTGATTGCTGAGAAATACCTAAACATATGTACAATATCCTTAATCATCAGGGAAATGCAAATCAAAATAACCTTGAGATTCCACCTCACACCAGTCAGAATGACTAAGATCAAAAACTCAGGGGACAGCAGATGATGGTGAGGATGTGGAGAATGAGGAACACTCTTCCATTGCTGGTATGATTGCACGCTGGTAATAAAAACTCTGGAAATCAGTTTGATAGTTCAGAAAGTTGGACATAGTACTATCTGAGGACCCAGTTTTACCACTCCTGGGCATATACCCAGAAGATCCTTCAAAATTTAATAAGAACACATGTTCCACTATATTCATAGCAGCCTTATTTATAATAGCCAGAAGCCGGAAAGAACCCAGATGTCCTTCAACAGAGGAATAGAGACAGACAATGTGGTACAATTACACAGTGGAGTACTACTCAGTTATTAAAAACAATGAAGTCACGGAATTCTTAGGCAAATGGATGGAACTAGAAAATATCATCCGTAGTGAGGTAACCCAATCACAAATTAACACACATGGTATGAACTTTCTGATAAATGAATATTAGCCCAAATATTCAGAATACCCAAGATATAATTCATAGACCACCTGAAGCTCAAGAAGGAAGACCAAAGTGTGGATACTTTGGTCTTTCTTAGAAGGGGTGTCAAAATTCCAGTGGCTCACAGCCACCTAATAGACTGAGCATAGGGTCCCCAATGGAGGAGCTAGAGAAAGATCCCAAGTTGCTGAAGGGGTTTGCCATCCCATAGGAGGAACAATAATATGTACCAACCAGTCCCCCCAGAGCTCTCAGGGACTAAACCACCAACAAAAGAGTACACATGGAGGGACCCATGGCTCCAGATACATATGTAGCAGAGGATGGCCTTTTCAGACATCAATGAGAAGAGAGGCCACTGGTCCTGTGAAATGTAAATAAAGGAAATACCTAATGAAAAATTTAAATAATAAAATAACATAAAAATGTTCTGAGAAATTCTTCGAATGATTATTTTTCATATATTCATCCTTGAGAAAAACACACACGAAGTGTTATAAATAACACAATGAAAGTGCTTCTAAAGGCTTTGTTATTATATGAGTTCACATGAGAACACGGGTTGTTGAATTTCAACTAATGAAGGTCAGTTTAATTTTGGATTGATTCCTTCAACACCAATAACCTTTCTTGCTATTGATACTGTAACAATCCACTGTAAACCATCAAAATAGAAATGGACAAATGGAAAAAATGAAAGATGCAAATAACTAATATATCTAATTTGAATTTTATTTTATTGAATATAATCTTCCTTACATTTCAAATGGTAAAATCTTTCCTGGTTTCACCCCTCCCTGAAAACCCCCAACCCCTCCTCCCACCCCCTGCCTCTAAGTATATGCCCCTCCACCCGACCCACTCCCACCCCCGCTTAATTTCCCTTTGTTGGGGTGTCTATTGAACCTTCACCTGACCAAGGACCTCTCCTACCACAGATGCCTGACAAGGCATTTCTCTGCCACATTTTTGGCTGGAACCATATGTACACCTTGGTTGATGGTTTAGTCCCTGGGAGTCCTGAGGCATCTTGGTGGCCAACATCTTTTATCTTCCCCTGGGACTGTAGACCCCTTCAGCTCCTATGGACTGCCCTCCAACTCCTCCATTGGGGACCCCACACCCAGACCAATGGTTGGCTGCTAGCATCTGCCTCTGTATTTGTAAGGCTCTGGCAGGGCCCCTCCAGAGACAACCATGGAATGTTCCTTTTGGTGTGCACTTATTTTTCATGTTTTGTTAGAGAATTTATTTTCTATCTCTATTTCTCTGTATGCATGTGTTTTTATATTTATATGCACTAAGAGATTATACAAGGATTTCTATTTATAACAGGGCATAAAGCTAAAACATTGGCCTACTCTCCTGTATGGAAATAACTGAAATTCTTGTTAGACTATTTCTCTTTTCTTTCTTTCTTTCTTTTTTTTTTTTTTTTGTTTTTTTGTTTTTGGTTTTTTGAGACAGGGTTTCTCTGTGTAGCCCGGGCTGTCCTGGAACTCACTCTGTAGACCAGGCTGGCCTCGAACTCAGAAATCCGCCTGCCTCTGCCTCCCAAGTGCTGGGATTACAGGCGTGCGCCACCACGCCCGGCAGACTATTTCTTAATTCATTGCAGATTACATGATATATTCATTGAAAAATTAAGAAAATTTCTCATAGGATAGAAATGGAGTGACTGTGTAAATCCAGAAAGATAAATGAGCACGAAACTAATTTTGCCTAAGGTCATCTGTCAAATCTTGAGATTTCAAGGTTCATTTTGATGGCTACTTGGGGTATGGATCAAGGTATTAATGTGGTTACTGACCTGTCAGCTATTTATTTCTTGTGTGTGTCTGGACTGTTGCCTGTGTTAAACTGTGTTTTATGTCTCTCTCTCTCTCTCTCTCTCTCTCTCTCTCTCTCTCTCTCTCTCTGTGTGTGTGTGTGTGTGTGTGTGTGTGTGTGTGTGTGTATGAATCTGTGCCTGTTGCTAACAAAGGACTTTGCATTTATTGAACAGCACTGTAAGCATGGTATCAGGAAAAAGTAAAAGGTATCTTTTTACAGAAATCTTTAACAGTTTTATGAAGGAAGAAATTACTCTACTGACCACAGCTGACCCAGAGTAGCACTCAAAACCACGAAAAAGTCTAATGTCCCTTTAGCAACATGTTGCTCCCAACATTTATAGAGTATTATATTGCTTAAGGTTGCTCTCAACCTGTTTGCTGCTTTCACAAAATGATTATTACAGCACCTACTTGCAATATTCTAGGTCAGGGACATGACTTATTACATAATTTAAGACTAAAACTATGCATATAGGCTAGGTTGTAAGAGCTGATTGAATGGCGAGAGTTATGTTCATTGCTTCCTTAAAAGCAGATTAAATTTAAACAGGATGAACATAATGTATGATTGCAGGTTATGTAAACAGTCCTAAATGATCTTGAAGCATATTATTTAGTTAGTTGCCAGATATGAAAAAAGTTCATTCTCTGAAAAGTATCACACGCATCTCTTGGACACCATAATTTCACGCAGCCAAGCTGTAATCCCGGTGGAAGCTGTGTGATATTTACTGGGAAAAGCCTTGTTTGGCAGGACTGTCCAAGATGAATGTTGCTGTGAGCCTCCTTGGCCGGAGATAGGGCTGAGCTGAATTTCTCATGGCAAACTGTGTGACCCTTGTTTCTGACTTGTTCCTTTACTTACGAGATGTCCCTGCTAGCCGGAGGTGCGAGCATCCAGGCGTGATGGTTCACTGAGAGTTTATTCTTTGAGCTACAGCACTGGCCATGATTTATCTTCTAGAGATCCATTGCTTTGTTTTTGATCAGCTGTACAGTTATTACCTAGATACATTAAAGAACTAACCTCCCAACAATTTATATTATTTGTATGGTTAGGTGGCTTTGGCACTCTGACATGGAAACCATCAGTTAAGTAAAGTTTCTAAGTAGGCCTGAGGGAGTCTCACAAGAAGATAGCAAACATAGTGTTTCCAAGGACTCTTGAACTACTAGTTTATCATTAACTACAGAGGGACGCGATGACTTTGTATGTATTCTCTAAAGTTCATACCTGATTGATTTTGTATTTCCTTGTGCCAGATACTCATGGTAACCATTCTTTGTAAACATTTCACTGGATACATTTTTTCTTTAGTAATGTAATACCAACTTGTGTGTATAAAAGTTCCTGCCTCAGAACAGTAAAGTGCATTCAGACACATTCAGATCTTGTGTGTGTCTGTCTGTCATTCGCCGGACCTGTACCTTCCTGCATACCAAAGACCCTGATTCCCCACGGGTGTGTGTGTTCCGACTGAGTCGGTCCGTGGCAGAAAAGGAAAGAGATATTATCATAAAAATGTTTCACCACCGTGGATAATTAATTAAAGACAAAGGATTATGGTTTCTTCTTTTATTGCCTGAGAATTTCATAGATGTATTTCCAAGTTCATGTGCTCTTTTTAAAAGTATTTCTCTTATTTTTTATATTAATATATAATTTTTTCATTTACCCTTTCCATAACCTCCCTCCAACCCTCCCATATGGGCATTCTTGCTATTTTTTCAAATCCATGGCTTCTCTTTTCATTAATTGTTATTATATGCTCACATGAACTACATATGAATGTATATGTGTGTATATATATATATATATATATATATATATATATATATATAAAACTTGCTTAGTATGTATAATGTTACTGGTATAAATGTTTTCATGAATGCCTATTTGCTGTTGGATGACCAATTATGTTTCCCTGGAGAACTCTATTTTCTTTAATTTATTTTCTGTATTCTTTGTTTACATTCAAGTTCCATAAGCCTTCTTCCCTCCACCCATTTACCAATCAACCCCCTCTTACTTCTCAGTCTTGGTAATCCCCTACAATGCTGCATCAAGCCTTTCCAGGACCAGGGCACTCTCCTTCCTTCTTCTTGGGAATGATTTGATATGTGAATTGTGTCTTGGGTATTCAGAGCTTCTGGGCTAATATCCACTTATCAGTGACTGCATTCCATGTATGTTCTTTTGTGATTGGGTTACCTCACTTAGGATGCTATTTTCCAGGTCGAACCATTTTCGAAGAATTTCATGAATTCATTGTTTTTAATTGCTGAGTAGTATTCCATTGTGTAAATATACCACATTTTCTGTATCCATTCCTCCATTGAGGGACATCTGGGTTCTTTCCAGATTCTGGCTATTATAAATAGGGCTGCTATGAACATAGTGGAGCATGTGTCTTTATTGCATGCCAGGGAATCCCCTGGGCATATGCCCAGGAGTGGTATAGCAGGGTCCTCCAGAAGTGTCATGCCCAATTTCCTGAGTAACCACCAGACTGATTTCCAGAGTGGTTGTACCAATTTGCATTTCCACCAGTAGTGAAGGAGTGTTCCTCTTTCTCCACATCTTTGCCAACACCTGCTGTCTCCTGAGTTTTAATCTTAGCCATTCTGACTGGTGTGAGGTGAAATACCAGGGTTGCCTCGAGAACTCTTTCTCCCACTCTTAACATCACTGTTACCTGTAGTACTTTGTATAGGGCCTTCTCCATTCCCTTCCCCATCCACTTTGTCATGACTATTGGTGTCATCTTTGTTCAGCTCATGCTTAGGCAGCCATGTGGTAAGACATTATAGATGTACCTGATGACATTCATAAGGGACTCAACATCATCAAAATCTTTAGGTACTTTTTGCCTTTTACAATCTTTCCATTCCCTTTTTTTGTTTGTTTGTTTTTGGTTTTGTTTTGTTTTTTGGAGACAGGGTTTTTCTCTGTAGCCATACTATCCTGGAACTCACTCTGTAGATTAGACTGGTCTTGAACTCAGAAATCCACCTGCATCTGCCTCCCAAGTGCTGGGATTAAATGTGTTTGCCACCACTGCCTGACTTTCCACTCCCTTTTATACAATGTTTTATGAGCTTTACCTGCAGTAGTTGTATTATTTATGTATCAGTTATGACTGGCCTCTACAATTCTGTATTTTGATTACTTGTGGTTTTCAGCAACTGGCTTCATTTGTTTCAAAGAGCAATTTCTTTTATCCCATATGAGGATTACATTTATCTTTTGGTATGCGGACAAATATTTTTAATGTAGTTATGAAATATGCTGGTTTGTTTTGTAATGTTGTAGTTGTAGGTTATTCTCCAGGACCCTGACTTCATTAACTTTGAGTAGTTAGCTAGGTAAATTTTGAGTACTAGGCATAATTTTTCTCTCCCTATGTGAGTCTTAAGAGAGCTGTTGAATAAATAATGGATGCAAGGTAATATGACTGACCAACTGTGCCTTAAGGTTATTGTGTCATGGTGGTTATTGTCATGGTTCACTGGCATCCTAACTAGGTTTTCTGGCATCCTAACTGGGTAGGACACTTGGTTGTCTCTTTCCTTTGGAAGGTTGCCTAGTGCCTCTGTTACTATGAGAGCTAGTCTTCAGGGAAAAGGAGTAACTTCCAACTCAGGAGCCTTTGAACACAGTTTATAAGGTACATGGTCTATTCAACAATAATGATTCTTCTTTCACGTTTTAAGATCTGCTCATGAAATTGTGTAACTTAAGTCAGATATTTAAGGTACTTATCAATTAATGGTCAATTCTTAGAGTAATTCCAAAACACACACACACACACACACACACACACACACACACACACAGAGAGAGAGAGAGAGAGAGAGAGAGAGAGAGAGAGAGAGAGAGAGAGGTTTATCCAAGATTGAGGTAAGATAGATCTGTCTGTCTATCTGTTTGTCTATCTTTCAACCTATCATTCAATATGTCTTCTAGATTTGTCTTCTACTTCCAGAAATTCCTCTCTTAGACATGTACATTATTGTCTTTTGTTTTTATACCAACAGTGCTATAAGGTGTGTATGGGGATAATATAAAACTTTAGTGCATCATAGGCCGTATGTTCTGCCTTTGTGTTCTAAAATTAGAATATAGAAAGGAGCTAGGATTTTATCCATTAGCTAGTAGTTACAGACAGTATTATGTAGCATCTTAATTATTTTATTATCATTCTTTTTGAGAAGACACTCTATTTGTATCACTAAGAAAATAAATCTTATTCTACTATCAGTTTAATTTTATTTCAAAATTACCAGTGCACTAGTAGGAAAAATTTTGTCATAATCAACATATAATAAGACTTAAATTGAATTAATATACAAGATAATTAATAGACATTGAAATTTAAAATCCTAGAATAATCTGTGATTTTCATGGTTTGGTTCAGTGACCAAACAGGACTGGTTTGTTTCAGTTTTCATTTTATGTCTTCTACAGAGTTGATTTCATACGGGAAAAGTTACTCCTAGAATCCAAGATAACTGTTAACAACTATGTGGAACGATATTTATATATTGCGGTAATGTTGATTGATGCTTTGAAGTGCTTGAAAGTTAATTGGCTCCAGTTGTTCTGGGTTTATCTGTAGGGATTCAAAATAAGGATACTTCTGTTGAGTTCCGTAGCTATCTGCAGCTACTATGGATTGGTCCTGCAAGAGAAACTTATGGGATGATGGGGAAGTGGCGCCAAAAGAAGTGGGTCAAGAAGACATTGCCTTTCTTTTTTCTTTTTTTGTTTTATTGGATATATTCTATATTTACAATTCATTTCCCCTTTTCTGGTTCCCCACCCCCAAGGGTCCCACATGCCCTTTTCCCTCCCCCTGCTCCCTCATCCACCCCCTCCCACCTCCCTGTTCTTGTACTCCCCCACAATGATGCTTTGGTCCATTCTAGCTCCAGTGTCCACTCCTTTTTTCTTGTCAGATCTCACTTGGTATGTGATTTATGTCTTTGGTGTTCCATGATTCTAGACTAATATCCACTTATCAGTGACTGCATACCATGGGTATTCTTTTGAGACAGGGTCACCTCACTTAGTATGACGTTTTCCAGCTCCATCCATTTCTCTAAGAATTTCATGAATTCATTGTTTCTAATGGCTGAATAGTACTCTATTGTGTATATATACCACATTTTTTGTATCTATTCCTCTGTTGAGGGACATCTGGGTTCTTTCCAGCTTCTGTCTATTATATATAAGGCTGCTATGAACATAGTTGAGCATGTATCCTTATTGCATGCTAGGGAATCTTCTGGGTATATTCCCAGGAGTGGTATGGCTGGGTCCTCCAGAAGTATCACGTCCAGTTTTCTGAGGAACCGCCATACTGATTTCCAGAGTGGTTGTACCAGCTTGCATTCCCACCAGCAGTGGAGGAGTGTTCCTCTTTCTCCACATCCTTGCCAACACCTGATGTCTTCTGAGTTTTTAATCTTAGCCATTCTGACTGGTGTGAGGTGAAACCTCAGGGTTGTTTTGATTTGCATTTCCTTAATGACTAATGATGTTGAACATTTTTTAAGGTGTTTCTCAGCCATCCAAATTTCTTCAGGTGAAAAGTCTCTGTTTAGCTCTGTACCCCATTTTTGGATAGGATTATTTGGTTTTCTGGGGTCTAACCTCTTGAGTTCTTTGTATACATTGCATATTAGCCCTCTGTCGGATGTGGGGTTGGTGAAGATCCTTTCCCAATTTGTGGGTTGCCGCTTTATCCTTTTGACAGTGTCTTTTGCCTTACAGAAACTTTGTAATTTTATGAGGTCCCATTTGTCTATTCTTGCTCTTAGAGCATAAGCAATTGGTGTTCTGTTCAGGAATTTTTCCCCTGAGCCAATGTCCTCAAGGGTCTTCCCCAGTTTCTTTTCTATTAGTTTTAGTGTGTCTGGTTTTATGTGGAGGTCCTTGATCCACTTGGAGTTGAGCTTAGTGCAAGGAGATAAGAGTGGATCAATTCTCATTCTTCTGCATGTTGACCTCCAGTTGAGCCAGCACCATCTGTTGAAAAGGCTATCTTTTTTCCACTGGATGTTTTCAGCTCCTTTGTAGAAGATCAATTGGCCATAGATGTGCAGGTTCAATTCTGGGTCTTCGATCCTATTCCATTGATCCACCTCCCTGTCACTGAACCAATACCATGCAGTTTTTAATACTACTGCTCTGTAATATTGCTTGAGGTCCGGGATATTGATTCCCCCAGAAGTTCTTTTGCTTTTGATGATAGTTTTAGCTATCCTGGGTTTTTTTTTTATTCCAGATGAATTTCAGAATTGCTCTTTCTAACTCTATGAAGAACTGAGTTTGGATTTTGATGGGGATTGCGTTGAATCTGTATATTGCTTTGGGCAAGATTGCCATTTTGACTATATTAGTCCTGCCAACCCACAAGCATGGAAGATTTTTCCATATTCTGATGTCTTCTTCAATTTCCCTCTTCAGAGACCTGAAGTTTTTGTCATATAAATCTTTCACATGCTTGGTTAGCATCTCTCCAAGATACCTTCTATCATTTGTGGCTATTATGAAGGGTGTCATTTCCCTAATTTCTTTCTCGGCCTGCTTATCCTTCACGTATAGGAAGGCTACTGATTTGCTTGAGTTGATTTTATAGCCAGCCACTTTGCTGAAGTTGTTTATCAGTTGCAGGAGTGCTCTGGTGGAGTTTTTTGGGTCACTTAAGTATACTATCATATCATCTGCGAATACTGATAGTTTGACTTCTTCCTTTCCGATTTGTATACCTTTGACTTCCCTCTGTTGTCAAATTGCTCTAGCTAGTACCTCAAGTACTATATTGAAGAGATATGGTGAGAGGAGACAGCCTTGTCTAGTCCCTGATTTTAGTGGGATTGCTTCAAGTTTTTCTCCGTTTACCTTGATGTTGGCTACTGGTCTGCTGTATATTGCTTTTACTATGTTTAGATATGGGCCTTGAATTCCTGCTCTTTCCCAGACCTTTAGCATGAAAGCATGCTGAATTTTGTCAAATGCTTTTTCTGCATCCAATGAGATGACCATGTGGTTTTTTTCTTTGAGTTTGTTTATGTAGTGGATTACATTGATGGATTTCCATATATTGAACCATCCCTGCATCATTAACAAAATTAGAAATGAAAAGGGAGATATAACAACAGAAACTGAGGAAATTCAAAAAAATCATCAGATCCTACTACAAAAACCTATACTCAACACAACTGGAGAATCTGGAGGAAATGGACAATTTCCTAGACAGTTACCAAATACCAAAATTAAACCAGGATCAAATAGAACATCTAAGCAGACCCATAACCCCCAAAGAAATAGAAGGGGTCATAGAAAGTCTTCCAACCAAAAAAAGAACAGGACCAGATGGTTTCAGTGCAGAATTCTATCAGACCTTCAAAGAAGTCCTGATACCATACTCTTCAAACTATTCCACAAAATAGAAACAGAAGGAACACTACCCAACTCATTCTATGAAGCCACAATTACCCTGATACCAAAACCACACAAAGATCCAACTAAGAAAGAGAACTACAGGCCAATTTCTCTTATGAATATTGATGCAAAAATACTAAACAAAATACTTGCCAACCGAATCCAAGAACACATCAAAACGATCATTCACCATGATCAAGACATTGCCTTTCAAGTCTGTAATTTTAATAAATGTTAGGCAATATATAGTCTGGAGGATTCCCTCTCCCCAGGCTTGAGGTGAAGTCTGGAGATCTTGCTGGCTCCAGATCTCAGCAGGTGGTTGGCTCCATCTCAGTAGATCACCTGCTGAGGCCTGAGAACTGCAGATCCAGAATGCTTCAGGCTTCCAGGTGAGGCTGAGTTGTTCTAAACAGAACAAGGGCCAGGAAATTCACAGGCTGAGATTTGATCAGAGCAGAGGCTGAAACACCTAGCTCAATGCTGAAGTGGGGGAAGGGACAAGTTCTATGAAAATTTTCTAACAAAGTTCAAGATTCTGTTGCTATAAGAGAGGAAATAGATGCTTTGGAATAAACCAACAGATATCTTCTATGTAAATTAATAATTCCTTTAGATGTGGTATCTGGGGCTGGTAAGAAGACTCCACAGATAAAAGTGATTATTTAGCAAATCTGGAATCCTGAGTTTGATCCTGGAACCCAGGTAAAGATAGAAGGGAAGAAATGACGCTGAAGTTGCCCTGTGAATTCTACATTTGCACTATGGCACTGGTGGAATGGCACCTCCCTCCTAATTACACACACACACACACACACACACACACACACACATACACACACACATTAAACATATATATGTAATTTTTAAAGTGTTTCAGGAGGATTATTTGATCTAATTAAGTCCTCTAGAGGAAGTACATACTCTAAAACCTCAATCAAAAATACACACAGTACATAGAAGTTCTTCAGATTTTGTTGATTTTGTTTATGCAGTATATGCAAAAATGGCAATAAGAGATGCTGTCTAATTGGACATTTGATTCATTTCCCAGGATATAGTCTGTAAAATAAGAATAAATAATTGGAAACAGTAATATGTTTATTGTTCTGGAAGCTTGGAAAGTTCTTTCTCTGGTTTACAGATTTGCTCTGATAGTATATGATTATGGGAAGTAATATGAGTTACTTACTGAAAATGCTGAAGCCATAAGTACTGACAAAATGCCTGAGCTGAATCATCATTTCTTGTTTAGGCCAGAAGAGTTCCTTTAGGATATGAACCTTGCCAATCACATTTTAACCTTCATGAGAGTATTTCTCACATATAATACATATATAACTCAAAATGCTATTGAATTAATTCCTACTGAGTCTTGGTAACTTTACAACTTTGAAAGTTATCTTTCTCTCTCACTTTTTAAACTAGACTAGACATATTAAGAAATATGAGAAAAGGATCAGATGGAAAGATTAAATAGATAATTTCCTGCTAACATTTTCTTTGTAGGTTTTAGACTTTTTAAATATGATTTTTATGAAGAAGACTCAATGTCATTACACAGCACATAAGTCTTGGCAAAAATTAAGAAAACTATTACAGTATCACTATTCTTATAATTTTTAGGAAGTTGGAAGTCAGTTGACGTCCCCAGTCTGTTTGCATTTCTTTTAATTTGTGGCAACCTATGGTGAGATTCTACACTATGTTATGATCTGTAAGTTACAAACGTTATTTCCAATTTTTCACTTTATTTTCTTTTGTGATCAAAGCCTATTTTGGCCCACTTGCCATATTCTGTGAGATTTTTGACTTGCCCTGTCAGGAAAAAACAACAAAACAAAAGCAGACAAACACATGAACAGAACAGCTGGGATCTGGTACCTTCATTGCTTTTACAATGAACTCAGAGATTTTTTTTTAGAACTTAGCTTTGAGCACAGATCTATCTCAATTTGAAAACCTTCCATTTTTCTGCACAGACCTCTATAACCATATTCTTTGGTACAGTGCGAATTCTGTTTTGAGTAAGGCGTAGGTAGCACACCCTAAGGGTTCTTTGCTTGCATCTGAATTCATATAGTTCTTTTTGCCAAAAAAATGCCATTCCATCCTCAAGCATTATCTGGATACAAGACATTTCTCAACTGAGCTGACAATAGCAACCATGCCTTTTTGAGGACCAAAGAGCTTCAGTATGAAATGTTGTCTTCTTGGCTAGTTTCCCTACTTCCACTTTGGCTTGGATTAGCACTTTCAGGAGATTGAAAAGGCCCTGTAGTCAGGCTTTTATCGCAGCTATTTTATCAAGGCAATGGATCACTTTCCCTTTTCTGTTAATGAGCAGTAGAAGTAGCTTTCCTCAGCAAATTCTGTTTCTTTTCACAGAAAGCCCCTCCGAAGTCCTGAGTACTTCCCTCTCTCCTTCTGCTTTTCCTCCCTGTTATTTAAATAGTTTAAAACTCACATAGGAAGAACACAATGGCAAACATCCAACAACACCTCCTATTCACTGTCCAGGATAAGGATTATATTTGTAACCATAGAAACCATTTCTAGCTGCTATGTAGTTCTCTCTTGAAATCTCTTGCATATTTAAAATACATGGAACAACTCAAGCCTATCACTGAACTAGGAATGGAACTTTCCTATGTCATTATATATCTTTTTGAAGAAACTTTATTTCCCCCTATGGAAGTCTAAAAGTTTGAAAACAAGTTTGCATGCAACACAATGTCGGCTTTTTCCTGCAGATATTGAAAATCTCCCAGAAGATTTACAAGTACTCTTTGCAAAGGTGGACCAAGAAGATGACTGGAAAAACTGCTGACATTGATAAACACACATTTATTACATTCTATTTAAAAATTGTTGACTTACTGGAGAAGAAAGGGGATCACTGAGAAGAACTCTGTGCTGGACTTGGGAACACCCAATGTGTCACTGAGAAAAGATGAGCTGTTGCATTTTACACTTTTCCTAAATGTTTGATTTCCAGGTTGTTCAATGTGGGAATGATCAGGAGTTGGAGCTGATGATGCCTTCATCTGTGAGCAGAATCATTACTCTACCTGTTGTTTTGAAATGTTAAAAGCAGAGGCTCCAGATGGTAAACCACACAGTAGAATAGCTTTGGAACTACAAGGAGCAACTTAAAGTGGTAAGTTTTCATTTAATTTGACTCTTCTGTGATTCCGCACTTTCCTCTCCCTAGGTAATATCCTTTCTTCTGTCTCCTGGCTTACTCACAGGTTTAGAGCATGTTTGAAAGACACCACAAAGGAAGATAATGTGGTGATGTCTTTGTTGTGCTTCCATTTGAATTCATAGCTTGAATCCTGATAAGGTTAATCTTAGTACCTTCATTGATCATATGTGACCTTCTCATTTCTGATGTGATTCTTTCCTATCACAGAAGCAGTTCTCATAGGCCAGACATAGCCTATGTTCTCCAGTGTTTTTCTTTACCACATTGTGATGAATCACTCCTTAGGTGCAGCTGTAGGTTGTGGATTTTGGCAAGAGTTTTTCCTACTGTACTTATGTGCCTTTGGGAGGTGGGAAGTCATATATTTCCATTAAAAATTATGGATCTCAAACTTGGGAAGGCTTATTCTAAGTTTCTTCTTTCAATCTCTCAAATTTAGTTTTCTTTTCTCACAAGTAATCCATGTTTACCTACTTAATGATCCTTTATATATTTCTTACTCAATGTAGCAATACAATTTGAATGTGTATCTTCAAAAGATACTGAATGGTATATTTAATAACTAGTATGTATAGTCATACATATACACATAAATGTGCGATTATATATGTACACATGCATGTGCACAAGTATGAATAGGTATGTTCATCCATGTCTGCACATGTGCTACAAATTACAATGAACAAAACTTAGGTAGCAAGGTACAAACATGAAATTTAGATGTTTATTAGAAAAGCCCATGAGAAATACTCTCAGATATAGAACCTTCCATGTTTACAACTGGGTCAGTGCTGTTGGCAATGGTAACCTGACTAGGGAAAATGAAAGTGATAAAAACTATTTATTGAGTTCCAAAACACTGACTTCAAAACAATTAAACTAATGAAGTAGTCTCACTATTTCTGAACTCAAAGAGAGTCTTTAAAAATTAAATTGTTTTTAACTCATGATTTGTTAACTCAATAAATGTGGTTTTCAATTTAATTGCTTTTGAAGCTACTGTTTTTGAGTGTAATATGTTTTAATTTTTTCCTTTATTATTACCTTACTTGAGTTAATGGCTATCAATCAAGCTTTTCTTTCTACCTTGACAGTTTCAAGGACCAATTTTCAGGGTGTCAGTGCCCTACAGAAAATGAGTATGAACTGCAGCTTTCCTTAGTGTACAACTTTCTGAAATATTGATGAGATTAAATGCCATCTCTACAAAAGTTGTTTAAGCTCCCAGATACTCTCCTTTCCTGAAATAATCTGAGGAATTGTCCATTTCTCCATAATAATGCCTACAAAAACAGTCTGTACTCATTTCCTGATTCCTTTCCTATGACCTCTCCCTTTTTAAGAGAAAAAATTATTATTATGTTTTTAATCAAAGGCCAACTCCTACTACTTTGGTTTAAGTTCTCTCTTGCTTTCTTGGTGTCTTAGAGACAATTATCATCTCATTAAAATTTTATTTTATCAAAATAAACATAAGCTATAATATTTTCAAACTTTGTTTCTATTTTCATTTTATATTGAAATTAATTTAAACATCATGTTTAACTAAAATGATCAGTGCCTTCTTTATTTACAAACCCAAAAGAATGCATCTCACTCTTTATTTTGTTCAATCTCAACATTTTTCAGTATTGATGTCTCTTTCTTCAATTATTGTCTTCTAACCATAGTGTCCAGCTTTGTTCACTGGGAATCCAATCATAGTCCAATTCTTTGAAATTTTCAGTTTTCTCCAGTTTCAGATTTATAAGCTTTTCTATGTCTCTGCATCTACTGTACAACTGATTTTATAGATTCTAATGACCACAAGTAGTACTTTTGAGAACTGTGTTATAACCTGAGTCATTATTTGTTGAAGTTCTGACTTTCAGTTCCTCAGAAGTTGGACCATTACAGGGATTTTTTCAAAATGTGATAACTAGACTAACTTAACACAACATACTTTGCACTCTTTTGGCAAGAAGAAATTTCAGTATACACAGATGTACCAAGAATATATATACAAGAGAACAACACACCTGTGATAATGCTGGGAGAAGGTGGCCTTTTGAGATTCAAGGAGTAAGGCCTCATCATAAAATGATAGAGCATAGAACATCTTGATCTTGCACTTATTTTTTTTTTAGATTTTTTTCTTTTTCAATTTTTTCTTTGATATTTTCTTTATTTACATTTAAGATTAAATAACCTTTCCAGGTTTCCCCCCAGGAAATCCCCTATCCTCTCGCTTTGCCCTATTTCTATGAGGGTGCTCCCCCACTCCCCCACTCCCCCACTCCATCCTCCCCACCCTCATGTTCCCATACACTGGGACATAGAGCCTTCACAGGACCAAAGGCTTTTTCTCTCATTGATGCCCAAGAAGGCCATCCTCTGCTACATATGCAGCTGGAGCCATGGGTCCCTCCATGTGTACTCTTGGTTGGTGGTTTAGTCCCTGGCAGCTCTGGGAGGGTCTGGTTGGAAGATATTGTTGTTCTTCCTATGGGGTTGCATACCTCTTCAGCTTCTTCAGTCCTTTCATTAACTCGTCTATTGGGGCCAGTGCTCAGTCCCATAGTTGTACTTTTAATCCAGAATTGTGGGGACATAAACCTTAATTTTTCTAGCCACCAAGGATATGATATTTTTGTTATGGTACTTCCAGTAAATAAAAAAATATCCTTATCATCTTGATGTTAAGGATGTCAAATTCTGACCCTTGATCAACTACCAGAATTGCATGTCTATCTACAGTCTTGAAATCTACTATTTCATACATCTCCCAAACTTATGAACATTATATGCCCAGATCTACTTGTGTTTACAAACCATTTTGTTTTCATCTGCAACATTTGTATATCTCCTTCCTGCGGATTGTACTATCAAACATACATTCCTGCTTCCTCCACCCTTCAAAGTATTCAAAAGAAAAATAGATGATTTAGAATGTGTTTTGGTGATGTCTATATTAAATCTATTATCATTATCATGGTTCTTTTGAAAAAGATAAATTTTACTTCTGTAAATAAAATTATACCTTTTCTGCTCTACCTCTTCTTTTCTTGCCTTCCAAGTTGTTTTCTACAGGCAATTGCCATAGCAAGTTTTTAGAAATATAAGTGTGAAAATACTGCCGCATTTCTTTAAATTCTTTGGTGAATTTCTACTGCATCTTATGTGTATTTTCAACATTTTGAATATAGCACACAAGTTTCTGTGTGATTTGGCCCCTTGTTTATCTATCATTTTTTTTCTTCTTACCCATGAAGGAGTAGTTAATCTAAATTATCTTCATTTTCAGGAAAGTCCTGATTCCAGACACATATTATTTATCTTCCTGAAAATGTTCTCTTCACTCTTTAAATATTCTCCCTTCTTTCATTAGGGTTCACTTTGACATCCCCAGGTTACCCATGACTGAAATGTCTACACAGCAATTTCATACCTATTAACTTTGTAAATACATCAATTTGTTAACTTCATGACATGTATTCAATCTTTTAATGATTTTAGTACATTTATATGCATTGTCCATTTTCTGATCTACTAACTGAAACATGAGATTTCTGAGATCAGGTGTCTTGTGTTATGTTTCTTCACTGGAAGTACATAACAACCCCAAATTCAGATTATGTTTGTGTGTTTTCATGGTTCATTGCAAGTTAGTAAGTGAATTTTGTCTGCAAAAAAAGATAAAATGAAAGTATTAACTAATTTGAGAGATTTGTTCTTGCTGACTCTTTGATAGAAAAGATTCATGCTGATGTGGGATGCCACCAGTTTGAAAGATATTATTTCTTTGTAGACTTCTGGGGTTTCTGCTCAGGAGTTGATCTCACAAAGGTTTGTATAGATTAGATAACAGATTCATATTGGTGAACAATGTTCCTCCATGGACTCTAGTGAGATATATAGGTATTATAATACATTGACTGAAGTACCAAAGATAAAACTCATGAATTACCATACAGGAATGTCTTAGTTATATTTTTTGTTGCTATGATAAAATTCCTTGTCATGGCTTGAGTGATGGCTCAGAAGTTAATTAGATTTGCTGCCAGCTCCCTGGCTTCCATGGAGAAAATACAGGGAAATGGTTGTGGCTTATAGATTCAAGATTAGACAATAATATGCACACCCATGCTTCTGTGAGGCTATGACTTGAAGTAATAAATGGATAATTATGGAGTAGGACACCTGACATCGTCTTCTCATAGTTTCTTGAATGTACAAGTATACAGATATGCATCTACATATATGTATATACCCATATATATATAATTTACAGGTATCTACACATAATTAAAAGTTAAAAAGTGATATACACATAAATAAAATTTAAAAAATAAAACACCAGAACAAGAAAACCGTAAAGAAGCAGTAGTTTATTTTGACTCATAATTTCCAGGTTTTAGTACATTATTTCATAGAAGCTATAGTGGTTGTATCTTAGGATAGTTGGTACACTGCATCAAAATTCAAGAAGCATATTGCTCCATCTCTCTAGCCCTGTAAGGAGATATTCATAGTGACTTAGTTTTTTAGTATTGGATTAGATCTACTAAAATACTCTAACATTTGGACAATCTTGAAGCTAGAAACAGATCCAGAAACTAGATTCAAGCAACATGAGTTTATGTGGGAGGGGATAAGCAAAAGCAAGAGATGTAGTAATGAAGTTGGAAAGAAAACCATCAACCTATATATTGCTAAGTAATTATCTTGATGTGAATGGGACTGCTTTGTGGAAAAACAATAAACAAAAGACATGATTCATATTAAACTTATGTCGTTGGTTGGGTGGTACATTAGTACTTTCACTCTTGGGTGTCATGGAGTAAAAAGTCTGATCCAAGGGAATAATTCATCATTTTCTAATGTCCATGAATTTCAATGATTGGGAGAAGACAAAAAAGAAAAAAAAAAGCATATCAGTCAAAGATAATGGCCTCTGGCAGATCCATGCAGTATGAAGCACACTGAAAAGTAATAAAATCTTGCAAAGATAGAATTTCCATTAACATAATAACTGAAATATATTATATATATACATATATGTATATATGTCTAGCACAATTAGATTAGAAGAAAAAATAACCAACTAGAATGTAGTTCTTTTTCTTATTGATATTATAACTATAAGAATAAACAACTTACATCATTAGCACACATGCAATCTTACAAAATAGTGTGGTTAAACAAATGACATTTTATTCAATCTATATAAATTGAATCAATTGAAATGTTCTACAGATATTAATATAAAGAGGAGCTATTCAATAAGATCTCAGCTAACTATATTTTAAATGTTATTGCTGGTTAAGGCAAAGTTTAGCTACCATTGATGTTATGAACATAGAACCAATGGTCCATAGAAAAACCTTGAATTTCATAGAAGCATGGGAAAGCCGTGGAGGACAATAATTAAATAAATGTGTAGAGGGTTCTATAAGAGTGCTGAGGAAGTCATGAGGAATATATAAAGCAGATGATGATTGTGTAAAGAAGAAAGACCTTGCTCAACGTAGTCCCCAATGGAGCAGTTAGAGAAAGGACTATAGGAGCTGAAGTGGCTTCCAACCTCATAGGAAGAACAATATCAACCAACCAGAACCCCAGAGCTTTCAAGGAATAAGCCATCAACCATGAGATACAGCCCTAGCTACATATGTAGCAGAGGATTGCCTTGTCAGGCATCAATGGGAGGAGAGGTCCTTGTTCCTGTGAAGGTTCCATAGATGTCCCAATGTAGAAGAATCGAGGGCGGGGAGGTGAGAGTAGGGTGGGTGGAGGAACACTCTCATAGAAGCAGCAGGAAGAGTGATTGGATAGGGGCTATCCAAAAGTGGGGGAGACTGGGAAAGGGGATAACATTTGAAACATAAAGAAAGAATATATCCAATTTAAAAAAGTAAAAAAGCAAATACCTTGCTCAAAATCTTAAGGATTCTAACAATTAAAATGTGACAATAAGATGAGAAGCTTTAAAATGCCAATTAAGGTACTACTCTTTTAGAGAAAACAATATTTGAAAGCATTACAAATAAAGGTAGGTATACTATCACAAATGTAATTTATTGTCATAGAAGCACTAAAAAGTTACAAGAAAAGGAAATGTCTCTTCCATAAATAATGCTTTCCCCTTAATCATTCTATTTACTTCAACTTTCCTCTGTCCAAATAAGATTAGCAAGACAATCCTTGGTAATTAATTTTCCCAACACAAATTTTAATGGAAGGAGATAAAGCACATCTGAATAGAAAAAATAATTAGTAGGTACTGTTATTTTATATATCTCATTTTTATCAGAAAACATTCATTTCCTTGCTTCTTGGCTGGCTTTAATCTCATTTTATATTTATGGGCTCTTGCTATAGTTTGGATTTTAATAAAATCAGAATATCTCCTTGTTTTACTCCAAGATTGTTTTGATAAAAGGATGAAAACAGCATTAATTATACAAGAAACCACTTTGTCACTACTTCCATGGTTTGACTTTAAGATGCTCTAGAAATTGACTTAAGTAGGACACAGTGTTTTATTGACCTCAATTAACAAGACAGCAACATTTCTTATTTGTGACTTTAACATGGAAGAAGAATAAGGAAAGTGCAATAAATTTCTAATTTAAATTTGGAACCCTCTAAAAGGAGAAAGTTAGATTTGTTTAGGTCTACAACTCTGTGAGTCATGGCCAATTTTTTAACATGAGCCATCTGCCATTATAATACTTTTAATGATACACTGACTTGAAATTCTTTTCACATGCTCCCATGAGTTCCTGTACTCATACAGATCAAAACGAATATTTGACTCATGCATTATGGCTTCTGTGATCTACTGTCTCCATTGATTTGAGCTGACAATGACCTTCATCACTTAATAAGTCTCCTCAAGGGCTAATACTTCATTTTTCTGATCTTTACTCTTTAAAGGCTTTTGATATGATAAAATAGCTCTTCCTCACTCCTCTCAAGTCTCCAGTTTTGCCCCACTTCATTGTGCCCACATCCTTCTGTTTCTCCTTCTCATCCATTTCTCCACCACTTACTTGTTCCCCTTAGTGGTGCCCAGGATCTCTGAGTATCTGGGGTTATCTCAGGAGTGGTTTCAGAATTGCAAGGCAACATTTGTGTATTATGATATCTGACAGGGGTCATCTTGGGCATGGTCTGTGCAGCTTTCCTCCCAGGCCTACGTGGTGCATCTCAGACTGTCCAGGCACCATGGAGCTAGTCTGGTGGCTCTTTCAAGGACTCACTCCTGCTCAGGGCCCATGGTTTTCAGGGGAGGTCCTTCTAGTCTCTGGCTTGCTCCCAGTCCTGGGAGCTGACAGACTGGTGGTCATCTTCGGCTAGCCCCCTGTCCAGGCTCCCTTGTTCCAAACTGGTGGTTTTCTCAGGCTTGCTTTTTTCAGGGAATGTTAGGCTACTAAGCACAGACATAGCCTCTCTCCTCTCTGCCACCTACTGATGCTTGTGTGACAGAGCAGACACATGTATAATGCTGCTAGGGCCAATTGAAACTAATATATTTGAAAATTCACCAGATAAAATTATACAAAAACATTCATACCTTTATAGTACATTTTGTTAACTTTTGAAAATTATGATCATCAATTTTGCAATACCTTTATGAGTTCCTTTTTCTTTTGTTCCTTAAAAAAAACTTTAATCTTTTTTTCTTTTTCTTTTCTTTCTATTTTTGGGGGTGGGGCTTTGAGGTAGAGTTTCTCTGTATAGCCCTGGCTGTCCTGGAACTCACTCTGTAAAAAAGGCTGGCCTAGAATCAGAAATCTGCCTGCTTCTGCCTCCAAAGTGCTTGGATTAAATGCAATACCACTGCCTGGCAATCTTTTTTTTTTTTTTTATTTACAGTTCAGTCTTTAGCTCTCTTCTGGTTTGCTCTCTGACCGTTCAATTTCCCATACCTTCTCCAGACACCTGCTACCCCCCCAGACCTGTTTCCAAGAGGATGTCCCCACCCCTTACCCCCACCCCATCGGAACTCACTACTCCCTGGGGCCTCAAGTCTCTGAATTTTTGTTGCATCTTCTCTCACTGAGTCAAGAACCCTCAGTCCCTCTGCTGTATATGTGCTTGGGGCCTTGTATCAGCTGGTGTATGCTGCCTGGTTGGTGGCCCAGTGTCTGAAAGATCCTGGGAGTCCAGGTTAGTTGAGACTGCTGGTTCTCCTACTGGGTCACCCTTCTCCTCAGCTTCTTACAGCTTTACCCTAATTCAACCACAGGGGTCAGCAGCTTCTGTCCATTGATTGGGTGCAAATATCTGCATCTGACTCTTTTAGCTGCTTATTGGACCTTTTGGATGGCAGTCATGCTAGGCTCCTGTTTGTAAGCACACCATAGCACCAGTAACAGTGTCAGGTCTTAGGGTCTCCCCTTAAGCTGGATCCCAATGTGGGCCTGTCCCTGGGCCTTCTTTTCCTTAGGCTCTTCTCCATTTCTTGTCCCTGCAGTTCTTTCAAACAGGAACAATTCTGGGTCAGAGTTTTTGACTGTAGGATGGTAACCCCCATCTCTCCACTTGATGCCCTGTCTTTTTACTGGAGGTGGACTCTACAAGTTCCCTGTCCCCACTATAGGGCATTTCATCTAAGGTCCCTCCCTTTGACTCCTGAAAGAATCTCTCACCTCCCAGATCTCTGGTACATTCTAGAGAGACCCCTACCTCCTACCTCTATCAGTTGTCTATTTCTATTCTTTCTTCTGGCCTCAGGGCTTCAGTCCTGTCCCTGCCCCAATACTTGATCATGTTCCCTTCTTCCTCTCCCTGTCACCTTTCCCAGCCAGGTTCCTCCCTCCCTCCCTCCCTCCCTCCCTCCCTTCCTTTCTCCCTTTCTCCCTCCCTCCTGAGATTGCTTTTGTCTTCCTTCCAAGTGCGATTGAGACATCCTCCCTTGGGCCCTTCAGACTGTTTGCTTTCTTGTGTTCTTTGGACTGTATCTTGGGTACTCTGTACGTTTTAACATCCACTTATTAGTGAGAACATACCATGCATATCCTTTTGGGTCTGAGTTACCTCACTCAGAATGATATTTTCTATTTCCAGCCATTTGCCTGCAAAACTCAAGATGTCCTCATTCTTAATAACTGACTAGTATTCCACTGTGTAAATGAACCACATTTTCTGTGTTCATTCTTCTGTTATGGGGCATCTGTTTTTTTCCAGCTTCTGGCTATCACAAATAAGGCTGCTATGAACATAGTGGAACATGTGCCCCTGTGGCATGGTGGGGCATCTTTTTTGTATATTCACAAGAGTGGTATAGCTTGGTCTTCAGGTAGATCTATTTCTGAGGAACCTCCAGACTGATTTCCAGAGTGGTTGTACCAGCTTGCAATCTCACCAGCAGTGGAGGAGTGTTCCTCTTTCTCCACATCCTCTCCAACAGGTGCTGTCACCTGAGTTTTTGATCTTAGCCATTCTGATGTGTAAAAGAACTTCATATGTATTTATTTTTCTAATCTGGATTATTTTACTTATTATACTAATTTTCCAAATCTATTAATTTTCCCAAAAATTTCATAATTTACTCTTAGTGACTCAGTAAAATTACATTGTGTTTATGTACAAATTTTTAACTCATTTGACATCTAACGAGATGCCGTCTATTTGTTATTTTGAATAAAAGAAAAATACATGTAGATATGCAAGTATGTGTTAGTTCTATTTTTAGTTTATTGAGACATTTCCATTATTAGTTCCATGTCTATACTGGGTAACACTCTAACAAGGAATAAATAAGAATTATACTTTCTCCACATCCTTACCAATATTTTTATCATTTGTTTACTTGATTTCAAATTATTTTTAATTTCTATTTTATTGATGTTCAAAGACTTTCAATACTACATTAAATGTTTATTGGCCATTCATACTTCTTTGAGATCTCTGTTTTCAGTTCCATAGCCTGTTTATTGATTGTAAGTTTGAGCTTAATATTTGCAGATTTTAAATATTCTAGCAACTTATTTGAAGTACAGGGGACAAAAATTTTCTCCTATTTTGCAGTCTGCCTTTTCATTTTGCTCAGTTTCCATTACTACACAGAAATTTGCCAAGTTCAGAACTCTGTTGATCAATTCTTGGAGTTATTTTCTCGGCTTTTGGGCTCCTACTCAGAAATTCTTTGGCTATGTCTATATCTTTGAGTGTTTCCTCTGGAAGTTTCAGATTTGATGGTAAGGTCATTGATCCCTGCTGAATTGATTCATTTTTTTTCTGATGTCAGATGCTCCAGTTTTGCCGACATGATTTTATCCATAGTTTCTTTTGACCAGTGTATTTTTTTTGATGCACTTGCCAAAAAATTTGAATGGCTAGAGAAGTATGGTTTATTCCTGAGTTTGCTATTCTGTTGTTCTCCATTGGTCTACATGTAGAGTAATTACATGGAAAGTAATTGCTTTCTTTTCAGTATGCCTCTGTAGTATAGTGGGAGTCACTCTAATATTAAGTTATTTTTATTTAAGTTGCTTTGCCTATGTCCAGTCATTTGCACTTTGTCTCATAGGGTGTCACATGATTAGGAGGTGTGGTCTTTTTGGAGGAAGTGTGTCACTGTTTTGAGGTCTCCTATTCTCAAACTACATTTAGTATGCCACACTGTCTCCTTCTGTGACGTTTGGAGCAAGATATAGAACTCTCAGCTCCTTCTCCAGCTCCATTTCTGCCTGCATGGTGCCATACTTCCCACCATGATGATAATGGACTAAATCTCTGAAACTACGAGCTAGATCCAATGAAATATTTTCATTTATAAGCCTTGTCTTGGTCATGGTGTTTCTTCATAGCAATAAAACACTAAGACAACATGTCATCTGTTGTCACTACTGTATTTCTTATGTAGCAACCATATTGTTGAGATTTCATAGCTGTATCATTATTGTGATGTTTTAAAGATACTCTCACAGCAATTTTCCTGGTTCTTTGGCTCTTGAAATTTTTCTATCCCTTTGTTTATGATGTTCCCCAAGCCTTAGATGTAAAGGTTGTTCGGTAGATGTGCCGATTGTGACTCTGTAACTCATGGTCATTCATTTTCTGAATGTTTACCAGTTTTCAGTCTGTGTGTGAGACCCACTTCAGCTGCAGGAATAAGCTTTTTTTTTGATGGGAGATTTGTCTAAACTGTGTACATAAAGATGAGTGTTTAAATACACTATCTTTAATACAGTTGGTAGTTACATCAACTTAGCCAAGTGGCAGGAGGAGGCTTTCTAGGGTCTGTGTCCTCTCTGGGCACTAAGATTTGGGAAGATTTACTAAGTGTTAGTGGTAGTACCCTCCTACTGACCAAGCCCATAGTTCAATTAGATAGGTGCTAGTGAACCCAGAGTTATTCATTCCACTGTTGTACCATTGGAGATAGCCCATCAGGCTGCTCATTGTAATTGTTCATAGGCTTTACAGCTATGTCTGAGTTTTATAACATTTTTTAGTGGTAACAGGCATATCCTTTTCTAATAATGTGAGTATTCGCCCTCTGAAAGGAGTGTTCTAGGTTGGTACCAGTTTGATTTCTCTACTATGACCAAACATATTATTTCTTAAACAATAGTGTCTTATTGCCAAATTCTGGGAGATATCCAAGGTCATTGTCAACAGCCTCTATTGTTTAGGAAGTCTCTTAAGTCAACAACCTGGTCTATTGAGCAACAACCTGAGTTGTGATTTTCCTTGCCAGGTGCTTGAAATTTTGTCTGTTACTTAGGGAGAAAAGAAAGGGGAGAGATATTGTACTTAAATTATTATCACCTAATTTTGTTAAAAAAAAACCTTGTTTTTAATGATGGTTCTCAAATACTTTAATCTCTGTTTTAACCCACCACCCATCAAAGATAATAAAATAAAGATATAAGAAAAATAGACCCATTTAGATAGGTTCTTTAGAGAAATTCCTGTCTACATTGTTTGGAAATCAACAGTTCAATTCATAAGTTAACAGTGAAAGCTTGATCTATTCTCAAAAATCTCATAGATATATCAATAGTCCAATTCTATATTTGAGAAAAATAACAATAATGATGACACTACCTGACAGAGACAGCTGGGCCTCAGCTTCTACCTGACTCAACAGGAGGAACCTGGAAGAATGCCAAGAAAAGTTTTTGACTATAACTCTCTCAGGAAAATAAAGATCAACAAAGACAGAAGAACCACAAACATTATTCAACTAACTCTATAAACAAGCCAACTTAGCCACTGTCACTATCCGTTGAGTCCTCTTTGTACCCTCCAAACATCACATGACCTCCAATGGTCTTACCTACATCATCATATGTCTTGCTTCAACATGTATCTGGTCTCAGCACTTGTCTTGTCCCAGCATGTGTCTTGCCTCAACTTGTACATCTATCTCAGCTGACATGACCCTGTCTAGCAGCCTGAGTCCTCAAAAGCTACAAAAATCTACAACACACCTCCAAATGATTTTTGGTGCATTTCTTTCTATAAAGTCCGAAGAAATACAGCTTAACTACACAATATAAGACAGACCAAAACATAGATGTTGTTAACAAAAGATCCTTCATCACATGTTCTTTCAAGTATTTACTGTAACAGAACATCCTTTTACCTCTGTCTAGTTCAGCTAAAAGTTCATGAGTCTGCCCCAGCAAAACACCATCCAATCAACTTTCCAAAGAATCCTTAAGTTTCCACTTCTAATTATAGGCACCAAAATAAAAAATAAATAAAAATAAACATTTTCATTAATTAATTTGTTCTTTTACAATTTCATACAGGCATATAATCCTTTCCAATTAATCTTGCCACATTCTCTCTTATTCTTTTCCCACTCTGTTTATCTTTCCATATTCTTTACAAATGTGTTTCCCACTTTCATGTCTTTTGTATTGTGAACCACAGACTTCACCAGGTTCACCTGCATGACCTTGATTGGAACTACTTGGCTGCATCTTTGTGGGTTTGTTTGTTGCTGCAAAACTGGAGACAATGTTTCTTCTTCTTTCAGAATATGTCAGTAACCATTAGTTCACCAAGAAGAAGAGAGCCCCATCAATCTTTTTCCATTATCTGCCTGGCTTATAAATTCTACCTTTTGCAGGGCTAGTACTGACAGCAGATCCACTGTGAGTTCATGACTGCAATTGCCGACAATGGCATTTTACAACTCCTGTGCTTGTCTTCTGAGTCTTACACTCTTTCTGCCCTTCTTTACCTTGTGTACCTTAAGCATTAGAGGGGTCGTATACTTTTTAGTATTAGACCACAGCCATCCATTATTGGTAGAATTTTATTTTTGAGAAAGGGTCTCACTGTGTAGTTAACAAGACTGGACTCAAAGTTACAGAATTATGCTTCTCTCTGCATCCCTAATGCTGTGATTAAAGGTTGTACCATAATGCCCAATAATTTTCAGTATCTTGAACAGCCATGTGTCTCTGTGTTTAGTACCATTCACTGAAAAGGGGGACTTTTCTGATTTATCTGAGTAGCATTCATCTGTGGATATAAAGAAATAATTAGATATAAGGTTGACTACACTTGCATTTAGCAAATTAGTATTATTACCTATTGTCACACCCCAGTCATTGTAGCATCCTTAAGCATGCATTCCCTGGCCCCAAGTTTACAGTACCATGCATATATTCCCCCTCTGTGAAGTGGTCATCCAATATAATCATGTTGTGGTTGGTTACACCCATAGCAGTCAGACTACTATTGTGCAGGCTAGCACCTCTTATCTTAAGGTTGGTACTGTAATTCAGAGGATTCACAATGGGATAACACCATTGATTCCTTTTCTCTCTAGTAGTCTGCACAAAATCTGAGAGTATGAAACCTAGCCAGTGGGGAGGCAGCTTTCTAGATGACCTCCAGGTTGGCTTCTCTATATCTTGCAACTGAGCTGTGTGGTTTGTGTAGTTAGTTTAGGTACCGGCTTCTAGAAAGCCAAACTATGACATAGCAAGGATTAGGAAAAAATAGATTGAATTTGGATGGTTTCTGTTTTGAAATTCATGTAATTTCTTCTGCATCTTCAAAGGAAAATTTTTATGACTCAAAATCCAAATATTTTAGCCATTGAATCATCATAATGAATTTGGGATATTAGCATCCCCAGTTTCAAAGGTGACTTTTTTCCTATAAAATATACTCAGTAAACTTTTCTTTTAGATCATTATGCTGAATGTCCTACATACTTCTTTCTCATTATATTCAATGCTGCTTATTTTTATGGAACACAAGGAACTTTTTGAAATTAAGTAACTTTTAGACGTTATTTAATGTTTAACATATACTAGTCATAGGCTTATGATAGTAAACCCTTGTCAAAATATGGGAGTGTGTTCTTTGCAAGAAGGTACATAGCTCCATTAAGTGGAATAAACCTGTGTCACCACTTTGTTCACTTCATTACTTTGATTATGAAACATCTTTCATTTCCTAACAATATCACATATTATTTAAGGTTAACCATTTATTATCTCAATATCACAATGCATATGCATGTAAATATTTTATTTAGAATATTACTGTATTCAAAAAATTATATAGCCAGTTATGAGATTCAATACAATTAATGAAAATTGTAACACTTTCAATTTATTATTATTATTTTTTATTTTTTATTATTTTTATTATTTTCTATATTCTTTGTTTACATTCCAAATGATTTTCCCTTTCCCATTTCCCCCCTCACCCTAAGTCCCATAAACCCTCTTCCTGTCTGCCCATTCCCCAATCAAACCCCTCCTACTTCTCTGTCCTGTTAATACCTGACAATGCTGCATCAAGCCTTTCCAGGACCAGAGCCTTCTCCTTCCTTCTTCTTGGGAATGTTTTGATATGTGGGTTGTGTCTTGGGTATTCAGAGCTTCTGGGTTAATATCCACTTAACAGTGATTGCATTCCATGCGTGTTGTTTTGTGAATGAGTTACCTCACTTAGGATGATATTTTCCAGTTCCAACCATATGCCTAAGAATTTCATGAATTCATTGTTTTTAATAGCTGAGTAGTATTCCATTGTGTAAATATACCACATTTTCTGTATCCATTCCTCCATTGAGGGACATCTGGGTTCTTTCCAGCTTCTGGCTACTATAAATAAGTTTGCTATGAACATAGTGGAACATGTGTCCTTATTGCATGCCGGGGAATCCTCTGGGTATATGCCCAGGAGTGGTATAGATTGGTCCTCTGGAAGTATCATGCCCAGTTCAAAATGTTTTAATTTGTCAATGTATATAACCTTCTTCCAAACACATTTTATTTTGTATATACTGTACCACTGCATCAGCAACTTAAAAGAAACTAGGTGAATTCTGGCCATGATTGTAATTGTTAGAGTTTTTGAGACATCAAAATAAATCATGTCAATCAACAGCTTAGATTTTTTTCCTTTAGAAAATTGGAATGTGAGGCAGAATATAATCATAAAAATTAGCTCCACTCAATCATTCATACTCTGATTTTTGCAAAAGAAGAATTTAAGATTTAGAAAAAATCCCAAATTCCTCAAGATCATAGGAACTGGTGTGGGAATCAGAACTAGAAACTTGATTCCCTCAATGCTAAGAATCATAAAGTGTTGTTTTCTTCCTGTCAACATATTTACTATTCTGGATAAAGTTAGTTGACATTTACACAGGTAACTAATCAAAGTATTAAGAATTATGTACAGGTTTTCTTTTCTGTGATACCACCTGTGCATGTACAACCACCTTTTGACCCTCATTGTATTGTTCTATGACTATTGAACATCAAATAATTCACAATAGGATACCTTTCTGTATAATGTTTCTTTCATACCTAATGATTTCTGTGTTAGCTAGAGACATTATACCATGTATGAAGCCTGACTTGTTACATTTGAAGGTAAGGTGCTTAGATATTTTAAATTTCCATCTTAATGGACAGTTAGAGCTGAATTGTTGCTATAGCACTGGAATTTGTTCATGCTGGTAATGAGTTACACTGTGAATACCCATGAGAATGTAAGTGTTTTTCAGTTATGGCATTGTTAACTCTTCTTCCATCAATTACAGAAATATTTTCAATCACATTGTATAGCTGTCTCTATCAAATTGTATACACACCAGGCAGCAAATCATCCTGAAACAAAGTGGTGCTCTTTAAATTTATATTCCTGGCATTCTATTCCAATTTTGTAACCATTTAATTAACGCCATTAACAAAATTACTTTCAGGAAAAATGGACCTTAGATACAACTAGTTGTTTTAATTAGGGTTATATTTGCTGTGAAGAAATACCATGGCCATAGCAGCTTGGGGAAGAAGGGATATTTTGGCTTATACTTCCATATCATGTTCATCATCTAAGGAAGTCACCACAGGAATTCAAGTAGGACAGGAACTCAAACAGAGAAAGAACCTGGAGGCAGGAGCAGATGCACAGGTCATGGAGGGTGATGCTTAATTGCTTCCTCTCCATGGCTTATTCAGCCTTCTTTCTTATAGACCCCAGAACCACCAGCCCAGGGGTGGCTCCATTCTCAATGGCTGAACCCTCACTCATCAATCACTAATTAAGAAAATGTATTATGTGCTTTCATACAGCCCAACCTTATGGAGGCATTTTCTTAATGGAGGATCCATTTTCTCAGATGGCTTCAGCTTGTGCCAAGTTGACATAACACTAGCTACTATTACACTACACCAACCCCTCACATAAGAATTTACGAATGTATAGTTGATGAAAGTCAAAAATTTTCAAATCTTTTAGTAGCAAGTAGTTAAAATAAATTTAAAATAAAGATGACATATAAACAAAGCAGAAACTGTGGAAGAGTGTTTAGAGCATCTATTAAGAATATAAATACCTCTCAAACATATAAACGTTTCATTTGATTTGTAAGGAGAAAATATACATATTATAATAACTTTCTAGTTTTGAAATTATAATTGCATTATTTCCATCCTGCCCTTTTCCATCTCCAACCTCTCCCATGTACCACCCTCTTGCTCTCTCCCACAATTCATAACCTCTTTTTCTATAAGAACCCCTCCCCTCCCCAAACCAATTGGTTATTCAATATCAAAATGAGTCACTCTTAATTCTCAAAACCACTTAGTAGTATAACAGGTACTATCACCATTTAGCAAATGAGAAAATCAGAGTTCAGAGTGGTCACCAAGAAAACAATAGTCAGCAAATGGAAAAATTGGATTCAAGCCCAGGACTATACTTTAAGTTCTTACATTGCTTTCATTTATTAATCTGAACACTTTCTTTTATCATAACTACATGAACAAAAAAAGCTTTAAAGACATTAAAATATTGTACAAAAACTTCAGAAAGGCTTGCTTTTGAGTATCAGTTTTCTTGTTTATTTGTAGAATTCATTTGAATATTGTGATGTTTAAAAAGGCTGATGCACTAGCAGAAATACCAATATAGCAATTCCAGGCCCAGTGAGTTTGCTACTGTCCCAAGAGGATTTTATTTATAAATATCATTTGTGGCCTTCACATAGGAATTTATGTAATCAACCTCAATCTATTGACATTCATAGTATTTTAGAAATCATAACAAAAATTATAACCTTAAAAGAAAATTTTATAAGGACGGCTGATAAAATAACTACATTTTACTCAAAAATAGCCTGAAGTCTATACATATAAAGAATAGAGAATTTTTAATCTTAAAATATGATCTATACATCTGAGAACTTATTATTTCATTTAGGGAACTAAAGATTGAACTTCATTATATATACAAAATTTGCTAAATTTTAAAGTTGACTCATAATTATTTTTCATGTTTTTATGTAGTTTGCTTAATTTTTGGATAATTTATATTCTGAGATATTTTCTTATCACTCAATTTAAATGTAATTGCATTTTATTCAGGACAAATACACTTTGAACTCAGAATATGATATTAATTTCATAAAACTTGTTTGATTTGAATTTAAAATGCAAATATTTCTGAAATAATATTTAAATACATGTTGAAGAATATTAAACAATGCACATAAAATTGAATTGTTCTTTATACCCCATTTTGTGGCATTTGACTCAAACATTCTGGCACCTCTTATGGCAAATGTTTGGAAATAGTGTACCTTTAGACTATAAAGCAGCATGTGTGAGATCCTCTTCTGGTTTTGCAGGTGTGGAATTATTCAATTTTTGTGTTTTCTTGGAAGTAATTATTGTCCTTATGTTAGCGTTTTCCTTCTAGTATCCTCTGTAGGGCTCAATTAGTGGAAAGGTATTGTTTAAATTTGTTTTTGTCACAGAATATCTTATTTTCTCTTATCTATGGTGATTGAAAATTTTGCTGGGCATAGTAGTCTGAGCAGGCATCTGTAGTATCTTTAAGTAGGAGTTGAAACAGTGGGAAAATAATGTAGAACTTGAAAATTACCTGCAAACAGTCAAAAGCTGTCATTTGTGAAAAAGTTATGATCTTTTTCAGGACACATGTACAGAACAGTTAGTTATTTAAGAAAGACATAATTTGTAAATACAAATAAAAAATGTTTTAATACCCAGAGTATTATAGTATTGGAAACTTTATAAAGTACTGAGCTCACTATCACTGTAGGAGCAAAGTCAGAGAAAATATGATGGAGGTACTGCAGAAGGAATTCCTCCTGCTTTTATGGCACTTTCATATGTAAGTCTCTGTTTCAAAATATACTTAGTTCACCATAAAGAAGTGGTTTGAAAAGATTGCCTACAGTGTTTAGGAGTAATATCAATTCTACCTCTCCTCACCTCCAAATCCGTTTCTTCTCCAAGTCCCTTCAGAAAAGGGCAGGATTCCCAGGGATATGAAGCAAACATGCCTCATCAAGTTATAGTTAGACTAGGCACCTTCCCTCAGTAAGGCTGTATGAGGCAACCCATTAGAGGGAAAGATACAAAACGCTAGCAAAAGAGTCAAAGACAACCACAAAGATTACTGTTAGTAATAGCACAAGAATACAAAACTCCATAACCATTACATATGCACAGGTCCTAGGTCAGAACCATACAAGGTAGTCAATTGTTGGTTCAGACTCTGTGAGTCTCTATGAGCCCTGATTATTTCATTCTGTGAGACATGTTCTTGTGGTGTCTTTGACCTCTCTGGCTCCTTCAATCCTTCCTCCCACTCTTCCACAGGATTTTTCAAGTTTAGCCTAATGTTTGGCCAGTTGTTGAATGAAACCTCTCAGATGGTGACTATGCTAGTTTCTGGTCATGTTTGTCTGTCTGGATCTGGACCTCATTCAGGATTACTTTTTCTAGTTACATCAATTTGCCTGAAATTTGCATGTGCTTCCCCCCCCCCACACACACACACTGAGTAATACTCCATTGTGTAAATTTACCAAATTTCCTTTAGACATTCTTCGGTTGGGCAATCGCAAAGATTCAGGAAATCCATAACAATCATGAACAATAAAAATAAACTAAAAGAGGTATCGCTATCCTAAGATTTCAGGTTATACTACAGAGCTATTGCAGTAAAAACAACATGGTACTTAGATAAACACAGACCCATTGAACAATGGATTATAATGCAGGACCAACAAATACAAACTCACACTCCTACAATCACCTGATTTTGAATTACTTGTCAAATCCTGTACAAAAATCAACTCAAAACAGATAAAGGCCTTAACCTAATATCTGATGTGCTGAATCTTTTAGACAAAAGTGGAGAATACACTTGACTTCATAGACAGAGGAGAGGACTTTATGAACAGGAGGAAACCACCAGCAGATACCTATATTTCACAAAAAAGACTACATGAAGCTGAAAAGATTCAGTACAGCAAAAGGAAGAATATTTTAGTGAGGAGACAGCCTAAAGAATGGATAAAATATTGACCAATTATACATTATAAACAGGGTTAATCTCTAAAATACAGATTCATGGAACTAAACAGAATTCTGAAAAATGAAAACAAATGACTGAGAATCACCAAAACTGTACAGTATCTTTAGTCTTCAGGGAAATGCAAATTAAAACTACTTTGAGATTACATCTTACCTGTCAGAATAGCCAAGATCAATAAAATAGCAACAGAGCCTGCTGGTGAGAATGCAAACTAGTAGAGCCAGTATGGAAATCAGTGTGGCAGTTCCTCAGGAATTTGGGGTTATATCTCCCCCAAGATAAAGCTATTCCACTCTTATGCATACAACCAAAGAATTTTAATTGATCTTTGGAGATACTTGCTCAACCTTTTTCAATGCCACTCTATTCATATTAGACAGAAACTGGAAACAGCTTAGTTGCTCATCAACTAATGAATGGGTAGTATAAATATGGTACATTTAAACAGTGAAATAGAAAAAGTTTATGATTTTTTTATTAAGGAAATGGAATATTTAAGTAAACATCTTTTAAAATGAAAAATAAGAAATTATATAAAAACTTTAAAGGACATAAATACAGAAATTTTACAGACAATCCCCAGCTTTACAGTTTTCAGAATAGCAAGCATAGTCATTATTTACACAACTAAGTTGAAAACTTATTGACATAAGACCCCACAGTGAATGCTTTCAGATTTGTACATGATCATCAAATAACTTAAAAACTTCAGAAAATTGGGCATGTCACTTCCAGAGGACCCTGGCATACCACTCCTGGGCATATACCCAGAGGATTCCCCTGCATGCAATAAAGACACATGCTCCACTATGTTTATAGCAGCCTTGTTTATAATAGCCAGAAATTGGAAGGAGCCCAAATATCCCTCAAAGGAGGAATGGATACAGAAAATGTGGTATATTTATACAATGGAATACTACTCAGCAATTAAAAATAATGAATTCATGCAATTTGTAGATAAATGGTTAGACCTGGAAAATATCATCCTGAGTGAGCTAACCCAATCACAAAAGAATGCACATGAAATGCAATCACTGATAAGTGGATATTAATGAGCCCAGAAGCACTAAATACTCAAGACACAAATAGCAAGTCAAATGATTCCCAAGAAGAAGAAAGGAGAGGACCCTGGGCATGTAAAGATTGCATCCAGTTTAGTAAAGAAACCGAGGGGGGAGGGGGAATGATTGGGGAATAGTTGGGGGGGAGAGGAACTATGGGAACTATGGTGGGTGGGAACTGGGAAAGGGGAAAGCCTTTGGAATGTAAACATAGAATATAGAAAATAAAAAAAATTAAAAAAAACTTAATTAGCCAACAAGTACAGAAAATGGGGTAATTTTAAGTGCTTAATGTGAAATTAAAGATAACCATCTGGAAAAAATTCATGCCATATAATTCTAACAGTATAATGTTCTGCACAAGCAATAAAGTGAACAATAGAAATGGAAAAATAATTCTCTTGTTTTTAGGGGGTCAGGGATGTTAGAGGAGTAAATCCATAAAACCCAAGTGGTTTGTAAAGCCACCAAACACTGCTCTAAGCTATTACACTGTTGATAAATTATCTGCATTTTTCAAAACTTATCAAACACAGAGAATACATTTAAGTACAAGCCTTTGTGTTAATATTTTCGTTTGTTCACCAGCTGCAACAGATATGCCACATTCATTGGAGATGTCCCTAGTTAGAGAAATTTTGTACAGAGAAGATGGTTATTTTGGAATGCTCTCTGTGTGCTATATGCTCCAACATTTTAGAACTTAACAAATGCATGCTTATTTAAGACAAAAAAAAAAAAAAAAACAGCTTCGATCACTATCTTATAGTTCTTCTGAGCAGGGATTCAGGGACAAGCTGAGCTGAGTTTTCAGAAAACTATAATGAAGACAATGTTTGGGAGGTGATCTTACCTGAAGCTATAAGTCTCTTCCAAATTGTTATGGAAAATTGGCAAAATTTCCATGTTCATATAAAAACCAGAATATTATGCTTCAAGAACAGTAAAATGGTTTGTTTGGCAGATTTCAGTAACTGTCATTTATACTATCATTTGAAGCTCTAAACTAATTAGATTCAGCCAAACCAGGATAAATTCCCCCTTTTCTTTCACAAATTTGACTGTTTAATCTTTCTTATTCCTTTAACATCCCTTCATGTTTTTAAAATCTAATTTCCATAGTACCAAGACCTTCTAATACTTTTACTACATTCTACTGGTGAGAAGCAGATGACAGTGCTTGAGACTAGTACACAAGGAGGTAGCTCACCAGGGATCACTAAAGGTATGCTTACCAAAGCACTACTCTTTGGGGAAAAAAAGTTTGAGAAAGATCAAAGTTGGGAGGGAAAGCATTTCTCCTTCCTGCTGGTTACACTTTACTGTGGTATTTTATTACGTTTCTTATGTTTCCAGATTTTGCTGTATTTTGAAATGTTAAAAAATGAATCCTTATAAGGCAGCCCTGGGGACTTACACCCTTAATTCCACAGCAGCTCCAAGGAGTTATAAACAAGACAGAAAATTCAATTTTATCCTCAGCTACTTGATCCAAGTCTATGGGGCATGAAACTCTCTCTCAAAAAACATGAATGAAAATATGTATCATCAGCATTTGTTGACTAAGATCATTTTATTGCTAATCTTTACATTTTATGTTACCCACAAAATTATGCATATTTATGAGGTACACTGTGACCTTTCAGCAAATATATACATTATGTAATTTTAAATGAAGATATGGATATTTATCTTCTCAAGCATTAATCATTCTTTATTCAGTAAAACTGAAAATCCACTTTTCCTAGCTATTAGAAATGTACTATACATGATCATTATCTAGGGTTACCCTCTTCCTTCTATGTAACTCAATATCTGTGCATCGACTTCTTTTCAGCTCTCTCCAAACACTCTGTCCAGATTCTAGTAACCGTTATTGGACTCTTAACTTCCATGTGATCAACTATTTTTTTCCTTTGTTTTTCTCATGCTATTTTTATTAACTTTTGTGGTTCTAGGGGCTAGTAATCAAAGGCATTGTACATGTGATATTATTGCTACATCTCTAGTCCACATTTTATTTTATTTTATTTTATTTTATTTTATTTTATTTTATTTTATTTTATTTTAATTCTATTCTATTCTATTCTATTCTATTCTATTCTATTCTATTCTATTCTATTCTATTCTAATTTTATATTTCTAAAGTTTACCCTGATGTCTCACAATATTGCCTAGACTAGATTTAAACATTTGATCCTCTTATTTTTAACCTCCCAAGGAATTAAATTATAAGTGTGAATTTTGGCACCAAAAGAGATATGGAATTTTTTGAATTTGACATAATTTGTGAACTGTTTTAGCACTGTAATCTTTGTAGGTGACTTGATGTGTTCCAGTTTCATCCATATAGTTACAATGAGAGGCTTTCATATGTCCTTTTAACAATAACTGAGTGATATTATATTGTATATCTGCATCAGGGTTTTCTTTCATGCATTGTTTAATTCATTGCTATCAAGGCTGATAACATTTCTTTGCTATCATGAATAGTTCTGCAATGAATATAGGCCAGGTACCTCTTTAACATATAATTTGATTTTCTTTGCCTAATATGGTAATTCAATCTCTTTTTTGGTGAACTTTCATATAGTGTTTTCTGTGTGCTAATTTAAATGTCTAAAAATTTTTATCTAAGTTTAACTTTTCCATATTTAAATACCAGCATTTATTGTCATTTCCATTTAACATTACTAAGATTATAATATGCAATCTTCCAATAATTAGTATTCTATACTCATGTACTTTCATGATTTATGTATTTTTATGTTATTGTAGTTTGTTCATGTTCACTTCTGTGAAGTATTAATATTATGCTACTGTCTAATTTAATCAAATATATACACTGGCATTGAGGTTATTGTTAGAAATTTTTACAATTTAAAATAGGGTAACAGTGGGCATTCTTTCATATGTCTTCTGATAAACTGTACTAAAATTACTCTTGAGCATATTCTTCAGGATTGAGATGTTGGGTTGTAAAATATGTAGTATTCTATGCTGGAAGGAGATATTTTAATAAAGTTGCACATATTTAATTATGACCAAGCTATAGATTGAAATTGATAAATGACTCAATGAAAATTTGATATTCTGAATCTTCTTTTTGTCTGATTTGGGAGTCAGATGTTTATATTTCATAGTGTTCTCAATTCCAATGTCTGCTATCATGTTCATGAGAACAATGGCTTTCCCTGACTTGCACGATACTCATAGTTTTCTCTTGTCCTTTCATATGACATTTTAAAGATTTTCACTCACATTACCATTTCCTTTATTATAAACAATTTCTTATATCCAAAATTTTCTTAATCAAGCTGTTTTTCATATTTCTCAAGTTTTTTTCTATATCTTCGAAGACCTTTATAACACACTTAGTGTCTAGTATGGGCTGTCCTCTGAGAGGCTCTGCTAGGAACTGACTAATACAGAAGAAGATACCCACAGCCAACCATCAGACTGAGTCTAATGACCCCAATGGAAGAGTTAGGGGAAGGACTGAAGGAGGTGAAGGGGATTGCAACCACATAGGAGGAACAACAATATCAACCAACCAGTATCCCCAGAGCTCCTAGAGACTAAACCACCAACCAAAGAATGCACATGGAGGGACTAATGGCTCCAGCTACATATGTAGCAGAGGATGGCCTTATCTGACATCTATGGGAGGGGAGGACCTTGGCCCTATGGAGGCTTGATGCTCCAGTGTAGGGCAATGCTAGAGCAGTGAGGCAGGAGTTGTTGGGTGGGGGAAATACACTCTTAGAGACCAAGAGGAGGGTGGTGAGGTGGGGAGCTTTTGGAGGAAAAACCAGGAAGGGGAATAAATAAAATACACCCCCCGCCAAAATAAAAGAAAAAATACTCCTAAAACAAAACAAGGCAAAAGCCAAAAAGCAAATGAAAAATGAAAAAAGTCTCTTACTTTAAATTTGCAGTGCTATTCTTGGGTCCTGAATACATGAGGGTAGTCCCAGGTGGATATATATATATATAAAGTTAGTTTTGTTATTACTGTTTAGTACTTCTTATTGGTAAAGACTTTACAAATTTAAACACCCGATTTCCTATGATCTTAAATATTTTGATTTTTTAAAAATTGATTCTCTGACCAATTTTTATGCCTTTCACTATATGAGCACCTTGAACATTTTATCATACTAGATAATATGTTGTCAGAATATATATTATTGTCACATATAATTGGTTTCCTTTCAAAATGAATTAGTGTCTTCTTTGCACATGAGACAAAGAGCTCATTAACAGAGAAGCCATATACTGCTTTGGTGGTACAGAATTCACCAGATACATCATTTTGTCTCTTGTATCTTCTAAGAGCATGAAAAGGATAGGAAACAGTAGCTATACATGTGCAACTGACTTGCTCACAGAGCAGTTCCTACTTTCTATTTGCTGGCAGCTGACCTGAAGAAGTTTAGCTTACTGATTGATTTTATTCTTTCTGAACTGAAACATGCTTTCACTCTTTCATTGGGACACATAAGCACTGTTGCATTGTGCCAGGCAGTGGTGGTGCATGCATTTTATCCCAGCACTTGGGATGCAGAAGAAGGTGGATTTCTGAGTTTGAGGCCAGCCTGGTCTACAGAGTGAGTTCCAAGACAGCCAGGGATACACAGAGAAACCTTGTCTTGAAAAAAATGTTGCTTTGTTTAAAATTTATTTACAGCATAAATATATTTCAGTAGAATATCCTTAATCTTTAGTGCATCATATTTATCAAAGTAAAATTTATATTAAAATTCTAAGTACTCAGAATTTATGTGTTTACAAGAACTCATAAATAAGCTGCTCTGTCTTGTTAATTAACAGAGTATGATTTTCTTTTCTGGTAATAGATAAATGTATATGAGAACAGGCTTAATGTTATGTCATAATATAAAGATGAGATGAAGCATAAAATTGAGCATCTCGCTATGTCACTTAAATGTGTCTGTAATTATATTTAGACATTATCTTTATTAGTACTTCAATTGAATAATTTAGTATCTACTATCAAAGATTACAAAACTTCTCTTTTTATTTATTGACTCATCTTTTGTGCTCATCTGCAACTGTTTCTTTGTATTAGAAGTTAGTAATGGATAATTACATAATACATTTACAGCTTCTTCTAGTCACTTAGAAGACACTCCACACATAAATGTAAATAACTTTGATATAGGGCTAAATATGTATAATTTCTGTTAGAGCAAGTGTAACATGATCTGGATTCAATTTGGTGAGAAAGAATTTAACCATGACTGATAGAAAGTAATAATGTATTTAAGTATGCTTTCTTTACAAAAAATTGATAAGATACTTTCATTAATTGTTAGATAAACTGTGTTTCCCTATATTCTTTTTAAATATATCTGTCTAGTCTTCTAAAATATATTTATATAAGTTTCCTTCAATAGTTGTCATCTTTATTTTTAATTTTTACTTTAAAAGTTAATAAATCTTCAGTGAGTAAAATTGGATTTAAATTAAGTTTTATACTTTAAAACTTCCTCTTGCAAACAGTACAATAATGTCTATCCTATAGCATGGCCATGGCATCAGGAATAATACATTTTTCATTACATAAAATTAAATTCTTATTTGTATGGACCTTGAATAGTGTTATAATTAGATGGTTCCAAGTGAGGAGTAAAACAGAAACTGGAGAGTACTCTAATTATTTCCACATGATAAGCATGTACATTACTGAGTAGCTACACTTATTTTTGTAGTTTAGGTGTTAAACTAGGTTCTTACTATATCCTTCAAGTTGATCTGAATCTTGTGATTTTCCTCCCTTAGCTTCCAGAATAGTTTGCTCTAGACACTTGTAGCACCTCAGCTAGCTTACATTTGAAAGGTACAGGAAAAAAAGACAAGTCCCAGAATGGAAACTCCTTTTCTTTTTTCACAACCACAGAATCAAACATTCTCAATCCCAAATTCCCTTATTGTGCTTTAGTTCTCAGATTCCATGATCAATGTTAATATCTGTGTAGTCTCATAGAGAAAAAAATCAAAAGCAAGCATTGATAGAATAGTCTTGGCAGCGTATTTAGAAAGAGTAAGAATGGTCAAGGGAAAACAAAATATGTTTTTAAAGGATATGCAACCACATAACCTGCTATATTTGAAATACTTAACAACATTTGGTACACACAGAGTGTGATTTTTTTTATTTTAGACTCAATGTGTATTGCAATATACCAAACAAGATCATTGGCCCTTTTTACCTTCCTTGTTTTCATGTATTTGTTTATATTTACTTTATGTATGTGTGTGTGTGTCTTTTGCCTTCATTCATATATGTGAACCATATAGGGTTCCATGGAGGCAAGAAGGAGTCAGACATTCTGGAACTGGAGTTACAGATGGTTATAAGCATCATCTCGTTGCTCCAAACTGAAAGTGAATCTTCTGTATGATTCACAAGTGCACATTGCAACTAATTAATTTGTCTAGCTTGTTTTTAATCCTTTGAATTTTATAATAACACATGCCATCTGTTTAACTGGAATAAATGCAATATCTACATGTAGTCAAATTTCCTAAAATTTTGCATTGGAGAGAGAAATACAGCTGAATTCCACAAGAAAATATTAATTTCACTTGAAGGTTGATTTTAATTCTCATATGACATGTTTTATAATGAAATAAAAAATTGAAAATATAAAAATGAAAAAACTAACAATAGATTTAAAGCAGAATCAAACATAACTACAAGAAACCAAGACATGAGTCTTGTGGGTACAGGATTTTCAAAAACATGGAATTGTTCTTGAATTACGCTTTCTTGCTTCTCTCAGGTGTAGTGATAGGAGTGGTCTTACTTCAGATTATTTATTACAATTGGCTCTTGTTATTATCTCTATGAAAGAAAAGATGTCTGCTGTATGCAGGTAGTCTTTCATGTGAGATTTATTCTCCATGTGTGGATTAACCTTGTTATTGTGCAATTTACTCATCTTCTTAACCCTCAGAGTATAAATTGTCTGATACCCTAAATAAAATTGCCTAGCATGTGAATCTTTAGTCTGCCTTGCGAATCTGCTCCATTTTCTCAGGTCCTACCATGTCTATAGTGGTAAACAATCTACTTATAGTTTCTTATTATCTATGGTTGCATATTTTCTATTTTGTCCTTTAGAATCATAAGCACATTCATTGTTTTAAACTCCTAATTGATAATTGACAAATTTGTGACTTCTCTGAGTCTGGTTCTAGTATTTATTTTTCTGCTGTTTTTAACTATCTTTTAAAATGTGTTATATGCTTATACATATGTACGTGGGACAGAACTAAGTAAGTATGATTATAAAATATATGGTATAGGTAAGAATTTCGTATTTCATTTAGCTCTAAATGCTGTTTGAGTCTATTTCTTTTATTTTGTTTGCATTTTTCATTTTATGTAGAACTCCTTGAATATTTTTGAATGCAATTCCTAAACTATTATCTATTAATCTTTTACTAGACAGTTGTTGAAGTGAGATAATCTGTTGAAGAAGAGGCGTTGTCTGTTTTACTACATATTTGATGATGTTTGCTAACCTGTCAGGAAAGGGATGCATTCTCCAATTTTATGATAAAAGAACTCAGAAATTGTCAGAGGTTTGGTCATCACTTGGGTCTTTGAGAATAATATCTCTGGTAGTCAGGTTTTGTTGTGTCTGTGACAGAAGAGCTGAGAAAACAACTTAAAGAACAAAATATCTCTCAGTGGGTGAATTCATCTGCTGTGGTCTAACTCTTCAACAAAGTATTCTCCTGTCAGGGCACTTCACATTCTTTACAGTATATTGTACTGATTTCTTCCTCTGCCTTACATGAGAATAAAGGCTAGAGGGAGTGTAGTTATCTAATTATTTTTTCCAAGGTCAGATAGGATACAGTAAAGTATTTTTCCTTAGAGAACAGGCCTTTGTTATGGTGAACCCTGCGGTTTTATTTGAAAATGGTTAGTTAAACTATGAGGACAGTTTTCTTTGATCAAACATAAGAACCTGGCTGCACTTTAAAGATGAAACTTGTGAAAGTGTGGGGCTATCTATAAAATTGGATTCCCAGGGATTTTATAATTCTCAAGACATTCACACTCAGCCTCTATAAATTCAAAATGGATGTGTACTTTCTGGTTTATAAAGTGATTCAGATAATGTAACTCAGAGAACAGAGGGCAAAAGTAGAGAGCTTTGAAAATTATTCCTAAGCCTTTTAGATAATCAAGAAATTTACCTCCTAGCCAGCTTGATTTCAAAACTGTTAAGAACTACTGAGTTCCTTTAACCTTCCACTTATCCTTCCCTTTTTCTTCTGAGCAAGGATGTCTATAGTGACTCTCTCATCCTCATTTAATCATTTCATGTTGTCAGGGTTTGGATAGTTTCACAGGTAAAATTGTGAAAAGTGATTATGCTCCAGGACACATGCTTTATGAATTATATCCATTCTTATAAAGTTCTGATCGTCAACATGATTTAGGTACTTTTATCCCATTCTAGGGGTGGCACTGGGGTAGCATTTATGTTAGGCAAGTGATTGATTTACCATTGAGCTACCAGAGCAGTTTACAATTTGTATTTCTTTCTTTCCTTTTTTCCTTTTTTGTTTTTCTTCTATTTTTCTTTTATTAAAATAGATTATTTTCTTATACAGTAATCCTTATCACAGTTTTCCTTCCCTTTACTTCTCCAAGTTCTTCCCTAACTCCCATACTATCTGTATTTAGCCCCTTCCTGTCTCTCATCGGAAAAGAACACCCTTCTCTAAGATAGCAACTAAACATAAAAATATCATGAGATAAAACAAAAGCCATCACATCGAAGTTGGGCAAAGCAAAACAACACAGAAAAAGATCCCCACAAGAACCAAAGACCCACTCATTTACACACTCTGAAGTCCCATAAAAAAAAAACCTTAAACTGGAAGCTATGATACATCTTCAGAAGACTTGACCCACACCCATGTAGGCTCTATGCTTGCTATTTCAGTCTCTGTGAGTTCATATGATCCTTGTTCACTTAATTTAGGGGTTCTTGATCTCCTAATATCCTTTATCCCCTCTGATTCTTAAACTCCTTTCTTCTATTCCCATGGTGTTTCCTAAGCTCTGAAGAGTGGGAGTTGATTAAAAAAAAATTCATTTATAGCTGTTTTCTAAGATCTCTCTCTCTTTGCCTCTCCCTCTCCCTGCCCCTCTCCCTCTCCCTCTCCCTCCCCCCTCTCTCTGCATAATGTCTGACTCTGGGTCTCTGTATGTGTTCCCATCTGCTGCTATAGGAGGAAGCTGCTCTAATGATGGCTGAATAAGTCACTGAGTGATCTCTTTTGAGTATAGCAGAATGTCATTAGGTGTTATGTTACTACTACTTAAAAAAAGATCTGTAGTATTTGGTTGTAAGAGACAAAATTTAATTTAAAATATAAAATTTAGCATAAAGATTATGTTACAGTGGAATGAGGAATGTATGTACTTTTAGAGAGGTTAAATATTTGCACATAAAAAGAATATGAGTTATTCATGTCCAGAAGACACATTTTGGTTAGTATAACAGTTTCCACTATGTTAATGCTTAGTTTTTTAATTTTTATACCTATCTATCAATAGTTTCAAAGTAAGTTCTTGTTAGGAGACTGAAAAAAGAATTTGGCATTTTTATATTGAGTCTATATTGCTTTAAAATTTATATTGGGTAATTCTATAAAGGTATATTTTCATCAGGCTTCATATACTGTTAAATACATAATTCACTAGCATTTTCATAACTTTCACTGAAAATGAGCATCACTATTTTGTTTTCATAGCAGTTTGTATATTTATTGGAAACGTTCATAATGTATTCATGTTCCTTCCTTAAACTGATAGGACATAGAACTATGAAGAGTTAATATCAAAATCTGGCTATGCAAGCAATCAAAACTTAAACTGCCAATGCAAGCAAGAGAGATAATTCCCTCACACCCCCTGAGAAAAGTCAGGGCATATTCTATTTGTCTATTTATAATTCACTATTTGTTGTTTTATCATTCATTTAACCACTGTGCCCTGCTTCTCCTTTAATGTAGGGGATAAAATTCATTACAGAATATTCCATATTTATTTTTAAGAAAGCACTATACATTTTGATTAGCATTTGTTAATTTTAAAGATAATTGGTTTCATTTTGAATTGCATGAATGTATATAGTATGCTTTGATTATCTTCAATCCCCTGTTACTACATTCTTCTTTACTCTGTCACTATTCACCCACCTCTACCTCTAATACCTCCTGCTACTTTCATGTATTTTCTTAATTGTTCCCACTTTCTTTATTATTGTTACATACATACAAATACAGAAATTAAGCCTGCTGAGTTCATTTAGCTGTGTTTATAAGTATATGTGTTTAGGGTTGGCCATGTGGTATTGGATAACAATTTAGTGGGATTTTCCTGCGAAGACTAATTCTCCCTCTCAGTAGGCATTAAGCACCTGTAGTAATCCATCTAGGTCTGGGTCCTTGTGAAGTATCTCCCAACCTCACTTTGTGTGTCAACTGGTATTGTCTTTATTCAGATCTTGTTTAGGTGGCCATGTTTTTCAGATTTCATGTGCTCACCTTTCCTGTCATAAGACTCATTCTCGTGGGAGACATATTGATTCTTTGGCTCTCACTATCTTTCGGCATTTTCTTCAGCTATATTACCCAGAACTCATTGTTCTCTTGATGTCATCCATCTCTTCTGCCTTTTGCACTTTTTCTATCTCTTTTTCCAGAGAGTTTCCTAAACCCTGCAAGGAGTGATTTGATGGATACATCCCATTTAGGGCATATTTCTAAGAGTGTCCATTCTCTGCACATTGTCTGGAACTCTGTATTATCTGCTGTCGGAGGAAGCTTCTCTAATGATGGCTGAGCAAGGCAGTAAACAATGAGTATAGAGGAATATCACTAGCTGCCATTTTATTGTTATGTTTGGCAGTTCTACATTTCATATTTTCTCTTCCTGACTTAGATGACTACTTGCTTTTTTTTCTTCTTATTTCCATTAATATTTCCTTTGCATGGATCTCAGCTTCATTTAGCAATATCTTTTCAGACTATCTGAATATGTTCTTGCTCTCCAATATCTCCATTCTTACTACAGCCCTTATATTGCTATTAGAGTAATCTTTCTGAAAAGATTTTTAAAAACATCAATATGTATACAATGATATATGATGATATATACCCTAAACTTATATTACAGTTTTCTCATTCCTCCAAAATACCCTCTCACAATCATATCTTTTTCATGTATGTTGACTCAATAAACGAAGCTATTGCTCCTCAAATGTACATGGTTGGGGCCATCCACTCAGAGCATAGAAATCTTATCAGTAGTCAAATCATCAAGAAAGAATATTTCTCCATCCTATATAATGTATCTACTGCCAAGAGCTTCTCATTAAGTTGTAGGGCCAGGAGATCATCTACCCCATCTATGTAAGACATTTTCCTGGATTGATCTTGCAAAGATAACATCAATTGCTATGAATTTATGATGGTGATAACCACTTATTTTCTTTTGTATTTGTATACCGAAACTATTGTTTTTGATACCATTACTTGTTTATTCCTGCTGAGAATCATTAGCCACCTTCCATAATACAGTATCCACATATCCCAGCAGCCTTGCTGGGAAACAGTTTTCACAGTCTGTCTACAGCTTTAGGGGCAGCCCCCACTCCCATTGTTGAGTGACCCATATGGAAGCTAAGCTGCATGTTTTCTACATATGTGCCAGGAAACCAGCCTAGCCTGTGTATGCCTTTTGGTTAGTGGCTCAGTCTCTGAGAGCTACCAGGCTCCAGGTTTGTTAAATCTGTTTATCTTCCTGTGGAGTTTCTAACCCCTTCAGGGCCTTCAATCCTTTTTGCAACTCTTCCATAAGAGTCCCTATCCATTCAATGTTTGGTTGTGGGTATTTATATTTGTTTCAGTCAGCTGTTGGGTGGAGCCTCTGAGAGGACAGTTAGGTTAAACTCCTGTCTGCAAGCATATCAGAGTATCATTAATAGTGTCAGGGACTGGTGCTTGTCTATGGGGGTGTGTCTAAAGTTGGGACTGTTATTCATTAGCCATTCCTTCAGTCTATGCTCCATCTTTGTCCCTGCATTGCTTTTGGACAGGACAAATTTTGGATCAAAAGTTCTGTAAGTGGGTTGTTGTCCTTATCTTTCATGGGAGGTACTGGCTGGCCACAGGAGATGGCCTCTTTAGGTTCAATGCCCCCACTGTCTGGCAACTCTCTTAAGGTCACTGGCATTGATTTCTGGGAGCCTCCCCCATCCCTGGTCTCTGTGACTTCTTAGAGATTTCCCCCCATTCCTTTCCACTTTCCATAACTTCAGATTTCCTTTCAGTTTTCTGACTCTTAAGCCTTCTCTCCTGTATCTCTCCATACCTGACCCTTGCCCCCCAACTCAGCTCCCCCTTTCACAACATGTTCCCTCCCTCCATCAGCCTCCTATAACTATTTTAGTTCCCCTTCTAAGTGAGATTCAAACATCTTTGCTTGGGCCTTCCTTCTTGTTTTGCTTCTTTGGGTTTGTGGGGTATATCATGGATTTCTTGTATTTTATGTCTAATATCCACTCATCAGTGAGCACATACCATGCATGTTATTTTGGATCTAGGTTACCTCACTCAGGATGATATTTTCTAGTTCCAATCATTTGCCTACAAAATCCATGGTATCCTCCTTTTTTAATATCTGTATATTATTCCATTGTGTAAATTAACCACATTTTCTATATCCAATCTTCAGTTGAGGACATCCATTAATGAACCTGACTGTTTCTATAGAACTATGAAGATTTTGTCATTATTGTTCTGTAGTATGGCTTGAGATCATGTATGTTGACAGTTCCAGAAGGTCTTTTATTGTTTAGGTATCTATTCAAAGATGCAAAAATAAAACCACACACCTATTGACACTTGAGCTTTGACAAAGAATCAACATACTTTTTAATCTCTTGTTCTCTGCAGGCTTCATTGTCTCAAAATTCATCCTCAGAAGTTTCTGCTTCTCCAAAACAGGCATAGACATAACATTTCTCTCCTTTCTACATGTACATACCACACACAGACACACAAAAACACAAACAAAAACACAATCACCCACAAACACACAGACACAAACAAACATACATACAAACACATATACAAACACACACAGACACACACTTATAAAAATAGACCATAAATACTTAGTCACACATAAAAACACATTCAAATCCAGACAGCAACAAACACACAAATTCATAAATACTTACTGATACATACAAACATGCACACAAAAAGACCAACACACACACACACTCACAAACACATATGCACACAGACATGTTGTCAAGTTCAATGAAATGCTTTTCTCCTTTTGAGATATTAGTGTCAGATGATTCACATGAAGAATTGACTTTTTAGTGTGATGTTTTATGTGTTTTTAAGAAGCCTAGTATATTAGCACATATATACAATGTTAACCTTTTTACAGTTCATAATACATGACCTTTTACTTTTCTAGCCAATATTTCACATAACATTATTAAACATTGTAAATTCACCTATATATTTCTGTCACCTTTCAAGTTTTTCTTATAAATGTTTTTTTGTTTGAACACTTCTTGTTTACTAGTATATTTGAGGATAAGTAGTCTATTTTTTTATTTGTAGTGAAGTATCTTGCTTGCTTGTTACATGTATATGTAGTTGCCCACTTGTATAAAAATGTGTACAGCATATACAGGATGTTGATTATTGTGCAATGCCATTACTAAATAATATATAATATTACATATAATGTGTATTTTAAAATACAATTTAATAAAAAATATTATCATACTATGAGATTTAATGTCTAACTATATATTATACATTTTATACCTTTCTTCATTATATTTATTAAGTCCTGGACATGTTCCATGATGTACTATGTGTCCTTTTAGTTTACCAAACTGGCACCCCAGTTCTCAGCATTTGTCCTTTATATGTCAGCTTTTATTACATTAAACTAAATTTGTTTGTGTGGTAGACTATTATTGTGGTAGAATACAAGTATATTTCAATACATGGACCATATGTGCGTTGTCCCTCTTCTACATAAAGTTGGATTATAATACAAATATTTTACATAGTTTTTAACTACAGTTATTTTTGTTCCTCAATGCTTGATCTTCAATAGTACCAACAGAAATACCCAAGGTATCTACTATTTAGGGTTTTTGTTGTTGTTGTTGTTGTTGTGGAACTTGCTTGATGTTTGTCTAGATAAATATATCAATGCCACATAAACCTGCTCACAATAGATACATTTTTAAACTTTTCAGTAATGGGGCTTTCTTCATCTTATGACTAAAGAGTAAAAATGAAGGAAAAAAAGATGATTCTTATATTGTAACATTAAAAAATATCATCTCCTTAACAGAAACTGTGATCACAGCATAGAAAATGCTTTCCTTCTACATTGCTTGGCATATGGGACATGGAGCAGGAAACAAAATAAATAAGACTGGAATAGGGAGATGGCAGTCAGCAGAGCACTTGGTGAGCAAGTGTGAAGGCCTAAGTTAGGGTACCTAACAATTCATAAAAATAAAGAAGTGAGAAGTATCCTGGGGCTTTGCTTGCTAGCCAGTGTAGTCTAATTGGTGAACACTGTGTTCTGTGAGAAATTCTGTCTGAAAAAAATATGGTGACTGTGAGCATCATAAAAAGAAATGTTTTGGAAAATGGAGGATGGTAGGATGCAGATGACATGAAAGCAGAAGGAATGGATGCAGAGTGAGGTTTAGAGGATAGGGAAGAATCTAGAAAAATAAAATTAAGAAAAGATTTTCTTTGAAAACTTTAGAATGACACTTAGTATCATGTATGTTCATTAATTTTAATTAAAATAAAAATAAGTAATCCCATGTACAATAGACGAAGAGCAACCTCCTATGTTAACCTTTGAACTTCACCCATATCCATAGTCATGTGAGCATGGATCCACACAGAGTTGAATACACATGAACATGTATACACACATACAACACACATACACACACACACACACACACACACACACACACACACTAACACATACTGGTGAGCAAATGCACGGAATGGGACAAAATATTTATCAAGCACATATCTGCTAAGTATTGATGTCTGAACCTCATATTTTCATTGAAATTCTTACACTAAAGGGGCTATGTTACACATCAAGTACAAATTCAGTAAGGGTTATATAAACATCTTTATCTTTTAAAAAAAGTATTTAAAACGTGCCAGAAACTTTTTTAAATGTTTCTCTTTGCTTTTCTTTCCTTCCTTCCTTCCTTTCTTCCTTCCTTCCTTCCTTCCTTCTTTCTATCTATCTTTCTTTCTTTCTTTACTGATTATTTTATTTACTTACATTTAACATATTATCCCATTCCTAGTTCCCCTCTACAAACCCCCTCCCCCTCCCCTAACTCTTATAATTCATTAGCCAAATAATCAAAAGTTGTTTAATAGAAATTGCTCTGTCAAGTTATACAAATGACACACAATGTGATCAACATCACTAACCATCAAGAAAAGCAAGTGAGAATGAGAATAAGGTAGGAAGACAGGACCTCATACCTAATCATGTTGCCACTGTCAAATGTATTGTAAAGGATGTGGAGAACACCATGCATTATGGTAGAAATACAAAATTGCACAGTAACTCTGGAGCATTGTATGTCATTTTCCCAAAAATTAAAAACATAGATCTATCATATTGTTCAGAAGTTCTACTTCTGTATATGTTTTCAAAGGTTTTGAAATTGTTGTTTGATAAATTACCTATATTAATATTAGCATTAAAACATTACTAATGTTGAGCAAGAGAGGGTGAACCTTAATAGTTAATGTACTATGTTTTTTTAAAATTTGCTTGATTGGTTAATGGTCATTTTATATTTCCAATATCATCAAATTTATGTATTAAAATTTGTAGAGGTTTTGATATAACAATGACTCAAACAAAGCTCTTCAAAAACAATGAAAGGAATATCTTAAAAATGTAAACATAGGTGAAATTTGATGTATGTACAATTACTTGTTAGTGTATTGTATTGTATTGTATTGTATTGTATTGTATTGTATTGTATTGTGTTGTATTGTATTGTAATGTTTAGATTTTTCTTTTACTATGTGGATGTAGTATTTTGTGAAGAATAATGGCATTGGACCTGGCAAGAATAAAGCATAAACACTTTTTTGTTTATCATGTTATCATGTTATCAGGTGACATGAAAGCAGAAAGAATGGATGCAGAGGGAGGTTTAGAGGATAACGAAGAATCTAGAAAAAGGAAATTAAGAAAAGTTTTTCTTTGAAAACTTTATAGATAGTCCATTTTGAAATTCAATGTAAAATCACTATAGCAAAGAACAAACAAAAACAAAACAAAACAAAACAAAACAAATAAACCATGTCTTTCATGCTGTTAATTTTTCTCCTTGACATCGCTCAGGGAACCATACTGGAAGAAGACACAGAAAGAGTCTCAGAGCCAGAGAGGATGCAGGACATTAAAACAACTGAACAAAGCTCATAAGAACTCAGAAATTGAGCAGCATGCACATGCACAGGGCTAACATGAATGGGTCTGCTTCAGGTCCTTTGTGCATATATTATGGCTTCCAGTATACTCATTTATGGGATTCCTATGTGTTTCAATGAGTGGGTCTCTGGTTCTTGTGCCTACAGTTGGGCTCATTTTCTTCTTTGGTTTACCCCTTGTCCAACTTTGATGTGATGTTTTCTTGCTATCATATTATATTTTATTGTGTTCTGTTTTGTGTTATCTCTTAGAAGCCTGTTATGTTTTAATGAGAGACAGAAGGGAGTGGATCCAGATGGGAGGGGAGGAACTGGGAGGGGGTAACCATAAGCAGGATATATTGTGTGAATAAGGAAATCTATTTTCAACAAAACACAAAACTATATTTTCTTTAAACAGAAACTATGAATGCCTCATAATCCTGAGCAATATTTTTGTGTTACAGTCTGACAATTGGCCTTCTGAAAGCAAGGATTTGCTGAAGGAAACTATATATGAGAAGGTGGTCCATGTACCTTAATTCTGTTTTCTGCTTATTCTGAGTCCCCACTACAGTCAGGTGGAGACATTCGCTCAAATTGGGAAGAATGAATTTGGATTAAAGTGACTGACCTCACACTAATCTTAGACCTGGCATATTAAATTCACTTTTGTCCACATTGAAACTGATGAAATACTAGAGCTTTTGCTCCTCATTGACAACAGGGAACTTTCAATATTAATTTATCAAAGTCTTATAGTTTGAATTTATTACAATGATCCATGTATAGTCAATGGAGCAATATTATCCCAGTCAGAAGAGGGAGTATTGTTTATTTAGAGGGAAAAAAAGAGACATTCTTATGGAGTAGCTAAGAAATAACTCAATAATTAAAAAAGAACATGAATCTTACTTTTCCAATCACTTGATTATAGTATTAGTAGATTTTAAAATGGACTGTAGCAAGACCTTCATTAGTTTCAGATGTTGTTAATGTGTGTGTTTTCTGATTTTCAATTCTGTTTCAATAAAATTATATTTAATTTCTTCCTATTCTTTCTCTCTAGCATCTTGATCATAAATATTCCACATTAAGATAATACTCCCTGACAAAAATTTCTGGGTCTGATTACATAACAAATGAATTTAAATAAACATAAAACCTTAGACACTAAAAATCAGATTAAGATTTAGCGGTCAGATGAGTTCATTTTGTGCAAAACAATTTTACAGAACACATAGTTACATGAAAATAGGCTTTAAAGTGTGTGTGTGTGTGTGTGTGTGTGTGTGTGTGTGTAATGAACTTTGAACAGAACTGTATAAGGTTACATGAGATATACATTATCCACTACAGTAATCTTTTCACTTTTGTTTAGATGAAAATAACTAGGATTAGTGTCAGTTTCAGAGTATTTCCCTCTCATGATGAAAATCATCCTCAATTTGTGTGTGTGTGTGTGTGTGTGTGTGTGTGTGTGTATGTCTGTATGTATGTGTGTGTTTACGTGTGTGCACACGTGCGTGTGCGCACATGTCTTCCATATACATATGTGGAACAATTTTGAGCATCTTCCTACTTAATGTAAAAGAAGTCTACCTATACTTAAATTAAGTTTACCAGTACTTAAGTTCTAACAAAATGAAAATAGTTGAATAGTTTGGAGCTAACAAATTCAAGATTTAAACTTCCTATGCTGAATGAATGGGTTTTAACTTAAAATATAAATATATTCAGGATCCTTTTAGCCTGTGAAGTAACTTACTTTGGCTGCCATAGAGCATTTTCTTATCACTATGTTCAAGTGTTTTCTTCATTGCAGTGCAGGCTGCTGGGTTTTTTTCTTTGCTAGTGTAAATAGTAACTGCTGAGCTGTCACCTTGGTGTTGGCAGAGTGATCAATCACAGAGAGGGTTCTTCCCCTATTTGGTGACAGGACACATATCTCTGAATGCATATTGTTTTGAAAATGTTAGAGTCTGACCTCTAGAATACCAGAAATATTCTAATGAAGGTTCCTGTATTCTTCTCCGTTTTCTTTCACTTCCTGTGGCCCAAAGAAAACACATGGATCATAGAAAGCAGCAGCCTAAATCCCCCGTTTTGAAGACAGGAAAAGACATAACTGATTTTGTAATCAAATACTAAACAGGGTCAGTACTTTATCTGTTTTTGGGGGGGTATTATAATTTTGTTAATCTGTACCTTTATGTCTACCACTAAATTTTTGTTATTATAATCACATATTTAGTCTCAGATTCGCTGATGAAAATAATTACCTTTACATGTGATTTTTATATTATGTCTATGAAATGCACACCTTACGATATCTATCCTGCTCTAACCTTCTCTATTCTTTCCTCAAACAACCAATCGTTCCTCAAATCAATGGTTAAATGACACTCTTCAGTGTGAAATGTTCCTCAAGTCACTGTGAACCATTGTTTGACATTAGTATTTACATAGAACACAATGAATACTCTTCAACTATTATGATCATTTCAATTTATACCCACCAATTGATGCCTCTTGAATTAATTTCATGGGCAAACATATTATATTCTTTTTGATATCGTATTGTCCCATGCCAAGGATCGAAATGAAGTTGGTAGTATTTAGCAATAGATAATGAATACATTTGAATATATCTTATTTTTACAATTAGTAAGTATAACATAGAAATTTAGAGAAAGAACTTGGAATTGGACCCTCCCATATTTAAACCATAGCCCTCCTACATATCTGCTTTATGATCTTAGACAAGTTTTTCTTGGTATATGTGCTTATTCTTATGTGAAACATACATTTTATTAAAAATGTCTAATGGAGATATTGAGATGGTTTGAAGAAGACTAGATACTACACATCATAATGTGCTTGAGATATGCTAAATGCTCATAAATTTGTCTGTTTGTTTTTACATACCTTTATCCAGTTAATAACACCAAACATCTATGTAAAATGATATTGGAAAGAAGTGGATTTATTTTTGCCATCAAGTTGAAGACCCAATCTACATTAGAGAAAAAACACATCCAGGACAGATTCATGGCACATGTAACCTTTCAATCCATGTAAAAGTAAGATTTTTACATTAATGTTCAAGTAAAAAATAAACCTGAGATCCATCATATTTGGTCTTTGCAATTATAGAAGGATGGGAAGAGTTGGCAAAAAAAAAAAAGAAAACTTGCATAAAATATCTAACCACATTTCTTGGTCAATTTCAAAATAAATTGCTATATATTATGCCTGAGAGCATTTTGTTTTCAATAGTTTTTCTGCAGCAGTATTTTCTTTATATATGCACACACCCGTAGATAATTGCAGGTTAACAGCTTATAGAGGAGGACACCATGAATCACAAAACCAAGAAGAAGCCTCTTGTTACATTAAAAAATTGAAGACTGTCTTGTCTTGTTGATCAAACTATAATTAAACTTTACATTTTTTGCAGGATTACTCAGCAAATGGTCTCTTTTTTATAGAATTATTGTCCTTGAAGATAGGTTATTACAAAAAGCAAATCCTGGTTTTCCACAGCAGATAACTTTCCTGAGATTGGTTGTTAAATCTCTACATGTCATCTTTGTTCTGTTTTAGATTCTACTTTTAAAGGGTAAAAAAAAATCTGCAAATTATTTAATGCAGCCATAGCTGCATTCTGAAAATGTTGCCTACCTAGTTAATGAAAACAATCTTCAAAAAAGGTAGCTAGGGTTTTGGGGCGACATAAGACAAGAATACCCAGAAAATTATCCAATAAAACTTAATGAATTTTGCACCCTAGACATCAAAATATAAAGCATCTAAAAATTCATGTTAGTAGAGAAAAACAATCTAAAGAAAACAACCAAGGGCACAGTAAAATTTGAATGAACTTCAATATGAATTCTGCACAGAAAGAGTATAGGTTATTATTTCTCAGCATGTATATATGTGTTACTGTTTTACTTTGAAGGACTTTGTGACATTCACAGAAGATGTTTAGTTTTCAAGTATCAAGTTTATTATTTACTTTTGCTTAGGAACCACATACACTTACTCTCTCCTAAACAAAATGAACCAGTTAGCAATTTAAAGTTCTTTGTTTCTATGAGACAGCAGGAGAGAATGTGGTAACCTAGGACTGGGTATATCAGGACAGCAGGGAAGTATTGTAGAAGTGTCTTCTGAAAACATCTGGAATGCAGGAAAATAGAAAAAGGATATATTTTATATCCAATAAATATTGGTTGAGTGAATGAACATTTATCTAATTAGAGAAGCCATTATAATACATTTGCATAGAGATGATATTAGAGATAGAAGCACCAATAATTCAATTATGTAAATGTGCTAATGAATTTCTTCTATTTATTTTGGTCCAGTTCTTTCCACTTCAAGTAAAATAATTCATCAAAAAATTTTATGAGGATTCTCCCAAAATTTAACTTCTTCCTTTATCACTTCTGTTTTCTTATTTATTTCTATAATCTTTCCTATCACAATTACTTCATAATGCCTCCAATCTACCTCAGATATTTCAATTAAAAATGCATCTTCATTTCAGTCTATTTTTGGAGTTTCAAAAAATACACCTTCTGAGATCCCCCTGTGTCAGGTGATGATATATTTCTGTGCTGTTCCAGAAAAATGGAGAATTATTAATATCTTATGGAACTTTGATATGTGTAGAATAACCTTTATGGTGTGTGTTGCAAAGCTGTATTTAAAGGATGTCTCCAAGGAGGGAATTACCTAATAGGTATTATGGTATAATAGGTAATATTAATGATTGTAATATATGTGAGTTCAAAACTATGTCTTCCATTATTTCTATTTCCTATTACCAAATAGGTACTAGCTACTAAGGAAATGGTATATAGAAAAGCCAAGTGGTAGTATTGAGTTATCTATCTATCTATCTATCTATCTATCTATCTATCTATCTATTTATCCTTGCACCGAAGTTGGGGTCTCGAATCCATGGACATGGTGATATTAGCTAATTGTTCTACCATTGAACAAGCACATAAAGGAACAGAGAGCCTTAGGGGACAAAAGAAGACTTTCAATGAAATAGTATTACTTTAATCACTGATGGATATTTAAGAATTTTAATATATTTATTTTTTTACTTACGAAATTTGAAAGAAAATCTATTTAGTGATCTATGCTTCTGCCTAATTATTGGGAACTCAACAAAATCCATAATGATGGCATTGATTATTAACCTTAAAAACAGAGTTATTAACTGAACCCAAAAATATGTGAACACACAAAATGTGTTGACTTATTTAGATTCAGGTATTCACTCTTCAAATATGCAGATAGCTTTTGTATTATAAATGAATAAATATGTTCTACTATATTTTAAATAATTACAGCGGACAGTAGATAATAAAATGTAATAGATTTTTCAAAATTATATTTATCACCCAAGTATTTAACATTATTTTCATACAATTATACATTATTTCATGATACCATTTTGTAATTAGATTTCTATTTAATAGTATAAATGAAACTTAATTTATTTTCTCTCAGTTTTGGCAAATACATTATTTTTTCTACATAGCATCAATTCAAGCAAAGAATACTTTTTACTTAATACTTAAAGTAGTGAGGGAAGCTCCTGATCTACAGAGAGCCCCATGGTTAGACAGAGCCCTGTGGTCCTCCACAATCTTGGCAGGAGCAGCTCAAGCAGACAGAGCCCTGCAGACAGAGAGCACCACTGTCTAGGTTCCAGCAGTCCAGCCAGGGAAGCTGTGGTCCTGCAGGAAATCCTGCAGCCAGACAGAGCCCCAAGACCTGCCACCATCTTGGAGCTGTTAGTCTAACCAGTTCAACCAGGGAAGCTCCTGATCTACAGAGAGTCCTTTGGTTAGACAGAGTCCCGCAGTCCGCCACAATCTTGGCAGGAGCAGCTCAACCATAATAAGCCCTGTGGACTGACAACACCACTGTCTAGGCTCCAGCAGTCAAGCCACAGAAGGTCCAGTTCTGCAGGGAATCCCTTGGCTAGACAGAGCCCAGAGACCTGCCACCATCTTGGAGCTGGCAGCCTAACCAGGCAAACCAGGAGGAGACAGTGGAGGCCAGTTATGCATTCAGCAGCAAGCCAGGAGGAGACTTGAGTCCGACCCAGCAGAGCTGAGGAGGTAATTCGGAGCCCAGCGGCAGAAACCTTCTGGTTTCTGCCTTGGGAGCTTGGATGCCCTCTGCGACAGCATCTCCAAACACCAGGCTCACAGGAGCTTCAAACACCAACCAGAAACAACAAGACCAACTAACTTCAATGATAAACAGATGACAAAAGGCAAACATAGGAACTTTACTAACAGAAACTAAAGGCAATATGGCAGCATCTGAACCCAATTCTCCAACCACAGAAAGTCCTGGATACACCAACACACCAGAAAAACAAGATTTGGATTTAAAACCACTGGTCATGATGCTGCTAGAGGAACACAAAAAAGACATAAACAAGCCGGGCGTGGTGGCGCACGCCTGTAATCCCAGCACTTGGGAGGTAGAGGCAGGTGGATCTCTGAGTTCGAGGCCAGCCTGGTCTACAGAGTGAGTTCCAGGACAGCCAGGACTACACAGAGAAACCCTGTCTCGAAAAACCAAAAAAAAAAAAAAAAAAAAGACATAAACAAATCTCTTAAAGAAATGCAGGGGAACATGAATAGGTTGGAAACCCTTACAATGGAAACAAAAAAAAATTACTTAAAGAATTCCAGGAGAATATGGGTCAAGAGACAGAAGCCAATAAAGAGGAAATGAAAACCTCACTTAAAGAAATGCAGGAGAAATTGAGTCATTAGGAAGAAGTCATGAAAGAGGAAACACAAAAATCTCTTAAAGAAGTGCAGGAAAACACAAACAAACAAATGAGGGAACTGAGCAAAACCATCCAAGATCTGAACACGAGGTATAAACAACTAAGAAATCACAAAGGGAGACAACTTTGGAGATAGAAAACCTAGGGAAGAAATCAGGGGTCATAGATGCAAATATTAACAACAGAATACAAGAGATAGAAGTAAGAAACACAGATGCTGAAGATACCATAGAAACCATTGACTCCACAGTCAAAGGAAATGCAAAATGCAAAAGGCTTGCACCCAAAACATCCAGGAAATCCAGAACACAATGAGAAGACCAAACCTAAGGATTATAGGTATAGTTGAGAGTGAAGATCTACAACTTTAAGGGCCAGCAAATATCTTCAACAAAATTATGGAAGAAAACTTCCCTAACCTAAAGAGAGAGATGTCCAAGAATATACAAGAAGCCTACAGAACTCCAAACAGACTGGACCAGAACAGAAATACCTCCTATTATATAGTAATCAAAACCCCAAACATACTAAACAAAGAAAGAATATTAAAGGCAGAAAGAGAAAAAGGCTAAGTAACATATAAAGGAAGTCCTTTCAGAATCACACCAGACTTCTTACCAGAGACCACGAAAGCTAGAAGATCCTGGGCAGACCTCATGCAGACCCTAAGAGAACACAAATGTCAGCCAAGACTACTGTACCCAGCAAAGCTCTCAATCAACATAGATGAAGAAACCAAAATATTCCACGACAAAACCAAAATTACACAATATCTTTCCACAAACCCATCCCTACAAAGGATAATAGGAGGAAAACTCCAATACAAGGAGGGAAATTACACCCTGGAAAAAGCAATAGTAACGTTCTCCCACCAAACTCAAAAGAAGATTACCACTCAAAAACAAAAATAACATCAAAAATGACAGGAAGAAATAATCACTATTCCTTAATGTCTCTTAACAGCAAAGGACTCAATTCCACAGTAAAAAGACAGACTAACAAACTTGATACGGAATCAGGACCCTACATTTTGCTGCATACAGGAAACAAACCTCAGGGTCAAAGACAAATACTACCTAAGAGTAAAAGGCTGGAAAACAATTTTACAAGAAAATGGTATCAGGAAATGAACTAGAATAGCCATTCTAATATCAGATAAAATTGACTTTCAATCTAGAGTCATCAAGAAAGACAAAGAAGGTCACTTCTTGCTGGTCAAGGGAAAAATCCACCAAGAACAACTCATGATTCTGAACATCTATGCTCCAAATGCAAGGGTACCCTCATTTGTAAAAGAAACTTTACTAAAACTCAAAGCACACATTGCTCCTAACACAATAATTTTGGGGGACCTCAACACTCCACTGTACTCAATGGACCAATCAGGAAACCAGAAACTAAACAGGCACACAGTGAAACTTATTGAAGCTTTGTACCAAATGGATTTAACAGATATGTACATATAGAACATTTCATCCTAAAGACAAAGAATGTACCTTTTTCTCAGGAACTCATGGTACCTTCTCCAAAATTGACCATAAAATTGGTCACAAGACATACCTCAACAAATATAGGAAGATCAAACTAATCCCATGCCTCCTATTGGATCACCATGGAGTAAGAGTGGTCTTCAATAGCAACAAAAACAACAGAAAGTCCATATACACATGGAGGCTGAACAATATTCTACTCAATGATAGCTTAGTAAAGGAAGAAAGAAAGAAAGAAATCAAAGACTTTTTAGAATTTAATGAAAATGAAGGCACAACATACACAAATCTATGGAACACAATGAAAGCAGTGCTAAGAGGAAAACTCATAGCCCTGAGTGCCTGCAAAAAGAAACAGGAGAGAGCATATACTAGCAACTTAGTGGCACACCTGAAAGCTCTGGAACAAAAAGAAGCTAATTCACCCAGGAGGAGTAGATGACAGGAAATCATCAAACTCAGGACTGAAATCAATCAAGTTGAGACAAAGAGAACCATACAAAGAATCAACAAAACCAGGAGCTGGTTCTTTGAGAAAATTAACAAGATAGATAAACCTTTAGCCAGACTAACCAAAGGGCACAGAGACAGTATCCATATTAACAAAATTAGAAATGAAAATGGAGACATAACAATGGAAACTGAGGAAATTAAAAAAAAATCATCAGATCCTACTACAAAAGCCTATACACAACACAACTGGAGAATCTGGAGGAAATGGACAATTTCCTAGACAGATACCAAATAACAAATTTAATCAAGGTAAAATAGATAGTCTAAACAGTACCATAACCCCCCCAAAAATAGAAGTGGTCATAGAAAGTCTTCCAACCAAAAAAAAAAAAAAAAAGCACAGGACCAGACAGACGGTTTTAATGCAGAAATCTATCAGACCTTCAAAGAAGACCTAATACCAATACTCCTCAAACTATTCCACAAAATAGAAACAGAAGGAACACTAGCCAACTCATTCCACGAAGCCCCAATTATGCTGATACCAAAACCACACAAAGATTGAACTAAGAAAGAGAACTTCAGACCAATTTCCCTATGAACATTGATGCAAAAAATACTCAATAAAAGTCTTGCCAACCAAATCCAAGAACACATCAAAATGATCATTCACCAAGATCATGTTGGTTTCATCCCAGGGATGCAGGGAAGGTTCAATATACAGAAATCCATCAATGTAATCCACTACATAAACAAGCTCAAAGAAAAAAAAAACATATGGTCATCTCATTAGCTGCTGAAAAAGCATTTGACAAAATTCAGCATCCTGTCATGATAAAAGTCTTGGAAAGAACAGTAATTCAAGGCCCATACCTAAACATAGTAAAAACACTTTATAGCAGACCAGTAGCCAACATCAAAGTAAATGGAGAGAAACTTGAAGCAATCCAACTAAAATCAAGGACTAGACAAGGCTGCCCCCTCTCACCATATCTTTTCAATATAGTAATGGAGGTACTAGCTAGAGCAATTAGACAACATAAGGAAGTCAAAGGGATACAAATTTGAAAGGAAGAAGTCAAACTATCACTATTCACAGATGATATGATAGTATACTTAAATGATCCAAAAAACTCCACCAGATAACTCCTACAGCTGATAAACAACCTCAGCAAAGTGGCTGGTTATAAAAATCAACTCAAGCAAATCAGTAGCCTTCCTGAGAAAGAAATTAGGGAAATGAAACCCTTCACAATAGCCACAAACAATATAAAGTATATTGGTGTGACTCTAACAAAACAAGTGAAAGATTTGTATGACAAGATCTTCAGGTTTCTGAGGAAGGAAATGGAAGAAGACCTCAGAAAATTGAAAAATCTTCCATGCTTGTGGGTTGGCAGGATTAATATAGTTAAAATGGCAGTCTTGCTGAAAGCAATATAAAGATTTAATGCAATCCCCATCAAAATCCCAACTCAGTTCTCCATACAGTTAGAAAGAGCAATTCTCAAATTCATCTGGGATAACAAGAAACCCAGAATAGCTAAAACTATGATTAACAGTAAAAGAACTTCTGGGGGAATCAGTATCCTGGACCTCAAGCAATGCTACAGAGCATTAGTGTTAAAAACTGCATAGTATTGGTACAGTGACAGGGAGGTGGATCAATGGAATAGGATTGAAGACCCAGAATTGAACCCATGCATCTATGGCCAATTGATCTTCGACAATGGAGCTTAAAACATCCAGTGGAACAAAGATAGCCTTTTCAACAAATGGTGCTGGCTCAACTGGAGGTCAGCATGCAGAAGAATGAGAATTGATCCACTCTTATTTGGATCTGGAAATGCTAATCCATCAGTATAGGAGAATACCAGAACAGGGAAGTGGGAAGGGGAGGAAGGGGGGACAGGGGGATGAAAAAGGGGATATGGGACCTTTGTGGGGCAGGGAACCAGGAAAAGGGAAATGAAGTGCAAATAAAGAATATGTCCAATGAAAAATGTAAATAAATAAATAAATAAACATAAGACAAAAAATACTTATATTAGTAATCACCATTAGCATATCAGTTAGCTGCTCCTGCATCTTACATCACATCATTAATCTGCAAAGAATGATAGTTTTCATTCAGTATTTAGCATTCATAATTTTAGATTCTATTTAATTGATCCATTCTCTTTTTAGATTCTGCACATATATTAACTGAAAGAGGACATCTGATTTCAAAATACTATCCTGTTGTGATATTTCATTTTTAACATAAAATTTGAAGTGTAATTCTTGGATTTTATGTTGCTATTAATTTTCTATGATTTGAGACTGATTAAACTTTAAAATTTCAAATAATTCTGATGTATTTACATATCAATTGATTTTTCCATGAGTAGATCAAATCAAGTAGATATCATAGAAACTGTACAGGTACTCTGTTTTTCCATAGTAGGATAGGTAAAATCCTATGTACATTTCCAGTATGTTTAATGATTTTTGCCGGTGTATTTATGTATAAAGAATTTTAAATCTAAAACAAGGTAACATTTTCACCTATTTTCAAATTTATTCTTTCTACAAGTGATAACATTATATATTATGTACTAACAACTGGAGAGTAATTAAAGAAACAAAAATATTTTATATTACCAGACATCCTATTGAATAGAAAAATATGTAGAAGACTGGTAACATTTAAATTATTACCACAATTTGATGTTTATTAGGCACTGCTTCTGATAATGCTTTGCTCATAAAGCAGAATATTTTTTCTGATTGAAACAATTTTAAGAATACTGCTTCTGGTGGAATGTGCCTTAATTCCAGTACTGAAGACATTAAGGCAGAGGGACTATGAGTTTGAGATCAGTCTGAGCTGTTGCATATCAAGGTTCTATAAAACTAGTAAATATAAACACAATGAACAAAAGCAAAAATAATATTCATTCTATTCTAGAGTTGGATATAATTTACTAAAGTAAAGTTGATTCTTCATACTTATTAGGAGAGAATGATTTAAATGTAAAAGCAAATAGAGGGAAAATTATTATTTCTTTTGTGTTAGTTGCCAGTTTCCTACTGTTGGGATTGAACACAGGTATTTATATATCTGGGAATGCTATATAGGCTTCATTGCAAATTTAAGACCAGTTTTTAAACTATATTTAAAAATCTTCCTTTAAGTACACTTGGTTGCAGTGAAAAGAAATAGGAAGATACCAGCCCCAGATGCTTGGCTATTTGATGTTAGGCTACTCTTTGTAATTTAAATTTACATGAAATGATGAAATTCACTTCTGCATGAGTAGTCCTTAGATAAACAGCAACCCATACATTGGGCCAGTTTATGTTCTTGTTAAAAGTTTGTATCACTGTTGTGATTTATTAAGTTATGTATTTAAGTTAGGTATGATGAAGGATACTCATGTTTCAATTAAAAAAGGAAGGATTATGTTAACATCTATGTTCCAGAGGTAATGGGTAGCACTCCTTACACCCTTAAATGGACAAGGGGAATATATGAATAACATAGATAGAATCCAAATCCAAACAATGTCTAGTGAGCTGTAGAGAAAGAGGGGCACTTTTATGGAGATCAAGTTGTTATACCTATAATTTTCTCATGACAGCATCATATTAAATCATCTGAAAGAGCGTATACTATGCATTGGCACTTGGAATTTCCTACCTACTTCACGAGATTTAGAGCAGAAGTAAACAGGTCAAATATCTCATTATGTAGTATTTTGTCTTATGGTTTCTACTACTGTGATAAAGCACCATGACAAAAAATCAACATGAGAAGCAAAGAGTTTATTTTGAATTACACTTCCAGGTAATAGTCAGTTATTGAGGGATGTAAACTCAGAAATTCAAGCAGGACAGGGACTAGGAGACAAGAATTGAGACAGAAGCTAAGGACTATCAGCCCAGGAGTGGCACCAACCACAGTGGGTTGGGTACTCCCATGTCAAAGACTAATTAACGACATGCACTACAGATTTGCCTATAGTCCAGTCTTATGGGGTATTTTCTCAATTGAGGTTCCCTCTTCTCAGATAATCCGTAGCTTATGTCAAATCTACTTAGAACACAAATGTGAACTGAGTAGAGACTGTTTTAAAACATGACAAGAAAACAACATACATATGAATGAGAACAATGACAATCATTGGTATAAGATGTGTGAAGGTATGCTGATCAATCAATTCACTGTTTTCGTTTTAATTGTCAGATTTTTGCTTCAACTGATAAAAGTTGACAATTTAAAGGTTTTATTGTCATTTCACCTCTTTGCTCTTTACTGGAAGACAACAATTTAAAAATTACACAAGAAATTTTATTTTTTCTCCATAACAGAACTTGATGGTTGGTACAATTTTTTTTTATTTTTTATTTTCTATATTCTATGTTTACATTCCAAAGGCTTTCCCCTTTCCCAGTTCCCCCCTCCCTATGTCCCATAGTTCCTCTCCCCCCCAACTATTCCCCAATCATTCCCCCTCCCCCCACAGTTTCTCTACAAAACTGGATCCAATCTTTCCAGGCCCAGGGTCCTCTCCTTTCTTCTTGGGAATCATTTGACTTGCTAATTGTGCCTTGAGTATTTAGGGCTTCTGGGCTCATTAATATCCACTTATCAGTGATTGCATTTCATGTGTATTCTTTTGTGATTGGGTTAGCTCACTCAGGATGATATTTTCCAGGTCTAACCATTTACCTCCAAATTGCATGAATTCATTATTTTTAATTGCTGAGTAGTATTCCATTGTATAAATATACCATATTTTCTGTATCCATTCCTCCTTTGAGGGATATTTGGGCTCCTTCCAATTTCTGGCTATTATTTTAAACTTGAAATTAAAAATAAAACAAAAGTAAACTGTTCACTTGTATTTTTTTTCTCCAAAATAAACTCCTAATTTTTGGAGAAATTTTCTTCCAATGCTTCTAGCATTCCCAGGACTACTATATCTTTATACAGAGAATGTCAAAATTATTGCTGTCATTCTTTCTCCCTGAAAGAACTTTTCCTTTTACACAATAGAGAACATATTTGCTGCTTCCTTTTCCCTTTTTATTGTTTTAATGGAACTGACTTGAACAGAATTAATTAAATAACAAATGTCAGTTTCTAATATACCATATTCTTTTATAGATAAATAGATCTTTTCATATATTCTGTTTTTTACTAATTTATTAATTTTTAATTTTAGTAAATTCTGGTCAAACATATCTTCTAAACATCAGGCTGAGGACATTGTTAACCAGGGCAAATAAAACACTATTAAGATTCAGAATACTAGAGCCTATGATTTTCAATGATTACTTACCACTAAAAGACACCTGTTAGAGAATATGAGGGAACCATGTCCATTAATGGAAATATAGTCAGTGCAAGAGGCATTCTGTATACAGAGTAATGCTCAGTTTGGCTATAGCACTATGTGGACCACAGGAACTAGTAAGATAGTTAATAGCCCTAAACACTAGCTAAAGAATCCCCTAGGCAAATATTTGTGCAAATAAGTCATCCATGTTTCAAAGGTTAGACTGTAAGATCCGAAAGAAAAACCGGGGTACTTCTGTACCCCCATGCCTCAGAAACCGGCACCCCAAACACTCACGAGAGACAGACCTGATGCAATTTCGCAAGAGGGTTTTAATTTCCAGAGCTCTGGGGGGTTACTGTCTCCCCAGCAAGGTAAAGATGTAAGCCCGCCCAAGCTGGCTTGCCTTGGTCTTTTATAGACTTATAACAGAACCCGCCTACCACAAGCTTCTAAGCCAATCAGTTCAAACCATCCGAACCTGAGCTCTCTGACAACCTATCACCTTCTCACAGAGGCCGGAAGAACTAGTTAAGTCATATCCGCTTACGTGGCCGCCATGCAGTGTCGCGCGCGCCCACCCTCCCCCACTAGCCTTGCGGATTCAAGTGCCCCCCACATGCCCAGGCATGGGGGATTCCTAGCTTATAACCTTATCCTTTCAAGACTAGTCCAAACATGAAGCAACACTGGTTGATGAAGATGGAAGAAACAGAAATAAAGATAGGACATTTGAAAGGATGTCACCAGTTCCTCAGAATGTTCCATAAAACATCTGTTAATGCTTATCCCATTGCTTGTGGAGTCCTGCTTGCTGCAGACCAAACCCTCGAGGTATTGCAGTCACGGGAAACCAGGATTCCTTGGCCCAGGAGATACTGATTCAGTGAATAATGACACACAGACACCAAGATCAGTTACATTCTGAGTGTTTATTTTTTCTCTTAGTCAGGGTTTTGAGCACGAGGTTTTGACATTTACATATTAAAAGATGTATCTACCCAAGCAGGCACAAGAGAAAATTAGCATAACCATATGGCACAAGGAAATGTAAAATCAACCAGGGAAAACTTTTCCCGTGTAACAAATTTCAAGGCTCAAACACAGACAATATCAGTCTTAATCTAAATGAGTCTCTATGAATAAACTTTATCTGACACTTAGCTTTTGTCTGTAAAACCTGAAGTTTCCTATATTTTGTATGAAGTAGGCAAGCCAAATTTCAATGCTTTCCTAAGTTCCACATAGCCTCATTAATATTTCATAAGTTAGAACTGAAACATGAACTACATCTGAATAAGCCAAGAATGTTGTTTTGGCCAGAAACTCCCTAGATGGGGTCTGCAAGACAAAAGGCAGTTCCTGTAAGCTTCCATCAAGGAAGTTCTTAGCTTTGCACTTACTCAAATGTAAATTTAACTTGCCCAACACCCACTGGTGCAGCTAGGACATTGAAACAAGTTTCCTCAGATGTAAATATCTTCTAACATGAGCCTTTTGTCTAAGACTAGGCCTAACAATCCAGTTTTGTAGAGAAACCGTGGGGGGAGGGGGAATGACTTGGGAATAATTGGGGGGGAGAAGAATTATGGGACATAGGGAGGGGGGGACTGGGAAAGGGGAAAGCCTTTGGAATGTAAACATAGAATATAGAAAATAAAAAAAAAAAAAAAAAAAGACTAGGCCTAACAGCCACATGTCCTGCAAGGGCTTTGTATCAAATAACAAAAGAACCCGTACTTTTAGGATTCCTGGAAAACTACTCATTGTTTCATATTTCCATTGAGATCTCCTTTTTAATCTTGGGGGGTAAATGTGACTAAAGCAAAGTGTTATCATTCTAGGAAAAGAGGTTTCTGGCCAGTAATATTACTTCAAAGAATGGGTTACAATTTACTCTCTCAAATTTATGTGATCTCAGCTACCAGAAAAAAAGAAATTTAGAAGGGAAATAAGTTGCCAAATGAAAAATTGCAGCTTCTATGTTGGGAGAACTCCGCAGGCCCCAAGAGGCATTTTTCTGCCTCAGTCTGCAGAACATTGTCTTACAGAATCTATTGGGGCAACCTTGGCACTGCTATTCAAGTCATGGATATATCTAGGACTTTCTTTTGGGATCTTAGTTCATAGGTACTTACTGAGGTGAGACTTAAAACTGCTTCCCCAGTGTTTTCTAATTATTAAGCTGTTTCAGCAAGAATGAGAATATACTTCATCTATATACATCTGCTACAGTATCAGCAAGCTATTGGTATTCAGAATACTCAGTTTGCCAGAACATTTAAAATTACATTTAAAATTATTTGTCTGTTGCTGAACTTAAATGTTTTAATTGTCTTAAGATACTTAATGACCTGAATACTAAATTGTCTGAAGGCCATTAGGGAAGAAAGGTAAATAAAGCATATGCCAAACTCTGATTTATGAGAGTTGAGATGTTATTTTATTTGTTTTGTCACTAACAGAATAATTGAATATTATCCAAGAATGAATGTTACCAAGTTCCTTCAGAAGATCATCATCTTGGTAAACTTAACATGCAAAGAAATTATTTTTCATGAATTTTTCCAGGAAACAGGAGCCAGTCTCCAAGATCTCAGCCAGTATTTTCAACTGGAGGAACTGATTTTACCAGAGCCATGGTGTAGTATTAAGTTTTCCACTTGTACCATGATAAGATTTTTTTTTTTGACATTGTAATTCTTTTAATGTGGGAATATCCGGTGTATTTCAAGATGTTTTGTAGAACACTTGACCTCTTCTCTCTGAATGTTGGTACAACTTATTCATATATTTTAAAATGATGTAGTTAATTTATATTATTTAATAATCATGACTATAGTAAGGTGGATCTGGCTAGGAGTGCACAGGGCACAGGAAGGACAGAACAGCTGGGACAGGGTCCTTCTCATCACCATTTGATCCCAGGAGCTGGGCTGTTCCACAGCTCTCTGAGCAAGGGGAGAGCTGGTCTCCCAGGGGTGCTAAAACAGGCTTTCAGTTCCACGTGATGGACAAGCTGCAGCCAGAGTTAGCAAGACCAACTAACACCAGCAATAACCAGATGGCAAAAGGCATGCCCAAGAACATTGCCAACAGTAACCAAGGCTATTTGGCATCATCAGAACCCAGTTCTGCCACCACAGAAAGTTCTGGATAACCCACCTGAAAAGCAAGATTTGAATTTAAAATCATATCTCATGATGCTAACAGAGGATGTTAAGAAGGTCATAAATAAAGCCAGGTGGTGGTGGCACATGTCTTTAATCCCAGCACTTGGGAGGCAGAAGCAGGCAGATTTCTGAGTTTGAGGCCAGCCTGGTCTACAGAGTGAGTTCCAGGACAGCTGGAGCTGTACAGTGAAACCCTATCTCCAAAAAGAAAAACAAACAAACAAACAAAAAACCCAAAAAACAAAAAACAAACAAAAAATCAAAACAAAAAACCCAACAATAACAACAACAAACACACACACACACACACACACACACACACACACACAAAGAAGGTCATAAATAATTCCCTTAAAGAAATACAGGAGAAGACAGAAAACAGGGAAAAGCCCTTAAATAGGAAATACTCAAATCCCTTAAAGAATAACAGGAAAACACAACCAAAGAGGTAAAGTAATTAAACAAGACCAGCAACATCTAAAAATGGAAGTAGAAACAGTAAAGAAATCACAAAGGGAAGCAACTCTGAAGATAGAAAACCTAGGAAAGAAATCAGGAGTAATAAATGCAAATATCAACAACAGCATACAAGAAATAGGAGAATCACAGGTACAAAAGATAACATATAAAACATTGACACAACAGTCAAAGAAAATGCAAAATGCAAAAAGCATGTAATCCCAAACATGCAGGAAATCCAGGATAAAATGAGAAGACCAAACCTAAGGATTATAGGTATAGAAGAGAGTCAAGATTTCCAGCTTAAAGGGCCATTAAATAACTTCAACAAAATTATAGAAGAAAACTTCCCTAACATAAAGTGATGCCCATAAACATACAAGAAGGCTACAGAAATCCAAAGAGCTCGTACCAGGAAAGAAATTTTTCCTGTCACATAATAATTAAAACAACAAATGCTCAAAGGAAAGAAAGAATATTAAAAACAATAAACGGTCAAGTAGCATACAAAGGCAGACATATCAGAATTATACCAGACTTCTTGCCAGAGAATATGAAAGCCACAAAATACTGGGAAGCTATCATACCCTAAGAGAACATAAATGACAACCCAGGCTACTATACCCAGCAAAAATCAAAATTGCCATAGATGGAAAAAACAATGTATTTCATGAAAAAACAAATTTACACAATATCTTTCCACAAATCCAGCACTTCAAAGGATAATAAATGGGAAACAACAAAAGGAGGGAAGCTATACCCTAGAAAAAGCAAGAAAATAATCTTGTTTTAACAAACCATAAAGAAGCTAGCCAAATAAACATAATTCCACTTCTAATAATAAAAATAAGAGAGAGCAACAATCACTTTTCCTTAATTTCTCTTAATATCAATTAACTCAATTTCCCAAGAAAAAGTCATATAATAACAGACTGGATACATAAATAGGACCCAACATTTGGTACATACAGGAAACTCACCTCAAGGACAGAGACAGATACTACCTCATAGTAAAAGGCTGGAGAACAATTTTCCAAGCAAATGACCCCAAGAAACAAGCTGGAGATGTCATTCTAATATCAAATAAAATCGCCTTTAACCTAAAGTTATCAAAAATATAAAGAAGGACACTTCTTATTCATCAAAGGAAAAAATTACCAAGATTAACTCTCAATTCTGAACATATATAGTCCAAATACAAGGGCACTCACATTCATAAAAAAAAAACTTTAATAAAGCTCAAAGCACATATTTCATCGAATGCAATCAATAATGGGAGACTTCACATTCTCATCAATGGACAGATCATGGGAACAGAAACTAAACATAAACAATGAAACTAACAAAAGTTATGAACCAAATAGATTTAATAGATACCTATTGAACATTTTACCCTAAAACAAAAGAATATACCTTCTTCTCAGCACCTCACATTACTTTCTCCAAAACTGACCATATAATCGGTGACAAAACTGACCTCAACAAATACAAGAAGATTAATAATCCCATGCATCTTATCAGATCACCATGAAATAATGCTGGTCTTCAATAACAACAAAAATAATAGAAATCCCACATACACTTGGCAACTGAACAATACTCTATTCAATGATAACTTAGTCAAGGAAGAAATAAAGTAATTAAAAACATGTTAGAATTTATTGAAAATGAAGGCACAACATACCCAAAATTATGGGACACAATGAAAGCAGTGCTAAGAAGAAAACTCATAGTTCTGGCTGCTTCTAAAAAGAAACTGGAGAGAGCATACACTAGCTGTTTGACAGCATATCTAAAGGCTCTAGAACAAAAACAAGCACATACACCCAAGAGTAGTAGACAGTAGGAAATAATCTAAACTCAGGGCTGAAATCAACCAAATAGAAGTAATAAGAACCAAACCAGGAGCTGGTTCTTTGAGAAAAACAAACAAGATAGATAAACCATTAGACAAACTATCCAGAGGGCACAGAGAGAGTATCCAAATCAGCAAAATCAGAAATGAAAAAGAAGACACAACAACAGATACTGAGGAAATCCAAAAAAAAAAAACATCATATCCTACTACAAAAGCCTATAATCAACAAATTTGGGAAATCTGCATGAAATAGACAATTTTCTAGACAGATACCAGGTACCAAAGTTAAATCGGGATCAGATAAAACATCTAAACAGTCCCATAACCCCTAAAGAAATAGAAGCAGTCTCCAATTAAAAAAAAAAAAAAAAAGCCAAGGACCAGATGGGTTTAGTGCAGAATTCTATCAGACCTTCAAAGAAGACCGAATTCTAGCAGTCCTCAAAGTATTCCACAAAATAGAAACAGAAAGAATGCTACCCAATTTTTTCTGTGAAGCCACAGTTACTCTGATACCTAAACCACACGAAGACCCAACAAAGAAAAAAAAAAACTTCAGACCAGTTTCCCTTATGAATATTGTTGCAAAAATACTCAATAAAATTCTTGCCAACTGAATAACATCAGGGCTGGGTGTGGTGGTGCACGTCTTTAATCCCAGCACTTGGGAGGCAGAGGCAGGTGGATTTCTGAGTTCAAGGCCAGCCTGGTCTACAGAGTGAGTTCCAGGACAGCCAGGACTACACAGAGAAACCCTGTCTTGAAAAACAAAAACAAACAGAACAGAACAAAACAAAGCAAAACAAAAGAAAAACAAAAAAACAAAAGAAAGAAAACATCAAAACGATCATCCACCACGATCAAGTAGACTTCATCCAAGGGATGGTTCAATATATGGAAATCCATCAATGCAGTCCACTACATAAACAAACTCAAAGGAAAAAACCATATGATCATTTAATTAGATGCTTAGAAAGCATTTGACAAAATCCAACACCCCTTCTTGATAAAAGTCTTGGAATGATCAGGAATTTAAGGCCCATATCTAAACATAGTAAAAGCAATATACAACAAATCGGTAGCCTACATCAAACTAAATGGAGAGAAACTTGAAGCAATCCCACTGAAATCAGGGACTAGACAAGGCTTCCCCCTCTCTCCACATCTATTTAATATAGTACTGCCACAGACCAAACACAGCTGGGAATTGTAGTCACAGGAAAACCAGGTTCTTTGGTCCAGGAAGATACAGGTTCAGCGAAATGACACACAGACACCAGATGCAGGTGGTTTAGGATGTGAGTGTGTGTTTTACCTCTCAAAAAGGAGGTTTTGAGCATGAGGGATCGACACTTACATATCAAAAGATGTATCTAGCAAAGCTGGGACAAGCAACAATTAGCATTATCATTTGGCACAAGGAAATGTAAAAATCAACCGGGTAAAAAAACTGAAAGGATAAGGTTGCAAGCTAGGAATCCCCCATGCCTGAGTCTAGGGTGACCCCAAAGGAGCAGAGGTTTGGCCCATTCTTTCCTCCAGAGTCCCAGCTGCGAGCCTCTGGCTGGGAGTGTCCCTGGCATCTTTTTCCGTCTCCCTCCGCGGAGTGGCTATGGCAAAGACAAGCATGGCTGGGGGTGCTTAGGTCCCCCTATTGCCAGTGGGGGACGGTGGGCACGACCCTGTGCTTGACGGCCACATAAGCGGAAATGACTTAACTAGTTCTTCCAGCCTCTGTGAGGAGGCTGATAGGTTCTCAGAGAGCACGGGTTCGGATGGTTTGAACTGATTGGCTTAGAAGCTTGTGGTAGGTGGGTTCTGTTATAAGCATATAAAAAGCCAATCCGAGTCTACGCACACGGCTCACTTCTTTTACCCTGCATGGTAAGACTGTGACCCCCAGAGCTCCTGAAATTAAAAATTCCTCTTGCAAATTGCATCAGGTCTGTCTCTCGTGAGTGATTGGGGTGCCAGTTTCTGAGGCATGGGGTGCTGGGGTAACCCCATTTTTCTTTCGGATCTTACAAAACATTTCCCATATAACAAATTTAGAAGCCCAAACACAGATAACGTCAGTCTTCCTGATGTTAACTATACCTGACACCTAGATTTCATCTGTAAGAACCTGAGGTTCCCTTTAAATATATAATAATTTTGTATGGAGTAGGCAGGCCAAATTTTAATGCCTTCTTAAGTTCTACATAGCCTTATTTGGACTGCATTTTGAACTACACCTGGATAAGTCTGTTGTTTTGGCCAAAAGCTCCCTAGGTGGGGTCTGCAAGATAAAAGCAGTTCCTCACAAGCTTCCATTGAGGAAGCTGTGAGCTTTGCACTATCTCAAATCTAAATTTAACCTGCCCAACACCCACCTGTCTGGCAAGTGCATAGTATGAGGTTCCTCAAATGTAAATATCTTCTAATCTGAGCCTTTTGTCTAAGACTAGGCCTAACACCCATGTGTCCTGCAAGGACTTTGTCTAAGAGTCAAATAATAAAAGGAATTTGTTCTTTTAGGATTCCCAGAAAAATTCTACCCATTGTTTTATATTTTCAATGAGATCTCCTTTTTAATCTTGGGGGGTAAGTGTGACTAAGGCAAAGCATTACAGTTCTAAGACAAGAGGTTTTGGCCTATAATATTACTTCAAAGAATGGATTATAACTTACTTTCTCAAATTTACTCAGTCTCAGTCTACTAGGAAGAAGAGAAATTTAGAAGGAAAGTAAATTGCCAAGTGAAACTATGGCTTCTAAATTGGGGTGTTCTACAGGCCCCAGGAAGTGATTTTTTCCCCACCTTAATCTGTTGAATTTTATCACACAGAATCTACTGAAACTGCCATAGCATAGTACTTGAAGTTCTAGCTAGAGCAATTAGACAACAAAAAGAGGTCAAAGGGGTACAAATTGGAAAGGAAGGAAGCAACCAACAGATTGGGAAAAGATCTTTAGTAATCCTCCATCTGATAGAAGGCTAATATCCAATATATACAAAGAACTCAAGAAGTTAGACTCCAGAGAATCAAATAACCCTATTAAAATGGAGTACCAGAGCTAAACAAAGAATTCTCAACTGAGGAATAACAAATGGCTGAGAAGAACCTAAACATCCTTAGTCAACAAGGAAACATAAATCAAAACATTCCTGAGATTCCACTTCACACCAGTCAGAATGGCTAAGGTCAAATCTCAGGGGACAGGAGACACTGGTAAGGATGTGGAGAAAGATGAACACTCCTCCATTGCTGGTGGGTTTGCAAACAGGTAAAAAGACTCTGGAAATCAGTTTTTCAGTTTCTCGGAAAATTTGACATAGTACTACCTGAGGACACAGCTATACCACGACTGGGCATATACTGAAAAGATGTTCCAACATGTAATAAGGACACATGCTCCACTATGCTTATAGTAGCCTTATTTATAATAACCAGAAGTTGGAAAGAACCCAAATTTCCCTCAACAGAATAATGGATAGAGAAAATGTAGTACATTTACACAATAGAGTACTATTCAGCTAACAAAAACAATGAATTCATGAAATTCTTAGGCAATTGATGGAACTAGAAAATATCATCCTGAGTAAGGTAACCCAATCACAAAAACAACACACATGGTATACACTTGCTGATAAGTGGATATTAGCCCAAATGTTCAGAATACCCAAGATATAATTCACAGACCACATGAAGCTCAAGAAGAAGGAAGACCAAAATGTGGGTACTTTGATGATTCTTAGAAGGGGGATCAAAATACCCATTGCTCACAGACAACCAATAGACTGAGCACAGGGTCCCCAAAGGAGGAGCTTGAGAAAGGATCCAAGGATCTCAAGGGGTTTGCAGCCCTTCCTTAAGTCTGTGTTCCATTTTTTTGTCCCTGTTCTTCCTTTGTACAGGAACATTTCTGGGTTAAAAACTTTGAGATGGATGTGTGGCTCCATCCCTCAACCAATGACTGTACCTATCTAGTGGTCTCAACAGGTTCTACCTCCCTCTTCTCTGTGCATTTCAGCTAAAGTCATGCCTGTTGTATCCTGGGAGCCTCATTTTTTCCTGATGTCTAAGACTCTACAGTGGCTATCCCTAGTTCCTCATCCCTCCTGCTACAATTTTTTGTTCAATTTCATAATTCTCACTTCCTCTCTCACATCTCCTCCAGTTACTAATAATCTGTAGCTCTCTCATATCTTCTCTAGTTCCTAATACTGCCCCCTTTATTTCCACTCCTCTTCTCACCCTTCCAAGTTCCCCTTCTCCCTCCACTTCCCACAATCATCCTGTTCCCCTCAAAGTAGGACTAAAGCATCCACATTCTGGTCTTCCTTCCTTCTTTGCTCCAAATGATCTATGGATTGTATGACAGGCATTGTGAGCTTTGGAGCTAATAGCCACTTATTAGTGAGTACATACCATGTGTCTTCTTTTATGTTTGGGTTACCTCACTCAAGATGATATTTTCTAGTTCCATCCATCTGACCAAGAATTTCTTGAAGTCATTGTTTTTAATCTCTGTGTAGTACTCCATTGTGTAAATGTATCACATTTTTTACATCCATTTCTCTGTTGAAGGACATCTGGGTTCTTTTCAGCTTCAGGCTATTATAAATAAGGCTGCTATGAGCACAGTGGAGCATGTTTCCCTATTACATGTTAGAGAATATTCTGAATATATGCCCAGGAGTGGTATATCTGGTTCCTCAGGTAGCACTATGTCCAGTTTTCTGAGGAATTGCCAAACTGACTTCCAGAATTTTTTTTTATTTACCAGCTTGTAATCTCACCAGCAATGGAGGGGTGTTCCTCCTTTTCCACATCCCTGTCAGCATCTGCTGTCACCTGATTTTTTTGATCTTAGCCATTCTCATTGGTATGAGGTGGAATGTCAGGATCATTTTGATTTGCATTTCCTTGATGACTAAGGATGTTGAACATTTCTTTAGGTACTTCTTAGCCATTGGACATTTCTCAGTTTAAAATTCTTTGTTTAGCTCCATATCCCATTATTTATTTGGTTCTCTGGAGTCTAACTTCTTGAGTTTACACACACACACACACACACACACACACACACACACATATATTGTTTTTCCTCTTTCTCCCTGGTTTCATTGGAAGAGGTGCCTCTTCTCTGATTCAAGAAGAATGCTACTACTTTTCCAATCCCTATCACTTCCTGATTTCCCTGTAAGCATGAATGTGATTTATATAATTTTGTTAGTTTTCTCTTCAATATTTTTCTTTCCATGAAAAATAGACTTTGTGTTAGAAGAAATTTAGAAATCTACTCTTGAAGTTATTTACATTGAAATTGGATAATGTGTAAAGAAAGAAACTAAATAAAATAAAATCAAAAGAAATACTAAATAATTACATCTATTTGTAGGGTTAGGATTGAGCTAATAATAAACACATTAGTGAACTTAGCAATGAATACATAAACATTCTCAAACTTTAAATTGTTTTCCTCAAACATATGTAGTTATCTATTCAATCTAAATAAAATAAAATATTTAGTATGAAATACTGGCTACTAAGAAGCCTTAGTATTTCTCTGTCTCTTGGAAGTTCTCTTCTTTCTTGCTTTTTCCTTATTACTGGGAAACACAGATGAATCAATTCTTCAATGGATAATATTGTTTTAACTGAAAATGATTTAGGTCATGCTGTATAGGAGACATCAGAACTTAAAATTGTGAATGATTCCTTGTCTCTGCTGCTCACCCATCCTGTCTCACTGAATTTGGGGCTCAGGAACATTAAGAATTTACTAACATATTTTTCTCCTTTAGTTTTGATGACTTCACATATCTATACAAAGTATTTTTTATGTATTAAAAAAAACTTTGGGCATATTCACTTCTCTTATCCACTTCACACACCTGCTTACAACATTTCTTCCCAACTAGCTCTGCCTCCTTCTAATTGCAGGGTTTTTTGTGTGGGTCTTATGCAGGTATCCACAGCTACTGCCACAGTACCATGCCAGCCTGCCTGCTTTCATGCTCTCCACCATGATGGCCATGATTTACTTTCTATAAACTGTAATCCCTTTCTAAAGTCTTTCTTATATGAGTTGCCTTGACCATGGTATTTCATCACAGCAATAGAAATGTAACTAAAAGATAATAAATCTTTAGTTATATTTAACTTAAGCCTCATCTATTTCCCTATTTTAAATCATTGATCATCTAGTATTTTCATCATTTCATGTGTGTTTTACTATCCCAACATTTCTGTTCTTTCCCCCCATCCCAAACTCATGACTCCTTTCTTACTTCCTCATCTCTACAGACTCCAATTTAAACACAGAAATCTAAAAGATTGAAAGTAAGGTCTGCATATGTAAGAACATATGGCATTTGTTTTTGTAGGTCTTTACTACATTGTTTAGTATAATATTTTACTTTATGGTTTTATGCATAAAATGACAATCTGAACTTCTGTGTAGCAGAAAAGTTGATAGAAATGGAGTCCACAAGTGGGTGGAGTTTTCTTTTGTTTACTAGGGGACATGTGCTAATCAGTTTTTCAACAATGTGTTGCCTATAACAAAGATATTTTACTTAGATGCTTCTATTCTTCAAGCATTTTTGTCTGATAAAATACTTTATCCCTATAAGTAAAAAGCAAATTTAATGTACTGATAAACAATAACACTTGATCAGCAAGAACATAATGAAAATTTATAAGTCCCTGCATTTACTCTTCACAAACAGATCATTTTCATTAAAAGAAAGAATAAAGTAAGTAGTGTTTATCAAAGTTTTAACTCCATAATTTATTATAAGCTGCTAATTTTATATCATTAAGTGACTAATATCATTGAATAGCCAAATTTAATATGAGTGAAGTATTCAAAATTTTAATTTAGACAGTTAGGACTTTTCAGTGATGTAATAACCCTGCCATTTCTATATTGATGGAATTATTATTTGAAATTTCTACATTTTTAAGTTAAATCAAACTTTTAAATGAACAAAATTTTCATTTTAAAAAGACCTTTATTGTCTTGCGATTTATCCATCAAACATGTGTGTGCTTATTTATTTTAAATTTAAAAGTGAATTTTAGGTTAATAGCTTCAAGTTATAATCTATTTTTTATTATATGCTTGAGAGATTCCTTGATATTGTTCATTCTTCTGTCTTAAATTTTTATATCAGTTTTACAATATATTTCCATATATTATATCTTTACAGTTACCTGAGACTTATATAAATGTGCAAAACAGAGTTAAAGGAAAGAGAATAAAATATAATGTTTTAAAACCTGATTCACTTTTTAATGCATTTCTATTAATTTTCTTGTCCTTTTATTATTTCTACCACTTTTGATCTGGTTTGATCTGGTTTTGATATTTTATAAGTAGTATTTTTGTTTTTATTTATTTAATTATTATTTTGTTTATGTGTGTGCTTCTTTGGAAAGGTTTTACACAGGTCCACATGGGGCTAGAGGAGGGTAATAGGTCCCCTGGAACTAGAATTTCAGGATATTGTAAATCACTCATGATGTGGGTGCTGGGAACTGATTTTGGGTCCTCTGGAAGAATAGCCAGTACTCACTGATCCATCTCTTCAGCCATCTCTTCTAACTTCTGGGTTAGATAATTAACTTATAAATGCCATCATTTCTCTTCTATCACAGTTATTTAATGTAATAATTTCTATTTACTTTAGTTTTATTTGTGTGGCAGGAAAAGTACCTCTGCAGTTAAAAGCACTTATTCTTCTAGTTCAGTTCCCAGTATACATATGATGACTATCCATAACTGTACTTATAGGAGATTCAGTGTCTATTTCTGACTCCTGAAAGCACCAGGCACACACATTATACATGGACATACATGCAGGTAAATCATTCAAACCTAAAATAAAATGAATAAACCTAAAAATTAACAATAAGTGATTTGAGTATTTATGATAATACTGGAAAAATTCCATGTCTTGGCTTTGGGTTATTATTATATTAAATGCTGATATCATTAACATATGGTAATGTACAAATTTTAATTTTTCTATTTTATAATAAAAATTAAATATATATTATGGGAGAAAGTAGAAACTGTTATGACAAAATTAAACTAAGGAACTGTGGATATGCATTTGTGCAGTTTGTAGAATAATTTGTTATCATTAAGCAATTAATAAAATATGATAAAGAACAAGCAATATTATTTAGCATTTAAAATTCATGAAGTTATGAGGATTATATAACATATATGATGCACCATTTTAGGGAATTCTGATGAATGATAAAGATAGTCTCAAAAAGGCAAACTTTCTATGATTCTAGTTGTGTAAATTATCTAGAGAAGTCAAATTTACCAAGAAGGACAATTTAGGGAAGCTGTCAGGAGTTGAGGGCTAGATATGTGAACATAGAGTTTGCTACTTATAACATTTTGGTTTTGAAATAGTAAAAGTTTCTGGAGGTGGATAATGGTGAGAAGAGAACTTTGTAGACAGACATTATAGCACTAACCATTCTTTAGTTAACAGTGGGTCAGGATGCACATAAATCAAGAGATAATGTATACCACAAAAGTAGAGATTGGGGAGGGTGAATCTAAGTGAAAAGGTAAGATAAGCCCAGAAGCTTGAAATACCCAAGACACAATTCACATATCAAATGATGCCCAAGAAGAAGGAAGAACAAAGTATGGATACTCTGGTCCTTCTTAGAAGGAGAAACAAAATACCCAGGGAAACAAAATACCCACAGAAGGAGATACAGAGACAAAGTGTGGAGCAGAATCTGAAGGAAAGGCCATCCAGAGACTGCCCTACCTAGGGATCGATCCCATATAGAGTTCCAAAACCCAGACACTATTATTGATGTCCACAAGTACTTGCTGACTAGAGCCAGATATAGCTGTTACTTTGGAGTCTCTGCTAGTGAATGACAAATACAGAGGGGGATACTCTCAGCCAGCCATTGAACTAAGCACAGGGTTCCCAATGGGGGAGCTAGAGAAAGGACCCAAAGGGCTGAAGGGGTTTGCAGCACCACAGGAGGAACAAAGATGGGAGTCACCTAATACTCCCAGGGACAAAAACATCAACCAGATAGTACACATGGTGTTACCCATGGCTCCAGACGCATATGTAGCAGAGCATGGCCTTGTTGAACATCAAAGGGAGGAGAGGCCCCTGGTCCTGGAAAGGTTCTTATGCAGCAGTGTGTAGGGGAATGTCAGGACAGGGGAATAGGAGGAGGTTGATTGGAGAACAGGGGAAGGGGAGATAGCTTATGGGACTTTCGGAGAGGGGTCCAGGAAAGGGGAAATCATTGGAAATGTAAATAAAGAATATATCTAATACAAAAAGAGGAGAAAAAAGAATAGCTGAGCGTGGACACTGGGGGTTGGGAGGAGGTATGGGATGTGGAACAGTTGGAGGGTGGATGAGGGGATAAAATATGTAGTGTAAAAATAAATTTTAAAAAAGAATAACTTAGCAGATGGGACTCTAAAACTGCTGAAGGGACATGTAAACATGAAGTAAGAAAAGAAAGATAAAAGGGCTAAAGTATCTGGAGCAGTATTTGTGAAACATTGGAGCAAGTGTTTGCTGATTACTGTTTTGCTGATGTTTTATGTTAATGAGAATGAATCTATGAGATTTCTAACCAATATATTATCTTCAATTATTTTTGTTTGACCTCATCACGGATATTTGATAATTTTCAAATATATGTGATGTATAATGTTCATTTTTATGTCTTATGCCATTTTAGCTCCTTCAAATGATCCAAATGTAAAAATTTCATGACTTTTGATCATGGTTCCATAATTATTCAAATATTTTGGAAATATGAGCTTTGTGTATATATTTAGGAGGGAATTGTCAAAGCTCCCAAGAGCACTGGCTTGCAGATGTCTTCATTAGTGGACAATTTGCATTTCTTTCACTAATTGCCCTAGAATGAAAATAGTAACCACATTTGACATATTTATGTCAATTATTAGCTTGGGATTTCCCAGGCACTAAATGAAATTCCCATTGGAAGATGACAAATAAATAATGAGAATATAGATTTCATTCTACTCTTGCCAACAAATTGTGGGGTTACCATATTAAAATAAAACAGAAATTGCTAACATATATTGAATATGGCTTTTGTAATTGGGAAAAAGGGTTTTATGCATAATATCATTTCATTCATCTTTATTATGGAGATGATCTATTTTTAATTTATTTAGAGACAAATGGACAATATGAAATAATACCCTGACTGAGTTTAAATAGCTTTGCAAATAAAACCTTCTTTCTCCTTTCTTAAATAGATTGCTAGTAAAAAAATTCATTTATTATTTCCTTATAGTTTTATATAATATATAATTATTTTCTTTTGTTTTGGACAATGTTCATGCAATCATAAATTGATCATATTTAATGTATGCCATGACAAATTTTTCATCCACACACATACTTGCATGACAATAAAATTAACATACACTCTCCTAATCTTTATCAGACTTTTATATCTATCTCCTTCTGCCAGTAAACTTCAATCTGCTTGATTTGAAATTAAATAGTATGAATATTATCAACTTTGATATTTCTAAAGTGTTTCTCATTTCTATATCAATATTATATCTACTTAACCAGTTTATGCAACAATTAATTGTTTGTTTCTCTTTAATTTCATTGAAGAGTTAGTAGCATACTGGATTTAATTTTTAATGCTTTGGGATAATATACTAGGGAATTGGTTTGAGTGTACAGGTTTATTTTCAGGTTAAAAATGAGTACTGCATGTCATATTTCACTGATGAACATAAAACTTTCATATCATAGTTGCTGTACTAGCATAAATAAAGTAACACTATATTTCATGCATGTATCAAGGAAATTAAGGAATATTGATTTGAATATTGATTAATTTTATATTATTGTGTGTTTAAAAAGAAATACAGTCAATTAATGATATTCCTTAGTCCTATTCTATCTATATATCTATTTGTCTGTCTGTCTGTTTGTCTATCTACATCCCAAACACTGCCCTTTCCCAGTCTACCCTCAGAGAATCTTCTCCCCTCTTCTTCCCCTCTGAGAGGTTAGGGTTCCCCTAGACATCCCACAACCCTGCATCATCATGTTTCTGCAGAATAAGATACATTCTCTCCCACTGAGTCCAGACAAGGTAGCCTAATTGGAGAAAGGATTTCACTGTTCAGGCTATAGTTTTAGGGACATCCCCCACTACAGTTGTGGGGGACCCACATGTAGACTGAGCTACCATCTGCTACTTATGTCCCTGTGGCCTTGGTCCAGCCTGTGCATGCTCTTTGGTTGGTGGTTCAGTCTCATAGCTCCCAGGGCTCCATGTTAGTTAACTCTGTTGGTCTTCCTGAAGAATTCCTATTCCTTTAGGGCCTTCAATTTTTTCCCCAACTCTTCCATAAGAGTCCCTTATATCCGTCCAACATTTAGCTGTATCTTGATAAATCTGGCTGTTTCTTAGAAAACTGGGCATAGTTCTACCTGAATATCCAGCTATACAGCTCCTGGTCATTTACTCAAGAGATGCTCCACTGTACCACAATGATATATGTTCCACTATGTTCATAGAAGCTTTAGTTTTAGTAGCTAGAAAGTGGAAACAGCTCAAATATCTCTCAACTTAATTATGGATACAGAAAATGTGGGTGATTTTTCACAATGGAATACTATTCAGCTATTAAAACAAAGATATTACAAATTTTGCAGGCAAATGGTTGAAACTAGAATATATGCTACATGAGGTACCTCAGACCGAAAAGGTTATGCATGGTATATACTCAATGATAATTGGATATTAGTCATAAAGTACATGATCCCCATGACATACCCTACAGACCCAAAGAAGTTAAACAAGAAGGAAGGTCTAAGGAAAGGTGCTTGAATCACACATAGAAGGGGAAAAAACAGTCATAGGAGGCAGATAGAGTGAGTGAACAGGATAGGAAATGGCATATCAAGGGATGGGAGTGGGGAGCATGATCATGTGTGGGGAAGAAAGGGCCAATGAACCAGTGGAATGAATGGAACCTGCAGATGCTGGGCTTGGGATAGGGGCAATCTCTAGGAAGTCCAGAGAACTAGGATTAGGGAAGGCTCCAAGGAGTCAATGTGGGTGACATTAGCCAAGACACCTAACAATGGGGATGTGGAACCTGAAGAGGCCACCTCCTTTAGCCAGGCAGGACCCCCAGTGGGAGGGACAGGGACACCAACCTACCCACAAAACTTTCAATTCCAAATTTATCCTGCCTACAAGAAAGACAGACACAGGCACAGGAGATGGAGCAGAGAGTGAGGGAATGTCCAACCAATAACAGGCCCAACTTGAGACCCATTCCATAGGCAAGCAACCACTCCCTCACACTATTAATGATACTCTGTTATGCTTACAGACTGAAGCCTAGTATCACCATCTCCTCAGAGGAGTTGACTGAAACAGATGCAGATATCTTGAGTAATTTTCTTAATCTATTTTTTAATCTAATAAAAGTTATTTTGCTGAATGTATTTTACATGCATTTATTTTTTTACATTAGTGGTGATGTAATGTAATATAATTTTGAACCGCACAGTTTTATGATATATTTCTTAAGAAATGTAAATGTTGCTTTCCTTAACAAAAGTAATAATGTAAGGCAGTGAAATGCTTTGATTAATTAATTAATTAATTTGGATTGCTGAGGTGCTTGTGTTAGCAATTAATGCACACTGGTTATGCTTGAAATTTTAACACTGAACTCTTATTGATAGGTAAAGCCATAAGAATAATATTGCTATTTTACATAGGATAAAATGATCACATTTTCATACACAATACAAAGGGTATTCTCCTGCTGTATCTTTTACAAACCAATATTGAGAATGGAAAAAGGGTTTATACATTTGACAAACTTTTCAGTTTCATCAAAAACTTCAAATGAGCTACACATGAGTTAATGATGAGACAACATGGGTTATTCATGTTGTTGAAGAAAATTTTTGCTTGTTAGATGTCATTTGGTAGGATAATTTTAAATGCATAGATTCTGAAATTTTCCCTTATCTCTAAAATTTCCTCTGAGAGCTTTAATGGAAATATTCTGTATATATTAAATATTTTCACCCACAGAAACAGAATTACCAAAAGAATTTGTTATTTCTAACTAGTAAACACATTTATTTACTCAAACAATTCCAATAAAATCTATGCATTATAAGAAACTTTGTTAAATTTGAAGATTTGTGTTTAATATACAGAGCAATCTAAGAAAGATGTATTGATTCTAAAACATTTTTGATCACATTGATGGAAGACATAAACATTTTATTGGTACAAATCTTATCTGAAAGGTAGACCATTTCTCCGCAGTTTTATTAAAATTGATGTTCTAATGTCAATGCATTTTTCAATTGCAAAGAATCACATACTTATAAATACATTTAGTTTGAAATATATTTAAAAAGACATTGTTGTAAAGCCTGTACCTACCCAAGCTTATAGTGTACAAACCATACAAGTATATTATATGTCATATTTCTTTATGAAGATAAGCAACATAGGATATAACCATGTTTCTCAATTTTTAAATTTTTAAATTTTGTGAGATTTGATTTAGGAAATAGGTAGATAAGTTGAAGGTAACTTTCTATATGGGAAGTTCTAATAAACAGGATTGGAAATGTGCAAAGAACAAGTATGACAAACACTCTACTTCATGCTATTGATGATCATAGTCTTCATTTTTCTTCTTATTGTCTGTTTATTCCTTTCTTTTGGAGAAAGGTCCACTTCCACTTAGCCTATTTATGCATGTTTAAGCTCTGGTAGAAAATTCTTTTTTCTGTACTTTATTTTGACTTCTACATGCTTATGATTTTTTGCTAGACTGAATTCCATAGGCAAAGAGGCTTCTGAGTACTATTAATCATATATAAAACTTATATTTGATAAATTACTTTTATGATGGCCAGGACAATTACTAGAATACTCATTTTAATTAGGTATAGATTTTCTACTGCACGGATAAAAATGAAGACTCATATATTATTGTTATATATTACTACATTTACATGTTCATTTACTTTTTATTATTCAATATTTATTATATGCTTACAATCTTTGTCACATTTTGTAAGTGAAGATGAAGAGTTAAAGCAGGAATTGTCCCAGATTTTATATAATTATTTAGTTTTAAAAACAAACTCTAATGCAAAAAAATAAAGCTATACATGAAATTTTAATGATTAATGCAATATTGAAACTATCTTATAGCACATAAACACCTACATAGAGATGAAAAAATGTTTCTTAGAGTAGTGCCATATAGTACAAACTTTGAAGAACATTAGAAAAGAATCCTGCTTTATAATTTTAAAAATTAGGCACAATGAACACTATGTAAAGACCTATATGACATTCTTAAACATAATTCAAATGGAATAGATATATTAAAATATTGGACATGTGAATAACAACCTTTTGAGTAAATTATAAGCACTATGACAAATTGTATACATGAAGCATATATATATACATATATACACATATACACACTTATACATATACACATATACATGCACAAAATGAAAGTAAGACCCCAGTGCTGAAGATGAAAACCACAAAACCAATTCAACATGGAGAAGTTAGCTGGTGCCTACATAGATCTTGCCCCCCTATGTCATAGTGTCTTTGGCAGGAAAGGTATTCTGCAAGCTACCAAAAGAAAAATGTAAACACCAAGACAGCCACAAAAGGTCTTATCTAAAATGCTGTCCTACTTGCAATATATGCTAGGGAAGTAGTGGAATAAAGCTTAGGAGAGGACCCAACCATTGTGTGCTTTAACTTAAGGCCTACACAATGACATGGAATCCAAACCTGACACTGCTTGAGTGACCAAGAACCAGAGACTGGATAGCCCAGAGACTTAGAGTAAAACCAAGTATTACTGGTTTTAGTGTAATGATAAAATGACTCCTAAATATATTCTGCTATATTCATAGATCAATGATATTCTGCTGTTTTCATAGATCAGTGCCTTGCTCAGCCATCATCACAGAAGCTTCCTTCTGCAGCAGATGAGAACAAACACACAGACCCACAGAGCATGAGCACACGTGTGTGTGTGTGTGTGTGTGTGTGTGTGTGTGTGAGAGAGAGAGAGAGAGAGAGAGAGAGAGAGAGAGAGAGAGAGAGATCTGTCCTTTTGACAGTGTCCTTTGCCTTACAGAAACTTTGTAATTTTATGAGGTACCATTTGTCAATTCTTGATCTTAGAGCATAAGCTATTAGTGTTCTGTTCAGGAACTTTCCCCCTGTGCCCATGTCCTCCAGGGTCTTCCCCAGTTTCTTTTCTATTAGTTTCAGTGTGTCTGTTTTTATGTGGAGGTCCTTGATCCACTTGGAGTTGAGCTTAGTGCAAGGAGATAAGAGTGGATCAATTCACATTCTTCTGCATGTTGACCTCCAGTTGAACCAGCACCATTTGTTGAAAAGGCTATCTTTTTTCCACTGGATGTTTTAGCTCCTTTGTCAAAGATCAAGTGACCATAGGTGTGTGGGTTCATTTCTGGGTCTTCAATTTTAACCATTGATCCACCTGCCTGTCACTGTACCAATATCATGCAGTTTTAAACAATATTGCTCTGTAGTGCTGCTTGAGGTCCGGGATACTGATTCCCCCAGAAGTTCTTTTACTGTTGAAAATAGTTTTAGCTATCCTGGGTTTTTTCTTATTCCAGATGAATGTGAGAATTGCTCTTTCTAATTATATGAAGAACTGAGCTGGGATTTTGATGGGGATTGCATTGAATCTGTGTGTATGTGTGTGTGTGTGTGTGTGTGTGAGAGAGAGAGAGAGAGAGAGAGAGAGAGAGAGAGAGAGAGAGAGAGAGAGAGAGAGAGATAGGTGGAGGAACTTAGAACACAAAACTCTGAATGGGATGTCTCCATCAAGTTCCTCCCTTCAGAGCTTGGGAAACTCCATTAAAAAATAAGAGGCATAAGGCATAAACTGTGTGATACTCATAGTGAATGGAAGATACCAGGGGAACAAGGCTCTGAATCTACTGTGGAAATTTCATATAAACTCACAGAAACTGAAGCAGAAAGCATAGGATATGCATGGATCTGCACCAGGTCGTCTGTGTTTTCTCATATTCCTGTGTGTGTGAACAAGTGGGTCTCTGATTCTTGTGCCTGATTTTGGGACTTTTTTCCTTTCTGTTAGTTTGCTTTGTAGAACTTCAACCTGATGGTTTTTGGTTTTATTGTATTATATTTTATTTTGTTGTGTTTTGTTGTTATTTCTTAGAAGAAACAAGAATGGGAAGTATTTCTGCCAAGCATGGGCATTTCAAGTGAGCTGAAACAGTTTAGCATGGCAACTTAATGGAAATTTTTTGTATCTACCTAGCTTAGTCATCCTTATGTGCTTTACAAAAGATGCACAGCTTAATGATATTGTAAGCAACCAGTACTTTTAAAACATTGTCACATATAATACATTTCATTGTTTAACCTTTTCTCTAGAGATAGCCAAACATTATTTCCCACCACAGAGCATTCTCACCATAGGCCAAAGTACAACACCATCAGAGTCTGAATCAGGAGATCAGTGAGTTTATTCAGCTTACTTACAGAGCATGAATGGGTGGTTACATAAAAATAAGCAATCTCAAAGTAGCCACACCACTGAATAGTGTTCTACAGCATCATTGATAGAGACTCACTTTCAGTTAACCTTTAACTCTATATATTTGATCACCTCTGTGAAGCAAATGTAGTCTGTACAAAATTGCATACAGTATGAGCAAGAGCTATATGGTAAACTCACACTACCTATCTCATGCTGCTAATAGGGAACAACACACCAGATCTTGTGTGTAGTTACAGCTTCTCTGGTGACTTTGATGGCTTTTCTGGCCAGAGGATAATACTCTATAACACCTTCTTATGAGGAAAACAGATTATTTAAAAATATTTTAAACTGGTAAGTATCATGAATAACAATGTAATTTATAAAGAAAAGTTTTGATTTTAATAGCAATTCTTGACTTCAGAAAACTTTGGTTTTATCTTTTAAAAGTGGTAAAAGATTACAATTTGTCCTTTTAGAGGAAGGAGAGCCTATTTAATCCTCTTTGTTTCCTAATACTTTACACACTGGATATAGTCAATAAAAATATATTTTATTATAGAACAATGGGATTAAATTCAGAAAGTAGATTGTGGAATTTAAAAAACAACCCTTTCAACTTTGTTTTTTTTTTTTCAAGAAAGGAATGTGAGCAATACTTCTCCATGAACTATAATATTTATGATTTGTCTTTTATTAGCTATTTGTCATTGATTTGAAAATAAAATAAATAAATTAAATGCAGGTGAATTAAGCAAGGGCTTGCACAGGAATATTTATTATGCTCATTCTGCTTAAACATTTTGCTCATTGTTAGGAATAAAGACTTTGGTATTGATTACTGTTATACATCCTTTTATTTTTAGGAATATATTTAAATCCAACACTGAAAACTATAGAGTTACAGGACTTGGTTCTCTGTTTCTCCATTTGGCTTTTGGAGATAGAACTTCAATCATCTTTACCCACTGAGTTATCATACCAGGCCTTTTGTTTAAAAGATTATAACTAATATTGGTTCTTATTTAAGAGATACAGTATAATAATTTAGTACACATAATGATTAAATGAGGTTAATTGTCATTTCTGTCTCCTCAGTATTTCACTTCCATGCATTATTAAACTTAAAATCTTTGAAATACATCTAAATTATTGTAGACTATAGGTTTTCCCACTGTACTGTGGAACATTAGAATTAATCCTTTCCCTTCCACATGGAATGTTATTTGTGTATTTTTCCCAACTTCTTTATACTTCCTCCAATCCTGTCCTCTAATATCCCACTATGATGGTCTAAGAGAGAATCAATTATCAGTTCCACTAAACGAGTGATGATGCTATGCAAGCATTATTTCCCAAGAACATAAATTGGTACAAATAATACTGTTTTAAGTATAGTATGCTGAAAAAATATCAAAATGGATCAAAGAACAAATTAGTGGAGGAAAACATAGAGAAAACACTTTAAAATATAACTTTCTGGATAGGACTCTGGTAGAACAGGAAATACTCCTAAGCATTGGCATAAGGTAATACATGAAATTAAAATAATTTGTAAGGCAGAGAAAGTATCACTAAGCCAGTGAAAGTGAGAAAATCTTTACCAGTTGTGCATCAGACAGGAGGCTAATTTAGAGAGCATAGAAGGAGGTACAAATCTAAAGAGTAAATCAAAGCTGCCAATGGTACCCATTATAAAGTAGAATTAATGCTTCAAAGGCCCATGTATGAGACAAGAATCTGAAAATGTTTGAAGAAATCATAGGGAGAACATTTGTGTGAAGTAAAATTATTCGAATGAGACTCCAAACACATAGACAAACAAAATAGAAAGTACATAAATATGATTATGTGAAAATAAGAGTGTTTTGCACAGCAGTGTGGCTACTGTATTTTTTGGGGGGGTTGTTTGTTTATGGTTTAGAGTTCTACTATCAGGTTTAGGTGGATCTAGTGTCTGAAGTATTAAATTCATTTTTAAGGTTATATTTTATCTCTAAAAATTAGGAGCTATAACATCTTTCAATTCTTATTCATACTAATTTCTAGACAATTCTGCCATGTTATTCTCTATATTCATCATGTTTATCACCACTGAAATTATAATTTCCTGCATTTTAGTATGACAAAGATTTTTTAACTTTAGATATTGTCATTTTTACATTGAAGAGTACCTGAATTCTTTATTTTTTAAAAGATGTGTGTGTTTGTGTCTGTGTGTGTAGTTATCTGAACATTTCCTACATCTATACAATTCATTCTAGTTACTCTTTCTTCCTATCCTTTCTTAGATTCCTTCTTCCTTACCAGACACACCCCTATCACATTCAGTCCCTTTCCCAGATTCCTGTGTCTTGGTTAAAACAGGGCAATCTGTGAGAATGCTGGACTAGATCTACCCATTGGAATGCATTAAGATTATGTTAGGTAGGAATTTAAGTTACTTGAAAATAAATTTTGTGTTTAGGCTTTCTACGTACAAAAGTTAAGAGAGATTCTGAATATACTTGAGGCTCTACCCACTGTTTAGCAATAATTCTTCTGATCGCTACCTAACACTCAGTATCCCCTAGTCTCTGTTATAGCTGGCTGGAATTTAAAACTGTCTATATCTGACAGCAAGTCCTAAACCTGCTAAGATTATCAGTGTCAAGGGAATTTTTGTATCTTGGAGTTTCACACCTCATAAATCTAACTTAGTACCCAGTGCAAAATTGAAGGGGATCTTTAAGATGAAGGTTGTGACTGTAAGCTTAACATGTCTCTGGACATTATAATTATCTGCTCTTTTATTTCTAGACCCTTCTTGCTCAAATTCTGATATTTAGTGTTTTGCTAAGCAACTCCAGTATGGTGGCCTTGGCTTCCAGGGTCTTTGGTTCCAAAAAGGCTGCAGGCGTACAGCTGCCACGAGTAAGTATTCAGCAAATTTCCTTCCCTTAAGTTTGTGTAAAAGTTCTGAACTCTCTGTTCCCACAGTCTAGAAACAAACATTCTTCCATCCTCTTCATTTTTTAAAAAATTTTATTTGAACAGAGGCATACTTTTAGTGTCACCTAATCTACCATGGCAAGTACAGAATAAAACCTTCTTTGTAAATGACTGCCTTGTTCTTTCTTCTTGAATGCCCACATGTATCTTCATTTATCCTTGAGACTCAGCAATTCTTTTCTAGATAAGGTCTAATGCTGAATGTTCTGTACCATTTTCCACTTAAGAAACATTATATCATTTTTAGCCTCCCATTCCGGCTTTTGTTAGCCTTCATAAGTGTTGCTTCATTCCACCAAAACAGCCATTCCGACTGAGCTGCATGACTTGTGTCTGGTCTTCAGGTATATTTTTTTAATATTTCAATATCTATTTTGCTTTTATATATTATAATTTTATATGGTGTTCATTAAGGCTAAATAAGTATTTTCAGCAAAGTTAATATTTAAATTTCTTCTAGTGTAATCATTTATTGACTCAATTCTTTGCCTGTTTTTCACTTATTGTATTCTGTTAGATTTCATTTCCCTATTTTGTGCTTCAATTTTTGTACCTTAGTCTTATTGCAGCACCTTGTCTCATAGTCAATTTGTGTGTTCTTACTTTGGGGGTAATTGTCTCAAAATATCTTTCTATTCTTAGAATGTATATTTACTGGTCTCCAGCTTCTTTTTATTCCTTGCTTTAAATAATCTGCATCAATTTTACTGAATAGCTTAATGTTTGTTCAGACTGCATTATTCCCTTTGAATTAAAAACTAATGCAATGATGTTGTGATGACAGTATTTCCAGTTTAGCTTTATTGATGGTATTTCTCATAAGGGACATGTCTTCTACTAGTGGAAAAGAACCTCTCAGTTACCAGGATTCAAAATGTGGCCCATTCACAACAAGACTGTTCACTTCTTTATTTGGTGTTATAGTTCTTGACTCTGTCTCTGTTTCCCTATCTCTCTCCATCTCCATTCTCTGCTTCTATGTCCCCCTCTCCTTCTCTCCCTCCATCCCTCCCTTTCCACTCTGTCTATGTCTATGTTCTTGCCCATGTCCATGTCTGTTTGTCTGTCTGTCTGCCTGCCTGTCTGTTTCTCTGTCTCTGTCTCTGTCTCTGTGTGTGTGTGTGCACATATGTGCGTATGTGTCCTTGAATGCCTGTATGTGTGTGTGTGTGTGTGTGTGTGTGTGTGTGTGTTTATGTGTGTGCCATCTAGTCCACACCACTTCAGACAATCTCAGCTGGATAAAAGGTTGAATCATAAGTAAACATGAGTTTTCTTCTACGGCCTCTATTCCTGTTTCTTTTGTTCATTCAGTCTGGGTTTCTGAGGCTACAATTGTTGCCTATTCCAGTAAATATAATTAATGAAGAAATATGAAGGGTAGTAATAATTATTTAGAGAAACTGAAGGATGTTTTGAGATTCAAGAAGTATGTGTTCTATTCATGCATCTTAACCCTTATTCTGTTTTATATTTTACAGAATCTCATTGATGTGCTTCAAATTTTGGAAACCATGGCTGTTATTCTTCTTCATAGCACTGAAGAAATAGTTACCCCACCACACCCTCTGCTTTGTTTTATGCTGACATATTTTAAGAGTAGGTTAATTTTAAAAATTAATCTTATACTGCAGTTTTTATTGAAATATTTCCATATATCAGTTTTATTAGACCTTTAATAGAATAATTGGTTTATTTGGGGAAAATAATTATCTACTATAAACAGGAAATACAACTACAACTGTCCTCCAAAATCATTCATGTAGAATTTTGTAGGAGCTTTAGTTTTAACTTCTAATGGGAAAATTAGCAGCAAAAATTCTTCAGATGAAGGAAATTAAACACTAGTTTTATAATCCTTTACTACCTGTGTTATTTGTAATCTATCATGGACTTCACTAGGAATAATATGAAATTTCATAACCTTAGACAAAAGACCAGTTATACTAAATTAACATTGGCATTTAACCAGAACTGTCGATGCATACTAAAATGAGAGATTAAGTACCATTATTAAACTTAATTTCAGAGCGTATCTCAGTGAAAATCCATGTTTCTACATTTCTTCTTTAATAGCCATGCTGTATATAAGTATATGACTATGGCCAGGTCTATTGTTTTGCTGGTGCCTATGAAGAAAAAAAAAACCATCAACCTGGTTTCTATGTTTTATCAATTACATTGTGATAAGATTCCTACCATGCCCAATTTCCCACTAACCACATGATGTCACTGAAAGTGGAATTGGAAAGAGATATGCACAGTCTGTTCTCACATGCCTGTGCAAGCTGACACCAGCATGCCACAGCTCAAAATCTAGTTATTATTTCTGTGTAAATACAAACTCCTCTTCATGAGTACTATGACACTTTGGTACATTACATATTTGATTCATTTTTAGTAAGTGCATTGGTAAATGAAATAAAATGCAACCTTAAGGTGATGTTGAAAATTAAAAAATAATTTTACAAGTTTTACCGAATTTGTTCTTTAAAAATTTTATAGGTGTATAAATTGAATACAGGTGACTGTATGTTCCAACCTTCCCTAAATACCTTCTGACACCTGAAGCATGATAAACTGTTCTTATATTAATTTTGTTGTCTTAAAGTTTGTTTATAAATCAAAGATATGCTTGTATTTTTTGCATTGCATAGACAATGCATCTTCCATCTTATAATTTTTCTCAAATAATTTCCAATCTTTTACTATTTTCTGTGATAATTTTATATCTCTTATGGAATAATATTGTCATTGATAAAGAATATGGCTGAATTAGTAACAGTGATATGACACATACAGAGACAAAATTAAGACAGCCACAAATCCAGGCTTCTGACATTGCAGTCACAGTTGTTATTTGTATCGAGGCCAACTTAGAAAAAGAAACAGTATTTGACCACTTAAGAAAGTCAAAGTTCCTGGGGATGTTTAAGAGAAAAAGTGTAATAAAGGTTATGCATGATGTGACTGACAAAGTCAGTCAGATTTGTATGACAAAGTATACAACAGAATTTTCTGACTTCCTTATTGCTTAAGATGGATCCAGACATTCAGTTAGATCTATGCTTTTCTTTCAAAGTCATCAGCAACTACTTTCTTTAAGAAGACATTGAGAAAGCTTTTACATAACATGTTCATGTACAGACAGCTAAGGATTTGAGAAGGCAGGTAAAATATTTTGAACCCCAGTTCAAATTTTTTGCTTTAATGCATTATATTTCTGTTTCATTAATCTATTTTTATATTACTATATTGAGCATGAATTTGCTGTTTTACAATTATGGGTACATATATATAAACATATAAATATATTTATAAATACATAAAGTTTGGGTACATAAATTATGGAGATACACACACACACACACACACACAAACACACACACATATATATATATATATATATATATATATATATATATATATATACCATCTTTATCTTGAAAATTCAGATACCTAAAGACAAAGAAAGTACTATTAATATTTGAGCTGAAATTTAAGTCTTTCCTATCATGGATGGCCTCCAGGTAAGGACACTGATTTAGAAGGTGGTAGAAGATGTAAAATATTACTCTATACATCTTCCTAAGGAATCTTGCACAAAATATAGTTAAGCTTCAGGAAGCAGTGAGAGCCGTGTTGGTTTGATCTCAGACTTGAATTTTGCAAGTCTTTTTCTTAATATTTTGGTCAGACAAAATATCTGATCTGAATAAATAGAAAATGAAAGTAAAGCATGATTTTAGAGGTTCACGTCTCTTTAACATTTGCAGTAGATTCTTTTTAAGTTGAAGATTTATTTTTTAATTTGGTATATTTTTTATTTATACTTCAAATTGTGTCCCCTTTCCTGGTTGCCCCCTCCCCTGAAAATCCCATAAGCCATGGGACTTGAAGTTCTTGTCATACAGATATTTCACTTGTTTGGTTAGAGTCACCCCAAGGTATTTTATATTGTTTGTGACTATTTTGAAGGGAGTCATTTCTCCAATTTCTTTCTTGTCCTGTTTATTCTTTGAGTTCAGGAAGGTTACTGATTTGCTTGGGGTAATTTTATATCTAGCCAGTTTGATGAAGTTGTTTATTAGCTGTAGGAATTCTCTAGTGAAGGTTTTTGGTTCACTTAAGTATACTATCATATGATCTGCATGTAGTGATAATTTGCAGCATATTATGTTGAAATCCCTAGGAGGTTTAAAATATTATGAATGAATATAGAATGATTTTTGTCTCTGGTGTTAATAATGGGAGCCATGAAATATCTGATTCTGCTTTTGATATGCAAACTGCATAGAACTTTGAACATAAAAGACCTCACAGGTCTCATCAGTATACACCAAAATATAGGCATGTGCCTAGAAGCACAGAGAAGACTCAGTCTGAGACTCAGTTAACCTGGTGTTCACCTATGACCCTCCTATTTTCATTCATGTATAGGAAGTGCTATCATGAGAGTATTCTATCAGCAATATTAAGAAATAATAAAAGTCTAATAAAGCATTAATTATAAAGTAGGGTGGTTTTAATTGAACCAACAGCTGAGGTCCCATGATTGTTTTGATCTCAAATAATTTTCTTTATATATTTATTCTTTGGTATTTAAAATTTAGAAAACTAAGATATATAAATATGTATGTTATAATAACTTGAATAGATGTCTTCAGAACTTTGAAAATTGTGCTCATTTCAAAGATAATAGGTGTAACATATACAAAGGATGTTTTTGAAACTTACAAAGTATTTAAAATCTATAATTTTCTTTCTTTACTTTCTTGTGAGATATTTAATTACTTAGAATTATGAAGTTAAAATTTTACAAATAGTTGCTTTTTAAGAGTTTCTTATGTTTGTGATGGCAGTGTTAAGGTATAAACTTTAGTCTTTAAATTTCATTGTGCTTTAGGATTCTGTTTTTAAAGCACAATTTTCTAGGTCAGTGTTTCTGTACAAGCTGGTAGCTGCAGTACTGAAAATGGGCATTTCTTCCAGGCTGCCAAGTGGTATTGTCAACCAAAATTCTCACACAATACTGAAGCAGTAAACCCTATGCTTGATTTACCTCTACCATGTGGCTTTTCTCACAGAATTGAAGATACCATCACGTGTTACTTAATGACAAGTGTACATTCTGTGCACATGTTATGCCTTTTTGCCATTATGCATACAACACAGAAAATGCTTGCACAAACTAAGATAATCTTATATGGATATGTTACTATAAACTAAGATAATCTTATATGGATATGTTACTATTATACTTCACAAGGCTTATCATTTGGCCAAAATGTAATTATAAAATATGTAACTCTATTATAAAAATAAGTGATTTAGATAAATTTTCCATAACATTAATTAATTTTATTTGTATTTATATTTATCAAATTTTAAATAACAAGCTATTAAATTGTCACTAACATTTTATATAGAATTATATATATGAAATACATTACAAGCATATGTGAACATGCTATTAAATTTTATGTTTAAACTCATCTTTCATATTACCATATTACATATGTCTGGTTGTAGAATTATTATTACCATATTTTTATATTATTCAGTATATGTTATATGTATGCATACCTACTATTATCTATGAAATGTGTACTTTATGTTATGTTTTGTATCATTATGTTTGTTCTTTTTATTACATTTATTTGTCATGTTCACATCTATCCATACCATACTGAAAATATGTAAGCCTGAGAAAAACTTATAGGTGTAGATTTTCTCCTTCTACCATGTGAGTCCCAGGTTATCTAACTCAGATCATTAGATTTGCCTTTACCTTTTGAGACACCTAATTGACCTCTGTTTAGTACAGTTTGACTCTGGATCTTTTAATTACACTAGAATTTTCGTTTTGCTTGCAAAACTTTTATTTTTTCAATAGATTTGATTCAATATATTAGACATACTTAAGAGGGAACTCTAGAATTTAAAGTCATGTTCTTGATGGTCTTGCTTTTTATTTTGATTTTAATTTTTTAAACACTTTTAGAAACATTTTTTTATGTTTATGGTTACATATATGCCTGTGCCCTACATGCATATAGTGTCCACAGATTCCAGAAGAGGGTGACAGATTTCTTGGAACTAGAGTTACATATGACTGTGAAACACCATCTGGATGCTGGGAATGAAAATGGTGTTCTTTGGAAAAGTAACCCATGCTCTTAACTGAGCTGTCTTTCTATCTCTGTTTTTTGGTGTTGTTGTTTGTTTGTATTGTTTAGTTTTGCTTTTAGACTCAAAATTGTATAAATTATGTGTAAACATGCATACACTAAATATTATTACTTGTTAATCTGAATAACAGATTTGAGAAATATTTTATGTCTGCAAAATCTGCCAACCATATATATATATATATATATATATATATATATATATATATACTTTTGTTTTTATTGCCTTATAAAAATATGAGTATTTATTTATTCTTAATAATGAATTGGAAATGATAACTGATTCAAAATAAATACACTATGTTAATATTCTATATCCATAATCTTCCATGGAAGCTACTCTTATTGCATATACATGATAAATTATGTGGTATATTTTTTTCAATCATTTTATCAACATGCTATGCTTAACTAGTTAAAGTTACTACAACCTTGGTGTGTTACCATGATTAGATATGTAATATATTCCAAACTCAGATGTGACTATCTAAATTCAAATATGAGGTCAAAAAAATTAAAATTAAAATTAAAATTAAATTTTCTGTGTTTTCCTGTGATAACTTAATTAAATGATTATTAAAGGACATGAAACAATAATGAAGCTAAAGTTTATATCAGAATAGCACTGGGATCTTTAAATAGTATGCTGGCTACCAGTTTTATATATTTTTATTTACTTTGTTTGAAGTCTATGCTGGGTACTAGAAAATTGCAAAGATCCCTCATCTCTAATTTAGCAGATGCCATACATTTTTTAAAATATTATTATTTAATGACCCAGGAGATCTTTAAGTAAGTATGTACATAAACAGAATAAAACCCATGTCAAGCAAAATTTTAAAAGGGGAGAGACTAAGACCAAGGCTTACTTATTAAACCTTCTCAGATCATTTCAATAAGCAGCCATGTCAAAACACCCCTCCCTTAAAGTATTATTAGCATGTCAAGTGACTACCCAGATATTAACACCAATTTTAGTATTTTCCTTGCTAGTATGTAAGGTATGCTGAATAGCTGGTAGAAATTTGAGAAATAAGCAGTAGAATTAGGTTTTCTCCATAGTATAAAAGCACTTATCAAGGAATTCTCTTATTTTAAAAATAACAACAGATCATTTTAGTAAATGCAAAATTAGTCATTACAAACTCCTGAAAAGTACGAGATTTAAAATTCCTCATGTTACGTATGTGCCATATGAAAGAGAATCAGCTATGTTTAATGAGCTACTGAGAAGTTCAGAATCCATTATGTAGGGCTAAATCTTTCAGATTCAGCAGTTGGAAAGGATGCTTTTGTTGGCCCTTGATTCAATTACTTCATCTATATGTGATATGTATATTTATTAGTTCATATCATATTTATGACTACACAATTATTTCTGTTTATCTCTTCCCTGTACAGTGTCAGGACCTGGGCCTGTGCACAGAATGGGAAGTTTCCTAGATGTGGATTTCAAAAAAGGTATTGAATTCTCTCTCATTCCTCCTGTCACTTAATTTTCAGGACCTTAACTTCTTTATTGTTCTAAGAATGTTAGCATAAGGTCTTCCCGAATGCCTCACAATGATTTTGTGGGGATCAAATTAGAATTTGACTTGATCTGATGCATATTTTTAGTTAATGTTTTGTAGTATATTCATCACATTTCTTTCACAATCACAAATACCTGAGGTAACCAACTAGTAAAGAAAAAAGGGTTGGTTAACGTTTTGGAAAGTTCTATTCCCTGATATATATCAAAATTTACTGCTGTTGTTTTGGGCTTCTGGTAAGATAGCTGCAGCTATCATGGTGAGACTATATAGTCTATCCACATAGTTTGACAAAAATACAGGGGGTAAAAGAGTAAAAATAGATTGAGATATCCAAACCCCTTCTCAGGGACAAACACAATGACTTAAAGATTTCCAAGCAGCCCATACCTCTTAAAGTTACCACCATTCCCACTCAGAGGACAACACCTTAAATACCAATTATTTCAAAAGCAAAACTATCACATTTTAATGACTGGTTAATTAAAATGAGTACTTAAATATGCCCATTAGAATTCCATAAAATATTTTAGAATTATTTATTTATTTTTATTTTATGTGTAAATTGTTTTGCCTGAAAAGCAGTAATTTCATGAACAAGTCAAAGGACCTTTTTCATTTAAATATCAAAGAGTCAAAGATGTTTGCTTAGTCAAAAATAGGAAAAATAAAATAAAACACACAAATGTATAAATAAAGTGAAAAATAAAACCAAGCTAGAGGACATAGATACCAATTATTTATAAAGTAACACTGCCATTAACTTTTGTCTTTTTAAGGATTTTATTCATTTTTATTTTATCTGTATGGGTATTTGCCTGTGTGTCATGTGTGGGCTCAGATATTGATCTCCTCGAAACGATGTTATAGATGGTTGTTTGCTACCACTTGGACATTGACAACCAAACCTGGGTTCTAAGCAAGAGCAAAAATATTATAAACTATTAGGTCATCCCTTCAACAAGTGTGTGTTTAAATTTTTTAAAATATTTCATTACTGGTTGTGTATGAGTATTTTGTCTGCATTTATTTAATGTACATGCAGTACCCACAGGGACCAGAAGGTGTCTTCAGATCTTTTTGAACTAGAATTACAGGTGGTTGTGACTGCTGTGTGATTGCTGGCAATGGAACCTTGGCCTGTCTGCAGGAGAGCAAGTGCTTTTTTAACTGTTGGTCTATCAGTTCTCCTAACCAATAATTTGATTAAAATTTACTCTGCATTCAATATAAAATTATTTTTTGTTGATTTTCAGATTAGTTTTAAGATAGAGTATCATCATGTAGCTTTATTTGACGGTCCTGGAATTCAATGTATCAATGAAGATGGCCTCAAACTCATAGAGATTCACCTGCCTCTGCCTTCAGAATGCTGGAACTAAAGGCTCCCAATTAAAAAAATCTTTAGTTGTGTGTTTTTTACTTAGTTCTGGAATGACATGAGTTAACATGTGCCTTTGTATTTTTCTTTTATTAAAAATGATGTTAAGCATATATAAGCTTAGAGAGCCTAATGTAAGGAATACATATGCAACTATAATTCAGTTTTGGCATGTGGCAATTTATTGCCAGTCACATTATATCCATCCTACTTCTTTGTTCCATGTATTTTAAATAAAATCCTATATATCATATCATATTATTCTTAAATATTTCAGTATGTTCCTTCATAATAACAATACATATAATCTCTCATTTAAAAATAAAATTATGCATTTTGTGATTATTCTAGATATACAGAAAAGTTGAAGAACAAGTTCAATGACTTTCTCTTCTAATTTCACCATTTATTACGAATATAACCTTAGGAAAAAAGCAGGACCTGTTACCTCAATCTTCCCCCCCCCTTTTTTTTTGTAAAGTGGAGAAACCAATAGGATCATTGGGATGCATACAGGAAATGCAACCTAAATTGAACTCTATAGTGTATATCAATTTTCCTTATTAATATGTTATAATATTTTTATCATTATGTTTTAAAATAAATGCTAGGCCTGGAGAAATGGCTCAGCAGTTAACAGCATTTGCCACTCTTGTAGAGGACTCAGATCTGATTCCCAGTGCACATGTGGCAGTTCACAATCATCTGTAACTACAATTTCATTTCATTTCACCCTCTACTGACCTCCACAGACAGTGCATGCACTGGTCCACAGGTATACATTCATGCAATACATCCATATGTGATAGAAGTAAAAAAAAATTAATAATGAAAAGACAAGTAAATCTAATTGTGATTAATTTCTCATCTTAATTTGGTGACTTTTCCAAAATGTTTTAATTTTGCTTTAGAAATAATTGCTACCTATATCCTCCCCATGGTTTTACTATATTTCCATTTAGGTATTTATTTTAATATGTTTTCCATTTTCCTTTAAAATACCATCTTTTCCTCTCTTGGGATTGTGTTTGTGCCATCTTCTCACTTCATTATTTCCCTGGTTAATATAACTTGTAAATTTTATTCTTAAAAAAGAAAACTTAAATAGGTATTTCTAGGCTAAACTCTAAATTCCATATCTTATGCTTATCTATCATATCTATCTATCTATCTATCTATCTATCTATCTATCTATCTATACCTTTGTTTGTCTGTCTTAAAGACATGAGAGTCTTAATAAGGCTTATCTCCAAACCAAACAAAGTTTTTTTTATATGAATATGACCTATTGACCCCATAATTTAAAACTTAATAGTAATTCATTCTAGCTCCTGGGAGTGGGCAATTCAATTTTTCTACAGGGATGAAGGCCTTGAGCAGCTACCCATTCTCTACAAATGATACTACATCCATACACATTACAGACAATGTTAAGTTAATTCAGTGAGTGAAAATAAAGAATACATAAAATAGAGAAAAGAGATGGGGGAATAGAAGTTTGGAGTGGAAGTGGATATGATCAAAACTTCAAATGCATATGTGATTTTCTTTTCAAAAAATGAAAGAGGTAATCCTAATCTATACTATTTCTACTCTTAAAATGTTCTTAATTACAGAACAAAGTCTCATTTAGTTCCAAAACAACTAGAACCTAACCATTCTTTAACAACTCTACTGCAAGCATTGTCATTTCTCACTTGCATGGTTTCAGGAATCTTGTCAGTGTCCATGTATCTAATCTACAATCTAAACCAAGAACACATGTGCAACCGGTTTTCTTGCAAAATCTTGGAATTTATAGAACATGTAAAAAATATGTTTCTGAAAGTTTGATTATGTAAGAATAAAACTCACAGAGTTTACAATATTTTAAATCTAGATGGATTCTACTTTTCTAGCATGTGCATTCTCTTCTTCCTATTTCACTTCATCTCCAGATTACCTAAATTCAATAACTGGCTTTTGTTTCATTCTGATATGTGTCATTGCAGATGACATTTTTTGGCCTACACTTTTATACCCTTCCTCCAGGTGTGTTTTCATGGATACTCATTCTTTGTATTTGCATGCCACTTCTCAAAGGAAGTCTGTTTTATCCGATTACAATTAGCTACTTCAATTGTATTTTTATAGGAATCTCCTTCATATTTCATCTTCACCATGAAGATAAACTATTTGTATAGGTACTACATTTCTAAAGTATAGAGCATGGCAAGAAGCTATAATTATCATTTCCATTTACATTGTGGCATGAATAGTTTTGGTTGAAGGTCATAGAAATGTGAAGCTTTATTAAATATTAGTAGTTCTATATTTGGGACATCAAAGAGTATTACGATTGAATAAGAGAATATAAGGTATGCTGAAGTCTCTAAAAATAGACTAGTTGCACCATGAACATTTGTTACCTGTCATACTCTAGCTCTTTGGATTTCTATTAAATAATTTAATAGATAAACTAAAATCAGTTAGCTCAAAGTTTATTTTCAAAGATAAAATACTAGTTTTCTGATCTACAAAGGTACACTATGAAGATTTGAAACAGCAGTGATCAAATAATTATACCAGTCCATTGAAAGTGTCTGTATACTAATATGAGGCCTTTCTATACTCCAAAGATAATTATCTTCAAACTTTGCTTTGACTTTGATCAAACAGCCTTAAAAGCCAGTCATAGGAAACTAGCCTGGTTATTTCATTGTCATTTGTAGTAAACCCAGAGTGTATTTTCTCTTTGTAGATTTATTTGAAAGTCTACAAAACTGTCATGGGGCTGTAGATGCCCTGATCAGATAAGCCATGCTTATATGCATGATAGTTCAAGAAAACTTTCCAGCTGTGGTGAAGAAATTCAAACCAAAAATCACAAAACACGTAACTAGAAAACAGGAACACTTGACAAAATTCCTCTGAGTGTCATACTCTTGCCTATAGTTGCTCTTGCTTAATAAGTCTCTTCATTCATGAAGAAATCAAATTTTATTTCTAAATACTTTTGTAGAAGAAAAGGAAATGTAATTCTTTGTGAATTAAATAATAAACAAATATTCTCTAAAAATAAATTTGAAAATAAAACTAAACTCTAGTGTAGATCAGTGTGATTGATCATCTTTTTATCTCAGCATACTTTATCTTTTTGTAGTCTAAATTAGCACTGCTGCTGTCTGTCCAAGACTAAAATATATATTGTGCCTCTCATGTAATAAATCTTTAGCTACAGTCTATTTTGTGAAACTTTCTGTTGCATATATTCATGTCTGGAGCAGGGATATGTCTTCTAAAATTCCAAGAAGGATTTTAAAATGAAAAAAGGTACTAATTAGATCCACTTCCAAATGTAAGAAACAATAGATCTTCTATCTTATCCGAAGCCACTTGTTATTGGTGTTGTTGTTGGTACAAATGTTATAGTCTTACATTTAATGCTATGATCCACACTGAGTTCAGTGACTGAAAGAGGAAACAATTTTGTGCTTAATTATGAATAATCATTTGCACAGAAACATTTGCTGGAATGACCTCTCAAAATGTGTAGCATATATTTGTGAGGGCTGCTTCTTGCTTCTATATTAAGTTCTGTTAATTTACTACATCTCTGATAATAGCATAGTATATTATTACTTTAGTAAAATAGTAATCTTTAATGCATGAATTGATTTCGTCAGCCTTAATTTATTCTTCTCAGACTACTTAACATCATTTTCTACAAGACAAAACATTAATTCTGAAACTGTTATTCTGTTTTGTTTTTCAAAATTAACATACTATAACCTACCATACAAACAAAAAGTATCAACTGAAACTGAAAGAAAAGTAGTTGAAAATATTCAGCACACATTCATGATGATGTCTTTTATGAATTTAGGATTGGAGGGGAATAATTTAAAAACCATCTTCAACTTAGTAAAATATATTTATAGAAAATATTATATGTGTCATTATACTTAATTTTAAGATACTATTATCACCCTTTATATCTGGAAGAAGATAGCAATGTTAAGATTTTCTGGCTGTTAATCATAATATATCACTTTAAAAATTGAAATAAGAGTAGAAAATTAACAAAAACATATACATTGAAAAGGATTAATAAGATAATCTCTACTTTAGGAAAACATAATTATCAGCATAGAAAGATCAAGAAATCTACAAAAATTATTTCATAAAAGTAAATATTCAAATTCAATATCAGTCCAGGTTATAAGACCAAATATATGAAAAACAGGTATCCTATATATCAATATGAACCTAATTGAAGTGAAAGTACTAATATGGCATATTCTACAATGATGCTTAGCAAAAAGAACAAAACTGGATAATAACAATATATTGTTAATTTAAAAATATGAGAGAAATTCTGTGTTTATGGATCAGAAGACAAATTATTAATACCCAGTTATACTTATAGGCTCAACTCAATGTGATTTTTATTAAAATTAAAACAAGTTTTCTCTGATCATTCTAAAAATAAATGGAGAAAAGTACAGAGGCACCAAGAAAATGGTAATGCCATTAAAGTGAAAAAAAATAGAAAAAAATCTAGGTTATTTCTGAGGTTTATAATTTTTTAACATATTCGTATAAAGTTAGAAGAACATTAAAACAATGAATAACTATGATTGAATTGTGGGTAGACTTATTTATAGCTGTATGTATGTAATTAACATAACTTTGGCTTAAATAGGACACATTTATTGTCTCAGATTTTGCTGCATAATGTTAGTCTATTTTACATGTTACAATAAAATGCTCAAGGCTGTGCAATTTTTTCAAGGAACAATGTTTATTTAGTTTATAATTCTGAATATTTCAAGAGAAAGTTACAAGCCTTGGTTTTGCTCTGGTAAGAACTTGATGTCAGTAGCATCATGATGTTTGGAGTGCATGTTAGAAGAGGCGTCATGCTGATGCATGTAGTCAGAACCTCCCTTCCAAATTCACAACATAAATGGCCTCGGACTCTCTTATAAGTGTTTACCTCCTAGGGTTCGATTCTACCTTTGCACTATTAAAATAAGCTTCAAGATTCTAACACGTTAATGTTTGAAGACAAATAATATACAATTTCATGGCTGGTCACCTCAGAATTCAGTTTTCTAAATGTGAAAATAATGAATTGTTACTAACCACCGCAATCCAAATTCTTAAGTATTCCTGAGTTATTCAAAATTATAAACCAAACATTTCCTCTGAGATATAAGAAAATTGTTTAAATTACATTTATTTGTGAAATTAAAAATAACTTCCATGTTGAAATGATGGAATATTCATCAAATAAATATCTTCATTACAAAACATCCAAGTAAGTAGTCAGCAGATGACATAGTAAGATCTCAATCAGATACATAACCTCAGGATGTCCTATCATCTTTTTTTATTGTTGTTTACATGTTTATCAGCTCAAGATTTTCTGACAGCATTTCACATTTCTGTGTTATAGACTTTTTACATTTTCCACAGAACTTCAATCCTGTCCTTGAATCAGGAGTTCAAACTCCATAACAAACTCCTGTGTTCCAAGACTTTCTTTTGAAATCTTGGTGGAATCTCTTATAAGTGCATGACTCTTCTTAAATCCAGCATCATTTATATGATATAGTCCTCATGAACTTAATTCTGGAAAATTAGAAAATAGCATTGTTCTTACTTCTTTCCTGTTATAATTTGAGCAATTGGCCTATTTATCAATTTTCTTCTATTTTGTGTCAAATACTTGCTGAACATCATCTCTGTACAAAATCCAGATGTAAGCGTTTCATCTATTTATTCATCCTAGTCTATCTCATTCCACTAAATGCTTCATTCAGGTTGATTCTCAAGTCCAGTGTTAATGAACAGGTTATGTTAACATGTCATATCCACAACTCCTATCATACTTTTGAGCAAAGTTATGAGGCAAACAATGAAGACCATTCATGTCTATGTCTAGGACACTAACAAACAAAATTGTGACATCTGAATAGCAAGATAGTTTTTACTTGCTTGCTTTGGGGAAAATGGTTATGTTGAGAAAAGAGACCAATTTACAGGACTATTTAGAGCCTCCTTTATGATCACTTATTGTCCTAGTCCTCATCTTATTTTCAGATCATACTAATCCTCTTATTTCAGATTTAAGATGAAGTTTGAGTATCATAACTGTGTGTAAGCTTAAGAAAACATCATCTTAACCATTGTACTCTCATAGGACTTCTTATCAAGCACTAAGCTAAATAAGTAGAATGAGAAATCATATACTGCATACAGCTAATAAGAACTAAAATGAACTAAAATTTTGATTTTGAAAGTAGTAAAAAAAATAAGAGTAGTAGTATCCTTGGATGAAGATACAGGGATTAAGTTATTCTTTTCTGGTAAGACAGACAATTATGAACTGAGAAGACAGCATCTGATAAAATGGAATCAGAGGCAGATGATTTTGATGGAGGGTAAGATATGGAGGACCAAATGCTTAGAAGAAAGAATAGTAATCATTAACTACATAGAGAATTATGTAAATAAAAATGAGAATGCAGAAGATTCACTTGGTCTTAACATGTGGGAACATGTGACTTTGAGGCATGATTACATTCAAGAACTTCATGACTTCCAAGGTAATATTGGTATTATGTGGTAAGAACTTAATTATTTAATTAACATGCTAATTGCAAGCCTGATGTGTTATGCTGGGAAGAAATTTTCAGAGTGGAATCAATGTTCTCAAAGGTTTCTGGATACTGGGTTTTGAATTATTTTTGCATTTAAGATTTCTTGTCATTTTGATTCTTTTCTTTTCTTATGTTACCTGTGTCTCTACAGTTGCCATAAATTATTAAGCCCATACATATTAGCAGTATTATAGGCATTTCATGGTCTCATTATTTCTGCTTTAGCATTTTTAAAGCCAAGGCATGCAGTTTTATTGCAGTTTTACCAACAACTTTCTAGAACATCCACTCATTTGCTTCTGTAATACACATTCAATCACTGATAATCTCTGGCCCTGACATGGTAAATATTAGCAATACAGAAATAATCCAAACTAAGCTTCTTTCTTCATGAGAATTACATACTGCACAATAAGTATTTCAGTAAAAAGAGGGTATGAATTCAAATTTTTTATTTGAAATTAATTTGATTAAAAATGAGAATTTAAATAATAATAATAATCTCTTGATTACCATCACTTTGAGAAGACTCTAAACTATTTCTGATGATTAAAAAGTTACTACCTTCATTAAAGGAGAATAATAGTAGATGCAAGTTTACTGGTATATATACATATATACACATGCATGATATGTTTTTCCCCAATATAAAGATGAAAAATTTCATAATTACAAAAAAATGATACAATCAAAATCTGCACTTAAATTGGCTTATATCATAATTGGTAATATTGCTTGTTTTTTTTCTTTTACTTTTTTAAAAAAATATTTTCTATATTTGTTTACATTCCAAAGGCTTTCCCCTTTCCCAGTTCCCCCCTTACCATATGTCCCATAAGTCCTCTTCCCCCTGCCCATTCCCCAATCACCCCCCCCCACACCATTTCTCTGTTCTGGTACTCTCCTACAAAACTAGATCCAGTGTTTTAATGACCAGGGTCCTCTGCTTACTTCTTCTTGGGAATCTTTTGATTTGTTAATTGTGCCTTTAGTATTCAGAGCTTCTGGGCTCATTAATATCCACTTATCAGTGATTGCATTTCATGTGCATTCTTTTGTGATTGGGTTAGCTCACTTAGGATGATATTTTCCAGATCCAACCATTTGCCTACAAATTGCATGAATTCATTATTTTTAATTGTTGAGTAGTATCCCATTGTATAAATATACCACATTTTCTGTATCCATTCCTCCTTTGAGGGACATCTGGGCTCCTTCCAGCTTCTGGCTATTATAAATAAGGCTGCTATGAACATAGTGGAGCATGTGTTTTTATTGCATGCAGGGGAATCCACTGGGTATATGCCCAGGAGTGGTATGACATGCCAAATGGACTTTATGTTTCTAAGAGTTCAAGGCTAGCTTGGTCTATATAATGAGTCCCAGCTCAACCAGAAGTATGTGTTGAGATCTTATAAAAATAAAAAGAAGAAGAAGGAAGGAGGGAAAGAAGGAAGGAGAGAAGGAAGGAGGGAGGGAAGGAAAGAAAGCATCAGTTCAAAGTAACCTTAATGACTTGTTGATTGCAGTTTCTTGAACAATAAACTACTACTTCAGCCTTCTCATATTCTCAGGTGAACTTGGTACATTCAACTTTAGTGCTTAATGGGGAAAGATACTATAATGAATTCATGCAATTTGTAGGCAAATGGTTGGATCTGGAAAATATCATCCTAAGTGAGTCAACCCAATCACAAAAGAATACACATGAAATGCAATCACTGATAAGTGGAAATTAATGAGCCCAGAAGCTCTGAATACTCAAGACACAATTAGCTAAGCAAAAGAAAAGGGATGGAGAGGACCCTGGTCCGGAAAAGACTAAATCCGGTTTTGTAGGAGAGTACCAGAACAGAGAAATGGTGGGGAGGGGGGTGATTGGGGAATGGGGGGTGAAGAGGACTTATGGGACATATGGTGAGGGGGGAACTGGAAAGGGGAAAGCCTTTGGAATGTAAACAAAGAATATAGAAAATAATAAAAAAAGGAAACAAAACAACTGCAGAGATGGCTAACGTTTTAGGCAACAGACTATTATTACTTTCATATTGCCTCTATAAACATAGCTGCCAGCCTTTGAATATCCTTCCTGCCAATGCCTCTCCCAAGGCAGCTTACAGGAGAGAGAGAGAGAGAGAGAGAGAGAGAGAGAGAGAGAGAGAGAGAGAAGAAGGAGGAGGAGGAGGAGGAGGAGGAGGAGGAGGAGGAGGAGGAGGAGGAGGGGGAGAAAAAAGAAAAAGAAAAAGAAAAAGAAAAAGAAAAAGAAAAAGAAAAAGAAAAAGAAAAAGAAAAAGAAAAAGAAAAAGAAAAAGAAAAAGAAAAAGAAAAAGAAAAAGAAAAAGAAAAAGAAAAAGAAAAAGAAAAGAAGAAAAGAAAAAGCCAGGCAGTAGTGACTGATATCTTTAATCCCAACACTTGGAGGCAGAGGCAGGTAGATTTCTGAGTTCAAGGCCAGCCTGGTTGTTTTGCTTTTACAGGACAGAGTCTCATGTAGTCCAGTCTGGTTTTAAACTTCTGATCCTTCCCCCTCCATTTTTCAATGCTGGGATTATAGGTGTGAGCTACCACATCCAGCTTAAGGATTGATTTGCATACTATCTACAATGTGCCTTTAAGGATGTATGACAACAGGAATTCTATTTTAGCATATCACATTGATCAGAAACTGATCCATATTTCTGTAGAATATTGTAATAATCTACTTTTGCTTTATTATTTCTTACTGAGTCAGTCTTACAAACTTTCATTTTCTCAAAGTATAGCCTTTAACTCATGGTGGCTAATATTAAGCAATGGAAGTTATCCTGAGCTCTCTTAAGTGACAAGTATTGACTATAAATGAATCATATACATCCCTCTCTTCTAGGAGGAGTTTGCCATTCATCAGCATGATAACTTAATTTCTTTTATTCTGATTATTATGCTTTTAGAAAGCATCAACTCTTTACCACCTCTTAAAGGAGCTTCCACTAAGGCCATCAGTAAGCAACAGGAATTTTGTTTTTGTTAGTGTCAAACTGAAACATTTGTGGAGGTAGAGAATCCTATGGTATGATTTCTGTATTCAAGGTTTTATATCATAAATTTAATTATTAATTAAGAAACAGATTACTATAGAGCTTTGTGTAACCAATTAAACAAAATTTAAGTGATATCATGATAATTTTCAAACTAAGATAATAGATATCCTATCTGCATTGTATAGTCTGTATAGATGGATAAATCAATACTGACAAATGTGTCAGGTCTTACTTTGTCTGATTTCTCATTCCTCATTTCTCAGTACAAATTCATCCTTGGGAATTTCCAAAATACTCTCTAGTCTATTAAGTCAATAACAATAAAAATGAATCTTTTATTTAGTTCAACCTAGCTAACTGGCATTATTTTCATAGTTTTTTTAAGTATAATTCAGTAAACTTGTTTATTACATTATTATTACTTTCAAAATATTATATAACACTGCAAGAAAAATGTATGTATATTACTTGATGTTGTTATAATGCATCCACTATTACATCAATAGAATTTGATACTATGGTTAAAGATAAACTTAAATTATGAAACTACTTAAATCTAGTTTCCAGTTGTATTTCTTAAAACATAATTTAAGTAACTGCAAAATTTCAGAGGACACATGATATTATTTTTCTACATTCATATTTTACCTTTGTAATATTTGATATATAACATAGCAAATATTAGCATACCTTTGTGAGCTATATCTTTGATTTTAAAAGTTTTATAACTTGTACTTCTATTGTATATTTAAGTAAAATGTAGTAATTAAACAATATTTGATCATATGTATTTGGAGATGTGATACACCCTCAGTCACAGCTTCCTTATTTATTAATAACACTAGTAATGAAATCATTATCAAGTCTACTACATATAACAGCATCCCTCAATGCATGCATATCTTTTAATGCAAGTATGTATACACATATAAACACAATCACATGGGTTTATAATGTACCATCTTCATGGGATGTTGAGCTAACTATAGTTAATGTATTTTATTTCTATCCCAGAACCCTCCTCATAGTGTCAGCTTTTATAAAAGCTATATCATAAACAAACTAATATGGAAAATTCCCATTTTTAAAAAAATTATGAATGAGTTGATATAATTGTTCCTCTATCATGGAATTATTATATTTGAGGGAAAGAGAAATATAAGTGTTCATAGTTAAAAGAGCATTTGAGTTTTAACAATGTTAGTGATTCCCTAATATGTATTTTTCTTATTTACTCAGGACATTATAGATTAATAAGAAATCTCTTAAATATAATTATCTAGTTTCACAAATCATGAAAATAGTCAATTGGAAGATTAGAACAAATACATTCAATGCAGTTTAATGAGAATAAAAGTGGGATCAAATAGGACTAGATACTAAGATCTCATAAATTGAGTAACTTGGATAGTTGAAATCTGTGAATACCTCTTTTGTTTTTAATCTTTTTATTAGATATTTGCTCAATTTACATTTCGAATGTTATTACCTTTCCTCATTACCCCTCCAAAAACCACCTATCTCATCCCCTTCCCCCTGCTTATCAACCCCGCCATCCCACTTCCCTGTCCTGTCATTCCCCTACACCGGGGCATTGATCCTTCATAGGATAAATTACCTCTCTTTGCATTGATGTCTGAAAAGTCCATCCTCTGCAACATATGTAGCCAAAGCCATGGGTCCCTCCATGTGTACTCTTTGGTTGGTGGTTTAGTCCCTGGGAGCTCTGGGGATACTGGTTGGTACATATTATTATTCCTCTTATGGGGCTGCACACCTCTTCAGCTTCTGAATCCTTTCTCTAGCTCCTCCATTGGGTTCCCTATGCTCAGTCTATTGGTTGGCTGTAAGCCATGGGTATTTTGATCCCCTTGCTTAGAAGGACCAATGTATCCACACTTTGGTCTTTTTTCTTCTTGAGCTTCATGTGGTCTGTGAATTTTATCTTGGGTATTCTGAGCTTTTGGGCTAATATCCACTTATCAGTGAGTGCATACCATGTGTGTTCTTTTGTGATTGGGTTACCTCACTCAGGATGATATCTTCTAGTTCCATCCATTTGCCTAAGAATTTCATGAATTCATTGTTTTTAATAGCTGAGTAGTACATATGCTCCAGTATGTTCATAGAAGTCTTATTTATAATAACCAGAAGCTGGAAAGAACCCAGATGTTCCTCAACAGAGGAATGGATAACAGAAAATGTGATATATTTACACAATGGAGTACTGTGAATGCCTCATAACATCAACAGTAATTGAAATGGATTTTTCCTATCAGGTGACTGACTCATACATCTTGTATTGTAATGTACCTTATGAACTTATATTATGGCTTTCCAAAATTATACACACACACACACACACACACACACACACACACACACGCATGCACAGAGAGAAAGAGAGAGAGGGAGACACACACACACACACACACACACACACACACACACACACAGAGAGTAAAGGTTAAAATAAAGTTTCTTTGGGTTAGGCCTAAACATTATTTGGAAAAAAAGAATGCAAACTTTTGTGAGATTTGGATTTTAATTCAATACAATTGTGACATTTGTGTCTACTTGTGGACACAAGGGCATTAGTTGATATTCCCTGTCTTACCATGAAATAAATTAGTTTGAGGGAATTTTCCAAAGAGATATATACACATGTATTGTGAGAGAGAAGTATCTACTTTGGAATTTTACTTCATGGATTGAGTTCTAACCTCCCTTTGTAAATCGGGTCTGGAAATTTTGAGTATTTTCATCCTAAATTGGTCCATCTCTATACTTTGGAGAATGAATTATCATTTTTCCTGTCTGACTCCAAGTGTAACCATATATCTAAAGAACCCTACATTTTTATTGGAGACTAGGAAAGGAACTGAATTTTACTCATCCATAACTTGAGCTTGGCAGAATTAGTTGTGGGTATCAGACGGTGATGCCACCTAGCTTGTCCTCTTCCTTGGTTGAGCCTGGGAGCCATCAGGAAGCTGGGATTCTCCTTAACCAAATGCTAAAGGTCTACTTTAACTAGTTTATTCATCTTCTCTTCCCTCTAGTAGACAATTAAAACATACTTAGTATGTGCCCCACTTTTTGGGTATGATGCCAGTGGAGCTGAAGGGAGGGAAGTCATACTTCAAATTTACATTACTTTTAAGTGGCAATATGATTCAGTGTTCCATTTTCATTAGTATTATAAGTAGGATGCCATAATGCCATAAGAACCTGAACACACATCACATGCTCCTCAATCTAAAAGTAAATGTATTTTATAATACTATTTTATTGCTTATATAATAGTGCATGTTAACTTATTTGATATTTAAAAATATTTAATTATTAAAAATGAAGACAAGTATTAAATAAGAAATGTCTAATAGTGTTTCAAAGCATGTTTTAATAGAAAAATCACATGAATTACAAAAGATATTGATCAAGTAACAACACTGAGACAATCAAACATTGGTTGAATGCTTGACAATATTATATCTCTTCTTACATCTGAAATTTCTATGCAATATTTAAAGCTGTCTTTAGTTAGTACTATCCAGTGGCTATTACTTGAATCTCCAAAATGAGTTTGTAATTCTTTATATTGCTTATTCCCTATTCTTATGATTGTCCTATTTCTTCTATCTAATTAGATCTCAGGTTTTGTAAAGGAGTACAGTTGTGTGCTTAGAGCTTCAGTGAGCACTAAGGTTCAGCTATTCTTTGCATCTTTTCAAACTGTTACTGTAACTCTTTGGAGCATATTTTTCTGAATAGAATAATGGGCAACGATTCAACTTTTGTGCTCCTGAAATTTCTAAGGAAACTTGATTGGAAATGAGATCAAAGGAGTATAGAACTTATTATTTTAAGTTGGTACTACTAAAGGCATGCAGACTTTTACTGAGGTTGAAGCTTTTCCTGAATTTTTGTAAGCATATCTTCCAATTTAGATATTGAGATTCTCTCAACGCAGTGTTCTCTATATTTCTCAAGAAGGTGGTAGCCTCCTTTGTGAGTTTACTGTGATAAATAGATAGGCCTCATATATGTAGAAGGACATTGTAAAACTACAGATTCAAGATAGACATAGTAAAATAACATAAATAGAATATTTGTTAATAGTCTCAAGAGAAGATCACTAGGGGTATCAAAATATGTATCAAACAATGTGTTCCATGTTGGACATACAATGAGGATGATAAGCTGCAATGAATTTCACAGAAATGACAGCATCTAATGGATGAGTAAAATCTATAGTACTTGAACTGACTACACATTGTTTTTGTTTATTTTTAGTTTTACTTTTTCCCTTTTGGAGATAGGTATGACTTAAAACAGTTAACTGAAAGCCTTCTTTTATCAATCTATTCCTCCATTTTTCAGCTTGCCAAAGAACTTAAGGCATCTCAGAAATTTTTATCAATTTCTACTAGTTGAAATTGAAAATAGCCAGTCCTAGCCACTGGAGAACAGAGGAAAATGATTTATACAGACTCTCTGACAGCTTCTTGCAACTGTAACTGTAGATCTTTTATATTACTATTGAAAGGGAAAGTTTTAGGCATTTTGGATATTGAGATAATTCTATTTACTCTCATTTCATTGTGTTTCATTATAAAGTCATAAACTGGGTGTGCTATTTTGAAAAAAATTTCTGCTTTTATGAATGTAACCCCTTAGTTGCTAAGTTCTAAGATAAAGTTCAATGTGAGATTGGGAATTGCCCACATTAACTTCCTTCCAACAACTTTGAACATCTATAATCTTTCTTTTATAATTAGTATACATATATTAAGAGAGAGAACTTCACAGGTTTATACACACTAGTATAGCATTTTATTACTGAATATGTTTAATTTCATATGAAATTTGTATAGCAAAGATCAAATTAAAGATATAGAATAGTATCAATACCTCATTTAACAATCCTATTAGGAGCATGCAGTCAACTAATTTTCAGGCTTCCAAACCTTCAACTTATGCATCATTTTTGTTTTCCTATCTTTGGTAGCATGTTCAGCATTTTCACAGAAAACAGATACATGCCCTTATGTATCTTAGATGAAAAATAGGGAAAGAAAACTCTCAAAATTCTCTAGCTCTCTCTCTCTCTCTCTCTCTCTCTCTCTCTCTCTCTCTCTCTCTCTCCCTCCCTCTTTCTTTCCCTCTCTATCTTCCCCCATCCCCCTCTCTCATCACCTCTATATGTCTCCCTGCCTCTTCCCCTTCTTTCTTGCCCTCCATCCTCTCTTTGTGGACATGTACATGGAGGGTATAAGGAAGAAAACAGATGTCCTCCATCTCCATTCCAGCAATTACTTGATAGTGTCTAACTTGGCTTCCTGGATATCAGGTTTGCTTGTGATTCAAGGACTGATAAGTATTTCAAATAAAAGCTCTCAGAACTTTGAGAAGATATGGCAGGCTCAGATTGTGAGTGAAATATAGTTTCTGCATTAGAATTGGTTACATAGAGTACAAATGTCTCTTTAATACTTTCTTATACTAATGAGAAAAGGAAGATAAACAGAGCGATAATGATTGCATCAGAAACACAACCTACAAAGGCTCATTGTTTATTAGTTGTTCAAACTTCCATGTCAAAATACCAAACACAACTGGTCAGCACTAAAACAGGAATAGATAGTGGAGAACTCTTAAAGAGGGTTTGTGCTAGTCTTCTGAACAAATCAAAGTGACTATGCACAACATGACCAAATACATTGGCTGATTTAAAAGTTCAGAAATGGATGTGTAGCCATAACTGTCTTTAGATACACTGGATGCTGTTTCCTATTTTAGGGAAGTGCATTGATGTCTAAAATGAAATGTGACTGCCCCATCTTCAAGTGGAATGACATATACCATAGATTCTGTGATGATTCTGTGGGTACTTTCAGCACACATGCTAGTTTACTTATAGAACAAGTATACTATTCTTTCAATACCATTCTCAAAGGTGCCAGCATTCTTCAGAATATTTTCTTATCTAAATTTTCAAAGTAAATCATAGCAACTGATCTTAGAACTACTGATTTTTTAAATGGTAATTTTGTATCCACTCACTTTGCTGAAGATGAAATTAATAATTACTGTGGGAATTCTCTGGTAGAATTTTTAGGGTCAGTCATGTATGCTATCATATCATTTGGAAATAAGAATACTTTGACTTCTTTCTTTCTAATGTGTATCCCCTTCATCTCTGTTGTGGATGGGCCTGGTTCTGTTTGTACATTGATGATAATTCTGAACTCCTGGGAGGGACTGCAGACAAAGAGTGAGTCAGGTACTCAGGAGACTTCTTGTGAAACAGTCCCCTAATAAATAAAGGAGCCAATCACTGGGAGAGTAAAAGGGACTTTTGGGTTGGACTGAGGAAGAGAAAAAAAAAACAGGAGGGAGTTTGGTCTTTTTGCATGGGGATAGTATAAGGACATTATGTAGCTATGAGTGTCTCCCAGTTTCAGTGGTGGATCAGTGAAGATTCCCCATGGGAGAATTTAGATTTAATAAGGCTTATAAGATTGGGATTTTAGTTGTTGTGCCCAGCAAATGAGTTACCATTGTTTCTGAACTAAGTTTATGTTGCATTTTTCCTTCACATAGCAGCTCATCTGGGTTCAAGAGAGAGAGGTATAGCAGCAAAGCGTGGGTTTGTCTGAGGTGCACCACAAAGTTTGTGGGGGATTTGAAGCCTGGGTTTGGCATGGTAGTGACATGCCAGTGGGAACTTAGCAAGCTGGGTGGAGACGGTTCAGGAGCTCCAGGCCAGAGTGTCTCCACAAGATAGAAACAGGTCAGCCAGTGCTTGCTAGTGCATGGTAGGTCAGGCCACCAGGGCAGAGAGTTGCCAGTGGTAGCGTGGGAACTTGCAAGTCCTTTTTAATATTTTCCACAACAAATCTCATTTAGTCATCTGATTGTTCTGGCTAGAACTTCAGGTACTATGTTGAATAGATATGAAGAGATTGGGCAGCTTTGTCTTGTCCTTGATTTTAAGGGAATTGCTTTAATTTTTCTCTCCATTTCATTAATGTGGGATGTAGGCTTACTATATATTGTCTTTTTTGTGTTTAGTTATATGCCTTATATTACTGATCTCACTTAGAGTTTTAACATGAAAGGATGTTGGATTTGTCAAAGGTATTTCTGAGATCTAATGAGATGATCATGTCTTTTTTTCTTTCAGTTTGTTTTATGGTAGATTATGTTTATCGTGTTGATTTTCCTAAAGGAAGAATTCTTGGTTTCGTTAATTCTTTGTAGTGTTCTCTCTCTCTCTCTCTCTCTCTCTCTCTCTCTCTCTCTCTCTCTCTCTCTCTCTCCCTCTTTTTGGTTTTTTGAGGCAGGGTTTCTCTGTGTAGCCCTGGCTGTCCTGGAACTCACTCTTTAGTATGGGCTGACCTCGAACTTCAAAATCCTCCTGCATCCCTCCCAAGTGCTGGGATTAAAAGATGTGCACCACCACTGCACAGCTGTAGTGTTCTCTTAACTCAGACAAAATTGTAATTGCTATGTGTGTGGGTATAGATATGGGTGTCTCTATGACTAGTTAGAAACCTAGGACAATGGAACCTCACAGGAATCTATAAGGGTGAAGCTAGCTCAGACTCTTAAGCAATAATGGATACAGGACATAAAATAGCCACCTACTGTATTCAGACAAAACTTTCAATGGAGAAATGTGATCACAAACCCAGCCACAAAACCTCCCACTCTCAATTTGTCCTGCCTGTAAAATGGGCATGGATAAAAGTGTAGCATAGTTTGGAGAAATAGCTAATCAATGATTGGCCCAATTTGAGACCCATACCATGATAAAGAGACAACACCTGACACTATTAATGATACTCCGTGGTGTTTGCAGAGAGAAGCCTAGCATAACTGTCATCTGTGAGGGTTCACCCAGGAGCTGATGGAAATTGATGTAGATACTCACAACTAAACATTAGGCAGAGCTTACAGAATCTTGTAGAAGAAGATGAGGAAGGGTTGAAAGAGCCAAAGAGATCAAGGACAATACAAGAAAACCTACAGAACCAACTAATCTGAGCCTATAGGAACTCTCAGATACTGAACCACCAATATGCACAGGAAAACCTAGGCTCCCTACATGTATGTAACAGTCATGCAACTGGGTCTTCATGTGAGACCAGTTGCTATCTCTGATTCTGCTGCCTACCTTTTGATCCTTTCCCCCCAACTGAGCTGCCTTCATTATGAGAAGATGTACCTAGTCGTACTGCTTCTTCATATGTCAAAGTTGGTTGATATTCATGGGAGACCTCCCTTTTTCTGAAGGGGAGAGGGGATGGGACAAGATGGGACTGGGAGCAAAGGGAGAGGAAGCTCCCATCAGGATGTAAAGTAAATTAATTCATTAATTAATGAAAAAAAATGTTAGAACAACAAGCTACTTTCATACAAATTTATATACTTTTTGTAGCTAAGCTATCAGAAACAAGAGCCAAGACTTCAGTTTGGTGATAATAATTCTCCTTACTTATGGAATATAGCTTTTGTTTATTTGTTTTTGTTTGTTTTCTATTCACGTTTTGGAGAATGAATTTCCTACACCATTCCCCAAATCTTTAAAGCCATTTTATTAAAGACATTTTCTTCTCCTTCAGACCTTCTCAATTTTTTTCCTGCTTTTCAGTGATTTCACTTTTTTCTTATTTACTAAATCTTTTTTTCTTTTTCACAGGTCAGGAAATTCTTTTTACTATTTGACTGAGTGACAAATAATTTACAAATTTAATAAAATTTGTACATAATACCTCAAAAGCATTAAAATGGTACAATTTTGTTTTGTTACTTCCTGAAAGTTACTTATATTTTGTTCTTTTCAGAATTTTGTTTTGTTTTGTTTTGTTCCTATAGATGTCTCTATGTAGTCTTGGCTGTCTTGAAACTCACTTTGTAGACCTGGCTAGCCTGGAACTCACAGAGATCTTCCTGCCTCTACCTCCTGAATGTCAGGATTAATGTTGTGGGTTACCACATTTGACTTGTTTTTATAGTATAAAATAGAATTTATTTAGGCCATGGGGAGGGGATTTGAGAGGGTAGGAGAGAGAGAGAGAGAGAGAGAGAGAGAGAGAGAGAGAGAGAGAAGTGAAATAGAGACCAGCCATGAGCACATGGCCATAACAGTGAGCATGTAGAGATGGGGAGAGGGGTGAGAGGACAGAGCACGAGAGAAAACAAGCAAGTGAGCAAGAGCATGAACTTTTGATTAATGGAATTAAATAACTCAATGTATTCATTAGCCAGGCATGTACAATCTTATGAAATAGAATATCATATTTCTTCTAATTGGTTGGATTTCTGGATGTCTGCCAGTGGATATATATATATATATATATATATATATATATATATATATATATTTCTCCCAGTCTCTAGTTTATTGATTTAATTTTTGTAACTGTCATTTTTAGAGTAAAAATAAGAATTGATTGTGATAAGTGTATGTGGTTCTTTACTCCAGAATATGGCAATCATGCATAATTAAAAGTGATTGACATGTCTGTAGTGAAGTAACGCATGCAATATATGGCATGTGCAGTTATAAGGGAACAGTTTTGCTTAATTGCATGCAGAAAGATGGTTCCTTTAGAGGACAGGGATATCTCTCTTCTGTCTCTGTCCTGACCACAATCTCTGAACTTCTTGGTCTACATCATGGAACTTTTAAAAGTATATTTTATGAAGAAAATCTGTGGAATGGAAAGGACTCTGAAAAATACTTCAAAATGATGGTTTCTATTTTTCCTGAAATTCATAAGTACTACTGCAGAGTTATTTAAACAAAGTGAGAAGAGATGTTAATGTGTTTGTGATCACCTCAGTGAATAACAATTATAATTAATTTAGTCTAAATTGTTTTCTAGGAAATAATTTGCTAGCTTATTCCTCTTTATCTTATTTCTGTTTAACAAATAAATTTATTTATTATCTATTTTTGATAAAGAGTCAAGGATATCAGCACAAGATGGTCTGGTAATTGGAATCTTTTTACCTCCACCCACAGAGTAGTCAGATTATAGGGGGAAGTCACCATACCATACTACACCTTTTTTAGTGGCTTCATTATTTTCAAAGTTCTATGGTCCTTTCTCAATTCCCTCTGAGAATTCTTCTCAGAATAATCCCAGTATATTTTTCCCTCCTTAGTATTTTAGTTTTGCTTATTCTAAACATTTATTTTTATGTGTATGTGTATTTGCACACATGTTTTTCACATGTCCACACAATCCAGAAAATGGTGTCAAAGCTTCCTTCAAATCTAAACACCCAGTTGTTTATTTGTTACCTAATATGGGTGCTGTAGAAACATGTGGCATACAAGTGGCATGCTTCTTTCTCAATTGTATATATGGCCCTTGAATTTCCTGTTTCTTTCTATTTCACATGTACCAAGAGATGCTTGCCAGTGTAATACAAGACTAACACTGTAATCAAAAGGAAGCAGAATGAACTGGTGATTGCTATAAATGCTTATTTACTCAACAGGATGTGGGGATATGTTTATCTTTAAATCAAGTTGTTTAATTATGCAAAACATATTGATGCTGTTTTGGTTTTGAGACAGTGTCTTACTGTGTTTCACAAGTGGACACTGAACTCATGATCTTCCTGACCCTGCTTCCCAGGTACTGGAATTGCATGCGCACAAACTGTCTATCTTGACTTTTTCTACACCTGTAGACTTTTATTCTTTCACAGAATCTAGTTCTAATCTGTTTAATAAGTCTTTATTACTATAAGTCTTTTATACTATATTTCTTCTCAGTGTCAATGATTCTTCCTAAATATACCTAAACTCCATGATCAGTGCTATGTGATATCTAACCTAAAAACAATTTTAAAACATTTTTTGAATTAAAAACTACTTAAATCATCGCGTGTTTTCATTCCCTTGAAAATATATTTGCATCATTTGCATCATTTAGTAATATATGAGGAGTTCTTGGAATACAGGCAAGTCTAGGTATTCTCTGAAATGTTTAGATATTCATTTCTTTTTACTTATTGTTATATATGTTCACTTTTACTTGTGGAGTCTTTGTAGCATTTGTTACTAATACTCTAATAATAGAGAAACAGAGAGATGAAAACAAACTGAGGAGAGAGAGAGAAGTTTAAGGTAATAACAAAACAATCAATTGTTTTGTTATTTAATCACTCAGTAGAGTACAAGTCGATTGGAATTATTAGAACAGATACAGATATATAAATGTGTAAGTGTGCATGTGTTGTGCATGTGAGTGTGTGTGTATGTGCATGTGTGTATGTGTGTTTGTGTGTTTGTGTGTGTGTGTGTGTGTGTGTGTGTGTGTGTGTGTACAAGTTTTACCTTCCTCATGTGATGTGCTATCATAAATTATGGAACTTACATGCTTAATTTTCAATTTAAATGAACAAAAAACAGCAATACCAGTTTTTTTGTTAGAATTATGTATTAACATTTGTAATATTTGTATAGATTTATATTATTATAGTTTGAAGTTTATTTCCATATTAACTATACACATACATTTTCTCAATGAGCTATGATGGGAACTGGCCTGAAACCTGAATCTAGTTAATAGGCTTCAATCTTAGATATATGAAGAACTTCCCAACTCTATATTCTGTTCCTAAATTTGAGTCTAAAAGAGCTTAAGGGCATGGTAGCTAAGCTGAATTTGTGTTCCATAGAAGTTATAGTGACATGGATTAGGTATAATATATGTGTGAATAGAAGTTCATTGTCTGAAACCAAGGATGCTTATTATGTGCTAGGGCAAGCCTGAAATCTTGTTCAAAAAGTCCTTTCCTACACCTTTATAGATCTTTTACAGAACTGCCTATATTTTCTTCTAGCAGTTTTAATGTTTTAAGTTTCCCATAGAGCTCTTTGACTCACTTGGTACTAATTTGATAGAAGGGTGATAGATATGACTGTAATTTCATTTTCCTGGTGTGAATCCAGATTTCTCAGCACCATTTGATGAAACTGCTGCCCTTTTTTCCATTGTATGATCCTTGTCTCTTTGTCAAACTTCAGATTGCCATAATTTCTATAACTCATGTTTGGGTCTTTTATTCCATTGGTATATATAGGCCTATGTTATATGTTGAAGTATGGAATAGCAATCCCTCTAGTATTATTCTTTTTGTTTTGTGTTCCTTTGGTTATCCATGGTCCATCCAGAATATAAAAAGAACAAAAAAGATCAAAGAGTTAAGGAAACAAATCACACAATTAAAAATGAGCTAGCAATTTAAACAGAGAGTTTTAAATGGATGAAATAAAAATATGTAGAAAATACTTCAAAAATGTTCATCATCCTTAGCTATAGGGGAAGTGCAAATTAGGACAATTTTGAAGTTTCATTTCACCTTATTAAGAATGACTAAAACCAACATAACATGTGCTAGCAAGGTTGTAGAGAAAGAGAAACTCTCATTCACTGCTGGCAAAGAGATGCAGCCATTACAGAAATATGTGCGGAAAATCATCATAAAGCTAAAAATCAATCTTCTACATGATTCAGCTATATCATATATCTACTCTATAGACACTTGTTTAGCAATGCACATTGTTGTCCTATTTACAATACCCAAGGAGTGAAAACAACCTAAATGTCATTCAGTGGATGAATGGATTATGAAAATATGGCACATATACACCATGTAATATTATTTGGCCACAAAGGAAAGCAAAATCATTAAATTTTTAAGTAAATGTATGGCTCCAAAGTATGATTATATTTAATGAGATATATCCAGATCCAGAAATACAAACACTACATATTCTCTCTAATCAGAGGTTCTTAGTTCCAAGTCCTTATGGAATAAAATTATTTTGCATTCATTTAAAATTATGCATATACACGAATTTCAAAGTTAAGCCTTTTGGGCTGAAAAAACCCTGTACCATAGACTAACAAGAAACCCAGTACCATACATGAAAAATATCCTTTCAAGTGGTTTATCATGTTAGTCCAAGTGAGTCCCATAGCAATATAGATTATGGATGGTACCCCTGATTACATTTTAGGAATGAGAGTTGTTCCCTAGTGTTAAAGACACCATATATTTAAAATAAAACACTGTGATGACATTAGAAGGATCTGACCTGAAAGCCTTTTACCCACCATCTAGTTTCTGTGGTTCCAGCAAATAGTCTGCCAGCTGCCAAGTGAGAAAAGCAATTAAATAGTCTTTCCCAGCTGCAACACCTATGAACCATGACCTTTTCCCACATAACAAGATATGCATGAAGGTACAGTAATTGGAACTCACTTGTTGGTGGCAATCAACATCTATTTAATTAGATTTAAGGCCCTCTTAGCAAGAGGGAGATCATGCTTGGCACTGGAAACCTAGCCAGCTTTCATGGCAAGTGAGGTCACAGATTTAAAACAAAATCTACTATCATTACTTTGTTGGACTAGAAAAATGGCTTTCTATATAGTCTAAATTTTCTCTTTATACCCACAGCTAAGTGTAGCTACCATACCTCATCAAAGAAGCTTCTCTTTTCTATCATGGAAACCGAAGCTGGAAACAATTCAGCCCCAGTGGATAAATGTCTGGATCATAGCTCTTGCGTCAGTTAACACTGTAGGAAAGGAGTTGGAAAGATTGCAAGAGACAGAATAATGAAAAGTCTGCTGGGAAATACTGCCTCTTAGGCACGGCTGCATAAATGGAATAATGGCAGGATCAATGGATATGTTAATGTGGAAGGGGAAAATTTCATAGAGTCTACCATTAGAGAAAGAACAGCAAGTGACTCATTAGTGCTGTGAGAAAACTTAGCCTCTCCCAGAGATGAGCCCATATTTGTTTTCTAGTACAGAGAACCTTATGCATATCAGGAACAAAAAATAACCAGGGTGTGTGTGTGTGTGTGTGTGTGTGTGTGTGTGTGTGTGTAAAATAATAATAATGAAAATGAAACAATCAGCTTGAGAGTTGATAGGGACATTAAAGGCATTTGAGGGAGGATAGCTGAGAAGACCTAGATGCAAGAAGGGGGAAATTTTTATTTCAATTAAAAGCATATTTTAAGGAAAGTACAAATGGTCTCTAGGAATTGAAACCCAAATTTTAAGCCAGGTGGTTTGATGACTAAATATTTTAAGTCATCTCTATTTATCATAAGGTATAATTTATATTTCTTTTAGACATGGAATTGAATGAATTTTCAGATTAGTTGAGGTAAGATAGATTACTGCATTTTAGATTCAGTGTAATGCCGTGTGTGAGGTCCTGGTCTCTTGGATTGTTCTCAGTCAGTAAATTCAGTGAATATGTATGCTTCCATTTTTTATAATTTTTCAGTTTATGCTTTTTATAATTTAAATTTATGTATATATTTGTCTTATGATATTGGCCTTCTTCCTTCCATTTATCTGTGAGTGTTCACCAACTTCCTCTCCAAATATGAGTTTATCAGTCTGTGCATAGAATGGAAGCTTTGAAGTACTTCTTCTCTACAATTTGAGCACAGAATGAAGGCTGAGAATTCCAGGAGCATGAAGCAGAAGGTTGCAGGTCTAGGTTACCCTCTTCTGATTTAATCCTGGCAGATTTTATATTTCTTTCTTTGGAGAAAGAGGAGGATTTTTTTAATCCTTTACCTATTATCATACTCACAATATCCCTTTTCTTTCCCTTGAGATTTCTTACTGTTTTCTTTTATTTCTGATTTTGGCAATGACAGCCAGAGCTGTAAAAATAAGACAAAATAATTTTCATTTGCTTCACAAAAATCATGCCAAATTAAACCAAATTTGTACAGGTCTTACAGGTTCCAAAATCTCCAGGATTCAGAGATTGTCATAGTTTAGCTGAGTCTTTATATTAGGGTTCAAGATTGTTATGGTCTCAAATGGAGATGTTATCTGCTTTTTTTTGTTCAGCTATCTCTTTTAAAATTGATCAAATTTATCTTCATATATCCAGAAGACTGTCTCAGATCCTGGAGAGTATTTGCCACTCACTGCCATGTTGCTATGTTCATTTCCTCTTTTCTGTCTGATAAACTCTCCTTTAAAACATTTAACTGATTGAGACCATATTCCTCAAGATTTAACTTTTATTAAATAATTGAATCTATAACAACTCTGGCTATAAGACATATTCCCAAATATTTTGGTAAAATTTATATAAGGGATATATAGAGAGATTCATTGTTAGAATTATATTAAAGTTATTCATTCCACAGTGAGGCTTAGAACTTTGAAGTGAAAGTTTGAGATAAAGAAGCTTGTGGTGTATGTTGGTGCTCCTTTCTACTTTGGAGGAAAGAGCATATATACATGCAATTATTTGGATGACTTGAAATTTAATAAACCCAAATATTGTAAAGATCTACCTTAACCCTGTAAAAGAAGAAAGAAGAAAGGATGGTTTTACCAGCCTAAAAACCTGAAAGTCAAGCATGTAATAGGTTAGATGAAACTAATCCTGAGAGATATGAAAGAAGAAAAGCAATACAGGCATGTCTAATCTTTCTCTTGTACAACTGTGAGGAACCAGATGTGAACAAGAAGCATCAGATGACTATATGGAAGTAAAATGGCCAGAGGACCTTGAGGAAAGGAGACACATAGAACTATGCTGTGTGACGTGCCCCACTCCAAAAGTGCCAATCAGGGTAACTAAAATATGGTTGGCACTTTCTCGAGTGAGGTAATTCACAACATGTACAACCACATGGGGTGGCCAAGGAAGTATTACATGGCTGTCTTCACAGAGTTCACTCAATTCAGCCAAATCACTATTTGTTATTGTTGATGTTGTTGTTGTATATACATAACTTTCTTTACACAAATTTCAGACCTAGGTAGCTTTTGAAGGTATCTGGACAAGTCTTTCACCTATGATCTTTCATAATTGAGACACTTTGCCAAGAAATAGCTTGAGCATGCTCGAACAAGAAAGATATAATTATCATAATCATAGGAAATGTTAACTTTGCTAAAAGAAAATAATTTTAAATAAGCCTTTACCGTATATGTTAAAATGGATAGAACTGGAAAATATATTAAGCGAGATAACCCAGGGTAAAAAACAAAGCAAAACAAATAACCCATGTTCTCTTTCATATACAGTTTTTATTTTATTAATTATTTCTAATTTTATTCTTTGTTTATATTAAATTGACTCTGTATAGAGACCAGTAAATTAGAACAGGCTCCACTCAGGGGGAAATACTTTAAAAAAGGATGAAAGGAAAAGCAACAGAATACATCATATGAAAGCAGAAGTTAAATACGGAGGCAGAAGGTTACACATAAAAAAGAAAGGAAGGAGATGGAATAAATGAATGGCTAGGGAGAAGAATCTACTAAAAATATATTTTTAATGTCATAATGAAGTCTGACACTTTGTGTCTTAATTTAAAATTAAAATTAAAAAAGAAATCATTTTAATGAATTAAAATCAATTTGAAATATTAATGAAGCTATTTCTTACCCGAAATAGAAAAAAAAATAAGAGAAAGAGAAAAAAATAAAGAGTTTATATCTCAAAGTCAGGATAATAAATTTGTACTAAGATAATATCCACTCAAAGAGGTAACAGGTAAGGGCAATAGGTCTGTGAGCTGCAATCCAGTGGAATACAAGCAGACATTTTGTGTTGAGTCAGAACTATCTTCATTTGAATATAGTTCTCTGCTCCAGAGGGATAACACTCAGATAGAGTAACATATGATTGTTACCATTTGAGTAGAATAAAGCATACAAAGGACATCATTTTGGTAGCTATAGACATGAATATATATATATATATATATATATATATATATATATATATATTTGTGTTCACAGGGTTAAATATTTTTTTCTTTATCCAAGTACCATTTTCAGATCTCTGTGCCACTGCAATTAGTTCAGTTAGTTCTTATGCTCCATATGAAGAAGAAAGAATGAAAGAATGAAGGTTCCCTGAGAAAAGAACACTCCCACATTTTACAAGGATTTATATACTGTTGAACAAAGGAAGTATGATGTAATAGTTTAACTAGGCCCAAGTGTTGATAGTGTGATTGCCAGCAGGTAGCATTATTATCTATTATTTTGGGAGATGGTTCAAATTTTAGGACAAGAGATAGATGAAGGAAGTAAGGTGCTAGGGACACTTTTATTAAGAGGTATTCTTTTTTTTTTTTCTGATTCCCAACTCACCCCACCACTCATTGCCTGTCCACTATGAGCTTTTTAGTCTATTGCAGCCTTTTGCCACTATCATAGTCTTCCTTACCATAAAAACAATGGAGCCAAGGACCATGTACTGAAATAACAGTTAAAAATAAAATCTTTACTTCCTACACTGACTTTCTTATATATGAAATTTCATTACAATGAAAAGTCTCAATACATGTTTTTGGAAGGCCGGGCTTTGTCTTTCCTTATGCTCATTTCAATGTTGTTCATTTTAGAACACAATGATTCTGTTCCTTCAAACCAGCAACTTGTTCTTTCATAGCAATTCTCATTTTAGTTTCTAAGCATTTACATTTTTTGTTGACTTTCTTCTTTTTCAAATTTGGTAATATTTTATATAATGTACTATATATACTTATATCAGAAATATACTTAGTAAATATATTTAAAGTTACATAATCTTGTGAAATTTGTACAATTTCTCAAACATATATGACAAGCAAGGTTTATATGCATTTACTTGGTTTTTTTTGTTGTTGTTGTTGTTTTGTATTTGTTTTTGTTTTTGTTTTCTGAGACAGGGTTTCTCTGTGTAGCCCTAGCTGGATATGCATTTACTTGAAGTAGAGATTAAGAGAAAAGCATCATGTACTATGGACTATGTAGACACTGACATTAGAAATTCAGACAGGGTATCAAATTGGCCATGTCTTTTGGGAACATATCACCATCTATTTTAATTATTGTGTTTCTCTGTGTGAGTTTATTATTGTCTTTGAGATGAGGTTAGACATATGTCACAACTGAATAATTAAGGATAGTCTGAATAATTAAAACAAAACATATAAACTATCCTTTGTTGACTTTCAAATATTCTCTCTGAGAAAGTTCCTTCTGTATCCAATAGCTCTTCTTTCAGAATCCAAGACAAATACTTCTTGATTTAGAAGTTATTCTATAATAGGAAGATAAAATCTGTATTTTATATGTAATCATGTATTTTAAAATTTGTTGAAAAATATATTTATCACTTTTTTTTTCTGATTTTACCACAGAAGAGTAAAGAAGTTCCATACAACATTCATTTGGTTATTTTCTCTAACATACTATGGGTTTTTTGTTTGTTTTTTTGTTTTTTGGGGTTCTTTTGTTTTTGCATATAATTCTTTTTTGAAATTGGATATTTTATTTACATTTCAAATGTTATTCCCTTTCCTGATTTTGCCCCCCCAGAAACTCACTATCCCATCTCCTCCTTCTTCTTCTATGAAGGTGTGGCCCCACCCACCCACTCACTGGTGCCTCCTTGCCCTCCTACTCTCACATTCCCTGACACTGGGGCATTGAACCTTCACAGAACCAAGGGCCTCTCCTCCCACTGATGCTCTACAAGGCCATTCTTTGATACATATGCAGCTGGAGTCCCTCTATGTGTAGACCTTGCTTGGTGATAGTCCTGGGAGCTCTGGTTGGTTGATATTGTTCTTCCTATGGGGTAGCAAACCCCTCCAGCTCCTTCAGTCCTTTCTCTAGCTCCTCCATTGGGGACTCATCGATCAGTCCAATGGTTGACTGCAAGCATCCGCCTCCGTATTTGTCATGCTCTGGCAGAGCCTCTTAGGAGACAACTATCAGGCTCCAGTCAACACGCACTTCTTGGCTCCATAATAGTGTCTGGGTTTGGTGATTGTATATGGGATGAATCCCCAAGTGGGGCAGTATGGCCTTTTCTTCAGTCTCTGCTCCAAACCTTGTCTACATATTTCTTCCTGTAAGTATTTTGTTCCCTTTTCTAAGAAGCATTGAAGCACCCAGACTTTGGTCTTCCTTCTTCTTCAGCCTCATGTGGTCTGTGAATTGTATCTTGGGAATTCTAAGCTTTTAGGCTAAAATCAACTTATCAGTGAGTGTATATCATGTGTGCTCTTTTGTGATTGGGCTACCTCACTCATGTTTTAATGTGTTTGTTTGTTTACTTTCAAATTACTTAGAATAAGAAACATTTAGTTTCAGCATGCATATCCTAGAATGTGTCTGTGATGATCATTTCCAGAGACGGCTATATTTTGAAGTCTCTACCCTAATGAAAGGTTCAAGTTTCTAACAGATTCAACTATTAGGGTGTGTTGAAAATAGGATTTAAAAATAAGTTGGAGGAAGTATGTGACTAGACTTCAGTATTTGAGAATGCTGGGAAACAGGGGTGAGCCTCAGTTGGATTGTTAAGTGGAAGTTTTTCATTTATATTCAACTCAAATAAGTTACTTATTTTAACTCTACTTCAAATATTGGAAAGACAATAGGACCTCTTTCCTCCTAAGATTTCTACATGATTATCGATATGGCAGTGGTATTTTCAAATTAGGAGATAATTTCTCTCCTGAACTTTCTTTTTTCATTGAAAAAGCATTGAAATCCAGGTAGGTACCAGGTAGTGAGTATGGCACCATTGCAAACTGTTCTCAGATTGAGTCATATCCATATTTGAGGCAGTGTAAGAGCTTATAAATAAGCATTGTGTTTGTAAGTCAGTTCATTTGTTTATTTGATTGGTTGGTTCAGGTAAGTATTAAATTTGCTTTGGTTGGAGCCTTCTGATTGATTTTTGTTTAATAATGTTTAATTACCACTGGATACCTGTGTTCCTCTGTTTTGCATTATTAGTGATTATTTTGTGTATACATATTCTTTCTTTTACAGTATGTGTTTTGAAAATTAAGCTTGTTATTTTAATTTTTGATTAGCATTCCTATTTTAGTTTGTGTATTCATTGTCCTTACTTATTTTTAATAACTTGTAGGAATTCATTCAGTTTTCTTGTAAGCTTTGCTTCACTGTTTGTTTGAATGCTTACATATGGTTTGATATTTTATTATCCATGCACTCATATTGATTCTGCTTGAACTTTCTTTTTGTGAAGTCGTTTAAACTATTATTATGCATTATTTGGTACTGGTGTATTCTGATAAACATTTTAAACAAAATTTTGGCTTAATAATACTTTGCTTTTTCTCTTAATATTTGAATATAATAAAGATTGCTAGAATTACAAACTAATTTAATAGACCCAAATCTGTGCATTTAATCAACTTCTATACAGTTTGAATTTACTTCAACTATAAATGTTGACTTTGGAAGTTAACATTGGTTTTCAAAACATCTTTCTGAATTCACATTTTCTAATATTTTCTTAGAGATCAATTTGTAGAAAATTGAAATTGTATGGCTATATTTTTCCAGGAACAGGGTCAAATTATAATAGACTTTTATTTCCTCAGGTCTTGTTTAAATTCTATCAACAATTTTGCTTTTTAAGATTCATGGTTTGGAAGTACTACCTTTGTAATTACAAGAGAAATGGCTAGAGGTAAACATAAAATTCATGCCATATGGGAGAGATCAAATACCAGATTGCCAGTCACTGGGAACCAAAGTGAGTGAACAAATCATCTTGAGAGACTGTGACTGGTAGATGTTTGTTGGTATGATTCCAGGTGATAATTTATTCAGGGTCCTGCAATCATTCCTTTCTCTCTTGCCACAATGAAATACTTTGTTTGTAAATCTTTGATATTAAAGCCAAGATCAATTGTCTCTAACACACTTTGAAAAGTTTAGTATGTTTGAAATGATTGTAGCAGGAATCCCAGGTTCACTCTAGCTTATGGTCATGGATTTGAGCTGAGATATGAAGGGAATGAGTAAGGAATCTGCTCCCTCTTACCATCAGCTATTCATTGACTGGATTTTTCTGAGGAAAGGCTGGGCATCATGTGGGCTGTGCTTGGTAGGTAGAGCCTGGTATAGATAGATCTATTTCAATTCTTGTGTTGCCCAATTTTTCATTTCTATAGTTGTAACAGATTCTTTTAACTAGTAAGTCTAATATAATGTTGTTTAAAATTTACTGCTTAATGCACTGAAACATATATATATATATATATATATATATATATATATTTGTGTGTGTGTGTGTGTGTGTGTGTGTGTGTGTATGATGGAGCTGTTATTAGCTATCCCATAATAAGAAGCATTCTGAACCTATCATGAATTTCAAATCAGGTTTCTTAAAATATTGCTTTAAAAGTGACTTTCCAAACATGTTTTAGTAGAAATAAAAAAAAATCAATCATTTTTCGGCCTTTAGGCTAAGATCAAGTGTATAAAGAAAATTGAATTTTAGATGGTCATAAACTTCATATTTTGCTAAATGTAACTAAAAACACCACAAAAGTTAACCAAAGGATATCTCAGAAAAGTGGAGAGAAAAATGACTTGATTAGAAAATTTAAGCCTTTAAGAAGTATGGCATTTACCAGTCCCCTGTCTGGCAAAAGCAAGTACTCTAAGTAGTCTTGATATTTTTCAGATTTATCAGAAATTCTCCTTATGATAGCCAAGAAAGACACTCTTATCCACATTGGGTGAGAATCTTCTCTACCGAGTATTATAAAGGAAGAAGACATGACAGATTTCATCAGAACAAAAACAGGTAAATAGCAAACCTATTTGTCTCTGTGGTCTGAGAGTTTCCTCCATCATTAAAATATTCAGTTAGCCAGAATAAACAAAAGTAAATAAATAACAAAACCCAACAAAACATCCACAAAAATCACTTGGACATGTAAGCCTCTTGGTACAGAGGAGGTGAAACTGTTTCTTTATAAAGGCTATCTAGTAATGTTTCTAAAAGAGAATCTATCCAAAAGAAGATACATATCCAGCAAAGTCTTGTTTTCCCTGTAGGCCCAGTGCATCCATAGCCCATCTGGAAGTACCAGATGGCTCAGCCTGGGACAATAATATGGGAAAGTAGAAAAGATAAATGAATTTAAATAGGTGCTTGTTTCTTTTCTTTAATATAACTGGTAAAATATTGACACTAATAGACTGTGATAAGCTATCTATTTATAACTTTTTTGATTTAAATATATATATATATATATATATATATATATATAACAATTATACAAATAGATAAGCACCTGTAAATAAAGGTAAAATCATAGCGCATAGTCAACAATGCTGCACAGGAAAGTAAGGGGAAAGAAACAAAGGAAAGGAGCCAAAAGCAACAAATGTAAAATGAAGTGAATAGTCATTGAAAGCATGTTACAAGCATCCTAAATGTAAATAGTCTAAGTGCACTGTATATAAAAGGAAATAGAAACATATTGTGTACTGCTGATAGGAGATTGAATTCATAATTATTATAATTAGAAAATAAAACTGAAAAGGGTATGGAATGCAAATATCAGCCATCCATTCAAAACTGTAGTAATTCTCAAATGGCTTGCCTTGTTCATTTTAAGATTTTTAGAATCAATACTGGATAATTAAGTACAAAATTCCAAAGGCTTACAAAAATAATGATTTATTACTTTCCCTCTTTGCTTTCCTTTTAAACAAAAAGAATGAATTCTCAAAAACTATTATCAACTCATAGTTTTCACATTTACTTTTAGAAAGTTTACATTTTAATTTTAGTTTATTTAACCATTGTTAGCAGAAGAGTTGAAAAAGGAGAAATTTGGAATAGAAGGGTGGAATAATGCTCTCAGCAAATAGTTGTCATATAAAAGGTCAAAAATTTTGTTTTGTGAATTTCTCCTTGGTTCTGTTTTCATTTTTTAGTTTTGGTTTTGTTGTATGTGAGAAGAAAGTGGTCTTTCTGATTACACACACACACACACACACACACACACACACACACACACACACACACATACACACACACAAAGAATTTTTCAAGCAAGTCTTTGCTGTCCTACACTGACTTAACAGCAGGGTGGCATTTGGATAAATGACACTGCAGAAGGCATGAGACTATCTGTAGTTCTTGTCTATAGGGAACTGAGATGTCTGGCCAGTGTTACTGGTTACTATGTTGCAGTGTTAGTGGATTACTATGAGAGTGTCATATATTACTTTATTATCCCACATCTCATATTTGCAATTTTCAAATAAATAATATTTTCATTCCTGAGGAAAATCAGTTAAAGGAAAATTATTCTTCCCAGCTACTAAATCTAAGCACATTAAAGATAGAGTAGATAAATATTCAGAACAATAACAATAAGGCATAGGTTCATTGGAGAAATGCTAGTGTCCATTCTCGGATTTAAAGTTGTGAAGGATAGAAGGAAAATATCATGAGTATTGGAATGAAGATTTGTTAGAGATATCTGAGCAAGATTGGAAGATTCATTCAAGGAATGCAGGACCTTACTGGAAAAGGTGTGGTTTGGACAAACTAAAATATGAATTTTAGTCTTTTGAAGTACATCAACATGTGCTACTCCTGGGTTTGGGTACTGAACATCAAACACACAGCTGCTCTTTTCTGAAGATAGATTCCCTGCATGAAATGCAAGCTGTCTCAAAGGACTTGCAGAAGCTTACCCTGAGGAGCAGGCCCATAATTTGAGGCTCCTTAGACAAACTTCTCATTCACAGTCTTCAGCTGTTTACATTTCACTCTACTGAAAAGAGCATATGAAGCTTCAAGGAAGAGCTTTGGAGGAAGTGGTTATCTGTGCAGCCTCGGAGTTGCTGCTTTCACAGAAATCTGTAATACACTTCCTGTACTCTCATCTGAGTTTGTTCTGTCTTCAGATTCCTTCATTAAATCTCTATTTTCATTGCTCAAATTCTTTATGACTTTAAAAACATTCCATGTTGAATTCTCTTTGAGAAACCTCTTCTTTCCCAGAGATCAATATCTTAGCATCAAGATTGTTTTTTTTTCTTTTTCTTCTTACTGTCTTTCAACATATATAGTTATCACATTACCAAGGGGGCTATAAAGATACTTAATAAGTTTCATGTAACAGATCTGTGTGTGTTTTCACTTAAAATTTTAGATTTTTTGTTGTGATGACAGGATAAGAAAATCCATCTTTTAGAACCCTGAGAATGAAAAAATACTGACTTTGATTTCTGTCTTGCTTATTTGAAGTAATATCTCTTAATCTTATATCTCACAGAGGAGAGATTAAGAAAGGGGAAGAAAAAACAATAGGAGAGTCTCCATTTTCTGACATCACAGGAAGTACAGCCTAGAAAGTGATAGGTAATTAGTATATGTTTGTAACAGGGAATAATCTTTAATTTGATCACCTAGTAACCTGCTACCTCACAGCCTTGCCACTTTAAACTGTATCAACATGTTTATAAAGCAGCTTGATATTTGTTCATTTCATTACATGTATTGATGTGGTCATCTATTTTATGTCACCAAAATTAGAGAGGGATTTAGCCATGAATGGGACAAGAGAACCTGTTCAACTTTGTCTCCAGCTATTGCTATAGAGCCCTGTGGCCTAGACTCATTATGCTTTCTGTACCTCCTCAGCATTTCTCTGTGCAGAGTACCAGCTAGTCCTGGTATATATCAGGTGGCTACAAAAACTCCTGTGGTTTTTAATTTTAGGTATTGTCTGGGATTACTACAAGATGAAGCCAGTTTTAGTCGATATATTTTTTTAATAATCTTGTATATATGAGTAAAGAGATAGTCTCTAGGCCCTTTCTTTGAATGCTGCAATTCATGGAATTATTTTCTTTCATATTTACAATGTAGTTTTGTTGTTACTGTTTTATTTTTTCTTTGCTTAATATTTCTGAGCTGTATTTGAATATACAGCATTTTGTATGATCTTTTTACTCCTATATTATTTGTGATTTTATATGTGTTCTTTAAAGTTTTGAAGGATAGTTTAGATCTATTTCATATATTGTACTGTTTTGAGGATTAACTTTTAATTTTGTTTGCACATTTAGTTTTGTTTTGCTTTTGTTTTTTGTTTTTGTTTTTGTTTTTGTTTTTGTTTTGAGACAGGGTTTCTCTGTATAACCCTGGCTGTCCTGGAACTCACTTTGTAGACCAAGCTGGCCTTGAACTCAGAAATCTACCTGCCTCTGCCTCCCAAGTGCTGGGATTAAAGGCGTGTGCCACCACAGCCCAGCTTGCACATTTATTTTTATGTATTCCTTATTTACTTGCTTTATCTTTGGCTAGTAAGTTCATGGCTGCTGTTGCCACTCTAGTAGGCTTTCATCTTGGATAAGATTATACTAAGCCTTGGTACACATTTTAGTATAAGGACATCTCAAGTTTCTGAGCTTACCCTTTTAGGACTATTCCTGCTTAATTTCATATAGCCTACAACATGCAGACCTAATGAATGACTGAAGTGACTCATTCTGCGACAGCTGACATTTGTGGTAGAAAAAGTAGCAGGGTAGTGAAAACAGATATCCTATATCTATAAAGGGGAGACATAAATAGGGATATCTGATATATCTCAATCCTAAACTGTGTCATTATATGAACAGAAAATAAAACTAATTTAAGGAAGACTTGGAGAGAAAAAAAGGACAGGGGTGGTAAAAAAGACATAAGAGGAATGAATGCCAGTCATGTCTTTTGAGAAGATCCTTCTTATTATTCCTGTAATAGAGGTGTGGCTTGAATTACTGGGTGAATTGGCAGAGGAAACAGACTAGGGTTACCACCTTTATGCATACAGTGTGTGATGTATCACTTCAGGATGTACCACCCATTTAACAAAAAAATATGATTGGTACTTCTTTGAGTGAGATAGTACACAACAGCTACCAACTCAATACTGGCTCTAGAAAAGTATATGGGTACCTATATATTACTTGAGTCTCAGAATAAGCTACTTTTTGCTAGTTTAACTCATAAGACACTTTGGATAATGCTGTTTATAAACATATAGACATGTGTAGACAGCAATGTTCCCTGGGAATAGAGTAATCTATTATTCATTGCTTTGCATTCATGTTAAGATGAATTGGCTACTTTCAATGATGCTGTGTACAGTACCTCACTCAGTAAGGCATTGTTCTTCTACACTAATAAATGAACAGCGCCTTTCTGTGTAGTGTAATGTGCAACATGGACAACATTTGTGGTAACACTGATGGTAAGTTTCAGTCATAGATTACTAATGAACATTTAGTCTTGGGTCATTTTCAAGTACTCTCTTGTGTATGTCTTAAGGGACCAGATCCAGAAACTGGAAGTCTCTTGGAAAAATGTTTGTCATCTCAAGTTGTTATTATAACTAACCAAATCGAAGGCAAGATGACCTTTTAGTCATTCATTTTTATATAATTAAACCATTTATTATTTAAAAAGCATATAAATTTATACCTCTATGAATTTTTTACAATATTTAAAATTTTCAAGTAAGCAAATTCTATTTTTCCACTCAAGAACAAAACTCATTCTGATTTCTTTCAGTATTCTTGTGTGATTTTGATAAGCTCATATCTATGTTTATCTGCTAAAACCATATCGTTACAGGTGGCAATCCTGACAGAGATAGAGATAAATGGGGGCATCAGGTTGTACTAATTCGTTACATTTCTGTACTAGGAAAATTGAGGTATGTTGAAGTTCCCTTGCTGGTAAACTATATCACAACTCTTCCCCTATATTCCATGTTATTTCAAATTTAATGCTTTTAGCTGGAGTGTATCTATTTAAAACTTCAAATATGTCTCTACAAAAGAATGATCAGAGTAAGTTTTCCATATTTTAAGTCACAGTTTTCCTCATTTTGATACTGGTCCTTTTGTATACTGAGAGGTACTAGACAATATAATTCATGGGGCCTGTTAATATAGATATAGAAAGACTTACAGGAATGGTAATTCATACTTCCAACTCTAGAAGTTGACATTTGAAAGCAGAAGGACCTGGATTTCAAGGTTTACCTAGATTACATACAGAATTTGATGCCAGCCTGAGATACATGATAGGGTGATATATATACATGTATATATATGTATATATATCACTTTCATATATATATATATATATATATCACTTTCTTCTTTATATATATATATATACATATATGTATATATATCACTTTCATATATATATCACTTTCTTCTTAATACCTATAATTTTATAGCTATTAAAATCAAAGATCATTCAAATTATCTTACAATTATAAATATCACAATAATTATGACATTTCAATTGTTATTTTGAAAAGAATATGTTAAACTTGTTATGAATTGATAGCAAAACTTTTACTCGCCAAATCAAAAACGAAAAACCTAAACCGAAGCAGGGTAAAATCAGCAGCAGTGAGATTTCCGTACTTTGTCAAATTTTGTTTGTTTATGTGGGCTCCTTTACTCAAAGCCTTGCTAGAGAAGACAACATTTGTCATCTTTATCCTGACACCTTCTCAGTGTTCTAAATATCACCGTTTTCAGGTTTCTGCTTTACTCTGTGCTTTTGGAGTTGAATTATGTAAATAATGAAGCCAGTGTGGGATTTTTACATCACAGAACATTTGGGTGAGTAATTCGTCATTTCTGCTTATGCAACGGCTTTGAGTTACTACAAACATCTTTTTAATGATAAAGCCAAAGCTATCTAATAAACAATAGTATAACTCAAAGAATCTGCTTACATTTGAGGAAGAACAAAAGTGAAATTTTCTATTCTAAGTAAGCGAGAATACTAAACACTCAACCAAGAACTGAAAGAATGAAAATGAGAAGGCACTGTCAGTGGGCAGTGGGTGGCACAAAGCTTCTTGGCATAAATGTGGGTGTCTCTGTAAACACATGACTGCATGAAAACATGGAGAAAAGCCTTAAGGACTGAGGAGTGTTTGTGTAGGAATGCTTGTGCCACATGGAACATTTCTGTGTGCAGTGCTTTTCACAAGAAGGTGTCTTTCATGTGGACTCAAATATGAATGGCCCTTGTTGTGAGGAGTAATGTACATCATGTAATGCTTATGTGGTGTTCCTAGGGATGGGATTTTAGACAGTCTTATTAGGAAATAATAGTCTCCAAAACAAAATATAGTGGAGAAGGGCATTTATGTGAGAAATGTGAGTATTCTTCGATACCTCAACATACCTCAACCTAACATGAGGTCATTCTTACTCTTTGATGTAAAATCATTAAGATATCAGATGTCAAGAAAAATATAAAATTATTTGAATTTGGAGATAGGATAAAAAGAAAATTTCTTTATGATGCTTAGCTCACATAGTGCCAGAAACTGTTATGCTGCCTGCTGTGGGAGAAAATTTATTAATAGTGTTAACCAGTGCTGAATCCAGCATGCTGTAGTGCCAAGTTACCAGAAAAGAGGGCCTGCAGGTGTATGAGAGGTACAACTCTTACGGGATAATTTAAGGTTTTCTGGTTGGAGGAATAGTGAGGCAGGATCAGATGTGGGGAGACAGGAGAGGCCCAGAGTGCCAGGAGAATGAATCGATATATGTGGCTGACAGGGATGGGGCTGGAGGTTAAGAAGTCCCAGGGACTTGACATGGGGGAAGTTCTTAGGAATCAATGTGGTGACTTTGGCTGAAATGCTCCACAGTGGGGATATGGAACCTGAAGATACTACTTCCAATAGCCAGACAAATCTCCCTGTGGTGTGATGGGGTCGCCAATCTACTTTCAAAACTTTCAAGCAAAATTGTTCCTGTCCAAAAGAAATGCAGGGATAAAAATGAAGCAGAGACTGAGGGAATAAGTAACAAATAACTGACCCCAACTTGAGATTCATCCTGTGGGCAGGTTCCAATCACTTTTAGTGATGTTATGTTGTACTAGCAGACAGGAGTCTAGCATGGCTGTCCTCTGAAAGGTTCTACCAAGCAGCTAAATGAGACAGATGCAAATACCCACAGACAAACATTGGACAGAGATAGGGACCCCTGTGGAAGTGTTAGGAGAAAGGTTCAAGACCCTGAAGGTGATAGCAACAGGAAGACCAACAGTCAACTAACCCAGTTACCTGGAAGCTCCCAGAGACTAAACCAGCAACCAAACAGCATACAGGATCTTGTAGGAGGCCCCAGGTAGCAGAGGGCTGCAGTATCCAGCCTCAGTGGGGAGGATGTGTCTAATCTTGCAGAGATGTGTTGCACCAGGGTATGGCCACCTTCTCAGATGCGAAGGGTATGGAGGTGGAACCCTGTAAGGAGTTACATTTAGGATGTAAATAAACAAATAAATGAGTAAATACAACATACATAATAAATTTAAAAAGAAATACAAATAAATATACAAATAAATAAAAAGAAATACAAATAAATAAAAATACAAATAAATGAGTAAATACATACATACATAATAAATTTAAAAAGAAATACTTGCAAATAAAAACAAGTATTTTTAAATAAATGTTTAATGTATCTTTCAATAAACTTAGTTTTGTAAACATACTTTCATTCTGTTTTGTTCCTTTTTATATTACTAGAGCATGAAACTATTTGGTGCCTATGTTAATAGTTGCTTAAAGAATACATGCTTCTTTCAGATTACTCTTCAACACATATTAGGTAGCCTGGAAAAGAGTTTTGAAACATGATTTTATTATAGTCATTCTTTTCATATTTGTTTTACATTTTGTATATAAGCACTGTTAGATTGGTCATATATTTAAACATTATATGTTTATTCTGTGTTTTAAACAAAAATATCCTGCCAGATTTGTATTCAGTTTTTAAAGTTTCTACACTGGCTTTATTTTGTAGTAGGTTTCCTGTTAAGAGCACATGTATTATCTTTTTAATCTAACCAAAACACACACAGGTGGGACTAGCTTTTGTTGCATGATGGTGAATAGTAACGGTAGTAGTAGTTACTCTGCACTTTGAGCCAATAAAGCTATTTCAACCCATATAGAGAAAGAATACCAGAGACCACACTTTTCTATGGAGCAAAAGTCACTGTTCTACGTGAATCAAGCATCAGGGTGCCTCTTCTTGCTTCACCGGGCTTTCTCCCTAGGTTGAACCTAGTCAGCTGAGTGGAGATGAACTAAGATTCTCCTGCAAAAGCACTTGGTCCCACTTGGCATGGCAGTAGCAGCCAATCTGGGTGGTACTTGCTCTTTTATTTCTAACTTTTGCTACATGCTGAGCTCTAGGAACCAAGAGCACAGAGACCTATACTGTAAAGCATTGTTAGACTTGTGTGAGAACAGTAAGTCATTGTAACTTGTAAAACAGTGAACTGACCAAGAGTTTGAATGGACATCCCAGGATTTCTACTTAGGGAAATTAGTTCTCTTTCCCTTAAAGGGAAGAGAAAAATCCTCAATGCAAAATGCTGTGTTAATAAAGAGGAGCAAGTCAGAATAATTACAACTCATGAGTCTAGTAGTGAGTGTTTGGATTACCACCTTAACTGACTGTGTCAGGATTTTTAAAATTGAACTTTACAGTTAAGGTATCCAAAAGTTGAAGACTCTAATAATAAAATGTTACAAAGAATATTCTCATTTTCTTTTTGTTCTAAGTCAGAATGTTTCACTTTTACTATGTTCACAATTAACAGTTGTGTCTATCAGTTTTCCCTAAGATTGAAACATTCCACCTCCAACATAAACTCTTTAAGATAGAAGGCAAACAATTCAAAAGCTCTTCAGGAAATCCCTGAAACTAACCAGATTCATTTTCTGTCCCCACCTCCTAGAAACTGCAGAAACAGAAAAGACTGCTGAGTGTCACTTTCAGATATGTCAAGCTGCAAAGAAGACAGGCAGGCTGATTGTGTAAGAGGAGTAAGTCAGCAAGTTCTGACTAGTGCCTTGCAATGGCCCACTCATGTGCAGTAGACACTTCACATTTATTAATCTGGAACTTGCCTGACACCCAGAAATGAAGGAAGAATGAGCAGTCAATCAGCTGGTGCCAGCTGCTCGGGACAAGGAATAATGGATTAAGGGGATGTGGGAGGAGGGTATAAAGGCACTCTCCACTCTAACAATAAATGACTGTTTCTGCTTCTCATCTGGTTCACAGAATCTGTATTGTTAATTCTGTGCCTTCTTATTCCCAAGGACCATCTCAGGGGCTGAGGTCTAGGGCAACATCTGGTACCCAAACAGAGACAACAGGAACCCCTATGGACCCTGGTTGGATTCAAGTGCTCTTTTTATTCCCTATTGTTTTCTGGGTTCTGGATTCTCCTCAGTCCTACTGCCTTGGTAGCTGCTGCCCTTGATTCAGGCTTCCCCTTGTTCTTGCAAATTGTGACCTCCTGGAAGTCCTTCCTGCTTCACAATGTGGTCTGGGCCCCCATAAGGTAAGTTGGTTCAATTTTCATCTGTTCTATCTCACTGGTAGGTGAGTGAGAGGGTCCTTTGTTATTTGTCTGTTTCTATCATTTGTATAGGTTACATGCATTTGGATTCAGTTTACCTAGAGTCACCACATAAGGACTGACTGACTCTCCAGGAGATGGAACCAGGAACTGAGCCCCACTCCACCCCCATGGCCTTTTCTGTCCTATAGGCATGCTGCTGCTTCTTAATGAATAGGGGGATTCCCTCAATAGGCATAAGACATTCTGGTCCAATACATTTTCCGAACCCATGATAGTCTTACTTTTCTGTGGAAATTCGACTTGTTTTGCCAGTAGAACTGCAGGGAAACTTACCCTCTCATGTTAAGGAACCCTAAATCTGGGCCTTAAAACCTTTCTTGGTTACCTGAGGCTTAAAGTCTAAACTGGCAGACTTTGAGGGCTTCTGGAATAAAGCTGCAGTTCTGGCACCTTGGATCTCACCAAAGATTGTGCAGGACCCCATTTGTGGATGAGAGTGCTTTTCCTTGCTAGGAACCACAAGGTCAACACAGACATTACGCCCACCAACCCCTACACCCCCAGTTTGAATTGAATCTTCTGGCCATCATTGCAAGTCTCAAATCTTCCTCTCCTGAGGAGGTGGTCACAGTACACAATAAACTTAGAACAGCCCAATACTAACCTCTCCATTGCTACCCTGCTACTGTCCTCAGAGAGTACAAGAACTCCCACCCCCTCCCGAGGAGGAGGATTAATTTCTGTGCCCCTCCAGACAACCCTCCCCCTGTGCTTACCCTTCTATAGACAGACCCCTAGTCTCCTTACACCTCTCAGGGATTGCTACACCCTCCTCCCAGTACCTGAGGCAAGATGTGAGAAGCTGGAGCTGGAGGAAAATGCCTGTCCCCTGCAGCTACACCCATATCCTTTGTTGCTGCCCAACATTGTTTGTATGACCCTCCCCGATGATCAGGCCCCATGTTGAGACATACCCTGTCAATATGGGACCCAACTTGGCTGTGCAACTATGGGTGCCCATCCCTCATACTGATTAATATGTACCACCCAGTACTCCCAGAGCTCCCAGGGACTAAACCACCAACCAAAGAGTACTCATGGAGGGACCCATGGCTCCAGCTGCATATGTAGCAGAGGATGGCCTTGTTGGACATCAGTGAGAGGAGAGGCCCTTAGTCCTGTGAAGGCTCCATGCCCCAGTGTAGGGGAATGCCAGTTCAGGAAAGGGGAGAGGAGGTTTGTAAGCGGGGGGGGGGGGATGGATAGAGTGTTTTTGGAGGAAATGGGATAAGATTTAAAATATAAATAAAATAAATATCTAATTAAAAAAAGAAAAAAAAAGTGGCAAAGTAGTCATACCCAATTCACCCTACTTACAGCAGGTCCTGAAACAATGGTCTATGCAACTTCAAACCCAATATTACTGGTATAGTCTTCTCAAGGCTGTTGGGAACTATCAGTAATTTTGAACTGGCAGTCTGCTTATGATTTCTATGCTGAGGCTCACGCCTATGGTAACATCCAAAACAGTGTCACCATTTCCTTGGTCATGGATGCAGTAAGACTGGGCACCTTCAAAGGAACTGTCCCTATGACTGCCCTTGCATAAGATGCCCAAACTGTAACAAAGGCTCCCACTGCTTCATGGACTGCTCCTCCACAAAATCCCAATCACCTTCCTTTAAACTCCAAGAGGGGCATCCTTCAACCCCACCAGTAAGGCCAGTAGGACAGAAAACCACAAACCAATAAATTATTCTGGACCCTACCAGTATTCCCTGACTCTCCCATAATGACTATCCACCTTGATGGGCAGCCTGTCAAGGGGATAGTGCATACCTGAGCAGGTGCCACTGTATTAATGGAGAATGAGGCTCTAAGATTCCCTCATTGGAAGTTCATGCCTAGCTCCACATTAAGAGGTGGCAGAGTGGCAGGGGTCAGTGCTCAACTGGAACTATTGTTTGACTGTGCACTGGGAAGATCTTGATGGCAATCAGGGGTCAATTACCCCTATATTCGTCGATGTGCCTAATAACCTATGGAGAAGAGACTTACTGGAGGATATGTGCAATGTAATAACAACAGATGACCACAGGTTTTATGATGATATTGTGATGCACAATGAAATTGGCCTATGAGGATGACCAGCCCCAGATGACTCATCCCAGATTCATCCCCCATTCTAGAGGCCATTGACTACTACAAGTCAACAAGTCTGTGAATACCTGCCCCCATTTCCTTCTCCTGATTGTCAAATTTTGTCATCTGGATGGAGCTTGGTCCATACTTGAACCTAAGCTATTGGCCCTCAAGGAGATGTTCAAATAACAACTGAACCTGGCCCATTTAGAACTCTAAACTAGCCAGCATAATACCCCCATTTTTGTTCTTCTCAAGAAATAGGGCAATTATAGATTGCTGCAAGACCTTTGTGCCATCAATGAGCAAATGGAAAAGATGGGAAGTACACAGCCTGGCCTGCTCACTCCAGTGCCACCCTCCTTTGTACCACACCATAGTCCCAGACGAAGGATTGTTTCTTCCAAATCCTCTTTGCCCCTGCTGACAGGCACTGCTTTGCTTTTATGGTGTGGGAATCTAACATGCATAAACGTCCTGGAGGTTCCAATGGACTGTGCTACCATGGGATGTAAAACAGTCCCACTATTTTCCAGCTATATGTGGCATTGGTACGGCACAATATCCCCACAGAAGTCCTCCTTATCCATTACATGAGTGATATTCTGATAGCTCACCCAGATGCAAAACATCTTAGGGCTGTCTCTGCTGATTTGATGAGAGGTTTATCTAAGCTCAATCTGAAGGCTACATCTGAGAAAATACAGTCTATTCCCCCATATGCATTTAGTGCTTTCTTGCTAATCAGACTCAGGATGGAGGCAAAGGGACTCTTCAAGCAAATAATCATCATGCTGGTATCTACCACTCTAGAGTTACACAGTCCCTCCTAATCTCTGTTGGCTATAATCTTGTGGATTGTTAATAGCATATTGGGGGCACTTTGGCAGGATGACCTTCTGATGTGGTTATACCAAGTTTATTCTACTCTTCAATAGATCAGTTCCAAATTTGATTTAACCTTCTGCCTCTGCTTAAGGGACAGGAAGTGGCCAAGAGGACCTAGAATCCAGAGCCAGATAAAATGACTTTGCCTTTCTCCCAGAGGCACTCACAGCCCCTCTGGTCAGATTCGATAGCTTTCAGGAGATTTTGACACAATCTCCTAGGACATTAGACAACCACCTGCCCCAGGACAGGCAACTCTCTGCCTTATCACTGCTCTCCTTCATATTAAGTCTCATAGCACCCTTCCTCTTCCACAGTGGTTGTGACCACCCTTGCTTTCTCTAACTCTAAGATCACATATAGCATCTTGATACAATTTCCTGATAAAGAGGAAGTCACCCAGAAACTGACCAACCCAGGACCAGTTCAGCTGGGAGAGTCAATGGCAATAGTAAAGATTCTTGAAATATGCCAGGACAAGGTGGTGAACATTTTTTTCTAAGAGCCAATATGCAGTCCAGGTGGTCCATGTACTACCCTTCTTCCAGATTAAAGAACATCTGAACCCCCTCTCTCTGACAATGACCACATGTCAGGAGCTACTATGGCATAAGGCCCATCCTTGGTATGTTTCCCACATTAGACTACATTTGGGGCTCCCAGGTGTCTTGGTTGCCCAGTGTCTTGGTTTGGGGAAATGATGAAAGGGAGCACGTGATTGTGATTGCTGATCTTGAACTCCTGGAGCAGGCTGGATGCTGCACCAAGAATTTCATCTGTCCCCACAGAGCCTTCACCAACTTATCTCAGGGCTCTCAATGTCTCAGTGCAAGCATCTGACTCATTCTTGTGTTGCTTGTGAGCTTCTAATGACCCTGAGCCCCCTCAATCAGTGGGGAATGAATCCCAGAAGCCTATTACACAACACCAGATGACAGATGGACATTAATCACTACCCTCCATTTGGGAATCTTGGTTATGTGCAAGTAATAGTAGACACCTGGTCTTTCTATGTCTGTTTGGCCCTTACTGGAAAAAAAAGTTTCCAATGTGATTAAGACCCTTAATACTAGTAATGAGGGTGCCTTGGGTCCTAAAAACATTCAATGACTCTCAGTCCTTCAGCACTCCCTTCCCCACAGTTAGGTGGAGAGATCCCCTTACCTCACAGTGGCAGCCACCCATCCCTCTTCTGACTTGAGGGCTAGGTTATGCTTGTATACTTCCCCAGGGATCCACAATGCTGATATGGGTGCTGGTGAGGTACATAAGACCTGCCACTAGTGAACCTTGAGGACTCCCCTCCACTCATGGACACTAGGGGAGTCTGACTCTTCTCATTCTTATCTCTCATGGTATATGTGAGTAGTTGTGGGCCCTTGTGCCTTTGCCACCCCTATTATTGCCTATTGATTCAGGTTCTCCCCTCCTGAATATCCTGCACTTTTTAGGACTTACACCACACTGGGACTCCCATTCATGGATTCTATAGATGCAACTAAGAAGATTACTAGCACTTGGCCTGTCCCTAGGAGCATCTGCTTGATGATAGAATTCAAGGGGTCCCCTTGTATCCAATTTAGGAACCTTATGACAGAGGACTTTCCTGACAATAAACTTCTGGGAAGATGGTGGGGATAGAGATGCTTTTCTCCTATGACAACCCTGAGTCCTCTCTACCTCAGAGGGGTATTCATTGCCTCACTGACTCTCACTGCCATCTCACAAGTAGACAGTCCACTAGAGTTGAACTCTCAATCCAGTGGGAACTCTTTCAGTGTCATATACAGCATATGTCATGACAGTGCTCTGTCAATAAGACTAAGAGGCAAGTGCTGATGGCTCTGGAATGTGCTGAACATGACCCTCCTCTCAAGGTTATGCAGACATGGATCTTGGAAATAAAAAAAATGTCCTTCCGATAGGCCAACCTACCTAATCTGGGCTTGCTCTCCAGGGAGGCTGACCTTCCAGAGCTGGTAGTCAATGATGGGTAAGACCCCAATAACTCCAATAGCCAGGACAACCTAAGACAGGGAGGGTTCCATATGATGGTCATCCTCTGAGGTGGGGTCAACAAGGTCAGAGCACAGAACTATGGCTCCCCCTAAGCTGCCAACTTCTAAAGAGAGTGGATGTAGAAGGAGTGAGTCAGCATGTTCTGACTAGCTGCTGTGCAGCAGGCTCTTTCACATTTACTAACTTATGAACCTGTCTGATACCTGGGGACAAACAAAGACAGAGCTTATGACCTGGCAGCCAATCAGCTGGTGCCTGCTGTGTGGGACAAACAGTTATGGACTGAGGGGACATGGGAGGGAGTATAAAGGCACTCTACACTACAACAATAAATGAGTCTGCTTTTGCTTCTCATCTGGCTCCTGAAATCTATGTCATTAATTCTGTGCCTTCTTACTACCCACTCCCAAGGACCATCTGAGGTCATGGGGTCATGAGGTCAGGGCCAGGGCAGCATTATTAAAAGGAGGAAAATCCAGCTGATCTGCCTGAAAGAGGTTCAGACCCACTGAGTCACAGGGAAAGTATACTCTCTAACCTATTGAGCATCCTAATGGCTAGGCAATATGTTCCAGGTTCCAAGGTTTTGTGGTCTGTCACCCATGCTTGGTTGGACTTTGGTGATATATTTCTCTTGGAGTATTTCTGCTCCTGTATGTAACCCCTTGCCATATTCCTGTAAATTATCCTAATAAAAGTTATGGTTCACCAAGTTGGATTTTGGTAGTGTCCTTGCTTTGGTCTGTTGTGGGGTCTATTTGGGGTGAGTAGACATGTGTGAGGCATCTCTATAGGAAGTCTTACTATATGTAATTGACAGCTGAAAGGACTAAAGATGAGCTGGGGAGAAGTGAGTACATGGTCCTACCTACATGTAGTGAGGCATGCAAACAAGGGTACACAGCCTAAAGGGAAAACATCTATAGATACAGTTGTCCTTTCTTAAATGGCATGTATTAATGTACCTTTGTGCAATTGCAGCAGTTGCATAGTCCTTTCTGTAGGTAGCAATATGTATAACTAAGGCTGTGCCATCACAGTTAGGTATGTCTGTGTGAGGAATCCAAGGGTGGCAGGCTTCATTTCTGTGACACGGGGTGACATACACGCTTGATAAGGGTGGTCCACCATATGAATACAATACCAATACAAAGATGCCTTGAAAATAGTTAAGGTTTAGAAGAAAGTTTTGAGAGTTTGAGATTATCATGCAAGAGTCAAAATACACCTGAGGCTGAGATGATGGCCAAGAAGGAACTTGTTTGTATAAAGAGAAATTGCAGTAAGTAAAGGAGGTAAAGCTAGCATCATCTGTGTGAGCCTCTGGTTTAACAAACAAACCAGATCAATGAGAGGATGAAACAGAGATGGTAAAAAGGACAGAAGATAGGTCTAAGGTCTAAACTTTAACAGAATATGAGGGAAAGTCTGTGATCCGTTGTGCAGATGGGGACCTTTTAAAATATTCTAGTAAAAGAAACTAAGGTGATAAGGAAACACTCAGCAACCAAGATGTCCCTCAACTGAAGAATGGATATAGAAAATGTGGTTCACTTACACAATGGAATACTATTCAGCTATTAAAAGCATGGGCATCATAAATTTACAGGAAAACAGATGGAACTAGAAAATATCATCCTAAGTCAGGTAACCCAAACCCAAAAGGACATGCATAGTATAATATATTCATTGATAAGTGGATATTGGTCAAAAAAGTAAAGAATATCCATGATATAGCTACAGACCCTAAGAACTTAAACAGGAAGAAAGGGCCAAGTGAAAATGCTTCAATTCCACTTAAAAGGATAACAAAATCACAGGATTCAGAGGGAGGGTGGGACCTGGTGGGAGAGGGCAAGGGAAGGGGAAAGGGTAGGAAAGGATCAGGTATGGGGGAGACAGGAGAGAAGCCCCAGAGGACCAGGAAATGAATTAAAATATTCAGTTGCAGGAGATGGGGGTAGGTGTAACCTCTAGAATGTTTCAGAGACCTGGGACATGATAGGCTCCCAAGACACAATGGGGATGACCCTAGTCAAAGCCCCCACAGTGGGGAGATGGAACTGGAAGAGGCAACCTCCAGTATTTAGACAGGGCCTCCAGTGGAGCAATGGGGGTCACCAATCTACCTTCAAAATTCTGACCCAGAATTGATCCTGTCTAAAAGAAATGCAGGGACAAAAATGGAGCAGAGACTGAAGGAAAGGCTGTTAAGTGACCTGTACAACTTGGGATCCATCTTATGGAGGGTGTGTGTGGCACTAAACCTGACACTATTACTGATGCTATGTTATACTTACAGATAGGAGCCTAGCATGTCTGCCCTCTGAGAGGCTCTACCAGCAGCTGACTGAGACAGATGCAGATACTTAGAGCCAACCATTGGACTGAGGTTGGGGACAATTATGGAAGAGTTAGGGGAAGGATTGAAGGAACTGAAGGAAATGGCAATTTCGTAGGAAGAACAATCGTATTAACTAACCTGGACCCCCGAGAGCTCTCAGAGAGTAAGCCACCAAGCCAAGAGCATACATGGGCTGATCTGAGGCTCTAGCACATATGTGGCAGAAGACTGCCTTTTCTGGCCTCAGTTGTAGATGGCACATCTAATCCTGTAGAGACTTGATTTGGAGAACAGCATGCTGGGAGGGATAGGGAGGGTGGCAGCCTCTCAGGAGCAAAGGAGAGGGGAAGTGGGATGAAGATTTCCAGGATGGTGATTGGGAGAGGTCAACATCTGGAATATAAATAAATGAAATAATTATTAATGAAAAAATAATGGCATAATCAAACCTTCCAGTACCACCAACATAAATCTCTTCAGCTTCCTCTTCCTCCTTCTTCACAGCCTCCTCTATATTCTGTCTTGCCATCTGAATCTCTTAGGCACAGTCACCTGCTTTGCTTCTACCTGTCTAACCACTACTTCCTCCCTCACCTACTGCCCACAATCCTCTACACCTCCCCAAGTGCCATCACCTCCTTCATTCCCACTAGTGACTCCAACTAGGTCTCAACGGATGGAATCTAGGTCCTCAGTAAGGTGTTGGGACCCTCTATGTACATTTTCTCTTTGTCTTGTCTTTCTTAAGTAGAAAAATGTCTGGGATTTTTCTCAAACAAATCTACTATTTTCTTTAAGGAATGCAGTAGATAACTTACCCAGTCATATAATCTTACCTGACACAATCTCTGTCCTTCTTTCTTCACCCTTACCCCAAAAGAAAAGGGAGTCTAAACAGCTTCTCAGGCTCACTCAGATGATGTCCAACACAATGATCGTGATTTTCTCATAGGAAGTTGCTGTCTGTTTTAGTAAGTGTTGTATTGCTGTGAAGGAACACTGTGACCATAGAAGCTCTCATGAAGGAAAATATTCAATTGGAGCTACCTTACATCAGAGGTTTACTTCATATAGGCAGACATCTTGGTAGAGTTAACTGTGAGTTCCACATCTGGATTTGCAGGCATCAGGAAGAGAATGTGAGCCAGTAGGCCTTGCTTGAGGTTCTGAGACCTCAAAGCCCACTCCCAGTGACACACTTCCTCTAACAAGACCACACCTACTCCAAGGCCACACCTCTAATAGTGCCAGTCCCAGTAGTGGCTATGGGAGCCATTTTCATTCAAACCACCATACTATTCCTCTGACTGACCCTCACCGAAACTATCAGCTAAATATATTGAATCAGTCCCTTGGCAGGCCTGGGACAAGATGATTGTCTGCCTCCTGACAGGTCTCCAAAAGGCCTCCTATAAAGTTGTCAATTTTGACAAGTTGAGAGAGGTTTCACAATGGCCAGATGAAAACCCTGCTAAGTTTCTTGCCCAGCTAATCAAGGCTCTTTGTTTTACTAAAGTAGAACCAGACTATCAACAGGGCATGCTTGTCCTCAATACTCACTTTCATTCTCAGCCCCTGATGCTGGAAAGAAACTAAAAGGATTAGACAAAGGCCCTTTAACCTCTCAGAGAGATTTGATGAATAAGGGATTTTAAAATGTTTAATGGAAGTAGGGTGCAGAAAGAGGCTGAAAGGCTTCCTCAGATAGAAATACCAGCTTCTGGCAGTGTCCCTGTGGCCTTCACCTCAAAAGAAGTACTGGTGCCCTCTACCCTGGGCCTGTTTTAAATGTGGCAATGCCAGCCACTAGACAAAACAAAACAAAACAAAACAAACAAAAAAAAACCCAAAAAACAAATAAAAAAACAACAAACAAACAAACAAACAAAAAAACTATCCTTCAGATTGCAATCTTTAAGGGGATAGAGACTCCACAGGAAGACCAAGAGAATCAATTAACTTGCCCCTGGTGTTCTCAGATTCTGAACCATTGACCAAAAAGCATACTCAGCTTGGACCTAGGCCTCCCCACACATATATAGCACATGTGCAGCTTGGTCTTCATGTGTGTCCCAAACAACTGGTATGGGGGGTATCCAAAAAGCTGTTGTGTGTATGGAGGACATGTTCTTCTAGCTGGGCTGCCTTGTCTGGCTTCAGTGGGAAAGAATGCACCTTACCTTGTAGAGATGTGATGTGCCATGGTGTGAGGACACACAGGGAATCCCCTCCACTCATAGGACAAGGGGAGTGTCAGGGGGGCATACAAATAATAAAAAAATAAAAAAGAACTGTCCTTCAACTTGTGCATTCCCAGGTCTCTGCCCCAAATGTGCAAGGACAATACACTGGGGTTGACTACCTCACTTTGCCTCACCAAGTGATGTCAGTTTCCTATGCTTATTCCCATAGGAAAATTTTCTCATATTCTAGGCCTGGCGACCAAGGATTGATATGGCTCTGTGACTTCAGCCCCCACTTCCCTATTACGAAGATAACTACCAAGTAGCCCAAGTTAAATGACTACATAGGGATATCCCCTGTCACTTTGGATTAGTAACAGCAACCATTAGCTCTCTGCTTCCAAGATACCCAATAACTTTACCCTCCAGTCACCCTTGTGGATATTAAGGACTGTTCTTACCATCCTGGGGCTAGTGGTTCACTTCTATGCTCTCTTAGGAGTCTCCTAATTACTCTTTGCTTCCAGATGCCTAGGTTCCATCCCTCAGCATGGTACAAAGATATAATGACAGCTACATTTCTTCATCTAACTACCTCCTTAGGGACTTTCCTCCTGTTTCTTCCTTCTGGAGAGCATTTCCCCCAACCAACAAGACCTAAAGCCTCATCCCCTCTTCCCAAACATTCTTGTTTATCCTAAGGTATGGGGTACCTTCTTTTCTTCAGTTGTCCCCCCTCATCCCTATATTAGGATCTCATTCTGAGAGTCTGAATCTTACCCTTATCAGCTTAAATATCATATCTCTTCAAAACCTGGCCAAGGTCTTAAACATATCACAGAATGGCTTCTCAGTAGCAATAGTCTCAAGCCTACTCACTTTCCCTATAACACCTCTATCCTGTGTGTTCTAAAACCTGACAGTGTGTATTGTCTCCTATAAGACCTCAGGAATATTAACACAGCAGTCCTGCCTATCTTCTCAGTGGTGTCTGTCCTCTTACACTTAGCTCTTTTAGACTCTCCTCTACTTTTCACTTCACTGGTCTGGATCTGAAAGTTGTTCTTGTCACTATTCTTCTATACCCTGACTCACAAAATAGCCTTGCCTTTACCTGGGAGGACTTAGGCACAAGGAAAGTATTCCAAATAGCATGGAATGTACTCTCCCAGGGTTTCCAAGCTAGCCCTTATTTTTTTTTGTCCAGGCTCTGCTTACCATCTCTTTACCTAGCCTGTATTCCAGTCAACTGATTCAATGTGTGCATGATTTTCTACTCTATAGTCTCCCACTTTCCCTGTCAACAGCATGCTATACAAATCCTAAGTTTTGAGAAAGCAGGGGATATAGGGTTTCTCCTAAGGATCAACTCTGTCCCTCTACTCATGTACCTAAGCATTATGCTTTCTTCTGGTCCTTGTAATCTTACTCTCAATTACAGAAAGTACATGGAGTCTCTTTCTCTTCCCACCACTAAGGATGGAATTCCCCTCTTCCTTGGTCTGGTAGGTTATTTTAGAACCTAGATTCCTAACTTTGCTCTTCTTCCTCAACCCTTCTATGAAGCTGCTAAGGATGCCCTGAGACTCCAGGCCCACCTAAAGCTGTCATGCTTTCCTTTTCTCACCTCCAAGATACCCTCATACAGACTACTGCTCTGATGCTCCCACACCTTGATCAACCCTTTCCTTTATACCTCAGAAAAGGGGACTGGCTCTGGGGGGTCCTGGAACAGATGAAGGGAGCCACCTTTGTTCCTGTTGCCTATCTTTTTAAAGAGCTGAACATAATTAGGGGATGGAAATCCTGCCTGTGGGTCCTGGTAGCAGCTGCCCTACAAGCCCAAGAAGCTTCTAAACTCATCTTTGGCTGCTTGCTCTCTGTCTGCTCACCTCTCAGGTCCAATGACTGCTGTCAAATGGGCTATGCCCACTGTTGTCATATCTAACCAGGTTTTTGAATCTACATCTGTACCACCAGATACTACTTTTCAGAAGACAGAGGCCCATGGCCCTCACTAGGACTCTCACTCTAATACAAGGTAGGGGCATCCATATATGCAAAAATTCTAAATGTGCCATCTACATCTTTACACCATCATGCTTCCACATGGCAGGAGGAAGACTTACTAACAAGGGAACATCAATTACTAGTGGACCTTTAATTTTAAAGGTGTTAGAAGCCTCTTAACTTTCCTAACAGGTGGCAGTTGTTCACTGGGTAAGTCATCAAGCTCCTACAAATGATATACCTCTGGGAAATGCATTTACTCATAGGACTGCATAAGTCAGACAACACCCCTACTCACCTTCTTCCATACTCTTCTTGGACCCTGGACCTTCCAAACATAACTTCTACTCATTCCAAGTCCCCAAAACAAGCTCTCCAGGCCATGGGAGCCATTATGCCTCCCCCCCCCCCCGCGGACTGCGGACTGTCTCCTTCTTTAAGACAGATATATGTCTCCCTAATTCTCAGACAAATTTCATCCTGACAGACATCCAGAAGTCCTTTCACAGTGGGTCTCAAACTTCACTGCCTCCTCCAACCTTTTACACCCCAGCCTCCCCAGTGATGTCACGCCTGCAATCAAACTTCCCTTCAGGGCCTATATGACCCTCCCCTTCCTTCAATCCACATTAGTTTGGAGTAGTCTTCCTGGGGAAGATTGGCAGACATATTTTATAATACTTATGCCCCCTAACAAAAAACTTATTCTTAATATTGTAGACACTTTGTTAGGATGGCTAGACACTTTCCCTACTAGGAGTGAGAGTGTAAAAGGTGGTGTACTTCTACCTTGTGACTGATATTTCACCCAGATTTGCATTTTTTTAGGTTCCTACAGTTAGACGATTGATTGGTATCCATATCTAAAGTCACACAGCTATGGTCAAGGGTTCTACATGTACAGTGACACCTTCAAATTCTATTCTCACAGTACTCCAAGAAGGTAAAGAGGGCTAATGGATTAAAGAAATCAAAATGGAATGTAATAAAAGAGAGAACAAATTTATAAAAACCTCATTTACAAAGTGAGTTTTGACATTCCTCCCTTTCTTCGTCTGAAATTCACCTTCTTTGAACTCATCTCTCATCTCTCAACCTACCACCATCCAGGCCATGCTGCAAGCTCCCTCCATCCTCAGCCCATTTGAGTTGATCTAAGGCCATCCTTTCTTCTATGAAATATCCCTCCACTGGAACCATCTTTACTCCATGACTAATCTCCCACTTTCTTATGACACTTTCTCAGGGACCCTGCTGATTGTGTTCTCCCTCTGCCATCTCTACCAAGCCTATCACCAATACCATCTTACCAGGGACTGGGTTTATTTAAAAGACTCTTGCCCACTGACCCTCAACACATTTTGGACAAGTCTACATTTTGTCATCCTAATCATCACACTAACAGCAGCTAAGCTTCAGTGAGTCATAATTTGGATCCATCTGAGACAGCTCAATGAATTCTGATTCCTTCTCCAATAAATTCTATAAGCTGATATGACCACTAAAGATTAAAATCTCTTGCTCCTATCCCTGCGGTCATCTAATATGGGATCTTCCCCCTTCTATTGTGAATTTTCTACATCTCCTGGACTATGAAGACAGGATGTCTGGCATTGAAATTTCAGATATATTTGGCCCATACTAAGTCCATTCTTGGTACCACCCTCTATCCTGTCTCTGGTTGCAGCTTAGAAGACCATCTTACCTTCAACCTCAAGACAGCCTGCTCTCAGAACTATGGTATCCTCACCACCCACAGAGGACATCAAAGACCTCTGCCTTCACATTTCATAGTAACCCCAAATATTTTCATTATCCCCAGGATCAAACATATGTGGCCTTTCTGGCTGACTCAACCTCATCCTGTAGAAGGTGTCCCAACTTGGGATATAATTATTATTTTGATCTAGGGTGGTGCACATAACCCTAACACTTTCACAATGTGCCTGAGCATGGTGTGGTTACATTCACAATCCCCAACATCCAGGACAAAAAGTGGGCTAAGGGGAGTCATGGGAACTATGTATACCCACATGGGAGAAGCTGCTCTAGCTAAAAAGTGACCATTATTATTTTAGGTCCCCAGAAAAGGCAAATTCTACCTCAATTGATACCTCAGTCTATTCCATTAACTAATTATGTAGCCTAGACTTGAAACTCTCTAAATTTGGACCTTTAAATCATACCTCATGGATGACCATCCTAAATGACCTCCTAGACTTCCTCCATACTAGGTCTCCTAACAGAACCTTGCTACAATGACACCCCTCCTCCAATATGACCCTGCCATCTACTCCCTGTAAAGTTGTATCTTTCCACCATTACCAGTGTCTCTTGACCCCTGGAGATTCCAGGAGATTGCTTGTTCAACAAGTTCTCTCAGCTTTGTAGGGCCTAGCCTGCTGACAGCAGAGAAGGGAGACACATGTTTCTTCTCAATGAAGAATGTTGCTACTCTGTAAGCCAATCTGGCCTGATGGAAGAGTAAGTTAAAACTTTCTGATTTCTTGACCCTCTGTAACTGTCTCCTGTCCCCTCCAGTACCTGATACTGGCCCCCTTGTTTCCTCTCCCCCCTACTTTCTCCCTTCTAGGTGTTCCCTTTCTTCTCCTCCTGTGATCATTCTGCCCCCCCCCCCCAAATGCAGGACTGAATCATTCTCTCCCTGGTCTTCCTTCTTCTTAAGTTCCACATGGTCTCTGAGTTGTGTTATGGACATTGTGAGCTTTTTCATTAATATCTACTTATCAGTGAATACATACCGTGAACTGAGGATAGCCACTGGAGGGTCCCAGACTTCAGGGAAACAAGAGGCTCCCAGGACCCAATGGGGATGAATTTCATCAAAATACACAGAGAAGGGTAGATAGAACCTATAGCAACCACCTTCAGTAGATGGGCATGGTCCCCGGTCAATGGATGGGCCACCCACCCATCTCAAAGTTTTTAACCCAGAAATCTTCTTGTCCAAAGGAAGAACAGGGACAGGAAAACTGGAGCGGAGACTGAAGGAAGGGCCATCAGGAACTGCCCCACCTGGGAATCCATCCTGTCTGCAGACACCAAACCCAACACTGTTTCTGATGCCAAGGGGACCTTGCTGATAGGGCCCTTGTGTGGCTGTTCCTTGGGAGGTACAGCCTGCAACTGACCAGTGAAGATGTAGATGCTTGAAGCCACCTGTCAGACTAAGATCAGGGAATCTGCTGGGGGGGGAGGGAGGAACTGGCAGGATTATTACGGGAGGAAAGGGGGATTATTACCACCCCATAGGAAGAACAACATTGGCTGGTGGACCACTCAGTGCTCCCAGGAACTAGACCAACAACCAAGGAGTGTACAGGGAGTAATTCATGGCTCCAGATACATGTGTAGGAGAGGATGGCCTTGTCTGACATCAATGGAAGGGGAGGCCCTTGGTCCTATGAAGGTTTGATGCCCCATCCTAGTGGGATGCTGGAGTGGTGGGGCAGGAGAGGGTTGGGGGAGCACCCTCATAGAGCCAAAGGGGAGGGAGGAGAGGGCAGATTTAGGATGAGGAGGTCGTGCTTCGGGTTCCCCAACTTTGTGAACTGTTATCATTTTTGGGGTGGGCTTTGAGCTGTTTTTGAGTCATTCTTGCTTGTGTGAGTAACCCTTGCATCAATATTCCTGTATGCAACCCTTGTAAAAGTCATAGATTCCCCAAATTGGACTTTGGCGACATCCTTGCTTTGTTCTGTTGTGGATCCACTATTTGTGATGAGCAGACATATGTGAAGTTTCTCCCCGGGATAAGTCTTGTTACACAAGAATATATCTGTTTAACCATATTTTGTGCACAGACTTAGGAATAGCTTCGTGGCTCAGTAAATACTGAAGATTCTTAATGTTACTTGCAGTGTACGATTGTAAACCATGGAGCATTGTAGTCATGCATACTCACTTTTGGTTAAGTAATAAGGATGCTTGTCCTAAGAATCATTAAGTACAGTCCCACTTTGACCACAAAGGCTGTTCATATAGCAATAGACAGCTAAAGCAAGCAGGACTTACATAACTAATTACAAATAGAATTCAGTTTCTTCAAAAGGTATGTATATGTCATGATTTAAGGAACTTAAACAGGCTGGTATGAGCACTGCAGAACCTACCTTATCTCTATGGTCATCACCTTATAAATGGAATCTCAGAGGTATAAATGAAATCAGTGACATAAGGCCCATCAGGCTTGAGAAACCAAGAAATCTGCTCACCATGGAGACCAGATGAAGAAAGAACAGTGCAAATGTCATGCCCACCTCTGTTCTCATCCCCCTTCATTTCATTGCTCTGCTCCCCTGCACTAGAAGGGAAAGGTTAAGTGGAATTCAAGGCTTCCTTGTTTCCAAACCCCACTCCACTCTTATTAACCACTTCAGAAAAACAACTGGACTTAGGTGGAGACTGGAATCAGAAATTCCTGCCCCCACTCTCCTGCCATGGAAACAAGTTGTAATTCTTCATATAAGACTCTAGGAACACTCTAGGAAGAAAAAAGAAATAAACATTAGGAACAAACTAGTTAGAGTGGTATATGGGAAAATTATATGGCTCACATTTTCAGAAGTCTCACCCCATGGTCAAGGAATTCTACCGCTTTGGGACTGAGATGGTACAGAATATTTTTTTCAAATCGAAAATGAAAGTTCAAAATACCTTATTTCCTGATGGACAAAAGGCAAAGACAGAGATATAACATATGACCAGGTTAGATATAACAATCAAAGGCATACTAAACACAATTATTTCATGATACATGATTACCTGTACAGAATTAAGACATGAAGACTTACCAATAAGGGCCTCTCAGTGTCATCTAAATGTCCCATACAATCAGAAAAACCCATGCTGACCAGTTTGGAAATCTGAAATTTAAAATGACTTAATGAAACCAGTAACCTTCAGTATATTTCCTGATAGAGATTCCAAGAGAGCAGCATTTTAGTCATGAATGAATCAATCCAGCCAGGATCTCTTGAACTTTAGGGCAATACTGCAAGTCTTACGGTTTAGAGAACCTATGTCCTAGGAAGTACGTAGTTTTATAAAATCTCTGCATTACTACTTACCAACTGTAATTCTGAGTAAGGCTGAGTGTTCTCACAGAAAGGCAGTAGGCAACATGATCAGTTAATTCCTATGAGACATAGCTGGGTAAAGAAAGAAACCTGTAGGGGTTGGTTATTTCCTGTTCCCAGATCACAGATGAAACTATGTGAATTGCCATGGTGTGGAGTTGCATAAAGATTCAGAGACAGGAAAAAAAAAACCACCCAAAACATCCTGATATGGTGTGGAACTCTCCCTTTGGTCTTGAAAGTAGATTCCACTTACCCCCCCTGCCCCCCCCCCCCGTTTCAGACACAGCAGTGGAAAGTCTATCTCCAGCTTCCCAGAGAAGACTTTCCTTTTCAACTTACCAGATTCTGTAGATGCTTTTCCAAGTCATGGTCTTGAAAGTTCTTCTGCCTGATCTCATTTACAGGAAAAAAAAAACTGTCAATCAAAGTCAAGAAGCCCAACCCCCACTCACCACCCCTCACTCAGGTCCCAACTGCATCAACCTCTTCAGTCCATCAGAGTGTATAGAGGGAAAAGGAGCAATTGAAGTTACCAAGGTAGTGATTACATCCTGGGCATCCAGTTCAATGTATACAGCTGCTGTAAAGGACATCAGAGAATCATGGACAAGCCTCTTTAGACCCCCCAACACATGCCCCTTCCATCCATAGCAAGTGTCCTCTTCAACAGACCTGAGTACCAATGCATAGAGTAAAGCTTCTCTTGGGCAGGAAGTTGCTCACATGTTGCTCTGTGTAGTGACGGAAGATGCCCACTCAAAAGTTGGCTGCCAATGTTCCAACTTTACTAGCAAATAGAACAGTTCTTTGTGGAATATTCTGGTCAATATAGGCATCAGATTTTCTGGTCCATAATGACTTACCTAAATCAAAGATCTGGAATGAACTGAGCAAACCCAGAACAAGCAGGGGAATGAGAAAACACTCACTGGTGTAGGGATGTCCGAAAGCAGATTGATATCCATGCCCTGCAGAGAAAGAATCGTAGGTCTATCCATCATTGCCAAACCAACTCTGTGTGTGAGCAAGGCCACACAGTTTGGTCTATATTACCATCTGAGACATTGGTCTTCTATAAAAGAAAATCCAAAACATCAACAAAGATTTCTTTCTGGGACTGAAAAGTTCCAGCCTCCACTTCCAAGGTACTTACTGACCTCAAAATCAGAGCATCATCTGTGACTTATGGCATGAAATGTGTGATGGAAAGAAAGCCAACTCAGGAATCTTTGGTACTCTTTGATCCTAATGAAGATGGAACCTAACTAAAATAGGATCTGTGGTGGATGGAAAAGACAGGTGTTCTCTGCAGAATCGTTTTGAGGAGCAGCATAATATACCTCTAAACTCCTACTAAGAATAAAGTGTTTTCAGTTAATGCTAAAGACATCTTTCATCCATAGAGTTTCCCTTCCTTATATGTACATACCTTCTAGAAATTCTCACATGTTCAGTAGACATTTACATTCATCTTCACTCCTAAGTCTCTACTTCTCCTTCTACATTATTGAAACAAGTATTCAGTTAAGGCATAAGACAAGATAAATAAAACTCTGAAGACTCTGAAGACTGATGAACAAGACACAAAGTAGCATGACCACAGGACCCTCCCTATTGTGACCACCTTTACCTCCATTCTGCTCTACCGAGAGGAAAGCCCAATGGAGGCATCAGTTTCCAGGACTACATCAACCCAAGGAGAAGGTAGTTAATGTCCAATTCCCAGTGTTTCAGTCCCTGCCCCTGCTTTTCATTTAAGAAGTTGTCTACTGACCTATATAGCTCAGCTGTCCAGAATCCATCATGGCTGTCTCTTTAACCCCAAGCTGCTTCCTCACATTCCTTGGTGTTGACATCACAAAAGTTTAGGTCAGATGGAACTTCTGGGATGGGTACGGTGAGTCAGGAGGCTCATAAAGCACATCTATATTGTTCAGTTCTTTTATTCAATAGGAAGTATCAAATTCTCCTAGATAAGTTCTATGGTCCCAGCTAGCCATACACAAATTTATGCCTATAGACCTTTCTTGATATGAATACTTTTTAACAGGAATTTTTTTTATTTTGATAGAGTTTGAACACAAAAAATATCCTGTGTTTTTCCTTTTGTGTTTATGCTTTATCATACCAGTATCAAGTCTCAGAAGCATTCACTGTTTGTAGACACCAGGAGCATCAAAGCACAGAGTATTTCTAGTACCTTAAAGCTCCGTCTGTTCATTCTTCCCTGTATCACCCAGTGTGCTGAATTCCATTGTTATATACTACTTTAGTTTCTTTCCTCTTTCATATTTTTGGAACAAGAATCTATTTATACTTTAGTATCAGGCTTTTTTCTCTCAAGATTTGGATCTGAAAGACCATTCTATGCTGTTTTATGCAACAGTTTTCTATTAGTTATGCATTGCTTAATATGTGTTTACCATACAAATAAAGGTTACATTGTTCATTCAAAAATCATTACACATGTTTTTTTCTTTTCAGTACCAGACTATTATATGCTAATTCTAATAAGCATTTTGCTTTAATGTATGTGTGTGAGTGTGTGTGTGTGTGTGTGTGTGTGTGTGTTTGATGCATATGTATCTTATGTGTTCTGACTTTGAGTAGAATGATTGGTTTATATTGTATTTTTATCAACCCAGTGATTATAAATAAATACCTTAATAAGATATGCTACTGGACAATCTTCACAGTGCTGTAAAGGTGTTATATAAAATACTGATAGAAAAATGTCATCAACTGACTTATACAACTTTGAACCAATCAAGTGGAAACAAAGAAAACACTACAAACTATAATAACAATTGGTTAGGCAAGGTTTGCTCACTAGTGCAGTATTAAGAATTTCTATCACAGAGATAACTAACAGCTTTCCAATTGTATTTGTGCTCCAGTCTAGAAGGAGGAACCTAGTATAAATGGAACTGGTCAAGAGTACTTTGATTTGAATTTTTATAGGCCTTGGAACCAAAGATATCACTTTTATGCTAAATGAATATGGTATCAAATTAACTTCTAAGGAGTTATGTTTATACCCATAGCTTAGTGCTACTCCAAGCAATAATTGGAGAAGCTTGTTTTCTAAGTGGGTAGCCCACTTAGAATTTAATGAAAAGACCCAAAGGTTGTTGAAGTGCTAAGAATAAGGACTGTGATGTGCTCATCTCTAAACTGTATGTCTATACAACCCCCTCCAAAGAAGAAGGGCATTTTGGAAGAGGCTACAGAAAGACTGTAAGAGACAGAAGATGAGGAAGAGCTGCCTGCAAAAATGAACACATCACCATTTCACTATGTATGGTTAAGGAGCTCATGAGGAACTATGGGCCATTAATGGCTGCTGAAGCAGAGGGTATCATTCTCTTCAATGGTGTAGATATGGTTAAATTGGTCAAGCTCCAGTAAATAACCCCCAATGCATGCTCCAGCAAGCTGTCATTAATATAAAAAAACCATATGTATAACCAACGGGACATGAAATTAGTACAGGGACTTTCTGGGAAGGAGAAGAGTTTCATGAGGAAGGGGGATAGAAGAAAATGACAGGGAATAAAAATGAATTAATTATATGTATGTATCATATTGTCAAAAATTAAAAAGAAAGCCCATCATTCCAAGTAAATTTTGCCACATTTGTTAAAAAATGTTCAATATTATAATTCAAATTATAAAAATCTAACAATAATAAATGAATATATGATACAGATTGATGTGCCTGATAAAGAAGAAAAAATTACTCAAGTTACTGATTTAAAAAGGAAAGTGGCCTGTTTATATGTTGTTATAGTTGTCTGTCATTGATGCTAGTAATTTATGCATATCAAACTAATTTTTAAAAGTAGCTATGTGCTCATATTTGTTGTGAGAAATATTAAAAAAAAGAGAGCAGGCATGTACCTGTGCCAGTGCCTCCTAGGCAATCTCTAAGCTGCAGAGCTCACACTGGGGCTCCTGTCAAGTGCATCTCACTCTGCGGTCCCTCTGTCCACCATCTCTCTGGCAGGGGACCCGAGTTCTTCTTGCTACCACACAATGCCCAACACCCCACACTCTGCTACCTCATAACCTAATTACCTGGTAGAATCAAGATTCTTAATGCTTAATCATTCAATCAGACTTATGTAACAATAAAATAACAATTTACAATATTCCAATACAATAACTTCAGATCCAATTGATAATGAAAAAGGTTTTATCCCAATATTTCTAACCTTGTGAAAATCTTAGCTATTTATGGCTGTTTAAAACCACACAGGATCAAGATCTTCTTCCTATCTGTCTGCTTCCCTATTGGCAGTTCTCCTCTTCTGACAGGCTCCCTCTCTCTGCAACTTTTTGCTCCACCCCCTTTTCCCTGTCCAATCACAGACCTTCTCTACACTAATGATATTGGACAGGGAAAATCGTGCAACACATATTTATAGAAAGTGTAATATTTATTATGTTCTAAGTTGCACTATTTTCTGTACTGTAACTCTCATCTGATTTCAAAATTATTATTTCTATCATGATATTTTGTCTGTCTATATGTGGAAGTTTTATAGACAATTGCTTTGTAAACATTTTGCAAGGAAAACAAACATGCTGTTTGTCCAATTTAATTGCGAGAAGTTTTAAAGGATAACATGTATATATTCCTCATTTCTCTTCTTAATTACTCAGTCAGTGGATACATTATTTGATTTCACGTATTAGTTATTTTAAAGAATGTTATAATAAACATGAGAAAAGAGGTGTCACTTTGAATCAAGAATTTGATTTTATTTGGATATCTGATGAGTAATGTGGCTGTTGGATTATATCATAATTATATTTTCACTTTATGTAGAACTAACTGCATGCAAGTTGTCTAGAGCAGTTTAGTTTTTTATTACAGTGACTAAAGTACTTGATAAAAACTACTTAAGGAAGATATAATTGATCTTGGTTCATGGTTTCAGACTGTATCATAATGAATGAGGTATGACAAACCAGATGAGTTCATATCAACATGAGATACATTAACAAACAGTGTCCATTGAACTAACACTACTAATGCAATAAAATTGAATAATTCAACATTTGTATTTTAAAATACAAATATGGAAAACTTGTTTAATGTATTTAAAGTAGCAAGCAACCTCACTAAAGAGAATGATATCATACAATTCCTATGCGATTAAAATATATTTTCTTACATTGTCTCTTCTTGGCTATTAAATCAGAATAATGTTAAAAGTAACACACATTCTGACTATGTTTTTATATTCACATATGTTTTTCATTTTATATTTCTTAAGTTTAATGATTTTCCTATTCCCATTTGTTTACCTTAATCATTAATTGCCATGTTCTCCCTCCTTTTAGAGATCTTCCTTTATGCAGTCCCCTGATGGAGAGCAGTAGGTGGCTTCTTTTAGATTATTCTATTCTAATGATGTCATGAATGATTCTCAACTTTCCTTTTACAATTTACTGTAACTTATGGTTAGCTAGTTGTTTTGTACTTAATTGTTTTAAGATATTTTATGTTTATTTTGTTTATTTTTAACTCAATTGTTCTTAATAGTGTCTTATTTAATTTCTGTGCATTTTAAAAAATATTTTTAAATTTTACTCATTTAATAGTTTACTTATTTAAATGTGTATAAGTGTATTACCTGTAAATATTTATGTGCACCTTGTGCATGCCCAAAGCCTGTGAAGATCAGAAGGTGTTGAATATCCAGTTACTACAGTTATATATGTTTATGAGCTGTTATATGAGTGCTGAGGATTGATTCTAGCTTAGAATCTGGCTCTTCTGCAAGAGCAATAATTGTTCCTAAACATATAGTCAACCTTCTGGTTCTGTTCATTTTCCCAATATTTAACATTTTCTATCTTCAGTTTTTGATTAAATTTTGATTCGGTTTTCATTCATTGTTGTCATAAAAATATTTGGTCTTGTTTCAATCTTCTCAAATTTGTTATGATTTCTTTTGTGATCCACAAAAGAAGCCTGAGGAAAGCACTAAATATATTTGAGAAGATGGGTAGTCTGTTGCTGCTAAGTGATGCCTTCTGTATGTGTTTTGAGGTTCATTTGCTTCAAGGTTGACTAATTATCACTTTTGTCCCTGTTGTCCCATCAAATTTTAAACCAACATTGTATTTTATTACAAGATATTTAGGGTTTGGTTTGAATGTTATAATTTTGTAGTTGTTTGGTAGCTTATAAGCAAGCATTTCTATTTTAGATTATAGTAATCTGTATATTATGTAAAACTACCTTATTGTACAACATCATACTGACTCTTCTTTCCTCTATTCTTTCAAAATCAAGTCAATGTAAATGCATTATCCTAAATATTAAAGCACAATATTCTATAAAAAGAAGAGTGATTGGAGTCTAGACACAGTAAATACTATGTTTAAATGTAGTATGTATTATTTTTAACTGCAACATTAAGTTGGTACTATCATGCATGTTAACAAGATAGCTCAGCAAGTGAACACACCTGCTACCAAGCCTAAGTACCTAAATTCTACCCCTGGTACCTACATAAAGGAAAAAGAAAACCAACTCTAGCAAATTGTACTCAGAGCTCCACACTCATGCCATGGCACTCTCACAGTTACACAGATACATATGCAACAACGAACTGTAATAAAAGTAATTAATTCCCCATGTTTCTGAAAAGTTAAAATGCTCATATAAAATCTTATAGGGAAACTGTATATGTTACCATGTTAAAATGACTGTTCTGGTTACTTTCTTTGTCAACTTGACACAAACTAGAATCACTCAGGAAGACAGAACCTCAGGCTGAGGAATTGGAGCATGTCTGTATGGTGTTTCTTGTTTAAATTTATAGGGAATGGTATAGCCTACAGCAGATGATTTCAGACCTGAACAGGTAGTCTTAGCCTATATAAAACACTCAAGTTGTACACTCCATGTAGAGCAAGCTAAAAGTAGCTTTTCTTTGTTTCCTGTCTCTACTCCTACCTGAGTTCCTGGCCTAAATTCCCTCAATAATAGACTTTGATTTGAACACGTAAGCCAAATAAGCCTTTTGTTCTGTAACTTGCTTGGGGTTGTAGGGTTTATTCCAATTACAGAAAGCAAATTATATCACTCAGGAAAGTCGTAAAAATGATATATAATAAAAAGGAGCAATTAACTAAAGTCTATTTAATTCCCAAAACTTTTCTCTTAAACAGCATGAATTTTAAATAAGTAAATAAACTTTATTATCCCATTATTTAATTTCTTTTTATGTATTTCCTTTTAGTTGCTCTCCTGAGAATTTCAATGCAGAACTTCTGTGACTTTCTCTACAAAAAAGGGAATGCAAAAGAACAATTAAATATGTAAAATCTTTTTAAAAATTTAGTACTTAAAACAATGTATATTAGCTAACCATGACTATCTCTTTAGATATGGTCATGTTATCATGAATTGTTTTGATTGCACAATGTCAAGAAAGCAAGTAAATATCCCTGTAATTATTCCACTGAGAATTGAAACCATTCATTAGTGATTTTCATTCCATTTATGCTGTCTAGGACTAGTCACAAATCAATCTGACAGGAAGTGAATTAAGGGACCAGAACCTTTGTCATTTAGAGATGACTTTGTTACTTCATTTTAGAAGTAGTCATTATTCATAAATTACATTGCTTAGTCAACTGCAACCAGTGTTAACTGATTTATTTCTTTTTATAGTACTAGTAAATTAAGATCAAGGAACATCTCTAAGAAATTATTGCAAAACGTTTTCTTTTTCTCCAGAGGATGTGACTTGTATTTTGGTGTATGTGTAATATAACTGCTCATATGATATTTATTTTTAATAATTAAATTAAAAGTAAAATTTGGTGAAAATATGCAAATGTACCTTATATATGCAATTAACAAAAACAAGAATGATATCTTGAATATAATAAATACATTTTCAGATAGAAGTTGTATGTAGATACTTATTATCTCATATTACAATTATTAAGTCATGTTACAAAACATATTAAACACTCAAAAATAATATGACCATGTCATTATAATTGTACCAATTTACAGGGTATATTGTTTAGGTCTTCCTCTTAATAAAAGGAAAATACATTTCAGTACTCACAGAAATTGTACTAAGGACTAGACAAAAGGGTTTGGGAAGTTTCTTAAGTCTTGTATTTGTTACACTTAACAATTTCTTGATAATGCTAATAGTCTGTGCGGCCTGTATTATAATAGGATAGATTTTCAAGGAATTTTTATATATTTGTATATTCCAAATTATTATGAACTCAAAACTTTCTTACAATAGCACTTTCTATCATAATGCTATGTTATATGTGTATACACATATATAGTGAATTTATAAACAAATATTTTCAGATAATCATAATCTTGTGTTGATATATTATATTATGTGAATATTTTTAATATTTCATCAAACTATGAAGTACTGATATAGTGTTATTTTCTCTCAGGTGTCCAATTAGCTGGTGCAATGTTTTTGTTTCATCCAGATTCATATGATAAACTATTTTTGCATAGATGTAATTAGTTTGCATTCTTGTAAATGATATATGTGTGATGTGTATGAAGAAGTCAGACCAATATCTACCTTCATCTTTACAATGTAAAGATGGAAAAGGCATAAATCTTGACTACTAAAGAACTCTTACCTGTAATTTGAAAATAAAAGAACCTCATTTTGAACATTAGGTTCCTAGAACTGTGGGAAACAAGTTTCTGTTCTTGATTTAGATTCTTCAGACTGCTTTATTTGTTTAAAAAGTATTGGCAACAAAATAATTTAATCAAAGAAAGCAATATCAAAATTACAGGAATTGATTGAGAAGAACAAAAGTAATGTTTCTTGACAAGGATGTAGAGCCTTGAGTTAGTGTTGGTTGGTAAGTGGAGTGCATGCGCTCTTATTATCTACAGGATTCCTTCCATGTTGTTAGTCATATTAATTTAAGGCTATTACCAAACCATAATGTGCCTGGAAGTGATATTGTTCCCAAAGACAAACATAGATCTGATCATAGAGACTAAAAGTTTCTGACTGAATATGCTTAATGGTAAATGTGACTGACTTATTTTCTTACTTCCTGGAATGTAAAACAATGTGTGTGTTGCAGGGCAGGGCAGGTTAGAATACTAAACCAGCAAAGGAACCTTGGTACATACAAAAAGACTGTGCCATCAGAAAAATTGATTCTAAGGAATTAATTCAGAAAATTCTCTTAGAAATGAATAATTTACCAAGCCCCAAATAACAATAATATGAGCTTTCTAAGTGGAAGAGAGCTAGCGAAAAAGAGGGAAACTGAGAGTGAGAGGGTCGTTAGATACTAATGTAGGTCAAAGACAGACACACAGAGAGACAGAAACACAGACACACACAAGATGAGAGGGGGAAGAAAACATAAGGTCCATTTTAGGACTCTACTCTTGCTTATTTGTAATATCACATATGCTTGCAAAGTACAAAAATTCAAGTTTTATGTGTATAAATAATGGGAAATACTTTCAGAAGAAATTTGAGAGATGCTTAGGTTTAAAATGTTTAAATTTTAATGCAGGTATAAAAACTCAAGTATAATCAAACATTAAAATAAATTATTTTTTTTTAGTCTTTCTCTACTTAAAACATATGTTAGCAAGATTATTAGAAAATAGGCAAATGGCATCAACACTAATAATGTTTCAATAAATCAGAAATAATTAACTTCCGTACTAAGAAGACCAGATTAAAAATGAGAAAAGAACAGAAAAGAATGTGTTGCTTAAGTTGAGCTCAAACTCATGATCTTCCTTCCTCTGCCTCATTCAGCAAATCCTATAGTCATGTGCCACCATCCCACTTAAAGCTGGACAAAAAATAATCATGGGAGGCAGAGAGAGGGAGGTACCTGAGTGAAAAAGGTGGGAGGGATACGGAAAAATGAGGCAGGATCGAATAGAAATACTGAGCAGTGTGGGGTGGAGCAGGCAGGGAATGCTCCAGAAAGTCCCAGATACCAGGATGTGGGGAAGTTACTAGAATCCGATGGGGATGGCCTTAGCTGAAATGCCCAACAATGGGGTGATGGAACCTAGAGACCACATCCTCTAGATAGGCATTGGCCCCATTTGAAGCATGGGGCAACCTGCCTATTTTCATTTTTATTTTTTGCCCAGAATTTTTCCTGTCTAATGGAAATGCAGGTAGAAAAGTGGAGCAGAGACTGAATGAAAGGCCATCCTGAGACCGGCCAAACTTGGGATCCATCCCATGTGCAGGTATCAGATTCTGACACTATTAGTGATGCTATGTTATGCTTGTAGACAGGAGCCTACGATAGCTCTCTTGTGAGAAGCCCCAGCAGCAGCTAACTGAGACAGATGGCAGATACTCACATCCAATCATTAGACTGATGTTTATGGAAGAGTTATGGGAAGAACTGAATGAGGTAAAGAAGATTGCAATATCATAGTAAGAACAAAAGTATCAGCTAACCTGGACCCTTCAGAGCTCCCAGAGATTAAGCCACCAAGCAAAGAGCATAAATGGACTTGTCTGAAACCCCCAGAACATATGTAGCAGAGGACTCCCTTCTCTGGCCTCCATGGGAAAGGATACACTTAAACCCATAGAAACTTGATTCCCCAGGGAAAGGGGATGCTACAGGGGTAAGGTAAGAGTGGGTGGGGGCACCCTTTCAGAAGCAAAGAGGAAGGAGGATGGTGTAATGAACTTGTAGAGGGGCAACAAGGAGGGGGCTACCATGTAGAATGTAAAATTTAATGAGTTGATAAACAGTGAGAAAGACTTCAGGAAAGTATATGAAAACAAAATGATAATCCAGTCAATGTTAGAAAGAATATTTACTTTTAAAGAGACAACATATGCCAACAGACAAAAATCAGAGCATATGTGGTAAGCATTAGAGATTTAGCAGATTATGATTACATAAATAATGAGCACAGGAGTTAGGATACCAGAAACTAAGTTTGGGTTGGGCAGATAAAAGTAGCATATAAAAGTAAAATCAATCATATATTATCACATAAGGAAATTTAATTTAATTTGCAGAAGCTATGGATTTCTCAAAGTCGATTGAAAAAATGATTAATTATACCTCATAAAGTAATCATTAAGTTTCTATTTGTGTTGGAATGTGGGAAGAAAGATGCATCTATATATAAAAATGCCAAGTTGGTCAATTAATAAGCAATTGAATTTCTTTAGATATGAGCTATTGAGGATTCTAGATATAAATAAAACATTCAATTGTCTGGAGATGTAACTTACTAGTAGAGTGCTTGTATAGCATATTTAAGACCATCCTTTCCATTCACACACTAAAATATTAGGGAAATAAGGATCAATATATTTTATAATAGTTTAAACCTAGAGGTATGAATAAACTTGAAAAGTAAGAAGGAATAGAAATGCTATTTAGAAAGAAGAAAACTATTATGTTACTAATAGTAGCTAAATAAATCATGTGAACTTTGTTGATTTCTCCTGAACAATGAAATTATTCTATTGTTTTTCTTGAGCACTTTCTAAATAATAGAATTAAAAAACAAGTAATGATAAAGAATACTATTGAGATGCTTGAGGTAAATACAAATTATATGTAGATAAATAACTAAACATAGCTGTAAAGATTTTATCCTTGTAACAGAGATAAATAAATGCTTATTTTAAGCCCAAATAAATATTAAATATTTTACCTGAGAAAATCTCAAGGAATTATACAGATTTTAAAATTTTCAGGACAAACAAATGGAAAATAATTTTGATATCTTCAAAAATAGATACTGGGACTCAAGGTGTGGCTTAGTAACATAATCCTTTTCTGATGATTGATTCCATGCACTAGAATAAATATATCCATCAATATGTAAATAAATGCAAATTATTAATACAGTCTCTACTTCCATAGTCCATCCACACAATGTTATAAAGTATAAAAAAGAGAAATGCTTAACTATAGTTTGAAAAGGAAGTTTGTTTCCTGTATATTTTCCCAGTATTTTAAATAGATTTTCTTCTCACATTGCTTATCCTGATTACAGCTTCTCTCCATATAGTTTCCTCAATTCCACCCCATCTCCTCTCCCACAGGATCCACCACTCTTCCTGTCTTCCATTAGAAAACAAACAGGATGTAAACAAAGAATATAGAAAACTTAAAAAAAAGTTAAAAATAAATAAAATTCACATACCATCAAAAAGAAAACAAACAGGCTTATAAGGAAATACAATACAATACAATAGAGTACAGTACAGTACAGTACAATACAATACAATATCTAACACATCAGAAGAGAACAAAACAAACAGATGGAAGGCTAAGATACCAAGAAAATGTCCAAGAAAGAGATGCGGATGAAGAGATCATTCATTTCTACAGTCAAGAACCTCAAAAAGCAATAAACTGGAAACCAAAGAACCTATAGGATCAAAAGAGAGAAATAAAACAAGACTAAATATAGCATAATTTAGCAGTATTTAAAAAAATACCTGACATATTATGAGACAAGGAACTTCCAAAGATGCCACAGTTAAAGTTATGTAAGATCCATGAATGCTCAATTTAGGAATTAGAAAACCATTGACAATACTCTTGGTCTTTCAATAAATCATTCAGTTACCTAAAATGATTTACTTAGTACCTCATTGGATGTAGTCTTGTAGGCTCTAAAACAAATAGCCCTTATTCTCCTGAAGGTTACATTATGATAGTAATTATAAATTATATGCTAATGAACAATTGCATAATATCATAATTTCTAATGTTGAAATGCTTTGAAAATAAAACATAAACCAGAATCAAAGGTCATGTATGCAACTGTAGGCATATATACTTAATAGAGGGTGTAGATTTGGTCACTTTGTGACAATTGTATATGACATAAAACCTTAAAAGGAGATACAATGAGCAGTTATGGCATAGGAACATTTCTTTAAATGGTTAAAAAAAAGTTGGCAAATATGACATTAAAAGCTTGGATAATTAGGACAAAGAGACTGACATAGAGGATGGTAAAAGTTGCCATAGAGACCAGAAGATGCAGTACTTGTCAACTAACATAAAGGGCTTGTAAGTTTTAACCAAAACAATGGAAATAGTGAGAATACTAAAATAGGAGTGACTGTTATCTCATATTTTTAGTTAGAACTATTGGATTAGGATTGGACATGATCACAAGGTATTAAAGAACTGATACATCTTGAAACTTTCCATAGAGATGAAATATTCAGGAGCATGTTATCTGATGGAAATAACTAGGAAAAATGACTGTAAAAATCAATGTATTTTCAAGGTTATGTATATATATGTGTGTGTGTGTGTGTGTATGTATGTATATATATATGTATATATATGTATATATATGTATATATATATATATATATATATATATATATATAAATGAGCTGCTTTCTATTGTGATAGAATATTAATCAAAACCTCCTTGCAGGAATGAAATTTTTATTTCAACTTACAAGTTATAGCCCATCTTTGAGGGAAGTCAGGGCAGGAGTTCAAACAGCAACTGAATCTGACACCATAGAAGAATGGGGCTTAAAGGCTTACTTGCTCCCAGGCTCAGAATAAACAACCACTCTTGTACAACCCAGGCGTACCTTCCTAGGGATTTCTTTGTTCTCAGAGGCCTGGGTCTTCCTATAGCACTTTATTAATTAAGATAAATTGCCAAAGACATTGCCAATTTGATGGAAGCAATTTTTCAGTTGATGTTCCTTCTTCCCAAGTGTATCAAGTTGCCAAACACTTTTAGTCATCACATTATAATTCACAATTATAACAATCATCACCATGAAATTTGGCCTAGAAATGACAGAGATATTAAAATTAGCAAAGACATTAAATTTGTTACTAAAATGTGTTCATCAGTTCAACAAATTAACAAAGACATTATAGTGACTTTAAATGAACCAAATAAAACAGGGCAAAGTGATAGTTTCAAGCACGAGCAATGCAGTGAATCACATGAACAGTATATCAGACATTATTTAAAAAGCATTATTTAAAAAGAAGAATGGGTGAAAGAAGTTACAGAAAATGAAATTGAGGAGAAATACTAATTTTACAAAATAAAGAGAATCAATGCAGTGCAATCCAGTTCTAATAAACAAAATTTTTATGTATTTGGTTTCGCAAAAGAGGGTTAGCGAAAATAATTCAAATAATTTTGATTGATTATTGTAAAATGCAATAAGAACTGTTTCCACATGGAGAAATACCAAAACTATTCTAAAGCAAATCCTAATCAAATTGCTCAGAACAAAAGACTAAAAATTTAAAGTATTGAGAGAACCTATTACATATTGACGAACAAATATTAGTATTTCAGCATTTTTCCCTGAAAAACATATATTGCAATACAGAAGTTAATGAAGTCATTTTAGTACAATACTGAATGGAGGAGAAAAAAAAAACAATGATGAGTGGGAACAATTTAATGCCAATCAAAATAAAGATAATAGGATATGATAATATCAAAATAGTTTTAATATTATCAAAATCACTATCAAATCACTGTTTTTATTTTTTCCATTAATTAATTTATTTATTTTTCTTATTTTCTATATTCTTTGTTTACATTCCAAATGTCCCTCACTGGAGGAATGGATACAAAAAATGTGGTGTATTTACACAATGGATTACTACTCAGCAATTAAAAACAATGAATTCATGAAATTCTTAGGTAAATGGTTGGATCTGGAAACTATCATCCTATGTGAGGTAACCCAATCACAAACGAACACACATGGAATGCAGTCACTGATAAGTGGATATTAGCCCAGAAGCTCTGAATACCCAAGACACAATTCCCATATCAAATGATTCCCAGGAAGAAGGAAGGAGAGGGCCCTGGTCCTGGAAAGGCTTGATGCAGCAATGTAGGGGATTTCCAAGACAGAGAAGTGGGAGGGCGTTGATTGGAGAACCAGGAAAGGGAAAATTACTGTTTTTAAACTGAGGACTTCCAACATTAATAGAGTCATAGTAGATAAATCCTCCCAATTGTATTGGAAGTTTAAATACTTTTTCTTAATAGCTTACAAAATAAAGAAATAGCTAATCGTTAAGAAAATTGTATATTTGAAGACAGCCTCCTTCAGAGGCCGGCACATAGTTCAGGTGATGAAGAAGCCTAAGAAGACCACCAGTCTTGTGCTGCACAGGCCCAGGTGGGTACCCTGTCAGGTCCCACACTACATGGGCAGGACATAGCACTCCTGAGACCATTCCTGAGATGACTCCAAACACCCAGAGACCCTGGGTACCACTAAGAAGAGTAAGTAAGGGTAGGAGAAGCCCTGTTCTGGAGTTCTGCCTGGTGGCATGTTAATGTGTGAGAGCTATACAGACCTGGCTCCAGCCCTTATCTGGGCATCATGGGGTTGCAAGAGAGACTGTTCAGCAACAGCTTATCTGACCTCCTGTCAGTGGCATTACTCAAGAGAGCATGCAGGGCACCTTGCCCAGGAAGCACAGAACTGGCCCTCATTGTGGGAAATGTGGGGGAGTAATTGGCCCTTGTTGTGGGAACTGTGAATGAGCAGGCCCCGAGGGTATGAGCATCGAGAACTGGCCCTGCCATTTGTCTGGGTACAGTGACATGGGTGAGGGGGAGATGCCCTTTCTTTCACCTCTTACCACTTACAGCCTGCAAGAGAGTTGTCCCTAGGCCATGAAAGCAGGAGAGCTGGTTCTGCCCCTCACATGCTGCAGCACTTTAGAGAGCAGGCCTTGTACCTCACCTGGGCAGCACAGAGGAACTGGCCCTGCTTGTGGGAGTTACAGGTCAGCCAGCCCTAAGGGTATGACTGTGGGAGAGCTGCCCCTGTCTCTTCTCTGCTGTGTAGTGGTCCTCAGGAGAGCTGGCCCCAGTGTCATAAAAGGAAGAAGTGGCCCTGACCTTCACCTGCTGCAACACGTGGGAGAATGTGCCATACACCTTACCTGGACAGCAAAGTTGAGCATGCTCTGGTTGCAAGGGAAGAGGGGTTGCAGGTGAAACAGCTCCAAAAGGCAAGAAAGCAGGAGATCTGTCTCTGTCTCTTGCTGTTGTACAGCAGTGGATAAGCTAGCAGGCTGGAGAGCTCACCCTGGTGGTGTGAGTGAGGGAGAACTGGTGAGCTAGCCAGCTCAGATTCCTTTCAGTTGCAGATCCAGATATTTCAGTTGGCCCACCCTAACATCTACCTTATTGAAGAACTGCTGGAGGATGTGAAGATACTGGTCTGACAGATACTAACCTACAGGATCTCCATGACACAGGACAATGACAGGATATCCGAAAGGAGTCCTCGTGAGGTTCCAATATTAATAGTGCAGCAGATATAGGCCTTGAACCAGACCAAGGACCCATTGCAACGAACATTTGCAAGCAAGTGTGGACAAAGGGTTGTACTGTGGAATATGCTGTGACATGCTGCCACTTCTACACTGATTTACTTTTCTTTTGGAAGGGAGGTTGTGAAGGTGGAGGGCAGGCACAAGGGGACAGGGAGAGCAGTATGATTGGGGTATATGATATGAAACTCAGAAAGAAGCAATAAAAAGTTAAAATCAGATAATTGTAAATTTTAGCACTATAAATGTCCCTAATTGATTAATTTCTGCTGGACAATGCAAATAACATGCTCTTATCCAGTTTTGTACACATAACAAAAGTAATTTGTATGTCAACAATGAGATTTACAAGGGGAGGAAAAAGGTCATCTACTAGCTATAAATAAAGAAGCTATATCATCTTAGTAACTCACTAGCACCAATACTACTGAGGCAGTGTTTTTTCCTTTAGCATTACTTTTCAGCGTAAGAAGTGACTAATTTTTGTTGGCCACAGTGCCTAATTCATGACTCAAATATGAAAACCAAACTGCAACTATAATTATTTTAAAATGTATTAGAATAAAAATAAAAATATCACTTACCTCAATTTGTCATGAACCTCTAATATGTATTAAATTCTTTTTTGTTGGATATTTTCTTTATTTACATTTCAAATGTTATTCCCTTTCCTGGTTTCCCCCCTCCTGGAAACCCCTATCCCATCCTCCCTCCTGCTGCTTCTATGAGGGTGTTTCTCCACCCACCCCACTCCCTCCTCCTCACCCTCAATTCCCCTACTCTGGGGCATCTATCAAGCCTTCACGGGACCAAGGACCTCTCCTCCAATTGATGCCCGACAAGGTCATCCTCTGCTACATATGCAGCCAGAGCCATGGGTCCATCCATGTGTACTCTTTGGTTGGTGATTTAGTCCCTGGGAGCTGTGTGGGATCTGGTTGTTTGATACCATTGTTCTTCCTGTGGGTTTGCAAACCCCTTCAGCTCCTTTAGCCCTTTATGTATAACATACTTTAATTTCAATGTTAGCATAAAATTCTTTAATTCTCATATTAGAAAACATAGATATTATAGTCAAACTTCAGCCTTAATTTTCTTTTTTCTTAACAGAAGATGAAACTGGACATAGATAAGAGATGGGGCAGTAGTGATGACTATTGAAAACAACAAAGTACAGAGGCAAACAGTGAAGCTAAAATTCTAATACTTTCTGAAGCCTCTAGCTAAGAGTTGAGGTTTTTACTTCTGGCCTTGAATAAAGGGGGGAAGCGGTGTTTACTGATGCTTGAATGAACATCAGACATCAAATAGCAAGAGAATTATATGTTATTTCACTTGTGAAAAATAGACAATTTCACATGCAGTATTTTATTGGCTGTAAGACTGTAACCTGTTTAAGTATGAGTACTGTGAGAATTTGTAATAGGACAGCAGTCAAACCATCTTAGGAGATGACAGGAAATTCACAAGATACAAGATTTCCAATGAGTTATGCTCAGTGCATCCCAAATCGTAGCATTAGAATGGATTCTGTGATATCAAGAGGATTTAGAGAGCAATAGCAAAGTAATTATCTTGTCATTCTTGTACAATTTCATCAAGAGCTTTGGCAAAATATGTGATTAATAAATTGAACATTATTTTTCTTTCTAATGTAAAGGAAGGCAAAATGAAGCAGGTGTAGTTAAAAATAAAAGGCTACTATATACTATATAAAGGTGGAAAATATCACCAATCCTTAATGAGTCAAGATTTTCTTTTCTTTAACATTGCTTTTCAGTGAATAAAGTGTAGACACAGTGCAAGGAACCATATTAAGATCAACATTTCTGCTGGGTGGTGGTGGCACACGCCTTTAATCCCAGCACTTGGGAGGCAGAGGCAGGCAGATTTCTGAGTTCGAGACCAGCCTGGTCTACAGAGTGAGTTCCAGGACAGCCAGGACTACACAGGGAAACCCTGTCTCAAAGAAAACAAAAAACAAAACAAAACAAAACAAAACAAAACAAAACAAAAATCCCACACATTTCTGACTAGAAAAAATACTTGTTTTATTTTTAAGAAACAATTTATGAAACCAAAACTTAATTGATCATAAAGTTAATTGGCAAATACTTTAGGTTATCTGCTTGCTCATCTGCTTTATTTATTTGTGAAAAGCCACAAATTCTGTTTGGTTATTTAAATAGCAATGTGCTGCATTGTTGTGATTTGAATTTGAAGTGTTCCCCCAATAGATATTCATGAAAGGTTTGCCTTTAGCTGGTGCCACTATTTGGGGAGCCTGTAGTAACTTCTGGGGGTAGGACTTAGCTAAAATAAGCAGATGATTGAGGAGAAGTTAATAGGAATATATTATTGACCCCAGTCTTCTTTGCTTCTCTTTACTGTCTTCCATGAAGAAGGAGTTCTGCTACATAATTTTACTGTTATGATGGTTTTCTGTGAACGTATATGAAGTCAAATGACCATGACTTGAACTCTCTGAGCTCAAAGCAGTTCTCCCAATTTTATTTCTGTCAGCTACATATTCATAAGTTAATAAAAGAAATAAATGCACTATTATGGAAGATACATAGTGGAATGAACTGCTTGCTAGGTTGGGAGAGGTTGAGGAAGAGTTTTGAAACCAAACCCTCTGCCACAAACATTTCTCACAGACTGAACATGAGTGTACAGAGAAAGGTGCCATGGAAATGCTGTCTTTAGGAGGTTAAAGAGAAGCCTTCATGTTCAAACTGACCCTGTTTTCCTTGCCAGAATCTCCCTAATTCAGAGGTGTCAAGGGGTGATTTTTCTGCTGTTTAAGCCTAGCCTAGGTTTACCTGACAGTCTGGCCTTACCCACCATTCACCAGAGGGTCAGAGGGTATACATTGTGATGTCAGAGTCTATGGTTGCCATGATTGGCTATGGCAGACTATGGGTGTGGCATCCATTGTTCAAAGAAGGTATATAAGTCAGGTACTTGGCCCTCTGGGCCAGACCCTTGTGAGGCTTCACAATGGACAAAGTTAATACGTTGGAAGAGGGTGCGGAAAATACAGACTTATGGATTTCACATACTAACCTAACTAAGAAGAACAAGATTTTCCTGAGGCCCATTTATGGGGTGTCTGGAAAGACCTACACTTGCGTAGGGGGTGAACAAGTAAGTTAAACCAACCTAAGTAAAGTTCCTCTTTTCTCCTTCAATGCCCCTTCCCCAGGAAAACCTACCCTTGTTTGGCCTAGCTTAACTCCCTGTTCAACCCACACCCTAGAAAGCCTTGCTTCTTGACTCATTTCTAGTAACCAATGACACTCTGTTCTGTCCTTCTAGACTGTACAGGTCCTGAAACGGGTAAAAGGAAGCCCGAAAAAGAAAACAAAGTTGAAGATCTGGAATAAACATACCATTCCTATAGAGAAACCTAAGGAAGAAGGAGGAGCAACACCTTACCCTGGACAAAACAAGCCACTGAAAAAGAAGAATAAAACCCGACGTGAACGAAACAAAATGCTGCAGGACAAGCTGAAGTTGCTGTGGGATCAATACACTCAGCTACAGAATGAGATGAATATATTGTGGAATCAGTGCTATCAGTTACATGATGAAGTAAAGACACAATGTGGCCACCAGGAAAACCAGATACAAGAGAACACAAAAACACCATGTGATCAAGACAAGCACCTCAAAGAGTTGGTGATCACACAAATTGATCAAGAAAAACAAGTGAAAGAAGAGATGATCAGGCGCTACTATCAAGACAGGCACGCCAAGAAGGATAGGATCCCACCACTCAGCCATGACCAGCAAGGGCAAGAGGCGGTGATCACACACTTTGACCAAAATAAGCAAGAAAAGAAGAACAAACAATTTTATCAAAACAAAAAAGTGAAAGATGAGATGATCAGAAAATACTATCAAGATAGGAACGCCATGGAGGATAGGATCAAACTACTTAGTCATGACCGACAAGGGCAAGAAGAGGTGATCACACACTTTGACCAAAAAAAGCAAGAGGAGAGGGTCACACCTTTTTATCAAAACAAAAAAGTGAAAGATGAGATGATCAGAAAATACTATCAAGATAGGAACGCCATGGAGGATAGGATCAAACTACTTAGTCATGACCGGCAAGGGCAAGAAGAGGTGATCACACACTTTGACCAAAATAAACAAGAGGAGAGGATCACACCATTTTATCAAAACAAAAAAGTGAAAGAAGAGATGATCCGAAAATACTATCAAGATAGGAACGCCATGAAGGATAGGATCACACCACTCAGCCATGACCAGCAAGGGCAAGAGGAGGTGATCACACACTTTGAACAAAATAAGCAAGAGGAGAGGATCGCACAATTTAATCAAGACAATCAAGTGAAAGAGGCAAGGATCAAAGTTTGTTTTCGAAGCAAGAGGGTTGATGAAGAAAGAATCACATTCTGCTATCCAGAAAAGCAGGTGAATGAGGAGGTTCCTATTCCCTTCTATCATCATGCGCACCTGCATGGAATGATGAATACTCCAGGAATGCTGCAACTTCAGCAACTAATGGCAGGAGGATACCTACGCCAAGCTAGCACAGAAACAAGAATCCATAGCTGGCTTAACCACCTTCACTGCTGGCATTAATAGCCTTAAATCCAACTTTACAATCAGAAACATCAGACAGTCTAAACATCAATTTTTTTTGACAGGCCTAATTACTACCTATTGAACATTTCAGTGATAGCCAGTGAGAATTGCAAAAATAAATCCATTATAATGTAAAAAATGCATCCCTGTGATTTGCAGTGATTCTTTGGTGGTAGAACTGGGAGGACAAAAGGGATGATGGGTATTGGGGACTGAGGAAGGGAGGAGGGAGTACCATGGTTCCTTCATGGTTGGGAGTCAGAATAGCAAATGCATGCTTAGACACTGGAGAATATGAACAGAACATCAAGATATTTCTTGCTCTTTGTTCTACAGGAAAGAATAAAGGGCTGATATTCCTACCTGTGTGCTTTGCATGGGAGTAGGCAGGGCCTTGGTTCAGGTTATGGATTGCCACATGTGGGAAGAATGTTTTGTGGTGGTTGTATCCTACCTGCAAAGAGAAAGCACTGCATTGTTGGATGACACTCTCCTTGGCCTTTGTTATAGTTTACCATGACTTAATCAAGGAACGGTCTTTAGAAAGGACAAAGTTTTTATCTTATAGGAAGCTACCGATACTACCACAAATAAAATAGTGGCGATTGGAAGATGAGGCAGGCAAATGAAGAGTGAAGTCTAGCAAACCAGTACAGTTCAGTTTGGGCAATGTACTGTAAACACATTCTTCTTCATAATACACTGGCCAGCCTAGCACCCTTACCTGCAAGTACTAAGAACATACACTAAAAGCAAAACAACACAAAACAACACAAAACAAAACAAAACAAGCAAAAAACACCTAGTGACCTGTTTGTTTCTTAAAAATCTCCACTGGTGTGAAGCAGAACACACCACATTTTATACAATTGAATAATGTCTCATTAATGACTCTGAACGATAGTTTCTATTGAAATGCATTGCAAAGGACATAGAATACATGTGTAAGGGGGCCTATCTGGCTTAGACTTGCTCCCATAAGTGATACAACATACTGTGTCCTCTAAGTGAACTCTTAAGAAGAATCCCCAGTCTATAATCTTATTTCTATGCATAGTTGCATGTGTAAATAATTAAAATCAGATTCATTGTGAGAAAATACTTAGGAGTAGGCAAAAGCTTACAAAATCCAAGTCCGTGTATCAAAATAGAGAACCACACATGCCATACTCACTAGCTACCAAACTTCTCCTTGAACCCCATGAAACAAATTCCAAAGTAATAACCAGGACCCTTAAGTATTATAATACCTGTTAGTATACTGTTTCTTGTCTTTACTATTCTTTGCTTTACATACAGTATTCTTGTTATTTTGCAATCTGTGTACTTATCAGAAACCATTTAGGAAAGTCTAAGGGAATGCAAGTGAATTTTGGGAGAGGAGTCACTGTTTTGCATGACTGGCAATGGGTGAGCTCTGTGAAGCAAGGTCTCAAGATACTTCATCCCACGAATGCTTCTTGCTGCTAATATGCCTTTTCCTGTCACTATTACATATCCTAATGAATCCTGGGCATCAACCCACAAATTGGGCAGATTGTGCACATATCAATATGAAGATGTACTCTCGTCATATTGTGTAGATTGTGTAGACAAAATGATAATTTAATAATTCCTAATAATGATTTTATAGAATTTCTATCTTTTCTTTTATTGGATATTTTATTTATTTGCATTTCAATTGTTATCCCCTTTCCTGGTTTCTTCTCCAGAAGCCCCTATTGCATCCCTCCTCCCTCTGCTCCTATGAGAGTCCTCCCCTACCCACCTGCTCCCACCTCCCCACCATGGCATTCCTCTACACTGGGGCATCAAACCTTCATGGAGCCAATGGCCTCTCCTCTCATTGATGCCCTACAAGACTGTCCATTTAGTCCAATGGTTGGCTGCATTCTTCTGGCTCTGTACTTGTCAGGCTCTGACAGAAACTTTCAGGACACAACTATATTAGGCTCCTGTCAGCATGCACTCTTGGCATCCACAATAGTGTCTGGATTTGGTGACTTTATATGGGATGGATCCCAGGTGAAGCAGTCTCTGAATGGCCTTTCCTTCAGTCTACTCCACATTTGTCTTCGTATTTGCTCCCATGAGTATTTCGTTCTCCCTTCTAAGAAGGACAGAAGCATCTCATCCCTGCCTCCTTTCATACCTGATCCTGTCCCCCTTTTTCTGCTTCCCCCTCCTCTCTTCCTTCCAAGTTGCTTCCACCCTCTATCTCCCTTGAGAATTTTGTTCCACCTTCTAAAAAGGACCAAAGCACCCACACTTTCTTCTTTCTTTCATCTTTCTTCATCTTTTCTTCATCTTTCTTCTTCTTGAGCTTCACATGGTCTTTGAATTTTTCTTGGCTATTCCAAGGTTTTGGGCTAATATCCATTTATCAGTGAATGTATACCAAGTGTGTTCTTTTGTGATTGGTTTACCTCACTCAGAGTGATATTTTCTAGTTCCATCCATTTGCTTAAGAATTTCATGAGTTCATTGCTTTTAATAGCTGAGTAGTATTCTATTTTGTAAATGTACCACATTTTCTGCATCCATTCCTGTCTTGAAGCTCAGCTCCCCACCCATGAATTGCCCTACACTGCAGCAACAAGCCTTCACAGTATCAAGGGCTTCTCCTTTCATGGATGCCCTACAAGTCCATCCTCTGCTACATATGCAGCTGGCGCCATATGTCCCCCCATATGAACTCCTTAATTGGTGAATTAGTCCCAGGGAGCTCTGGAAAATCTGGTTGGTTGATGTCTTAGGGTTTTACTGCTGTGAACAGACACCATGACCAATGCAAGTTTTATAAAAGACAACATTTAATTGGGGCTGGCTTACAGACTCAGAGGTTCAGTCCATTGTCATCAAGGCAGAAACATGGCAGCATCCAGGCAGGCATGGTACAGGAGGAGCTGAGAGTTCTACATCTTCATCTGAAGGCTGCTAGTAGAAGACTGACTTCCAGGCAACTAGGGTGAAGGTCTTAAGCCCACACCCACAGTGACACACCTACTCCAACAAGGCCACACCTCCTAATCGTGCCACTCCCTGGGAAAAGCATATACAAACCATCACATTCCACTCCCTGGCTCCCATAGGCTTGTTCAAACATGAGTCTATGGGGGCCATACTTAAACATAGCATAATGCAAAATGCATTTAGTCCAACTTCAAAAGTCCCTGTAGTCTATAGCAGTTTCAACAGTGTTAAAAGTCCAAAGTTCAAGGTCTCTTTTGAGATTCATCCAATCACTTAACTGTAATCCCCTAAGCAAGACAGGAAACCAGCTGGGAAAAGTTCAAACTCTGAATCTCGATATCTGATGGCAAAGCTGTCTTCAGATATCCAACTCCTTTTTCATCTTTGTAGACTTCAACAAGGTTCTTTCTCCTGGGCTTGTTCCACTCCCTGTTAGCAGCTTTCCTCGGCAGGCATCCTGTGGCACTGGCATCTTTAACATCTTGGGTACCCCAAGTCAATTTCAGCTTCACAGCTTCTTTTCCAATATCTGAGATCCACACAGGATCTTCTGTGTATCTCCAAAGAGCTGGTGTCACTTCTCCAGCTCTGCCCTCTGTAGCACTCTAAGTTCAGATTGATCCACTCACTGCCACTGCTATTCTTGGTGGACATCCCATGGTACTGGCATCTCCAATATGCTAGGGTCCTCCACTGCAACTATACTTCACAAAAGCCTCTCATAGGCTCTCTTCATGGTACCAAGCCTCAACTCCTTTGCATGACCCCTTCAGTCCTTGGCTGTCAATTACAACTGAGGGTACACTTTCACCAATGGCCTCTCACAGTTCCAAGCCTCAGCTGTTCTTCATGATGCCTTCATGCCTTCAAAACCAGTACCACCTGGATGATTCTTACACGTTACCAAGTACAGTTGTAGCATGAGGAACACTTAACTATCTCTGGAATACAGCTTCTTTGTGCTCTCAGAAAACACTTCCCATATTTCATCTCAGTGATACTGGTCTTTCCTTAATCACCACTAATTTCTTAGCTCCAGCTAACTAGCATAAATTGTCCCAGTAGTCTTCTCCTCTTGAATATAAAGCCAGAGACACATGGCAGAAACTGCTGAGTTCTGCTGCTTGCAGGAGCTGGAACATTGGCCCCCTTGTTCTATTACATTATCACTGGCTTCCTTTTTCCAAGCTGCTTTGCTGCCTAAGTTGGCTGTCCTGAATCTTGCTCCTTAGACTGACTTTGAACTCAAGAGATCTGCATGCCTGTCTCCTAAACACTGGGATTAAAGGTGTGGTCCACCAAGCCTGGATTAAAGTTTTTCTTCACCTAGAATTTGCTCCATTCTAGGCTGGCCTTGAACTCAGAGATCTGCTTATCTTTGCATCCTGGGATTAAAGGCTTGTACTACCAGGCCTGGACCTAAAGTTAACTGGGTGAATCTTGCCCCTTTAATATCCTTGAATTTGGCACCATTTCACTTCCTGGAGTCCCTTTAATTTTCAAATTATATATTTTGTACTTTTCCTTTTTCAGCTTGCTATGTTTGTTCAAAATTCTCTTCATCAGACTTAACCAGAGAACAAAGTCTTTGTTGGGCTTTTTTGAGACTTCCTTTGCAGATGCAATTAATATAAATCTCTTTACCTTAGCCCTAGGGAGTCTCTTCAGACAATGGCAAAAAGCAACCATGTTCAGCAAAACATCACAAAAACGGTCTCTCAGCCACATATTAAAGTTCTTCTCCACTGAAACCTCTTGGGCTGTCAGGCCTACACAGTTCAAATGACCCTCAGCACCACTCTCTTCCATATTCCTACTAGGCTGGCCCATTAAGCCCCACTTAAAGCATTCCATGGCTTTACAAATCCAAAGTCCCAAAATCCACATTCTTCCAAATAAAAGCATGGTCAGGCCTATCACAGCAATACCCCAGTCCCTGGTACCAACTTCTGTCTTAGTTAGGGTTTTACTGCTGTGAACAGACACCATGACCAATGCAAGTTTTATAAAAGACAACATTTAATTGGGGCTGGCTTACAGGCTCAGAGGTTCAGTCCATTGTCATCAAGGCAGAAACATGGCAGCATCCAGGCAGGCATGGTACAGGAGGAGCTGAGAGTTCTACATCTTCATCTGATGGCTGCTAGTGGAAGACTGATTTCCAGGCAACTAGGGTGAAGGTCTTAAGCCCACACCCACAGTGACACACCTACTCCAACAAGGCCACACCTCCTAATCGTGCCACTCCCTGGGAAAAGCATATACAAAACGTCACATTTGATATTATTGTTTTTCCTACAGGGTTGGCAAACTCCTTCAGCTCCTTTAGTCCTTTCTCTAATTCCTCCACTGGGGACTACATTGGGGACCACATGCTCAGTCCAGCGGTTGGCTTCAAGCATCTGCCTCAGTATTTGTCAGGTTCTTGCAGAGCTTTTCAGGAGACAGTTATATCAGGCTCCTGTCAGCATGCACTTCATGGCATCCACAATAGTGTCTGGGTTTGGCGACTATATGGGATGGAACCCCAGGTGGGGCAGTCTCTCAATGGCCTTTCCTTCAGTCTCTGCTCCATACTTTGTCTCTCTATTTGCTCCCCTGAGTATTTTGTTCTCCTTGCTAAGAAAGACCTATGCACCTTGACTTTGGTCTTCTTACTTCTTCATTTTCATGTGGTCTATGAATTGTGTCTTGGGTATTCTGAGCATTTGGGCTAATATCCACTTATTAGTGAGTGCATACCATGTGTGTTCCTTTGTGATTGGGTTACCTCACTCAGGATGATATTTCCTAGTTCCATCCATTTGCTTAAGAACTTCATGAATTCATTGTTTTTGATAGCTAAGTAGCACTTCATTGTGTAAGTATACCACATTTTCTGTATCCATTTCTCTGTTGAAGGACATCTGGGTTCCTTCCAGCTTCTGGCTATTATATATAAGACTGCTATGAACATAGTAGGGCATGTGTCCTTATTACATGTTGGAGCATTTCATGGATATATGACCAGAAGTGGTATAGAGCTGAATCCTCAGGTAATACTATGTCTAATTTTCTGATGAACTGCCAGAATGATTTCCAGATAGTTCTACCAGCTTGCAATCTGACCAGCAATGGAGGAGTGTTCCTCTTTGCCACATCCTTGTCAGCTTCTTATGTCTCCTGAGTTTTTGATCTTAGCCATTCTGATGGATATGAGGTGGAATATCAGGGTTGTTTTGATGTGTATTTCCCTGACGTAGGATATTGAACATTTCTTTAGGTGATTCTCTGCCACTCAGTATTCCTCATTTGATAATTCTTTGTTTAGCTCTGTACCCCATTTTTAATAGGGTCATTTGATTCTCTGAAGTCTAACTTTTTGAGTTCTTTGTATATTTTGAATATTAGTCCTCTATCTGATATAGGATATGTAAAGATCTTTTTCCAATGTGTTGTTTTCTGTTTTGACCTATTGACAGTGTCCCTTGCCTTTTTTTAAAATTCTTTTGTTTTGTTTTGTTTTGTTTTTGTTTTGTTTTGTTTTTTTTGAGACAGGGTTTCTCTGTGTAGTCCTGGCTGTCCTGGAACTCACTCTGTAGACCAGGTTGGCCTCGAACTCAGAAATCTGCCTGCCTCTGCCTCCCAAGTGCAGGGATTACAGGCATGTGCCACCAAGCCCAGCAATGTCCCTTGCCTTACAGAAGATTTGCAATTTTATGAGGTCCCTTTTATTAAATCTTGATCTCAGAGCAAAATCCATTGGTGATCTGTTCAGGAACTTCCCACCTGTGCCCATGTGTTCAAGGTTCTTCCTCACTTACTCCTCTATTAGTTTCAGTGTATCTGGTTTTATGTGGAGGTCCTTGATCTACTTGGACTTGAGCTTTGTACAGGGAGATAAGAATGGGTCAATTTGCATTTTCTACATGCTGCCCTCTAGTTGAACCAGCACCATTTGTAGAAAATGATGTCTTTTTTTTGCCACTTGATGGCTTTAGCATCTTCATCAAAGAACAAGTGAACATAGGTGTGTGGGTTCATTTCTGGGTCTTCAATACTATTCCATTAATCTAAGTGACTGTTTCCTTACCAATACCATGCAGGTTATATCACTATTACTCTATAATACAACTTGAGTTCAGGGATGGTGATTGCTCTAGAAGTTCTTTTATTGTTGAGAATAGTTTTTGTTATTCTGTTTTTTTTTCATGATTCCAAATGAATTTGAGTATTGCTATTTTTAACTCAATGAAGAATTGAGTTAGAATTTTGATGAGGATTGCATTGAATCTATATATTGCTTTTTGCAAGATGTCCATTTTTACTATATTAATCCAGTCAGTCCATAAGCATGGGAGATTTTTCAATCTTCTGAGATCTTAGATTTCTTTCTTCAGAGACTTAAAGTTCTTGTCATACAAATAATTCACTTGCTTGGATAGAGTCATACCAAGGAATTTTATATTATATTATTTTTTATAATTTTTATATTATTTTGACTATTGTGAAAAGTGTTATTTCCCTAATTTCTTTCTCAACCTGTTTAATCCTTGGAGTAGAGTCAATTTTATATCGAACCACTTTGCTGAAGTTGTTTAGTAGGTTTAGGAGTTCTCTGATGGAGTTTGTGGGATCACTTAAGTATACTATCCTATCATCCTCAAATAGTGATATTTGACTTCTTCCTTTCCAATTTGTATTCTTAGACCTCCTTTTGTTGTCTAACTGCTCTAACTTGAACTTCAACTACTATATTGAATAGATAGGCACACTTTTCTAGTCCCTGATTTTAATGGGATTGTTTGAAGTTTATCTCCGTTTAGTTTGATGTTGGCTACTGGTTTGCAGTATATTTCTTTTACTATGTTTAGGTATGGGCCTTGAATTCCCGACCTTTCCAAGACATTGAAAATGAAGGGATATAGAATTTTGTCAAGTGCATTTTCAACATCTAATGAAATGATCGTGTGCTTTTTTTTCTTTGAGTTTGTTTATGTAGTGGATTACATTGGTGGATTTACATATATTAAAGCTTCCCTGCATCTCTGGGATGAAGTCTATGTGATCTTGGTGAATGATTGTTTTGATGTGTTCTTGGAATCATTTCAAGAGCATTTTACTGAGTATTTTTGCATTAGTGTTCATAAGGGAAATTGGTATGAAGTTTTCCTTCTATGTTGGGTCTTTGTGTGGTTTAGGTATAAGTGTAATTGTGGCTTCATAGAACAAATTGGGTAGTGTTCCTTCTGTTTCTGTTTTGTGGAACAGTTTAGAGTATTGGTATTAGGTCTTCTCTGAAGGACTGATAGAATTCTGTACTACACCCCTCCAGTCCTGGGTTGTTTTTGGTTGGGAGATTTTTAATGACTGCTTCTATTTCTTTAGGGGTTATGCGACTGTTTGGACAGTTTATCTGATCCTGGTTTCATTTTGGTATTTGGTATCTCTCTAGAAAAGTGTGCATTTCATCCAGATTTTCCAGTTGTGTTGAATATAGGCCTTTGTAGTAGGATCTGATGATTTTTATGATTTCCTCAGTTTTTGATGTTATGTCTCCCTTTTCATTTCTGATTTTGTTGATTTGGACACTGTCTCTGTGACCTTTGGTTAGTCTGGCTAAAAGTTTATCTATCTTTTTGAATTGTCAAAGAACCAGCTCCTGGTTTGGTTGATTTTTTTGTATAGTTCTTTCTGTTTCTACTTGGTTGATTTCAGCCTGGAGTTTGATTAATTCCTGCCATCTACTCCTTTTGGATGTATTTGCTTTTTTTTTCTAGAGCTTTCAGGTGTGCTGTTAAGCTGCTAGTATATGCTCTCTCCAGTTTCTTTTTGGCGGCACTCAGAGCTATGAGTTTCCTCTTAGCACTGCTTTAATTGTCTCCCATAAATTTGGGTATCTTGTGGCTTCATTTTCATTAAATTCTAAAAAGTCTTTAATTTCTTTCTTTATTTCTTCCTTGACCAATTTATCATAGAGTAGCGCATTGTTCAGTTCCCATGTTTAAGCTTTCTGTTTTAGTTGTTATTGAAGACCAGCCTTAGTCCATGGTGATCTGATAGGATGTATAAGATTATTTTCCTCTTCTTGTATCTGTTGAGGCCTGTTTTGTGACTGATTATATGGTCAGTTTTGGAGGAAGTACCATGAGGTGCTGAGAAGAAGGTCTATTCTGTTTTAGGATGAACTGTTCTATAGATATCTGTTAAATCCATTTGATCCATCCATATCTTCTGTTTTTCCACTGTGTCTCTGTTTAGTTTCTGTTCCCATCATCTGTCCATTGCTGAGAGCGTAGTGTTTAAATCTCCCACTATTATTGTATGAGGAGGCAATGTATATTTTGAGCTTTAGTAGAACTTATTTTATGAATGTGAGTGTCCTTGCATTTGGAGCATAGATTTTAAGAATTGAGAGTTCATCTTGGTAGATTTTTTTCCTTTGACAAGTATGAAGTGTCCTCCCTTACTTTTTTTTGATAACTTTTGGTTGAAAGTCAATTTTATTCAATATTAGAACGGCTACTCCAGAGTGTTTCTTGGGACCATTTGCCTGGACATTTTTTCCAGCCTTTTATTCTGAGATAGTATCTATCTTTGTCTTTGAGGTTCATTTCCTGTATGCAGCAAAATGCTGGGTCTTGTTTATGTACCCACTAATAGTCTATGTCTTTTTATTGTCGACTTGAGTCCATTGGTGTTAAGAGATATTAAGGAAGCATGGTTGCTATTTTCTGTTATTTTGGTTGTTAAAGGTGGAATTATGTTTATTTGACTATCTTCTTTTGGGGTTGTTGGAAGAAGATTACTTTCTTAGTTTTTCTATGGTGGAGTGTCCCTCCTTGTGTTGGAGTTTTCCTTCTAGGATCCTCTGTAGAACTGCATTGGTAGATAGATACTATTTGAATTTGGTTTTGTTCTGGAATACTTTGGTTTCTCCATATATGTTGATTGAGAGTTTTGCTGAGTATAGTAGTCTGGGAGGGCTTTTGTTTTTTTCTAAGGGTCTGTGTGACATCTGCCCAGGATCTTCTGGCTATTATACTCTCTAGTGAGAAGTATGGTATAATTCTGATAGGTTTGCCTTTGTATGTTACTTGACCGTTTGCCCTTAAAGCTTTTAATATTCTTTTTTTTGTTTTGTGCATTTGGTGTCCTGATTATGTGATGGGAGGAATTTCATTTGTGATCTAGTCTTTTTGAAGTTCTGTAGGCTTCTTGTATGTCCATGGGTATTTCTTTCTTTCTTTTTTTTTTTTTTTAGGTTAGGAAATTTTCTTCTATAATTTTTGTTGAAATTTACTGGCCATTTAAATTGGAAATCTTCACTCTCTTCTATACCTATTATCCTTAGGTTTGGTCTTCTCATTGTATCCTGGATTTCCTGCATGTTTTGGGTTATAAGCTTTTTGCAATTTGCATTTTCTTTGACTGTTGTGTCAATGTTTTCTAAGGTATCTTCTGCACCTGAGAGTCTCTCTTCTATCTCTTGTATTTTGTTGGTAATCCGTGCATCTATGACTCTTGATCTCTTTCCTAGGTTTTCTATCTCCAGCATTGTCTCTCTTTGTGTTTTCTTTATCTTTTCTATTTCTGTTTTTAGATCCTGGATTGTCTTGTTCAATTCCTTCACCTGTTTGTGTTTTCCTGTAATTTTTTAAGGGATATTTGTTTCCTCTTTAAGGGCTTCTACCTGTTTACTTGTGTTCTGCATTTCTTTAAGGGAGTTATTTATGTCCTTCTTAACGTCCTCTGTCAGCATCATGAGATGAGATTTTAAATCCAAATCTTGCTTTTTCAGTGTGTTGGGGTATCCAGGACTTGCTATGGTGGGAGAATTGGGTTCTGGTGATGCCAAGTAACCTTGGCATCTGTTTCTGTTGGTAAGTTTCTTGCGCTTGACTTTTGCAATGTTGTTCTCTGGTGTTAGTTGGTCTTGCTGTCTCTGCCTGGCACTCGTCCCCCCTGTGGACCTCTAAACCTGCATCAGCACTCCTGGCAAGACCAGCTCTTTCCTGGGCAGGATTTGGGTGTGGAGGTCTGTTGAACAGTCTTAGCTCCTAAGTGCAGATGGAGACCAGAAGGATCCTGTTGCAGCTATTCCACTGTTCCTGTGCCCTGTGAGCTCCTGGCTGGTCATGCTTTGGACAGTTATTGTAGAGAAAGTGGAGATCTCACCTCTGAACCTGGGAGTGAGAGCACTCCTGGGAAACCAGCTATCTTCTGGTTGGACCTGTGTACAGAGCTATGCGGAACAGTCCCAGCTCCTGGGTACAGATAGAGACTAGAAGGATCCTGTCCCAGCTGCTCCACTGTTGCTGTGCCCTACTTCTGATGATGCCAAATAACCTTGGTTTCTGTTGCTTATTTTCTTATGCTTGCTTCTCACCATCCAGTTATCTATAGGTATACCTGCCCTTGCTGACTCTGACTGAAGCCTCTCCCTCCTGTAATCCTGCTTGTGTCAGAACTCCTCAGAGTCTAGCTGTCTCTGTGATCCTGTGATCCTGAGATCCCGGGTGTGTCAGAGCTCCTGGGAATCAAGCTGCCTCCGGGATCCTGAAATCCCGATGTGACCAATCTCCATAGATCCTATGATCCTGTGTGTGTTAGAGCTCCTGGGACTTGAGTTTCTTCTGGATGTTGTAGGACTGTGTGCAGAGCTGGTGCCCAAGGTCTGATCAGGACACCAGCTCAGATCTGAAAGAACCTTTGCCACTGGCCAAGTGGGGGTTCCTCTGTCCCTGGATCCTGCTGGTCTCAGTTACTCCTGGTTTTGGATGTTGGTGCAGATGTTGCCTTCTCATCTATGATTCTAGGCATGTAGAGTGCCTGGGAGTTGAGCTTCCACTGGATCTTGTGAGACTAGGTGCAGAGGTCTCACCCAAGGTTTGCTTAGGGCACGTGCTCAGACAAGAAGGATGAGAATAGTCTTAAATGCAATGTTAATTGAATACATCAATGAGTCATCTTTCTGCAAGAAATAGTTTTTTTCCCTGTCAAAGGTAACTAGCTCACCAAGGGCCAATAGTCTATAACATCCCGTATCTCATCATCTTTAGAAATTCTATCCTGTGCACACTTCTATGTGCCCAACTCCTGAACATTCCTTGGTCTTTATTCCCTATCATAGCTTTTCTCTTCATGCCAATTATGAATTGGTCAATGATTTCATCAGATTGTGAGGTAATACACAGTTATTACCTGCATTAGAATAAAAACTAAATCAACTTACTGTTCCTATGTGTGCTTGCTAAGATTTTTTGGGCTATGGTACAATTGCATTACCAGGTTATTTTCACATTGTCCACATGCCTCCTTGTGATACAGTGAGAATATTCCTTTCCAACACTCTCACCTGTTACTATTCTAAATGATGTTTCACTGACTTGATTGATTTTCTAAAACTTGGCATCTCATAAACATCGATTATATAAACACATATAGAATCAACCATTATATCAATACAATATATCCTTATCATGTATTACAGATTCCTTGAAAACAAATATATATATATATATATATATATATATATATATATATAAATGTATGTATATGTATATATGTATATATTGTAAAACAAATTACTTATGCCATTTTCATATGTCTACATCATGTGATTTGTTTGTATTCCCCTCCTTTTACATTTTCATGTACTTTAAAATAATCTCAAGACTGTATATGAATAAAAGCATGCAATATTTCTGTCTTTCTGAATCTTGTTTATTTTATATAAGGTGATATTCACCAGTTTTATCTATTTTCTGAAAATAAAATGATTTTAAAATTGAAATATTACTAACATAATGACCAGTTGCCCTTTTCTCTAATGATATGGGTTGATTTTTAATTATGTCATTATTACAATATTTGTAATGAATCATGATTTATTCATTGTTCTTGGTTTTCAGGAATTGGTTTCCATTTCTCAGTGTCTCTATATCCATTCAAAAATATATTGTTCCATTTCCATGTTTTTATATAATTTTTGTAGTTGCTGTTATACTCTAGTTTCAGTCATAATCTCATAAGATACATAGGGCTTTTATTACTTAATTTTTTGTATTTTAATGAGTTATTTTTGTGTAAAATTTTATGTATTTTGGACAAAGTTCCTTGCTGGGAGCCTCCTGGCCTGGAGAGTGTAGTGGCGGGTGCATGGAGTATGATTCTGGTGAAGGCTTAAAGTCTGAGGGTCTCAGGGTTTTCTAGTTCTCTAACTACTGAAATGCTGAGGATAACTTCTAAAATGTCCTAAAAACTTTCTTGCTCTTTCTGAGGGTAAAAGACTGTTGGCTTAAGTGATTACCTGTAGCCTAACAGCAGAGGATTAAGCAATGTGGCCTTTGTTCTATCTCAGCAGGAATTGCTGAGCTTTAACTTTCAGCCTGCTAGTCAGAAGTCTCAGTAAGAAAATGGGACACTTAGAGAAGTGGTTATAGAGTTTATTACTAAGTTGTAAAAAGTTTCATATGAAAGCTATCTAAGGGGAAAAGCAGAAAGATCCTAAGTGGGGAAAGGGAAAACTAGTGGGGAAAGGGAAAAATTCTAAGTGGGGAAAGGCAAAAAAATTTTACTCTAAGTGGGGCAAGGCAAAAATTTCTGCTCTCTCTCCCTCATCTCTTTGCCCTCAGTACTTATACATCTTTCAGAATACATGATCACATGTTACAAAGTTCATCACATGTTCACACAAAAAAATCAAATCATAAATTGAAGTAGAAGTTTACAACAAAGAACGTTTACATGCATATCCATTAGGAGTAATTATCTGGCTAAACATCCATCACCTGTCTCAGCTCCCCAGGTTCACCAAAGGTTTAAAACCCTTAGAAAGTTATTAGTGAAGTTTTGTATAGATAAACCCAGTCAATATTTTATCTTCTGTCCTAGCACCTATAACAAATCGTTAGTTCCCTTTTTATGAGACTTGGTTACTTGTTTTGCAACCACTTGGAATGTGCTATGAATAGGAGAAAGTCTGGTTACTATCTAAGAGCAATTAACTGATGACACTTGGAAGGCTGGCAGAGTTCTCATTGCAATTTTAAATATCAGAAAAGGACCTAACAGCAGTCACACTATAAAAGACCTTAGTAATCACAGATATAATTTTAGGAATTCTGATAGCATCATCAGTAAGACTTTAGAGGTCACCAATTTGTCTATGTAGCAACACTACAAGACATCTTCATGGACCTGCACAGATATACTCCAAAGGGTTGTGCTACTACTTAGTGATTGCTATAGATGTTTAATAATAACAGGAAAAGCATATTAATAGAAGGAATCTTTCCCCAAATGAATCCCTTGCAGTCTTGCTTAATAAGGGTGCACCTGTCACAGATTATGTAGCAATCCGAAGCAGGCCATTTCAGGATGATCACCTGCTAGTTATTAGATTGTCGCATTATGGGACCTGACAGTTCAAGGTACTGATATTAATTTCTATAATGATGTTTGATTGTATAATCTGTGGATGTTTACTGAGTCTATTTGATCAGTCCTTTAATTTTCTCTTATGTTTATTGTTTATTCGTGACAATTTAATATTACTTATATTTATTTGTAGATATATCATTTGATATTATTTGCATTTATATGTAATTTGACATTATTTATATTTGTATGTAAAATGATAATTGATATGTAGCATATAGTGATTGTTTCCTTTATCATTGTCCATGTCATTGCATTTTAAGTTATTGCTTAGATAATGGACTTTTGTTATAATTGTAGATATATTCATAATTAGGAGCACTAGTCTTCTAATTCATTCTGTATCTCTCATATTTTGTGTTCTCCTTTCCCATCTCCATTTTATTTTAATAGTTCTCGGTACTCAATTTCCATTTATTTGTTAATGTTTTAGATCTACAACTTTGAAAACTAACTCATGACTAATATAGTGATTTCAACATAGATACATTGTTTACCATGTACTTATATATATTGTAGATATTATGTCTGTATATAAGTCTGTGTACCATATGCATGTCTAGTTCCTGAAAAGACTGGGAAATGGAAAGAGAAAGCCCCTGGTCGTGGAATTATAGCAAGTTGTAAGGTACTATGTGACTACTGGGAATTGGCCCAAGGTCCATTCCAAGAGCAGTCAGTGCTATTAACTGTTGAAACTCTACACTTAAAGTCAAACATGAATGCATTACTCCAATTACTTTCAGAGGGGATATATGATTACCTGTGAGTTCAAGTTCCTTTAGGTTCAAGTACCTTTACCTAAAGGTAAAGGATTACCTTTAGGAGTTCTAGTTCCAAAAGTTGTAGGATTCCAACAATATTATTGAAGTAGCTTGTCAAATCTTTTTAGTGAACAGCCATACTTTGAAAGGGGAGACAAAGAAAGGAAAGGGCCTAGGTGAGAGAGGGCATGGGGAGAGGAAGAGTGGAGCAAGATCAGGTATGGGGGAAGACAGAAAGAAAACCCAGAGGGTCAGGAGAATGAATAACATGCAGCTGAGGGGGAGAGGGGAAACCTCTAGAAAATCCCAGAGACCTGGATTTGAAGAGCTCCCAGGATTCAATGTGGATAATCTTAATCAACAGTGGGGAGATGGAATCTGAAGATATCACCTCCAGTAGATAGACAGGGACCCCAGAAGAAGAATGGGGTCATGAAGCTGCCTTCAAAAATTTTGACCCAGAATTGCTCATGTCTAAAAGAAATACAGGTACAAAAATGGAGGAGTAAAGATCAAAGGAAAGGCCATCCATTGACCAGCCCAATTTGTGATCTGTCCCATTGATGGGCACAAACCCTGATAGCATTACTGATGCAATGTTGTGCTTGAAAATAGGAAACTAGTATGACTGTCCTCTCAGAAGCTCTATCAGCAATTCCCTAATGCCTAATGAAGTTGAACATTTTTTAAGGTACTTCTCAGACATCTGAATTTCTTCAGGTGAAAAGTCTTTGTGTAGCTCTGTACCCCATTTTTCATAGGGTTATTTGGTTTTCTGAGGTCTAACTTTTTGAGTTCTTTGTATACATTGGATATTAGCTCTCTGTCAGATGTAGGGTTGGTGAAGATCTTTTCCCACTTTGTTGGTTGCTGATTTGTCCTTTTGACAGTGACTTTTGCCTTACAGAAACTTTGTAATTTTATGAGGTCCCATTAGTCGATTCTTGATCTTAGAGCATAAGCTATTGGTGTTCTGTTCAGGAATTTTTCCCCTGAGCCAATGTCCTCAAGGATCTTCCCCAGTTTCTTTTCTATTAGTTTTAGTGTGTCTGGTTTTATGTGGAGGTCCTTGATCCACTTGGAGTTGAGCTTAGTGCAAGGAGATAAGAGTGGATCAATTCTCATTCTTCTGCATGTTGACCTCCAGTTGAGCCATCGCCATTTGTTGAAAGGGCTATCTTTTTTCCCACTGGATGTTTTCAGCTCCTTTGTCGAAGATCAATTGGCCATGGATGTGTGGGTTCAATTCTGGGTCTTCGATCCTATTCCATTGATCCACCTCCCTGTCACTGTACCAATACCATGCAGTTTTTAACACTACTGCTCTGTAGTATTGCTTAAGGTCCAGGATACTGATTACCCCAGAAGTTCTTTTACTGGTGATAATAGTTTTAGCTATCCTGGGTTTTTTTTGTTATTCCAGATAAATTTGAGAATTCCTCTTTCTAACTCTATGAAGAACTGTGTTGGGATTTTGATGGGGATTGTGTTGAATCTGTATATTGTTTTTGGCAAGATTGCCATTTTAACTATATTAATCCTGCCAACCCACGAGCATGGAAGATATTTCCATTTTCTGAGGTCTTCTTCCATTTCCTTCTTTAGAGACCTGAGTTCTTGTCATACAAATCTTTCACTTTGTCTTAGTTAGGGTTTTACTGCTGTAAACAGACACCATGACCAATGCAAGTTTTATAAAAGACAACATTTAATTGGGGTTGGCTTACAGGCTCAGTGGTTCAGTCCATTATCATCAAGGCAGAAACATGGCAGCATCCAGGCAGGCTTGGTGCAGGAGGAGCTGAGAGTTCTACATCTTCACCTGAAGGCTGCTAGTTGAAGACTGACTCCCAGGAAGCCATGGTGAGGGTCTTAAGCCCACACCCACAATGACACACCTACTCCAACAAGGCCACTCCCTGGGAAAAGCATATATAAACCATCACATTCCACTCCCTGGCCCCCATAGGATTGTCCAAACATGAGTCTATGGGGGCCATACTTAAACATAGCATAATGCAAAATACTTTTATTCCAACTTCAAAAGTCCCTGTAGTCTATAGCAGTGTCAACAGTGTTAAAAGTCCAAAGTTCATGGTCTCTTTTGAGATTCATCCAATCACTTAACTGTAATCCCCCAAGCAAGACAGGAAACCAGTTGGGCAAAATCCAAACTCTGTATCTCCATGTCTGATGGCAGAGCAGTCTTCAGATCTCCAACTCCTTCTTCATCTTTGTTGACTTTAACAAGGTTCTTTCTCCTGGGCTTGTTCTACTCCCTGTTAGCAGCTTTCCTTGGCAGGCATCCTGTGGCACTGGCATCTTTAACATCTTGGGTACCCCAAGTCAATTTCAGCTTCACAGCTTCTTGTTCCAATGTCTGAGATCCACACATGATCTTTTGTACATCTCCAAAGAGCTGGTGTCACTTCTCCTGCTCTGCCCTCTGTAGCACTCTAAGTTCAGATTGATCCACTCTATTGCTACTGCTGTTCTTGGTGGTCATCCCATGGTACTGGCATCTCCAATATGCTAGGGTCTTCCACTGCAACTATGCTTCACCAAAGCCTCTCCGAGGCTTTCTTCACGGTACCAAGCCTCATTCCTTTGCATGACCGCTTCAGTCCTGGGCTGTCAATTACAACTGAGGGTACACTTTCACCAATGCCCTTCTATGGCTTCTCACAGTACCAAGCCTCAGCTGTTCTTCATGATGCCTTCATGCCTTCACAACCATTACCACCTGGATGATTCTTACACATTACCAAGTACAGCTGCAACATGAGGTACAACCTTGGCTATTTCTGAAATACAGCTTCTTTGTGCTCTCAGAAAACACATCCCAGAGGATTTCACCTCAGTGATGCTGGTCTTTTCTTAATCACCACTAATTTCTTAGCTCCAGCTAACCAGCATCAATTATCCCAGTAGACACATGGCCAAAGCTGCTGAGTTCTGCTTGCAGGAGCTGGAACATTGACCCCCTTGTTCTATTACATTATCACTGGCTTCCTTTTTCCCAGCTTCTTCACTGCCTAAATTGGCTGTCCTAAATATTGCTCCTTAGACTGACTTTGAACTCAAGAGATCTGCATGCCTGTCTCCTAAACACTGGGATTAAAGGTGTGGTCCACCAAGCCTGGATTAAAGTTTTTCTTTACCTAGAATTTGCTCCATTCTAGGCTGGCCTTGAACTCAGAGATCTGCTTATCTTTGCATCCTGGGATTAAAGGCTTGTACTACCATGCCTGGACCTAAAGTTAACTGGGTGAATCTTGCCGCCAAGGTCACACTCCTTTAATTCAATTTAATATCCTTGAATTCAGCTCCATTTCACTTCCTGGAGTCCCTTTAATAGTCACACTATATATTTTGTACTTTTCCTTTCTCATCTTACTATGATTGTTCAAAATTCTCTTCATCAGACTTAACCAGAGAACAAAGTCTTTGTTGGGCTTTTTTGAGACTTCCTTTGCAAATGCAATTAATATAAATCTCTTTACCATAGCCCTAGGCAGTCTCTTCAGACAATGGCAAAAAACAGCCATGTTCTTCAGGAAAACATCACAAACAGTCTCTCAGCCACATATTAAAGTTCTTCTCCACTGAAACCTCTTGGGCCATCAGGCCTACACAGTTCAAATGACCCTCAGCACCACTGTCTTCCATATTCCTACTAGTCTGGCACATTAAGCCCCACTTAAAGGATTCTGTGGCTTTCCAAATCCAGAGTCCCAAAATCCACCTTCTTTTGAACAAAAGCATGGTCAGGCCTATCACAGCAATACCCCAGTCCCTGGTACCAACTTCTGTCTTAGTTAGGGTTTTACTGCTGTGAACAGACACCATGACCAATGCAAGTTTTATAAAAGACAACATTTAATTGGGGTTGGCTTACAGGTTCAGTGGTTCAGTCCATTGTCATCAAGGCAGAAACATGGCAGCATCCAGGCAGGCTTGGTGCAGGAGGAGCTGAGAGTACTACATCTTCACCTGAAGGCTGCTAGTACAAGACTGACTTCCAGGCAGCCAAGGTGAGGGTCTTAAGCCCACACCCACAGTGACACACCTACTCCAACAAGGCCACACCTCCTAATGAGGTCACTTCCTGGGCCAATCATATACAAACCATCACACACTTGTTTGGTTAGAGTCACACCAAGATACTTTATATTGTTTGTGGCTATTCTGAAGGGTGCCATTTCCCTAATTTCTTTCTCAGCCTGCTTATCCTTTGAGTATAGAAAGGCTAGTCATTTGCTTGAGTTGATTTTATGACCAGCCACTTTGCTAAAGTTATTTATCAGTTGTAGGAGTTCTCTGGTGGAGGTTTATAGGTCACTTAAGTATGCTATCCTATCATCTGTGAATAGTGATAGTTTGACTTCTTCCTTTCCAATTTGTATCCCTTTGACTTCCTTATGTTGTCGAATTGCTCTAGCTAGTACCTCAGTACTATATTGAAGAGATATGGTGAGAGGGGGCAGTCTTGTCTAGTCCCTGATTTTAGTGGGATTGCTTCAAGTTTCTCTCCATTTACTTTAATGTTGGCTAACGGTCTGCTGTAAATTGCTTTTACTATGTTTAGGCCCTGAGGTTTCACCTCACACCAGTCAGAATGGCTAATCAGCAGGTGTTGGCGAGGATGTGGAATAAGAGGAACACTCCTACACTGCTGGTGGGATTGCAAGCTGGTACAACCATTCTGGAAATCAGTCTGTGGTTCTTCAGAAAACTAGACAACATACTTCCTGAGGACCCTGCCATACCACTCCTGAGCATATACCCAGAAGATTCCCCAGCATGCAATATGGATACATGCTCCACTATGTTTATAGCAGCCTTATTTATAATAGACAGAAGCTGGAAAGAACACAGATGTCCCTCAACAGAGGAATGGATACAAAAAATGTGGTATATATACACAATGGAGTACTATTATTCAGCCATTAGAAACAATGAATTCATGAAATTCTTAGAGAAATGGATGGAGCTAGAGAACATCATACTAAGTGAGGTACCCAGACTCAACAGAATACCCATGGTATGCAGTCACTGATAAGTGGATATTAGCCTAGAATCTTGGAACACCAAAGACACAATCCACATACCAAATGATGTCTGACAAGAAGGAAGGAGTAGACCCCGGTCCTGGAAAGGCTCAATGCATCAGTGTAGGGAAATACCAGAACAGGGAAGTGGGAAGGGGTGGATGGGGGAACAGGGGGATGGAAAAGGGCATGTGGACCTTTGGGGGCCGGGGAACCAGGAAAAGGGAAATGAAATGTAAATAAAGAATATATCCAATAAAAAAAAAGAAGCTCTATCTGCACCTTACTGACACAGATAAAAATATTAAAGCTAACCACTCCACTGAGGTCCAGAACCCCTATAGAATTTAGAGAATGGATTGAAGGAGCTGAAGGGGATGGCAACCCCATAGGGAGACCAACAATAACAACTAACCCTGATACTTCAGTACCCAGAAACTACTGAAGAGCATACAGGGGCTGGTCTGTGGCCCATGGCACTGAAGGCAGCCTTCTCTTGCCTCAGTAGGAGATGCCCAAATCCTGTAGACACTTGCTGTCCCAGGGACTGGGTATGCTGCAGGTGGGGGTGGGGAGATAATGTGGATAGGGGTGGGGGAGGGTGGGTCGGTATGGTGAGTGGGTTTGGAGAGCACACTCTAGAGGCAAAAGGGTAAGGAGGATGGGGTAAAGAACTCTTAGAGGGGAGACCTGGAAGGAGGGCAACATTTGGAAAGTAAATAAATAAAGCAATTTTAAAACAATAAAAAATTAATAAAAGAAAATTTCAAATCTTAATGAAGTCAATGATTTTCTAACTTACAAAAGTTAAATAATGATCAGGAAAATTATTTAAATACTTCTATAACCCCTAATGAAATAAAAGCCATCATTAAAATGTCCAAATCAAAAATAGACCAGGGACAGATGATTTTAGGTAGAATTCTAACCGACTTCATTTCTTTTTCTTTTCTTTTCTTTTTTTTTAATTTGTTTTTTTTTATTAGATACTTTATTTACATTTCGAATGTTATCCCCTTTTCTCATTTTCCCTCTGGAACTCCTCTATCCCATCTCCTCAACCCCTGCTCACTAACCCACCCACTCCTGCTTCCCTGTCCTGGAATTCTCCTATGCTGTGGCATTGAGCCTTCACAGGACCAAGGGCTTTTCCTCTCACTGATGATCAAGGCCATCTTCTGCTACATATGAAGCTGGAGCCATTAGTCCCTTCATGTGTACTCTTTGGTTGGTGGTTTAGTCCCTTGGAGCTCTGGAATACTGGTTGGTTCATATTGTTGTTCCTCCTACAGGGCTGCAAACCCCATCAGCTCTTTGGGTCCTTTCTCTAGCTCCTACATTGTGGACCCTGTGCTCTGTCCAATGAATGGCCCTGAGTATCCACTTCTGTATTTGTCAGGCACTGGCAGAGCCTCTCAGAACAGTTATATCAGGCTCCTGTCAGAAAGCACTTGTTGGCATTCACAATAGTGTCTGGGTTTGGTAACTGTATATGGGATGGAAACCCAGGTAGGGCAGTCTCTGGATGACCTTTCCTTTAGTCTCTACTCCACACTTTGTCTCTGTATCTCCTCCCGTAGTTATTTTGATTCCCCCTTCTAAGAAGGACTGAAATATCCATACTTTGGCCTTCTTTCTTCTAGGTTAATGTGGTCTGTGAGGCCTCAACAGATACAAGAAGATTTGACTAAGACTGGTCTTAAATAAAACAAAACTAATAGGAAGCCCACATACACATTGAAGCTGAACAACATTCTACTCAATGATAACCTGGTCTCTTAGTTAGGGTTTTACTTCTGTGAACAGACAGCATGACCAATGCAAGTTCTATAAAAGACAACATTTAATTGGGGCTGGCTTACAGACTCAGCGGTTCAGTCCATTGTCATCAAGGCAGAAATATGACAGCATCCAGGCAGATATGGTGCAGGAGGAGCTGAGAGTTCTACATTTCCATCTGAAGGCTGCTAGTAGAAGACTAAATTCCAGGCAACTAGCGTGAGGTTCTTAAGCCCACACCCACAGTAACACACGTACTCCAACAAGGCCATACCTCCTAATAGGGTTACTCCCTAGGCCAATCATATACAAACCATCACATTCCACTCCCTGACCCCCATAGGCTTCTTGAAAGATGAGTCTATGGGGGCCATATTTAAACATAGCATAATGCAAAATACTTTTATTCCAACTTCAAAAGTCACTGTAGTCTGTAGCAGTCTCAACAATGTTAAAAGTCCAAAGTTCAAGGTCTCTTTTGAGATTCATCTAATCACTTAACTGTAATCCCCCAAGCATGACAGGAAACCAGCTGGGCAAATTCTAAACTCTGCATCTCCATGTCTGATGGCAAAGCAGTCTTCAGATATCCAACCCTTTTTTCATCTTGGTTGACTGCAACAAGGTTCTTTCTGCTGGGCTTGTTCCACTCCCTGTTAGCAGCTTTTGTTGGCAGGCATCCTGTGGCTCTGGCATCTTTAACATCTTCGGGGTCCCCATGTCAATGTCTGAGATCCACACATGATCTTCTGTGTATCTCCAAAGAGCTGGTGTCACTTCTCCTGCTCTGCCCTTTGTAGCACTCTAAATTCAGGTTGACCCACTCCGCTGCCACTGCTGTTCTTGGTGGTCATCCCATGGTACTGGCATCTCCAATATGCTAAGGTCTTACACTGCAACTATGCTTCACCAAAGCCTTTCATAGGCTCTCTTCACTGTACCAAGCCCCAACTCCTTTGTATAACCCCTTCTGTCCTGGGCTGTCAATTATAGCTGAAGATGCACTTTCACCAATGGCCTTCCATGGCCTCTCACAGTGTCAAACCTGAGCTGTTCTCCATGATGCCTTCATGCCTTCAAAACCAGTACAACCTGGATGATTCTTACACATTACCAAGTACACTGGCAGCATGAGGTACAACCTTGGCTATCTCTGGAATATAGCTTCTTTGTGCTCAGAAAACACTTCCCAGAAGATTTCACCTCACTGATGCTGGTCTTTTCTTAACCACCACTAATTTCTTAGCTCCAGCTAACCAGCATCAATTGTCCCAGTTGTCTCCTTATCCTCTTGAATATAACGCCAGAGATACCTGGCTGAAGCTGCTGAGCTCTGCTGCTTGAAGAAGCTAGAACATTGGCCCCATTGTTCTCTTACATTATCACTAGCTTCCTTTTTCCCAGCTCCTTCACTGCCTAAGTTGGCTGTCCTGAAACTTGCTCCATAGACTGAATTTGAACTCAAGAGTTCTGTGTGCCTGTCTCCTAAGCATTGGGATTAAAGGTGTGGCACACCAATCCTGGATTTAAGTTTTTACCTAGAATTTGCTCTGTTCTCAGCTGGCCTTGAACTCAAAGATCTGCTCATCTTTGCCTCCTGGGATTAAAGGCTTGTATGACCATGCCTGGACCTAAATTAGATGGGTGGAATCTTGCCCCAAGGTCACCACTTCGGTAATTCAATTTAATATCCTAGAATTCAGCTCCATTTCACTTCCTGGAGTCCCTTTAATACTCAAACTATATATTTTGTACTTTTCCTTTTTCAGCTTGCTATGCTTGTTCAAAATTCTCTTCATCAGACTTAACCAGAGAACAATGTCTTTGTTGGACTTTTTGGAGACTTTCTTTGCAGATGCAATTAATGTAAATCTCTTTACCTTAGCCCTAGGCAGTCTCTTCAGGCAAAGGCAAAAAGCAGCCCTGTTCTTCACCAAAACATCACAAAAAGTCTCTCAGCCATGTATTAAAGTTCTTCTCCACTGAAACCTCTTGGCGCCATCAGGCCTACACAGTTCAAATGACCCTCCGCACCACTATCTTCCATATTCCTACTAGGCTGGCCTATTAAGCCCTACTTAAAGCATTTCATGGCTTTCCAAATCCAAAGTCCCAAAATCCACATTCTTCAAAACAAAAGCATACCAGTCCCTGGTACCAACTTCTTTCTTAGGATTTTACTGCTGTGAACAGACAGCATGACCAATGCAAGTTCTATAAAAGACAACATATAATTGGGGCTGGCTTACAGGCTCAGTGGTTCAGTCCATTGTTATCAAGACAGAAACATGGCAGCATAAAGGCAGATATGGTGCAGGAGGAGCTGAGAGTTCTATATCTTCATCTAAAGGCTGCTAGTAGAAGACTGCCTTCCAGGCAACTAGGGTGAGGATCTTAAGCCCATACCCACAGTGACACACCTATTCCAACACGGCCACACCTCCTAACAGTGTTACTCCCTCAGCCAATCATATATGAACCATCACACCTGGTTAAGGAAGAAAGAAAGAAAGAAATTAAAGACTTTTTAAATTTTAATGAAAATGAAGCCACAACATACCCAAACTTATGGGACACAAATTAAGCAGTACTAAGAGGAAAACTCAGCTCTGAGTGCCCCCAAAACGAAACTGGAGAGAGCATACTCTAGTAGCTTAACAGCACATCCAAAAGCTCTGAAAAAAGAAGCAAATACACCCAAAAGGAGTAGATGGCCAGAAATCAAACTCAGGGCTAAAATCAACCAAGTAGAAACAAAAAGAACTATATAAAGAATCAACCAAACCAGGAGCTGGTTCTTAGAGAGAATCAACAATATAGATAAACCCTTAGCCAAACTAACAAGAGGGCACAGAGACAGTATACAAATCAACAAAATCAGAAATGAAAAGAGAGACATAACATCAAAAACTGAGGAAATCCAAAAAAATCATCAGATTCTTCTACAAAAGCCTATACTCAACAAAACTGGATGAAACGGACGATTTTCTAGACAGATACCAGTTACCAAAGTTAAATCTGGTTCAGATAAATGATCTGCTAGATTTTCAAGGAAGAGCTAATAATAATACTCCTCAAACTATTCTACAAAATCGAAACTAAAGGAACACTGCTATACTCATTCTATGAGACCACAGTCACCCTGATACTTAAACCACACAAAAACTCTAAAAAGGAAGAGAATTTCAGACTGATTTCTCTTATGAAATTTGATGCAAAAATACTCAATAAAATACTTGTGAACTTAATCTAGGAAAACATCAAAAATATTTTCCAACATGAACAAGTAGCTTCATCCAAAGGAATCAGGGATGGCTCAATATACAGAAATCCATCAACATAATCCACCACATAAATAAACTGAAAGAAAAAAAGACCACATGATCATCTCCTTAGATGCAGAAAAAGCCTTTGACAAAATCCACCACTCCTTCATGTTAATAGTATTAGAGAAATCAGTGATCAAGCTAAATGGAGAGAAACTTAAAGCAGCAGCTCCACTAAAATCAGGGACAAGTCAAGGCTGCTCACTCTTTCCTTATCTTTTCAATATAGTACTTGAAAGATATAGCTAGAGCAATTAGACAACTAAAGGAGATCAGGGGGATACAAATTGAAAAGTAAGAAGTCAACGTATCTCATTTGTGAATGATATATAGTGTACATGAACAACCCCCAAAACTCTCCCAGGGAACTCCTACAGCTGATAAACACCTTCAGCAAACTGGCTAGATACAAAATTAACTCAAATACCTGGGATAAGGGAGGAACCCAAGAATCAATGGTTGTATCCTTAGCTGTGTCTAGCTATATTGGGCATATGGAATGTAAAGAGGCCACTTCCTGTACCCAGTTCGGAACCTCAATGTAGAGATGGGACTCCAACCCACCCACCAAACTTTTGACCCTAAATTTATACTGTCTCTAAAAAGTGCAGGGACTATGGGTAAAGCAGAGTCTGAGGAAATGTCCAACCAATAACTGGCCTTACTTTATACCCATCCCATAGGCAAGCATCAATTCCTGAAACTATTAATGATATTCTGTTATACATGCAGACAGGAGTCTAACATGGACGTCCTCTGAGAGGCCCCACCTAGCAGCAAACTCAAACAGATCCAAACACCCACAGTGAAATAGTGTATGAAGCTTGGGTCCTCTAAATAAAGAATATAATGAAGTATTGTGGGCCACAAAGAGGATAGGAACTCCACAGGAAGACCATCAAAGTCAACTAACCTGGACCATTGGTATTCTCAGAGACTGAACCAAACCACTAACATTTACAGCCTGGACCTAAGCCTCCCTGCATATATGTAGCAGATGTGCAGCTTGGCTTCATGTGAGTCTCAAACAACTGGAGTGTGGGGTATCCCCAAAGACATTGCCTATATATAAGATATGTTCTTCTAGGTGATACCTTGTCTGGCCTCTGTGGGAAAGGATGTGTCTAGCCAAGCAGGTACTTGATGTGCCAGGGTGCGGGAATACCTAGTGCGTCCCACTTGCTCAGAGGAGAAGGGTAAGAGAGATGGGGGAAAGGATTGTTGGAGGGGGTGATGGGGAGGAAGGCAGTGAGCAGGATGTAAACAAATTAATAAAAATAAAATAAATTATTAACTGACAAAAATAAATCATACATTCATTAATTTCTTTAACAACCATGCTTACGTTATAACTTCTTACTGATACTAGAAGTCAAAGAAAACTTAGATCTTAAAAGTAATAGTTTTTAATAGTTTGTAGTCAAGTTTTCTAATACAGAGTGAAATTCATACCACTAATATTTCATACTTAAAAAGGAGAAAATTGTATATTTTACTAGTTAACTTTAAAAAGCTCAGATGAATCATATTGCTTGGATAATATTTGGAAGTATAAGCAATTTGCCCATTACCTTTTATATGAATTAAAAGGAAAAAAAATCTACTGATTTCATTAAACCTGTAGAGGAGACAACTATAGGAAGTTTATGAAGACAATTGGAAGGACATAAGATTAAAAAAATATATCCAATGTGCATTATGCATAGAAATGAGGAAAATTAGTGCAAGTAATATTAGTATGTTTAAAATGTAACCTGATTAAATCTTACACTTAGATGGCCTTGATTCTAAACAGATAAACTAAAAAATTTAAGCATGCTTCATAATTGTTGTGTAAATGAAATGGGAACATGAATAAAGCTTCATTTCCACACCTGGATCATTTTACTAATTGAATTAGAGGATGCTAATGTTATTGTTAATAGTTTCATTATTGTTATTTGCATATAATTAAGTAGAAATTATTCACCATAAATGAGTTTGTGATTTATTATCCTCTATGACCTCCTCATATTGATTTAATTAAAGTTCATTTCAATTGTTCAGTTGTTAGTAGTTTTTGCTTAATACCTGCTAATTTTCTAGGCACTAAAATTAGGACAAAAATTCTGATCAACGAATTGTGCAAAGGACTTTTATTTGTGTAAAGCAATGCTCTCAGAGAATAAATCAAATATACAGAGTGATGAAAGATAAATATTTTATTAAAACTAAAATTTCCATTTTGAGGGCAAATACATAGTATTCATAGCAATAGTATTACAGAAAAAAATAGACTTTAACATCTTTATATCTCACACGAATTATCATGGAATACTACTATTCACAGAGTAAAGATTTTGGTGCAAGTATGTGTAGTTATACACAAGTCACTACCAGTTTTTATATTTTTGTTATATTTTTTGGTAGCAACTGAGTACTGTTTCATAGTACTACAAATCATTTATAAACTGAGTTGCTTTTTTGAAAATTGAAAGCTATCTTGCCCACAGAGAAACAAAATTGTACAAGAATTGCAAGACTCTATCATCAAATGGAAGTGAAATTCTTTATTATTATTTCATGTTACATAAAGAGGCACAAATGATAATAATCCCCATTTCTGTGACACTATATTGTAATTTTGAGTCTGTGCCTTTAGCCATATAAGCAGTTTGCTAAAACCATCTAACAGGATTGATTACAGATGGCTCTGCATTATAAGGAAGCACCAACTGGGATGGACAGTATAGGCACTATAGAGCCTTCTTGGGATATAATTAAAACACAGTGGTGCTTATAGACCTTTTATAGCATATAGGCTTGGTTTTTTTTATTGTTCTTATAGAAAATGACAAAGTTGTACTTCACTTATGTGTTTCATGGGGTATAAGGAATAGTTTCAATGGATTGGGACAGGGATAAATTACTCAAAGTTTGTGACAAAGAAATATGTGGAGGAAGTATAACAATAGACTTATTTAGATGGGGGAATGTTGGAAGATATTTATATTAAACAGTATTTTACAAAGGATTGTTTCAGTTAAATAGTATTTCAACAATCATATTTTGATTGAATACTTTAGTAGAAACCAGTTATCCTCTTTTCTAATCAATGTTGTCACTGCTTAATATGAACAAAGTAGCCAGAAATGAGGATAAATGAAGATTAGTAACATGGACACTTTGTTACAGAGGCCTATGTGGCTTATTGTCAATCTCCAACTGTTCAAACAGAAACCAACATTAACACACCAATATGAAATCAATTTGTACAGTGATCAGCCAGTTAGCACTCTATTGGACTGCTTTTGTCAAAGAAAAGTTGTGTTTTTTCATCAGTAGAATATACACTTATTCTAAATACATACTTAATTTTTCTGAATATGCTACTTCTGCCAGAACTACTTTCTGAGGGCTTACAGAGTAGTTTTTATGACAAAGTGACTTTCTTTATAGATACAAGTGTCTGAAAATTGGAGTATGTCCAAAAAACTCAATAGTATTACTACATCATCACCCAGAAACAGTTGCCTTATAGAAGATGGAATAGACTTGTAGAGACTCAAGTGTTATACCAGCTAGAAGTAATATCATTCATGCCCTAGGCAACATTCACTACAAGGTTCCACATGCTTTGAATCAGCTTCAGTTCTTAAGATGACTTCTATGGCTATAATTCATAAGTTTGGATACTAATATCATTCTTATGTCAATATTCTCTATAAATTTCATGTTAGTACTTTGTAATGTTACAATATTAGGATATTTTCTTTAGGAAGTGATTAGAGACCTAATAAAAGAGATCAAAGGAAATTACCAGGATTTTTTTTTTGTTTTTTGTTTCTTGTTTTTGTTTTTTGTTTTGTTTTGTTTTGTTTTGTTTTGTTTTTGAAACAGGGTTTCTCTTTGTAGTCCTGGCTGTCCTGGAACTCACTCTGTAGACCAGGCTGGTCTCAAACTCAGAAATCTGCCTGCCTCTGCCTCCCAAGTGCTGGGATTAAAGGCATGCGCCACCACCTCCTGGCCCTCCTGGCCTGCTTTCATGTCAGAATATGGTGTTCATTATTTGTAGAAGGTTCAGACGCCCAGCTATCTCTAGATACTATCTACTGGCATGTTGATCCAAGACTCTAATATTGAAAATTATAAGAAATAAATTGCATTTATTTGCTAAGTAATCAGTTTGTAGTATTTCCTTATAGCAACAAAAATACAACAAAATAACTTTTAAAAATTCAAAGCATAAATTAAAATATTAAAGTAGGAGCTTCTATATAATCAGATAGTCAATTCATATTTTTATTTGCCAAAATTTAATGATATCACCTCCCAATTTCATCTCCTCTTCTATACTCTTTCCATATCTTCCCTTCTCCATTTGCCTCCAAATCTATTGACCAATTTTCCTTAACTATCCTTACATTTACATATAAATGAGTGAGAATAAAAATATACCTTCTCAGTTCAGTTAGTGTTGTCTGTATGTATATTACTCTAGATCTGACTACATGATATTGCATAAGAAGTTAGGACACCCATCCCTGGGGAAGATTAACTGTGCTTTTTCAGTAGGTGTTAACTACTAATGGCTCTTCATCTACCCTTGGGGTCTGATGAGATTCCTTCATCCATGAAGTGGTGTCAAATACTATTGGGATTTTTCTGGTCTTATTTAGGCAGTCATGTTTGCATGTTGGTGAAATGTTTTAGTACTGCAGCCAGGCAAGAAATAAGTTACACTTGTATCTAGGGCTCTTATCAATATGAAAAATTCCCATCCAGACATTAAAGTACATTTCTTTGAAAAAAATCTTCAAAATTTAGAATTCGTTGCTACAGTGTCTGGGTCTTATATTAAGTATAAGAATTTTCTTTGTTAATCATGTGAGTTTACTCTGAATTATTTTTTGAAAATATTAGGCTTTTATACTTTTGAACAAATTGTTTCCTAACTACAAGCTGATTTATAATGAGAAAGTTTACTTACAAATTTACTTTACATTCTGCCATTTACTCTTTGTAAAAATTTGGTGAACAGTTTTGTAAGAGGATAATGACTTTTGCCTAAAGCACACTTTTACTAACACATTTTAAGAGGATTTAAGAATAGTAGCACACATCTATATTTGTTTCTTGTGGTTTTTCTTTGGTGATTTTTTTCTGTTTGTTTATTTTTGTCCTATTCTGAATTGTTTGTTTTTGTATTTTATTATCGCTTTTTAGATGTCTTCTTGTTTTCTAAGGAAAGACAAAAAGGTATGAATGTAATGTGAGGAGAGGATGTCAGAGGAATTGGGGGAAGGGAAAATCTTAATCAGAATATATTGGATAAAAATATATTTTAATAAAATAATTAAAAAGAATAATAGCAAGTTATTTTGCATATTATTTTTCCTACATTTCAAACTATGCAGTCTGATACAGTAATCCAAGAAAACTTGATGCTCTCCAGAAGCTATTGTGCTCAGTGTGCATATGGTTAAACTATTTTTCAGGGAGCTCCTGTTGCCGGTAGGAACTAGGAAATAGTAAAAAACTAGAGAGATTTGATATCTACTGATTGAAAGACTCAGGCTAATTCCTTGTGCTATAATCTCAGCTGGATTTTATTATGAGTCAAATCAGTTGCTTAGAAGATGGTTTTGATGAATACATCAATAAGAATTGTGCAATGAAATCATTATTTCCAAGATCTGAATTTTTAAATTTTATATAATCCATGAAACTCTATGTTTGGAAAATACAGCCGTTACAGGCCTTAAGGGACTTTTAAACAGGAAAACACAGGCAAGAAAAAGTGATATGACAAACCATTATGAAACTACTAAATAAATGAGACTAAAGTAGTTGGAAAGATGTGGCTGTTTACACATAACAATAATGCTTTAGCATTATTAATGATGCAGAGCACTAAGCATGTAAAAGTACATATCATACATAGAAAGTACCTTATTTTATGACTTGCTGTGAAGCATACACTTCTATTAGCTATTTGGTTTCTTTGAAATGGAACCAGGGAAAGAGGCTTGCTAGTGAAATTCTGCCACTTAAACTTATAAAATAAAAATGTCTGCAGGAATGTGCTAGAACTTTAAATTTTCATTATTTAGCAATATCATGGCAAAGAAATAACTTTGACATGAAATGATACTATTATAAAATTATAATTAAAATAGTTACTACATTTTTGCTTGTTATAATTCTATATGTGTAGAATTCTCTGTGATCACATTCACCTCCTTATGCCCTCTCATCCCCCTTCAGATCTTGTTGACCTCCACATCTCCAACTATTCTGTTTCCTACTTTCATGTTTCTCTTTCTCCCCTCCCCTTCTCTTCCATTTGCTTTCTTTCATGTTTCCCATTCTTTATTTCCTTTAAGACTCAGTGCACATAGTCACAGCGGCTGTGCATTTATGATTTCAGAGAGATGGCAAATGCAGGCAATGGCATTAAACTGTACTCAAAGCTAAACACACACACACACACACACACACACACACACAGAGCACACACATCCTTAAGTCAGTACTAGTGTCTTATTTTGTATAGGAACTGGAAGCATTTTCATGAAAAGTGGAAGTCAGATAAAAATTTTCATCTGCTATTTTCATTTACACTGCTATTTAAAATTTTCATTTACACTGCTATTTAAATTATGTATTACACTCGAGTGTAATTAAACAAATATAAACCAATTAAACCACAAAAATAGGTGAGGAATTAGAAAATTTTGGGATCTCTTGAAGATGATGTTAGTATAACAGAAAATTATTGAAATATGTTTTAACTTTAACTCAGAAACAAAATAAATTGGTGAGTTGAATAGAAAATCTTAACATATCAAGTTATATGAATAAATAATTAATGGGTATGATGACTAACAAGACTAAATGAGAAAATAAAATCCTTAGGAACAAACTTGATAAGAGATATACAAACTTACATGAAAAAGCTTTATACCACTTCTGAAAGATTCAAATTAGGTTAATAGATGGAAAATATGTTTTGTTCTCAAATATAGTAATGCTAAAATATGGCTTTTCTGAAAAATGTATTTATAATATTAATATCATTCCAGTATAAAAGGTATTATATGGTATTAGACAACTTTATATTAATGTTATATGGAAGAACAAACAGATTACATTGAGATATTGAAACTAAAAAAGATATAAAAGGATATTGGACTTCAAAGAAAATCCAATGGCTGCTTAAACAGCTTAATAATGATAAAAGAATTGACTCCTACAATAGAATGTATCATTGAACAATGAATACCTAAATATGGCAGCATTTCAAAACACATGGGCTCTTACCATTGCTATTTTTAAGTGGCATTTCAGTAACTGAGTAGGCATTTATTAAACAAAATTCAAAATGATTGCATGTATGAAGTAAAAAAAAAGTGAAGGCTGGGTGTCTTAATGCATATCTATAACACCAGTAGAGATGGGAGAAAGGATACAGGCAAAACCCTGAAGTTTCCTGTCCAGAAAGTATAGATAACCAGTGAGAACCAGGTTTAGTGAGAGACGCTGTCTCAAAAATAGGCATAGAGCAGTAGAAAACACCAGAAATAAACTTCTTCTCCCTGTATTTGTGTACATCACTAAATACACACACATATATGTATATGTGTAGTGTGTATACATACACATATGTATGTATGTGTGTATATATACGTATATATATATGGACAAGGTTACCTACTATGACTGACAGCTGACGAGAAATGATAGAGGGGTCGCAGGAAAACTACACCTGTAACAAGTTTATTTCAAGCAAACTTTTTGAACTCTTACCACAAATAAAATATAATGGTAGTTACCAAGATTGTATAATGTTTTCAGGCTATACAGGCTTTATAATATTAACGTCTGAAATCAATTATCCTGTCAAGTTTCTATATACATCACTGACTTCTAGAGAACAAAGAGAAACACAAAGAAACCTGAATGTGGCCTATACTGCCTATGTTTCTTAGGAACTGCATGACACACAGTGACCCAACAGCTATAAACTGTAACCTGAAAATTTTATTATGCATGCATGCCTCTCAAGCGAGCTAGAGTAAGCTTACTCCAATATATTTTTCTTTTTTTTAAATCTCCCTACTCCTCAACATACTACCCAACTCCTTATCTACTCCACTTCATGTTCTCACTCTCTTTAAAGAGAAAATAAAAACATACACACAAACGAAAACAAAACCCAAAAAGACAGAGTACAAAAACTAAACTAAAACAAACAACAAAAAGCAAAACAACCAACCAACCAAAACAAACACCCCCCCCCCAATGCATTGTGTATTCAGCAACTACTCCTGGGAATGAGGCTGACGACAGAGTGATATTAATGTACTTACTGACAGTTCATTTTATAAGAATGATTCTTCTTTTCCGAGAAGATATCATTTGCAAATATCTTCTTTAGGTGTGGAAGTTTATGTCCATTCACCTTTAGCGTTTTTGAGAGGGGAATCAATATGAGTCTATTTACAGATCACAGCAGCCAACAAGCTTGATAAATACCATATTTTCCAGTGTGTAATTTTAGCTTTTGTCAAAAAAACACATATCCATAGGAGTGTGGGCATATGGTTGATATTGATTAGCATGTCCATTTTTCTGCCAATGCCATGGTGTTTAAGTGCTGTATCTCTGTTATACAACTTGAAATCTGGAATGGCCATAATTCTGAAAGTTTAAAAACAATATTCAGGATCGTTTTAAATAGTGTGTGTGTGTGTGTGTGTGTATACAATGCATACGTGCATGTGTGTTTCCAAGAAGGCTACTATTTTTACATCCTTAATTTCTTCTGCTTGCTTGCTCATTTAAGACAAAGATTCTCTGTATAGCCCTGGATATCCTGAAACTCACTGTGTAGACCAGACTGGTCTCAAATCAGAGATTTGCCTGCCTCAGAAGTGCTGGGATTAAAGGCATGCACTACCACTGCTGAAGTGTTTATCTGCAATAAATATTATTTAGTGCAGTTTTGACATCTTTTAGGCATAAATTGTATCATCAAAAATACTGTAAATTCCTTCTTTTCTATTTCCTGTATTTGTATTATTTCTGTAGCTAAGTCTTCAGATATTATATGCAATAAATAAAGAAAGAGTGGGCATCCTTGTCTTATTTCTAATTTTAGTGAAACTATTTTGAGTTTTTATTCACTTAGAATGGTGGTGACTGTGGGTTTTCCGTAAATTGCCTCTGTTACGATGAGGTATATTTTTTGAATCTCTAGTCTCTAAAACTTTTCATGAATGGGCATGGGATTTGTCAAAGGCATTTTGTGCATCTAGGGATAATGTGTTTTTTTTTATTTTTTGGTCAGTTTATGTGATAGATTATATTTATTGATTTATATATATATAGAACCATCACTGCATCTCTGAGATAAAGCTAACTTGACTAATATGGATGTTTTTCATGTGTTTTTTAATTCTTTTTTTAATTTTTATTTTCTATATTATATATTTACATTCCAAAGGCTTTCCCCTTTCCCAGTTCCCCCCACCATATGTCCCATAATTCCTCTCCCCCCCAACTATTCCCCAATCATTCCCCCTCCCCCCACAGTTTGTTTTTAAACCCACTTTATTTTTATTTATATTATTTATTTATTTATTGGTTTTTAAACCCATTTTATTTTTTATTAGATATATTCTTTGTTTACATTTCAAATGATTTCCCCTATCCTGGATCCCCCCTCCCCAAAAGTCACATAAGTCCTCTTCCCTACCCATGTTCCCCAATCCACCCCATCCCAATTCCCTGTCCTGGTATGCCCCTACACTGCTGCACTGAGCCTTTCCAGGACCAGGGGCCACTCCTTCCTTCTTCTTGGGCATCATTAGATATGTGAATTGTGTCCTGGGTATTCCAAGATTCTAGGCTAATATCCCCTTATCAATGAATGCATACCATGAGTGTTCTTTTTTATTATTTTTTATTTTCTATATTCTTTGTTTACATTCGAAATGCTTTCCCCTTTCCCAGTTCCCCCCTCACCATATGTCCCTTAAGTCCTCTTCCCTTCACCCATTCCCCAATCACCCCTCCCAATTCTTTGTTCTGGTACTCCCCTACAATACTGGATCAAGTCTTTTCAGGACCAGGTCCCTCTGCTTCCTTCTTCTTGGGAATCATATGATTTGCTAATTGTGTCCTGAGTATTCAGAGCTTCTGGGCTAATTAATTTCCACTTATCAGTGATTGCATTTCATGTGTATTCTTTTGTGATTGGGTTAGCTCACTTAGTATAATATTTTCCAGATATAACCATTTACCTACAAATTGCATGAATTCATTGTTTTTAATTGCTGAATAGTATTCCGTTGTATAAATATATTACATTTTTCTGTATCCATTCCTCCTTTGAGGGACATCTGGGCTCCTTCCAACTACTGGCTATTATAAATAAGGCTGCTATGAACATAGTGGAGCATGTGTCTTTGTTGCATGCAGGGGAATGCTCTGGGTATATGCCCAGGAGTGGTATGACAGGGTCCTCTGGAAGAATCATGCCCAATTTTCTGAGGAACCGCCAGACTGATTTCCAGAGTAGTTCTACCATCTTGCAATCCTATCAGCAGTGGAGGAGTGTTCCTCTTTCTCCACATCCTCACCAACACCTGCTGTCTCCTGAGATTTTAACCTTAGCCATTCTGACTGGTATGAGTTGAAAACTCAGGGTTGTTTTTATTTGCATTTCCCTAATGACTAATGATGTTGAATATTTCTTAAGGTGCTTCTCAGTCATCCAAATTTCTTCAGGTGAAAATTCCTTGTTTAGCTCTGTACTTCATTTTTTAACGGGGTTATTTGGTTCTCTGGGATTTAACTTCTTGAGTTCTTTGTATATATTGGATATTAGCCCTCTGTCAGATGTGGGGTTGGTAAAGATCTTTTCCCAATTAGTTGGTGGATGTTTTTCCTTCTGACAGTGTCCTTTTCCTTACAGAAACTTTGTAATATTATGAGGTCCCATTTGTCAATTCTTGATCTTATAGCAGAAGCTATTGGTGTTCTGTTCAGGAACTTTTCCCCTGTGCCCATGTCCTCCAGGGTCTTTCCCAGTTTCTTTTCTATTAGTTTCAGTGTGTCTTGTTTTATGTGGAGGTCCTTGATCCACTTGAACTTGAGCTTAGTACAAGGAGATAAGGGTGAATCAATTCGCATTCTTCTGCATGCTGACCTCCAGTTGTACCAGCACCATTAGTTGAAAAGGCTATCTTTTTTCCACTGGATGGTCGTGGCTCCTTTATCAAAGATCAAGTGACCATAATTCTGGGGGTCCATTTCCGGGTCTTCAATTCTATTCCATTGATTTACTTGCCTTTCATTGTACCAACACCATACAGTTTTTAACACAATTGCTCTGTGTAGTGAGCACAGAGCACTGTGTAGTAGTTGAAGTTGGTGATACTGATTCCCCCAGAAATTCTTTTTTTTTTTTTTGTTGAGAATAGTTTTAGCTATCCTGAGTTTTTGTTATTCCAGATGAATTTAAGAATTGCTCTTTGTAAATCTATGAAGAATTGATTTGGTATTTTGATGGGGATTGCACTGAATCTGTAGATTGCTTTTGGCAAGATGGCCATTTTACATCCAAGAACATGGAAGATTTTTCCACCTTCTGAGCTCTTCTTCAATTTCTTTCTTCAAAGACTTGAAGTTCCTTTCATAGGGATCTTTCACTCTTTGGTTAGAGTCACACCAAGATTCTTTATATTGTTTGTGGCTATTGTGAAGGGTGTTATTTCCCTAACTTCTTTCTCAGCCTGCTTATCCTTTGAGTATAGGAAGGCTATTGATTTACTTGAGTTTATTTTATAACCAGCCACTTTGCTAAAGTTGTTTATCAGCTGTAGGTGTTCTCTGGTGGAGTTTTTTGGGAATTGGAAAGGAAGTAGTCAAACTATCACTATTTGCAGATGATATGATAGTATACTTATGTGACCATGAGTGTTCTTATGAGACTGGGTTACCTCACTTAGTATGATGTTCTCCAGTTCCACCCACTAGCCTCTAAGAATTTCTTGAATTCATTGTTTTTAATAGAATTCTATAGTGTAAATATACTACATTTTCTGTATCCATTCCTCTGTTGAGGGACATCTGTGTTTTTTCCCAGCTTCTAGCTATGATAAACAAGGCTCCTATGAACATAGTGGAGCATGTGTCCTTATTACATGCTGGGGAATCTTCTGGGTATATGCCCAGGAGTGGTATAACAGGGTCATTGGGTAGTATCATTCCCAGTTTTCTGAGAAACTGCCAGACTGATTTCCAGATTGGTTTTACCAGCTTGCAACCCCACCAACAATGGAGGAGTGTTCCTTTCTCCACATCCTCTCCAGCACCTGCTGTGTCCTGAGTTTTTGATCTAGTCATTCTGACTGGGGTGAGATGAAATCACAGGGTTGTTTTGATTTGCATCTCCCTGATGATTAAGAATGTTAAACATTTCTTTTTTTAATTTTTATATTCTATATTCTATGTTTACATTCCAAAGACTTTCCACTTTCCCAGTTCCCCCCACCATATGTCCCATAATTCCTCCCCCCCCACCATTCCCCAATCATGCCCCCCCCCCACCGATTTCTCTGTTCTGGGTCTACAAAACTGGATCCAATCTTTACAGGCCCAGGGTCCTCTCCTTTCTTCTTCTTGGGAATCATTTGACTTGCTAATTGTGCCTTGAGAGTTTAGGGCTTCTGGGCTCATTAATATCCACTTATCAGTTATTACATTTCATGTGTCTTCTTTTGTGATTGGGTTAGCTCACTTAGGATGATATTTTCCAGATCTAACCATTTACCTACAAATTGCATGAATTCATTATTTTTAATTGCTGAGTAGTATTCCATTGTATAAATATACCACATTTTCTGTATCCATTCCTCCTTTGAGGGATATTTGGACTCCTTCCAATTTCTGGCTATTATAAACAAGGGTGCTATAAAGACAGTGGAGCATGTGTCTTATTGTATGCAGGGGAATCCACTGGGTATATGCCCAGGAGTGGTATGCGAGGGTTCTCTGGAAGTGACACGCCCAATTTTCTGAGGAACCACCAAACTGATTTCCAGAGCAGTTTTACCAGTTTGCAATCCCACTAACAGTGGAGGAGTGTTCCTCTTTCTCCACATCCTCACCAGCATTTGTTGACTCTTGAGTTTTTAATCTTAGCCATTCTGACTGGAGTGAGGTGGAATCTCAGGGTTGTTTTGATTTGCATTTCCCTGATGACTAATGATGTTGAACATCTCTTAAGGTGTTTCTCGGCCATCCCAATTTCTTCTGGTGAAAAATCTTTGTTTAGCTCTGTACCCCATTTTTTGATAGGGTTATTTGGTTCTTTGCAGCCTAACTTCTTGAGTTATTTGTATATATTGGATATTAGCCCTCTGTCGGATGTGGGGTTGGTGAAGATCATTTCCCACTTTGTTGGTTGCCATTTTGTCCTTCGCCTTACAAAAACCTTGTAATTTTATGAGGTCCCATTTGTCAATTCTTGATCTTAGAGCATAAGCTAGTGGTGTTCTGTTCAGGAACTTTCCCCCTGTGCCCATGTCCTCCAGGGTCTTTCCCAGTTTCTTTTCTAATAGTTTCAGTGTGTCTGGTTTTATGTGGAGGTCCGTGATCCACTTGGATTTGATCTTAGTACAAGGAGATAAGAGTGGGTCAATTCACATTCTTCTGCATGTTGACCTCCAGTTGAACCCCATTTGTTGAAAAGGTTATCTTTTTTCCACTGGATGGTTGTGGCTCCTTTATCAAAGATCAAGTGACCATAAGTCTGTGGGTTCATTTCTGGGTCTTCAATCCTATTCCATTGCTCCACTTGCCTGTTGCTGTACCAATACCATGCAGTTTTTAACACAATTGCTCTGTAGTACTGCTTGAGGTCAGGGATATTGATTCCCCCAGAAGTCCTTTTATTGTTGAGAATAATTTTAGCTATGCTGGGTTTTTTGTTGCTCCAGATGAATTTGAGAATTGCTCTTTCTAGAACTATGAAGAATTGAGTTGGGATTTTGATGGGGATCGCATTGAATCTGTAGATTGCTTTTGGCAAGATGGCCATTTTTACTATATTGATCCTGCCAATCCAGGAGCAAGAAATATTTTTCCATCTTCTGAGGTCTTCTTCGATTTCTTTTTTCAAGGACTTGAAGTTCCTGTCATACAGATATTTTGCTTGTTTGGTTAGAGTTACACCAAGGTAGTTTATGTTGTTTGTGTCTATTGTGAAGGGTGTTATTTCCCTAACTTCTTTCTCAGCCTGCTTGTCCTTTGAGTACAAAAAGGCTACTGATTTGCTGGAGTTGATTTTATAACCAGCCACTTTGCTGAAGTTGTTTATCAGCTGTAGAAGTTTTCTGGTGGAGTTTTTTGGGTTGCTTAAGTAAACTATCATATCGTCTGCAAATAATGATAGTTTGACTTCTTCCTTTCCAATTTGTATCCCTTTGACTTCCCTATTTGTCTAATTGCTCTCGCTAGAACTTCAAGTACTATATTGAAAAGATATGGAGAGAGAGGGCAGCACTGGAGAGAGCATACACTAGCAGCTTAAAGGCATACCTTAAAGCCCCAGAAGAAAAAGAAGTTAATTCAACCAGGAGGAGTAGAAGACAGGAAATCATCAAACTTAGGGCTGAAATCAATCAAATAGAAACAAAGAAAAACCATACAAAGAATCAACAAGACCAGGAGCTGGTTCTTTGAGAAAATCAACAAGATAGATAAACCCTTAGCCAGACTAACCAAAGGACACAGAGACAGTATCCAAATTAACAAAATTAGAAATGAAAAGGGAGACATAACAACAGAAACTGAGGAAATTCAAAAGATCATCAGATCCTACTACAAAGGTCTATACTCAACACAACTGGAGAATCTGGAGGAAATGGACAATTTCCTAGACAGATACCAAATACCAAAACTAAATCAGCATCAAGTAGATCAGCTAAATAGTCCCATAACCCCTAAAGAAATAGAAGGGGTTATAGATAGTCTTCCAACCAAAAAAAGTACGGGACCAGATAGTTTTAGTGCAGAATTCTACCAGACCTTCAAAGAAGCCTTAACACCAATACTCTTCAAACTATTCCACAAAATAGAGACAGAAGGGACACTGCCCAACTCATTCTTCGAAGCCACAATTACGCTGATACCTAAACCACAAAAAGATCCAACAAAGAAAGGGAACTACAGGCCAATTTCCCTTATGAATATCGATGCAAAAATACTAAATAAAATTCTTGCCAATCGAATCCAAGAACACATCAAAACGATCATTCACCATGATCAAGTAGGCTTCATGCCAGGGATGCAGGGATGGTTCAATATACAGAAATCCAGCAATGTAATCCACTACATAAACAAACTAAAAGAAAAAAATCCACGTGGTTATCTCATTAGATGCTGAAAAAGCATTCAACAAAATTCAGCATCCTTTTATGCTAAAAGTCTTGGAAAGAGCAGGAATTCAAGGCCCATACCTAAACATAGTAAAAGCAATCAACAGCAAACCAGTAGCCAACATCAAAATAAATGGAGAGAAACTTGAAGCAATCCCACTAAAATCAGGGACTAGACAAGGTTAAACATTTCTTTATGTGCTTCTCAGCCATTTGATATTCCTCAGGTGAAAATTATTTGTTTAACCCCGTACTTCATTTTTAATAGGGTTATTTGGCTCTCTGGAGTCTACCTTCTTGAGTTCTTTGTATATCTTGGATATTAGCCCTCTGTTGGATGTAGGGTTGGTAAAGATCTTTTCCCAATTTATTGGTTGCCATTTTGTCCTACTGACAGTTTGCTTTGCTTTACAGAAACTTTGTAATTTTATGAGATCCTATTTGTCAATTCTTGATCTTAGGGCATAGGCTATCTGTGTTCTGTTAAGGAAACTTTCCCCTGTGCCCATGTGTTTAAGGCTCTTCCCCAGTTTCTTTTCTATTAGTTTAAGTATGTCTAGTTTTCTGTGGAGGTCCTTGATCCACTTGGACTTGAGCTTAGTAAAAGGAAATAAGAATGGATTAATTTGCATTTTTTTGCATGCTAGCTGCCAGTTGAACCAGCACCATTTCTTGAAAAGGCTATCCTTTTTTTCCACTGGATGGTTTTAGCTCCTTTGTCAAAGATCAAGAGACCATAGGTGTGTGGGTTCATTTCTGGGTTTTTAATTCTATTCCATTGATCTACTCACCAGTCACTGTACCAATATCATGCAGTTTCCCTCTGTAGTACTACTTGAGGTCCAGGATATTGATTCCTCCAATAGTTCATTTACTGTTGAGAATGGTTTGCACTATCCTGATTTTTTTGTATTCCAGATGAATTTGAGAATTGCTCTTTTTAACTCTTTGAAGAATTGAGATGGGATTTTGATGGGGATTTCATTGAATCTGTATATTGCTTTTGGCAAAATGGCCATTTTTACTATATTAATCCTGCCAATCCAAGAGCATGGAAGATTTTTCCATTTTCTGAGGTCTTCTTCAATTTCTTTCTTCAAATACTTGAAGTTTCTGTCATACAGATCTTTCACTTGTCTGGTTAGAGTCACATCAAAATACTTTATATTGTTTGTGGCTATTGTGAAGGGTGTCATTTCCCTAATTTCTTTCTCAGCCTGTTTATCTTTTGAGTATAGGAAGGCTACTGATTTGCTTGAGTTAATTTTATATCCGGTCAATTTGCTGAAGTTGTTTATCAGCTGTAGAAGTTCTCTGGTGGAGTTTGTTCGGTTGCTTAAATATACAATCATATCATCAACAAATAGTGATAATTTGACTTCTTCCTTTCCAATCTGTATCTATTTGACCTCCTTTTGTTGTCTAATTGCTCTAGGTAGAACTTCAACTACTATACTGAATAAATATGAAGAGAGAGGGAAGCCTTGTCTAGTCCCTAATTTTAGTGGGATTGCTTCAAGTTTCTCTCTATTTAGTTTGATGTTAGCTACTGGTTTGCTGTATATTGTTTTTACTATGTTTAGGTATGGGCCCTGAATTCCTGTTCTTTCCAAGACCTTTAACATGAAATGATGCTGAATTCTGTCAAAAAGCTTTTCAGCATCTAATGAAATGACTATGTGTTTCTTTCTTTCTTTCTTTCTTTTTTTTTTTTTTGAGTTTTTTTATGTAGTGGATTGCATTCATTGATTTCGGTATATTGGACCGTATCTGCATCCCTGGGATGAAACCTACTTGATCATGGTGAATATTCATTTTTAAATGTTCTTGGGTTCGGTTGGCAAGAATTTTGTTGAGTATTTTTGTATCAATATTCATAAGGGAAATTGGTCTAATGCTTCCTTTCTTTGTTGGATCTTTGTGTGGTTTAGTATCAGAGAAATTGTGGCTTCATAGAATGAGTTGGATATTGTTTCTTCTGTTTCTATTTTGTGGAATACTTTGAAGAGTGTTGGTGATATGTCTTCTTTGAATGCCTGATAGAATTCTGCACTAAAACCATCTGGTCCTGTGCTGTTTTTGGCTGGGAGACTGCCAATGACCATTTCTACTTCTTTAAGAGTTATGGGACTGTTTAGATGGTCTATCTGATCCTGATTAAACTTTGGTATTTGGCATCTGTCTAGGAAATTGTCCATTTCCTCCAGATTTTCCAGTTGTGTTGAGTATAGGCTTTTGTAGTAGGATCTGATGATCTTTTGAATTTCCTCAGTTTCTGTTGTTATTTCTCCCTTTTAATTTCTGATTTTGTTAATTTGGAAACTGTCTCTGTGCCCTCTGGTTAGTCTGGCTAATGGTTTATCTTGTTGATTTTCTCAAAGAAGAAGCTCCTGGTTTTGTTGATTCTTTGTATAGTTCTTGTTATTTCTATGGGATTGATTTCAGCCCTGAGTTTGATGATTTCCTGCCTTCTACTCCTCTTGGGTGTATTCTTTCTGTTCTAAAGCTTTCAGGTGTGCTGTTAAGCTACTAGTATGTGCTCTCTGCAGCTTCTTTGTGGAGGCACTCTGAATTATATGCAGCAAGATGTTTGGTCCTGTTTATGTATCCAGTCTGTTAGTCTATGTCTTTTTTATTGGGGAATTGAGTCCATTGATGTTAAGAGATATTAAGGAATAGTGATGGTTGCTTCCTTCTATTTTTGATGTAATTTTTATGTTTCTGTGTGCCTTAGTTAGGGTTTTACTGCTGTGAGCAGACACCATGACCAATACAAGTTTTATAAAAGACAACATTTAACTGGGGTTGGCTTACAGGCTCAGAGGTTCAGTCCATTGTCATCAAGGCAGAAACATGGTGTGATGGTTTGTATATGATTGGCCCAGGGAGTGACCCTATTTGGAGGTGTGGCCTTGTTTGTGTAGGTGTGTCACTGTGGGTGTGTGATTAAGACCCTCCCACTGGCTGCCTGAAAGTCAGTCTTCTACTAGCAGCCTTCAGATGAAGATGTAGAACTCTCAGCTCCTCCTGCACCATATCTGCCTGGATGCTGCCATGTTTCTACCTTGATGACAATGGACTGAACCTCTGAGCCTGTAAGCTAACCCCAATTAAATGTTGTTTTTTATAAAACTTGCATTGGTCACAATGTCTGTTCACAGCAGTAAAACCCTAACTAAGATACATTGCAGCCTCCAGGAAGGCATGGTGCAGGAGGAGCTGAGAATTCTACATCTTCATCTGAAGGATTCTAGAGGAAGACTAACTTCCAGACAACTAGGGTGAGGGTCTTAAGCCCACACCCACAGTGACACACCTACTCCAACAAGGCCACTACTCCTAATAGGGTCACTCCTTGGGCCAGTCATATATGAACCATCACATTCCACTCCCTGGCCACCATAGGTTTGTTCATACATGAGTCTATGGGGGCCATACTTAAACATAGTATAATGCAAAATACATTTACTCTAAATTCAAAAGTCCCTGTAGTCTTCAACAGCCTCAACAGTGTTAAACTTCCAAAATTCAAGATCTCTTTTAGAGTCATCCAATCACTTAACTGTAATCCCCTAAGCAAGACAGGAAACCTGCTGGTAACAGTCCAAACTGCATCGACATGTCTGATGGCAAAGCAGTCTTCAGATATCCAACTCCTTTTTCATCTTTGTTGACTGCAACAACAGTCTTTCTCCTGGGCTTGTTCCACTCCCTGTGAGCAGCTTTCCTTGGCAGGCATCCTGTGGCTCTGGCATCTTTAACATCTTGGGGGTCCCCATGTCAATGTCAGCTTCATAACTTCTTGTTCCAATATCTGAGATCCACACATGATCTTCTGTGTATCTCCAAAGAGCTGGTGTCACTTCTCCTGCTCTGCCCTCTGTAGCACTCTAAGTTCAAGTTGATCCACTCCACTGCCACTGCTGTTCTTGGTGGTTATCCCATGGTACTGGCATCTCCAATATGCTAGGGTCTTCCACTGCAACTATGCTTCACCAAAGCCTCTCATAGGCTCTCTTCATGGTACCAAGCCTCAACTCCTTTGCATATCCCCTTCTGTCCTGGGCTGTCAATTATAGCTGAAGATGCACTTTCACCAATGGCCTTCCATGGCCTCTCACAGTGCCAAACCTCAGCTGTTCTTCATGATGCCTTCATGCCTTCAAAACCAGTACAACCTGGATGATTCTTACACATTACCAAGTACACTGGCAGCATGAGGTACAACCTTGGCTATCTCTGGAATACAGCTTCTTTGTGCTCAGATAACACTTCCCAGAAGATTTCACCTCACTGATGCTGGTCTTAATCACCACTAATTTCTTAGCTCCAGCTAACCAGCATCAATTGTCCCAGTAGTCTCCTTCTCCTCTTGAATATAAAGCCAGAGACACAAGGCTGAAGCTGCTGAGTTCTGCTGCTTGCAGAAGCTGAAACACTGGCCCCTTGTTGTATTACATTATCCCTAGCTTCCTTTTTCCCAGCTCCTTCACTGCCTACATTGGCTCTCCTGAATCTTACTCCATAGACAGATGTTGAACTCAAAAGATCTGCATGACTGTCTCCTAAGCACTGTCTCCTAAACACTGGGATTAAATCCAAGCCTGGCATTGGGCATTGGTGTCTCACGCCTGTAATCCCAGCACTTGGGAGGCAGAGGCAGGCGGATTTCTGAGTTTGAGGCCAGCCTGGTCTACAGAGTGATTTCCAGGACAGCCACGGCTACACAGAGAAACCCTGTCTCAAAATAAATAAATAAATAAATAAATAAATAAATAAATAATAAAAAAATAAAAAAAAAATCCAAGCCTGGATTTAAGTTTTTTTTCCACCTAGAATTTGTTGTGTTCTAGCTGGCTTTGAACTCAGAGATCTGTTTATCTTTGCCTCCTGGGATTAAAGGCTTGTACTAAGAAGCCTGGACCTAAATTTAGCTGGGTGGAATCTTGCCCCCAGGTCACCACTCCCTTAATTCAATTTAATATCCTTGAATTCAGCTCCATTTCGCTTCCTGGATTCCTTTTAATACTTAAACTATATATTTTGTACTTTTCCTTTCTCTGCTTGCTATGTTTGTTCAAAATTCTCTTCATTAGACTTAACCAGAGAACAAAGTCTTTGTTGGGCTTCTTTGAGACTTCCTTTGCAGATGCAATTAATGTAAATCTCTTTACCTTAGCCCTAGGCAGTCTCTTCAGGCAATGGCAAAAAAGCAGCCATGTTCTTCACCAAAACATCACTAAAACAGTCTCTGGGCCACATACTAAAGTTCTTCTCCACTGAAACCTCTTGCGCCAGCAGTCCTAAACAGTTCAAATGACCCTCAGCACCACTGTTTTCCATATTCCTTGTAGGCTGTCCCATTAAGCCACAGTGGTACACCTACTCCAACAAGGCCACACCTCCTAATAGGGTCACTCCCTGGGCCAATCTTATACAAAGAATCACACTGTGGTGGTCTTCTTTTGGGTTTGTTGAAAGATTATTTCCTGAATTTTCTAGTGTGTAGTTTCCCTCCTTTCCTTGGTGTTTTCCATTCATTATCCTTTGAAGGGCTGGATTTGTGGAAAGATGTGTAAATTTGTTTTTGTAATGAAATACCTTGGTTTCTCCATCTATGGTAATTGAGAGAATTGCTGGACATTTTTGTAGTCTGGGTTGGCATTTGTGTTCCCTTAAGGTCTTTATGAGATCTGCCCAGGCTCTTCTGCCTTCCATAGTCTCAGTTGAGAAATCCGGTGTAATTCTGATAGGTCTACCTTTATGTGTTACTTGACCTTTTCCCCTTACTGTTTTTTAATATTCTTTTTTTGTTTAGTATATTTGGTGTTTTAGTTATTATGTGATGGGATGAATTTCTTTTCTGGTCAAATCTATTTGGAGTTCTGTAGGCTTCTTTTATGTTCATGGGCATCTCTTTCTACAGGTTAGGGAAGTTTTCTTCTTTAATTTTGTTGAAGACATTTACTGGCCCTTTCAAGTTGGAAATCTTCACTCTCTTCTATACCTATAATCCATAGGTTTGGTCTTCCCTATTTCTCCTGGATTTCCTGGATGTTTTTGGTCAGGAGCTTTTTATATTTTTCATTTTGTTTGACTGTTGTATCAATGCTTTCTCTGGTATCTTCTGCATCTGAGATTCTCTTTTCTATCTCTTGTATTGTGTTTTTGATATATGGATCCATGTCTCCTGACTTCTTTCCTAGGTTTTCTATGTCCTGAGTTGTTTCCCTTTGTGATTTCTTTATTGTTCCTACCTCCATCTTGGATTCTGGATGGCTTTGTTCAATTTCTTCACCTGTTTTGTTGTGTTTTCCCTTAGTTATTCAAGGATTTCTTGCTGTTTACTTGTGTTCTCTTGTATTTCTTTAAGGGAGTTATTTATGGAATTCTTGAAGTCCTACCTCAGGATTATGAGCTGTGATTTTAAATCCAAATCTTGCTTTTCTTGTGTGTTAGGGTATCCAGAACCTACTGTTGTGGAAGAGTTGGGTTCGAATGGTGTCATATTGCCTTGATTTCTGTTAGTAACATTCCTATGTTTTCCTTTTGCCATCTGGTTATCTCTAGTGTTAGTTGGTACTGCCATCACAGACTGCTGTGGGGCTGCCCAGCTCCTGGATGCAGGTTGGGCCCTGGAAGACCAATTCCCAAGTGATCTCAGCCTTTGGTGTTTTCTGAGTTCCTGGCTGCAGCAGCCTGCTCAGGTGCAGGAGAGAAGATGTTAGCTTCACCTGTAATTGTGGGACTAATGCAGAGCAGATATCCCCTACCAGACTAGGTGCACAGATGGCTGTGGTGGTGCTGCCAAGTTCTTGGGTGCAGGTGGGATCCTGGCAGGCCCCGTCCTAAGCGTTCTTATACTTGGATGATCCCTGCATACCTGTCTGCCCCTCTACACAGTCACAGGAGCAAAGATTTGTTTTTTTTTTTTTTTGATTTGTTTTTTAATTAGCTCTTCAAATATTTTTTTGAGAAATGTTCTAACAGGATATTATTCTGTAATTTTCTTATATTTTAGGGTCTTTGGTCTTTATATAATAATGGTGCCTTTGTAATATATAGTAAGAAAATATTCCTCCAGTTTCTATTTGTGGAATAAATTGAGGATTATTGGTGTTATTTCTTCTTTGAATGTATGGTGGATTCATATACTGAATTTATCTGGCCTTGGGCATTCATGGTTAAGAGATTTTTAACTAATTCTTCAATTTCACTATGGGTTATTAGTTTGCATTAAGCAAACAGTTAAGCTTATTTCCTCCTGATTTAACCTTAAAAGGTTGTATACATCAAGAAATTCACATTTATTTTATTCCAGGTTTATTATAAGTATAGATTTTTAAAGAATGCCTTTAGGATTTTCTTAACTTCCTCAATATCTGTTGTATTGCTTCACTTGTAATCTCAGATTTATTAATTTGGATCTCATTTTTCTGTTGTATGTTTAATTTGGTTAATATTTAGTCAATTTTGTTTATTTTCTCAAGGAACATTGATCATTGCATATTTTATTTGTTTTATTCTATTACATTAATTTTAGCCAGAGTATAATTTGTTTTTATCTACATATCTTGTGTATTACTTTCATTAATCTTTTAAATAAGTTTCCAGTTCATTATTAATCTTTTAACCTTAAATCTTTCTAGCTTTTTGATGTAAGCACAAAGTGATGTTAAATTTCTTCTTAGAACTACCTTCATTGTGTCCCATAGGTTTTGAAATGTTGTATTTTTAAATTTTCAATATTATAATGTGATTACAGTATTTTCTTTCCCTGTTCTTTATTCAATTTGTCACATGTACTCTTTTCTCTCTTTTAAATTTATGATATTTTTCATTAATTATTATTTCTTGCAGATATGTATATATACATGCATATATAATCCTAAATATAACCTGTTTATTCTACCTAATTTTACCTGTATATATGACTCAAGACTGACCATTTGTTATTGGATAAATAATTAGTGTGTTGTCCCTAGGGAAAACTGTTTGTTCTGCTCTTAGCATTCAATATTAGTTAGAAGTAGTTGTGTTGTAGATGTAGCATTTGGGATGAAGCTCACAACTCTGAATTTTCATCACCTCTAGTTTTCTGTAATGATCTCTATATGTTGCAAAAGAAAGTATGCTTGAAGAGGGATTAAAGACATACTTAATACAAATTTTTAGATTATAGTTAAGGGTTGTGCTGGTTTAATAAAGTAAGTAGTTATATATTCTCAAGAACCATGATTTCACTAACCTGGACAGTTAGCTAAATTTTCTGTGCTAATCATGATTTCCCTCATTTTTGAGTGGGTCCTAAGTCAAATAGAGTGTTCTTGGTTGCCATAAATTTATATATGCAAATATTACAGCCTTAGAGTTATCATGCTATGCTGGACCTGTCAATGATTCATAGGCATCCTTACTTATTAGGACTGTTGGTTGTTTCCTTCCTTTGGAAACTTGCATGGGACCTTCTCGTACCATGAAATATAGTCCTCAGGAAGAAGGCTTTTACATCAGTTCTAGGACAATGGTCTATGAAGTGCAGGGATCTTCAGTAGTAAATACCTACTATCCAACACTTAGTCTTTTATTTCTTTGTTATCTTTTATTTTTTAATTTTTTCTTCTTTTGTATTTGTACCCTGAATGCAGTTTCTCCTTCATCCTCCCTTCACATCCCCCTCCCTCATCTACTCCTCCTTGTTTGTCATTAAGAGAAGGGCAGGACTCACAGGGATATTAATCAAACATGGAATATCAAGTTGCAATGAGACTAGGCGCCCTTCCTCAAATTATGGCTGGACAAAGTCAACCAGTTGGAGGAAAAGGGCCCCCAAAGTACATAAAGAGTGATATACAGCTCCCACTCCAACTATTAGGATTCCCACAAGAAGACCAACTATACAATGATAGCATATATACAGCAGGCCTAGATCAAACCCATGCAGGATCTATGATCGTCACTCAATCTTATGAGTCTCTATGAGCCCAGGTTAGTTGATTCTGCATGTTTTCTTGTGGTGTCCTTGACCTTTTTCCCACTCTTCTGCAGGATTCCCTGAGCTCTGCTTCATTTTTGCCTTGCCATCTTTTAAAATTATTTTGATGTTCTTAGCATTTAGTGTTTTGATTATTATATGCCATGAGGAGATTCTTTTCTGGTCCTACCTATTAGTTACTCTCTATCTCTCTATCCTTCTTTCCCTTGACAGGCATCCCCCCCCTTTAGATTGAGGAAATTTTACTCTATGATTTTCTTTATAATATTTTCTCTCGCTCTTACTTGAGCCTCTTCTCCTTCTTCTATACCTATTATTTGTAGATTTGGTCTTTTTTTAAATAACTTTCCAGACTTTCTGGATGTTTTATGCCAAGATTTAAAAAAGATAAACATCTTATTGGAAGTTTACATTTCTTCTATATTGGCTCCATGATCTGAAGTTCTCTCTTCCATATCTTTTGTTTGTGAGGCTTACTTCTGAGGTCTTTGTGTGGAACCCTGAGTTTTTACATTGATTTATATTCAATTTAAATTTTGTTTTTTAGTAAATTTATTTCTTTTTAAATTCTGCTTCTATATTTTGAATTGTTTTAATTATTTTGTAAAATGTTGCCTTTTCTCATTCTTCACTAAGGTATTAATTCATATTTTTTTTAATTTCATTGACCATATTTTAATTGATATTTTAAAGTCCTGTTTTCTGCTTTAGATGAATCACTTTTTTCCCCAGAATTGCAATTTGATTGCTTGTTTCAGGATGAAGCATACTGTTTTGTTTGTTCATAGTTTTGCTTTTAATCTGTGATGTAGGCATCTTGAGTTTTGTCATTTGCAGTGTTTCCCAGTTTGGATATCTAGTTTTGTGGATATCTAGTTGAGTGGATACTCTTTATTGGGGTTATTATTTCTCAGACTTAGCAGATTGTAGACCAGGATAGTATTCAGTCTTAGACCCACTCTATGTTTCAAGGATCAGATCGCAAATGGTTCCAAATCTGAATTTCTGTTTGGAACTCTAGGTTCAGACTCCAAACAGTTTTGCATTAGGAATGTTTTATTGGTTACAGGTTAGCAGGTAGGGGAATGGGTCTGACTCATATGGTCTCTTAAGTAAGGTTCAGTAACTGACTTCACAGAAAGGGCAAAATCAGAAGTTGGTGTTTTCTGACACTTTGCTCTATGCAGTAATAAGTCCCAAGGACATGGAGACAAGCTGAGAGGAGGTGATAAGATAGGTGGTAGCAGAAGAATGAGATCTTTCACACATGAATAACACAAATACACAGAGAGCTAAAGATGTAAACTCTAACTTAATGTGATTGACCATTCAGGTGAGTAGCTTATATAAAGGAAAAGATTGCTTAATGTTTTGAATTTGACTACACTTTCCAAACACCAGTTTCTTATATATCCATCTGTAATTTTTCCATTAATTAATTAATTTTTATTTATTAACTTTACATTACAATCACTGCTCCTGCCTATCCCCTCTTGGCAGTTCTTCCCTTCATGCATCTCCCCTTCTCCTGTGAGAGTGTGGAGCCCCACACCATCCCCTTATTCTGGCATATCAGGTGTCTACAGGACTAAGCACATACTTTCCTATAGAGGCCAGAAAAGGCAGACAATGTAGAGCAATGGGATTCACAGACAGGTAACAGCTTTAGAAACAGCCCCTCATCCAGTTGTTGGGGGACCCACATAAAGACCAAGCTACACATCTGCAATATATGTGCAGAAGTGGGGTGGGGCTAGGACCAGCCTATGTATGCTATTTGGTTGGTGGTTCAGTCTCTGGGGGCCCCCGAAGAATCCAGGTTAGTTAGCTACTGGTCTTTCTGTGAAATCTCCTTCCGGGCCCACAATCCTTACCCCAACTCTTCCATGAGAGTCCCCAAGCTCCATCTGGTGTATAGCTATGGGTATTTACATCTATCTGAATCAGCTGCTGTGTGGAGCCTCACAGAGAACAGTTATGCTAGACTTGTATCTGCAAGCATAATAGAGCATCATTAATAGTTTCAGGAATTGGTGTTTGCTCATGGGATGGGTCTCAAGTTGAGCCAGTTAATGACTGGGAATTCCCTCAGTCTCGGCTCCATCTTTGTCTCTGCATTTCCTAATGCCAGGAAAAAAAATTGGGTCAAAAGTTTTGTGTGTGGTTTGGTGTTTTTTTCCCTCCATTGGGGGTTCTGCTTGGCTTCAGAAGTTAGACTCTTCAGGTTCCATATCTCCACCACTATAAGGCTCAGAAAAAGTTACTCATAGACTTCTGGGATCAGCCTACATCCTAGGTCACCTAAAACTAACACATTCATATATAACATCATAGAAAGTCATTCTTAATCAAATATCACTTATAATCATTTCCACATGAGATCAGTGAAATAAACATTTGTTTCTTCCAACTTGTTTGTTTCTGTATTAAGGTTTGGTCCACAATTATAATGGATAATGATTAAAGTATAGTTTCTTATGCCAGACATATTGGGTTAAAAACTACTTATTAGCTCTGTGACTTTGGGCAGGATGCTTAACAAATTTTTTGCCTTATTTTCTTCATCAATAAAATACATTTCTTAAAAGTACATCAAAATTCTTATTTTGTTTAAATATTTAAGTTAATAGTCAAAAAACACTGTAGTGTCTAGCACATATCATATCATATACACACACATATATTATGGTATAGTTTTAAAATATTAAAATGCTTTTCATTCATGCATATAAACCAAATTTTAAAAACAGAAGTAGAAAATGGGTGCTCATATTTAAATTTACTGATGTTCTAGGAAACATTTATTTTCCTACCATATCTAACATTTATGAATTATACTACTGCCAATTATTTAACAGGAACTAAAGTATACTTTTACATAAAATATTTTAGATTATCAATTCAAACAATGTTAGAATTTTGACATTTTTGCTTTGTCCCATTATCTAAACAGAGAAATGAAGCATCATTTGAAATAAGGCTTTCTTAATCATTTTCAAATCACCTTTTGTCACTGAATTTCAATGACAGACTTCAATGATGGAATGTGTAATTATAATGGACTTTGGCTAGGATTATTTTTAATTTTGTTTGACCAACATTTTAAAAAGTTTTACTTGCTCTGCAGTTTTCACTAATGATCTTTTATTGAATGCAATATAAAGTCAAAGGTTTGAATCTTATATTTCACTTTAGTTTGTTCCTCAAACATCTGCTAAAGGACAGAATTATTTTGACATGAAAATGTTTGCTTCCAGCTGGTCGGTTTGAATAGTGATTTAATGAGAGATAGCCCAGGAAATAGGCTGCTTAAACATTATGAACATGAAATCTTATTCTCTATAAAATCATTTAGGTACATCTTTAGAACATATGAATGAGAAATGGTGGTAGAAATACTGAGAGTTGATCTGCAGCTGATGTTTCTTAAATACAGAAGCATTAGGTCAATACATTTTTATGAATCCACTTTGTTGAAGAAGAGTGTCATGAAAAGAATCTAGTACTTGAAGAAATATTTTTCATTCCTCTTAATATCTTCTAATATTATACGGTTGTTTTTCTTGATATAAGTTGCCTGTTATATATACTAGATTGGGCACCAAATTAAACTCAACTTCCAAGGAGTATTGTTCCTGCTTAAAGAACAATCACATATAGACAATTATCTGCTGGTGGTAAAATAATAGACACAGTTCACTATCTATACAATTAGCCAACTGTTGCCTTTTTAGTAAGTTTATAGAGCAACTGGGCATTTAAAAGGTATTTAGTGAGTTCATGCAGCCAACTGCATAAAAAATAAAGAATCTAATTTTTCCATGTGTAGTTAATTTGGAACTGATAATTTTCATCATTAGTAGAGAGGCTATATGAGCTCATTTATTATTAAAAGAAGAAAAGAAAAATAATCTTGTAAATGTTTCTAAAACACTGAGGGAAGAATAGAAGAGATGCATTAGAGTCATCCTAGACAAGTAGGATTGTGCAAATGTTATTTATCTATGCAGACAGGATGACATAGAAAATCAGTTACTGAATAAAAGTCAGTCACAATTCTCAGTATGTGGGTTATAAAAGGGAGAATGTACTATTGTTCTCACATAACTTGCCATCCATTCATCCATTCAGAACTGTGCTGTAATGTTCACAATATCAAAATCCTATAAAGGTTCTAATGAAAGAGATTAAATGTTTATTAAGAAAAATGTCCATATTCTCCACTTATCCTCTTAGTTCTAGCTACTGAAATTCCATGTATGAATATTTTAGTTGTCAGTTTTTCTTGCTTGTTTAGCTCCTTGTTGTTATATAACTGCTTCACAGAAATCCTTCTAATCACTCATCTAAGTGACCTTGCCATTAGAAGCCTCTGTCATATTCTTTATAGGTTCTATTTTAACCTGACAGCACCTTATGTATTTGTTTTCTACATTAACTATCTCCACAGTAATCTTATTTTCTTCAGATCATCATCATGTATATTTCTCTGTGCTGTATGAGTTGCTAGAATGCTAGATTATATGCAACTGATTTTGTAATCACAGATAGATTGGAATTGAAAATGCCATTTTAACTTAGAAATTGCCTATACACCTATTTGAATCTAAAAATTTCCCAAATAATTCATGACTCATATTAGAAATTACATAGACATTCTCTACCCACCTCCTCTCTCAGCTTCATTAGACCTGCTGAGCTTGAAGATACATGTTAGCTTACTTCCCCTCCCCCATATCTTCCCTGTTTGTTGAGTCATCTGGGGGCATGCCAAGCTGTCCTAAGCAGCGTGCTATTCCCTCTGGACATCCATCCTCCTCTCTCCTCTCTCTACACCTTAATCAGACCTGAGAAGTCTGAAACATACAAGTTAGCTACCCTTCTCCCACCCATCTTCCCTGCTTGCTGAGTGTTCTGGGACATACCAAAAGCTGCCTGAGAAGCCTGCTAACCCAGGCAGATCTCCATTCTCCTGCCACCTCTCTGCCTACTATAATTAAACCTGTAGCTCTTGAGCCATAGAGACCTGCAGTTCTAGAATTTTAAAGCAAAACATACCCATCAGAGGCCTGCCACAACAGGACCATCAAGGTTAACTCCCTGACAATAACTACTATAACAAGAATATCCAGGGATCAAAACCATCCAGATGGGATAAGGCCCTCAAAAGAACATGATTTTAAAAAGCCAGGGCAATATGACTCCTTTAGAATACAGCTACCCTACTACAGCATGTCCTATATATTATAATAAAACCCACAACAGAAACACAGGAAACTGACCTTAAATACAATCCTATGAAGACGATAGAGGCCTTTAAAGAGGAATAGATAAATATCTTAAAGAAATATATGAAAATGCTATCAGACAATTAAAGGTCTTGGAAAAGGAAACAAATCCCTTAAAGATATACAGGAAAATACAATTAAAAGTATGAAGAAAATAAATTAAACAGCCCAAGATCTGAAAGTGGAAATAGAAGCAATAACAAAAACACAAACTGAGGGAATACTAGAGATGGAAAACCCAGGGAAGAGAATAGGAACAAGAGATAAAAGCATTACCAACAGAATACAGGAGATCAGGGATAGAAGATACAATGATTCTTCAGTCAAGAAAAATATTGCCAGGCAGTGGTGATGCACTCCTGTAATCCCAGCACTTGGGAGGCAGAGGCAGGTGGATTTCTGAGTTCAAGGCCTTCAAAGCCAGCCTGGTCTACAGAGTGAGTTCCAGAACAGTTAGGGATACACAGAGAAACCCTGTCTCAAAAAACCAAAAAATAAAAAAATAAAAAAAAAGAAAAAGAAAAAAAGAAAAAGAAAAATGTTAAATCTAGAACAATTCTGACATAAAACATCCAGAAATCTGGGATGTCATGGAAGGATATAACCTAAGAATAATAAGAATAGAAAAAGGTGAAGAGTCCAAGCTCTCACATGTAAAAATATTTTAAACAAAATCATAGAAGAAAACTTCCCTAACCTAAAGAAAGAGATGTATATACACATACAATACAGTCATAGGACACCAATTAGACTGGATCAGAAAAGAAAATATACCTGCCAATTAATAATCAAAACACAAATTCTACAGAACAAAGAAATAATATTAAAAGCAGTAAGGGGAAATAGACCAGATAACATGCCAAGGCAGAAATATCAGAATTTTATCTGACTTCTCAAAGATACACTGCAAGCTTGTACTGATATCTGGCGACTTCCAAGACACCACAGGTGCCAAGCTAGCGAACTATACCCAGCAAAACTTTAAATCACCATACATGGATAAAACAAGATATTTAAAGACAAATTCAAATTCAAACAATATCTAGCCACAGATCCAGTCCTACAGAAAATACTAGAAGGAAAACTCTAACCAAGTAGAATTACTACATCCAAGAAAACAGAGGAAATAAGTAATTCCATACCAGCAAAAACAAGGGAAGCACTCACAGATACAGGAACACACTAATATAACCAACACTAAAATAATAGGAAATAATAATCATTACTCATTAATATCTCTCAAAATCAATGGACTCAATTCCGCTACAAAAAAGACATAGGCTAACAGAATAGATGTAAAAACAGGATCTATCATTCTGCCGCATACAAGAAACACACTTCAGCAATAAAGACAAATATTACCTGAGAGTAATACCAGAAAAATGTTTTCCAAGCAAATGGATCCAAGAAGTAAGCTGGAGTAGCCATATAATTTCTAACAAAATAGACTTTCAACTAAAATTAATCAAAAGAGAAAGGGAAGGACACTTCATACTCATCAAAGGACAAACCTACCAAGATGATATCTTAATTCTGAATATCTACACCCCAAATGCAAGGTACATTTTTAAAAGAAATACTTCTAAACTGAAATTGCATATTGAATGCCACATATTAGTAGTTGGAGACTTCAACACAGCATTATTACCAATTGACAGATCATCCAGACCAAAACTAAACAGACATTATGAATCAAATGGACCTAACAAACATCTATAGAATATTTCACCCCCAAACAGAAGAGTAAACCTTCTTCTCAACACCTCATGGATCCTTCTCCAAAATTGACCATATAGTTGATCACAAAGCAAGCACCAACAAATACAAGAAGATTGAAATAACACCTTATAAATTTTCAGACAACCATGGATTGAAGCTAGACTTAAAAAACACCAGAGACAACAGCCTACACACTGATGGAAGTTTTCCAACTCTCTATTCAATGATCTCTGGTCAGGGAAGAAATAAAGAAGTTAAAGAATTTCTAGAAGTCAATGTAAATGAAGGCACAACAAATCCACATGTATGAGACTCAATGAAAGCATGCATATATATTATATATAATATACTTGCATATATATACATATATATGCATATATATATATATATATATATATATATATGATCAAGGGGATACAAATTGGAAAGAAAGAAGTCAAAAGTCAAAGTATCACATTTTTTAGATGATAAGATAGTATATGTAAGCAACCAAAAAATTATACCAGACAACTCATACTGCTAATAAACATGTGCATCAAACTAGTTGGATACAAAATTAACTCAAGGAAATCAGTAACCATCCTTTATAAAAATGATAAGAGGGCTGAGAAAGAAATTAGGAAAACAACATACTTTACAATACCCATGAATAATATAAAATATTTTGGTGTAACCAAACAAGTGAAAGATCTGCATAAGAAGATATTTAAGTCCCTGAAGAAAGAAATTGAAGAAAACCTCAGAAGATGAAAAGACCCTCCATGTTCATGGATCAGGAGGATTAACATTATGAAAATGGCCATCTAGCCCTTTGTGGTGGGGCAGATTCTTAGCTGGTCTGCTCCAGTAAAGACACCATTTCCTGATCCATCCTAGAGAACCAGCTGCACTCAGAGAAGTTGGTAAGAACCCCCTCTCCCATCTGGAGTACCAGAACTACTTTTGGGAGCCTAGTGGACTCAGGAGCCATCATCCACCAACCCCTCTACCCCCCACCCCCCCTACCAAATACCACTCCCCTTCCATCCCTTCCACCCCTTCTGCCACCTTGCACTTTCTGCTGGATCAGACTCTTGGCTACTCAGCTCCAGTGAAGCCACAATCTCCTGATCAACCCTAGAGAACCTGATGCACTCAGAGCAGTTGAGAACCCTCTGCACCCAGAGCAGTTGGACCTGCTGTACTTGGAGCAGTTGAGGAACTACTAAACTCAGAGCAACTGAGGATCCACTACACTCAGAGGAGTAGAGGACCTGCTATACTCAGATTAGTAGAGGATCCACTACACTCAGAGTAGTTGAGGATCAGTTGCACTCACATTTGGACAACATCTGGACTGCTTCACTGAAGATCCAACAGTCTGAAGCCCCCCCCCCAGGAGATCTACTGTAGCCAGGGCAACAGATCAGCATATTCTCTGCCCTTGTGAAGAGCTCCCAGTTGGAAGGCCCGACAGGTGGTCTACTACAGCCAGGACCCCAGACTTACCAGGAGACCTGAAGCAATCCAGAGACAAAAGAGGCAGACTCCAGACCAATGAACACTAGTGATATCCAGATGACTAAAGGCAAACACAAGACCATAATCTATAGAAATCAATATACATGGGCATCGTCAGAACCAAGTTATCCCACCACAGCAAGCCCTGAATACAGCAACACACCTGAAAATCAGGAAGCTGACCTAAAATAATATCTCATGAAAATAATAGAATCCTTTAAGGAGGATATCAATAACTCACTGAAAGACATACAGGAAAACACAGGTGAACAGGTGAAGGAATTGAATAAAATGATCCAACATATAAAAGTGGAAGTAGAAACAATAGAAAAAAAACAAAAATGGAGGCAAACCTAGAAATGGAAAACCTAGAAAAGAGGTCAGGAGTTACAGATGTAAATATCACCAACAGAATACAAGATAGAGAAGAAAGAATCTCAGGTGTAGTAGGTGTAGAATATACTGTAGAAGCTCCCAGGACACTGGACCAGCGATAGCGACAGGCCTCCATATTGCAACCAGGACACAGCTGGAAAGGCGCAGGTAGACAGATTCCATCTGGGGCGGATCTGCTAGGCTCTCGCCACCAGGCAGGTACAGCGGTGCCCTCTGAAGCTCTGCTGCACTTCCCTGCACTTCCCCGTGACCTCAGGCCATGCACCAAGGCAGCAGGTGGCAGCCAGCTTGTGATCCCTTTGAGCAGCAGTCACACATAACCACCAGTAGAGAAAGAACAGGTGAGCCCAGCCTCACGCGAGATTCAAACACCAGCCAGTGACAACAAGGCCAAATAACACCAGAAATAACCAGATGGCAAAAGGTAAACGAAGGAACGTCACTAACAGAAATCAAGGCAACATGACAGCATCTGAACCCAGTTCGCCAACAACAGGAAGCCCTGGATACCCCAAAACACCAGAAAAACAAGACTTGGATATAAAATCACAGGTCAGGATGCTGGTAGCTGAACACAAAGAAAAATCTCATAAAGAAATAGAGGAGCAAATGGATCAAAAGTTAGAAGCCTTTACAAGGCAAATACAAAAATCACTTCAAGAAATGCAGGAGAAGATGGATCAAAAAGAAGAAGACAATAAGGAAGAAAGACAAAAATCACTTAAAGAAATACAGAAGAACGTGGGCCAACAAGTAGAAGCTATGAAAGAGGAAACACAAAAATCTATTAAAGAAATACATGAAAACACAATCAAGCAAGCAAAAGATCTGAGCATATCCATACAGGTACTAAAAGCAGAAGTAGAAACAACTAAGAAATCGCAGAGGGAGACAACATTGGAGATAGAAAACCTTGGGAAGAAGTCAGGGGCCATAGATGAAATATCAACAATAGAGTACAAGAGATAGAAGACAGAATATCAGAAGCCGAAGATACCATAGGAACCATTGATTCAACAGTCAAAGAAAATACTAAATGCAAAAAGGCTGTAACCTAAAACATCCAGGAAATCCAGGACACAATGAGAAGACCAAACCTAAGGATTATAGGTATAGACGAGAGTGAAGATTTACAAGTTAAAGGGCCAGCAAATATCTTCTACAAAATTATGGAAGAAAACTTCCCCAACCTAAAAAGAGAGATGCCCATGAATATACAAGAAGCATATAGAACCCCAAACAGACTGGATCAGAACAGAAATACATCCCGTCACATAATAATCAAAACTCCAAATGTACTAAACAAAGAAAGAATATTAAAGGCAGCAAGAGAAAAAGGCCAAGTAATTTATAAAGGAAGACCTATCAGAATAACACCAGACTTCTCACCTGAGACCATGAAAGCTAGAAGATCCTGGGCAGATATAATGCAAACTCTAAGAGAACACAAACTTCAGCCAAAACTACTTTACCCAGCAAAACTCTCAATCGCCATAGATGGAGACATCAAGGTATTCCATGACAAAACCAAATTTGCATGATATCTTTCCACAAATCCAGCCCTACAAAGGATAATAGGGGGAAAACACCAAGACAAGGACGGAAACTACACCCAGGAAGAAGCAAAATACAAACCTCCTCTCATCAAACCCAAAAGAAGATAACCTCTCGAATATAAATAAATAAATAAATAAATAAATAAATAAATATAATTTCAAAAATGTCTGGAGGTAATAATTACTATTCCTTAATATCTCTTAACATCAATGGACTCAATTCCCCAATAAAAAGACATAGATTAACAGACTGGATATGGAAACAGGACCCTACATTTTGCTGCATACAGGAAACACATCTCAGTGTTAAAGACAAACACTGCCTTAGAGTAAAAGGCTGGAAGACAATTTTACAGGCAAATGGTCTCAGGAAAAAAGCTGCAGTAGCCATTCTAATATCAGATAAAATTGACTTCCAACATAAAATCATCAAAAGAGACTCAGAAGGTCACTTCTTGCTGGCCAAAGGGAAAATCCACCAAGAAGAGCTGTTAATACTGAACATCTATGCTACAAATGCAAGGGTACCCTCATATGTAAAAGAAACCTTACTAACGCTTAAAGCACACATTACACCTAACACAATAATTGTGGGTGACTTCAACACTCTACTCTCCTCAATGGACCGATCAGGAAAGCAGAAACTAAACAGGGACACAGTGAAACTAATTGAAACTCTGGACCAATTGGATTTAACAGATATATATAGAACATTTCATCCTAAAGCTAAAGAATATACCTTTTTCTCAGCACCGCATGGTACCTTCTCCAAAATAGACCATATAATTGGTGACAAGACAGATGTCAACAAATACAAGAAGATCGAGCAAATCCCATGCCACCTATCAGATCACCATGGAGTAAGAGTGGTCTTCAATAGCAGCAAAAACAACAGAAAGCCCACATACACATGGAAACTGAACAATACTCTACTCAATGACACCTTGGTCAAGGAAGAAATAAAAAAAGAAATCAAAGACTTTTTAGAATTCAGTGAAAATGAAGGAACAACCTACCCAAATCTATGGGACACAATGAAAGCAGTGCTAAGAGGAAAACTCATAGCTCTAAATGCATCCAAATAGAAACTGGAGAGAGCATACACTAGCAGCTTAATGACACACCTTAAAGCCTTGGAAGCAAAAGAAGTTAATTCACCTAGGAGGAGTAGAAGACAAGAAAACATCAAACTCAGGGCTGAAATCAATCAAATAGAAACAAAGGAAACCATACAAAGAATCAACAAGACCAGGAGCTGGTTCTTTGAGAAAATCAACAAGATAGATAAACCCTTAGCCAGACTATCCAAAGGACACAGAGACAGTATCCAAATTAACAAAATTAGAAATGAAAAGGGAGACATAACAACAGAAACTGAGGAAATTCAAAAGATCATCAGATCCTACTACAAAGGTCTATACTCAAAACAACTGGAGAATCTAGAGGAAATGGACAATTTCCTAGACAGATACCAAATACCAAAATTAAATCAGCATCAAATAGATCAGCTAAATAGTCCCATAACCCCTAAAGAAATAGAAGGGGTTATAGAAAGCCTCCCAACCAAGAAAAGTACGGAACCAGATGGTTTTAGTGCAGAATTCTACCAGACCTTCAAAGAAGACTTAACACCAATACTTTTCAAACTATTCCACAAAATAGAGACAGAAGGGATACTGCTCCACTCATTCTTTGAAGCCACAATTAGGCTAATACCTAAACCACAAAAAGATCCAACAAAGAAAGAGAACTACAGGCCAATTTCCCTTATGAATATCGATGCAAAAATACTAAATAAAATTCTTGCCAATAGAATCCAAGAACACATCAAAATGATCATTCACCATGATCAAGTAGGCTTCATGCCAGGGATGCAGGGATGGTTCAATATACGGAAATCCAGCAATGTAATCCACTACATAAACAAACTAAAAGAAAAAAAACCACGTGGTTATCTCATTAGATGCTGAAAAAGCATTCAACAAAATTCAACATCCTTTTATGCTAAAAGTCTTGGAAAGAGCAGGAATTCAAGGCCCATGCCTGAACATAGTAAAAGCAATCTACAGCAAACCAGTAGCCAACATCAAAATAAATGGAGAGAAACTTGAAGCAATCCCACTAAAATCAGGGACTAGACAAGGCTGCCCTCTCTCTCCATATCTTTTCAATAAAGTACTTGAAGTCCTAGCGAGAGCAATTAGACAACATAAGGAAGTCAAAGGGATACAAATTGGAAAGGAAGAAGTCAAACTATCATTATTTGCAGATGATATGATAGTTTACTTAAGTGACACAAAAAACTCCACCAGAGAACTTCTACAGCTGATAAACAACTTCAGCAAAGTGGCTGGTTATAAAATTAACTCAAGCAAATCAGTAGCCTTCCTGTTCTCAAAGGACAAGCAGGCTGAGAAAGAAGTTAGGCAAATAACACCCTTCACAATAGCCACAAACATCATAAAGTACCTTGGCATAACTCTAACCAAACAAGCGAAAGATCTGTATGACAGGAACTTCAAGTCCTTGAAGAAAGAAATCGAAGAAGACCTCAGAAAATGGAAAAATATTTCTTGCTCCTGGATTGGCAGGATCAATATAGTAAAAATGGCCATCTTGCCAAAAGCAATATACAAATTCAATGCGATCCCCATCAAAATCCCAACTCAATTCTTCATAGATCTAGAAAGAGCAATTCTCAAATTCATCTGGAGCAACAAGAAACCCAGGATAGCTAAAACTATTCTCAACAATAAAAGGACTTCTGGGAATCAATATCCCTGACCTTAAACAGTACTACAGAGCAATTGTGTTAATAACTGCATGGTATTGGTACAGCAACAGGCAAGTGGAGCAATGGAATAGGATTGAAGATCCAGAAATTAACCCACAGACTTATGGTCACTTGATCTTTGATAAAGGAGCCACAACCATCCAGTGGAATAAAGATAGCCTCTTCAACAAATGGTGCTGTTTCAACTGGAGGTCAACATGCAGAAAAATGCGAATTGACCCACTCTTATCTCTGCACTAAGAGCAACTCCAAGTGGATCAAGGACCTCCACATAAAACCAGACACACTGAAACTATTAGAAAAGAAACTTGGGAAGACCCTGGAGGACATAGGCACAGGGGGAAAGTTCCTGAACAGAACACCAATAGCTTACACACTAAGATCAAGAATTGACAAAAAAAAAAAAAAAAAAAAAAAAACTCATAAAATTACAAAGTTTCTGCAAGGCAAAGGACACTGTTAGAAGGACAAAACAACAACCAACAAAGTGGGAAAAGATCTTCACCAACCCCACATTCGACAGAGGGCTAATATCCAATATATACAAAGAATCCAAGAAGTTAGACCCCAAAGAACCAAATAACCCTATCAAAAAATGGGGTACAGAGCTAAACAAAGAATTTTCACCAGAAGAATTTCGGATGCCCAAGAAACACCTTAAGAGATGTACAACATCATTAGTCATTAGGGAAATGCAAATCAAAACAACCCTGAGTTTCTACCTCACACCAGTCAGAATGGCTAAGATTAAAAACTCAAGAGACAACAAGTGCTGGTGAGGATGTGGAGAATGAGGAACACTCCTTCACTGTTGGTGGGATTGCAAAATGGTAAAACCGCTCTGGAAATCAGTGTGGTGATTCCTCAGAAAATTGGGCATGTCCCTTCCAGAGGACCCTGGCATACCACTCCTGGGCATATACCCAGAGGATTCCCCTGCATACAATAAAGACACATGCTCCACTATGTTTATAGCAGCCTTGTTTATAATAGCCAGAAATTGGAAGGAGCCCAGATATCCCTCAAAGGAGGAACGGATACAGAAAATGTGGTATATTTATACAATGGAATACTACTCAGCAATTAAAAATAATGAATTCATGCAATTTGTAGGTAAATGGTTAGACCTGGAAAATATCCTGAGTGAACTAACCCAATCACAAAAGAATACACATGAAATGCAATCACTGATAAGTGGATATTAATGAGCCCAGAAGCCCTAAATACTCAAGGCACAATTAGCAAGTCAAATGATTCGCAAGAAGAAAGGAGAGGATCCTGGGCCTGTAAAGATTGGATCCAGTTTTGTAGAGAAACCGTGGGGGGAGGAGGAATGATTGGGGAATAGTTGGGGGGGTGAGGAATTATGGGACATAGGGAGGGGGGAACTGGGAAAGGGGAAAGCCTTTGGAACGTAAACATATAATATAGAAAATAAAAATTTAAAAAAAAAGAAAATGGAGCTGTAAGCTAAAATAAACCCTTTCTTCCTCCTCCTCAAAAAACAAAAACAAAAACAAAAACAAAAAACAAAAAACAAAAACAAAAACAAAAACAAAAAAAAGAATGTACTGTAGAACATATTGACACAATTGTCAAAGAAAATTTAAAACATAAAAGACTCCTAACTCAAAGCATCCAAGAAATTCAGGACACAATGAATATACCAAATCTAAGAATATTAGGAATAGAGGAAAATGAAGATTCCCAGCTAAAGGTTCTGAGAATGACAACAAAATCATAAAAGAAAACTTTCACAACCCAAAGAATGAAATGGCCAAAGAGTTACAAGAAGCCTATAGAACACCAAATAAATTGGTACTAGAAAAGAAAATCCTCTTGTCGCATAATAATCAAAACACTAGGCACACAGAATAATGAAAGAATATTAAAAGCTGTGAGGGAAAAGGGCCAAGTAGCATACAAAGGTAAACCTACCACAATTATACTAGACTTCTCAATAGAGATTGTGAAAGCCAAAAGAACCTTGTCAGAGGTCATACAGACTCCAAGAGAACACAAATCCCAGCCTAGGCTACTATACTCAGCAAAACTCTCAATCAACATAGATGGAGAAACCAAAATATCTCAGGACAAAACCAAATTCAAACAGTATCTATCTACCAATACAGCCCTACAAAGGATTCTAGAAGGAAAACTCCATCACAAGGAAGGTACCTGCACCCAAAAAGGACAAGATATTAAGCATCTCATAATAAAGTCAAAAGGAGAGAACCACAAGCACATAAATTCACCTACAAAAAGAAACATATCAGAAACCAACAGTCATGTCTCTTTAATATCTCTGAATATTAATGGACCCAACTCAACTATAAAATGATATAAGCTAACAGGCTGGATACATAAAAAAAATCCAGCATTTTGCTACATACAAGAAATACACCTCAATAACAAAGATAGACACCATCTCAGACTATAAGGATGGAAAAGGGTCTTCCAAGCAAATGGTCCCAGGAAACAAGCAGGAGTTGCTATCCTAATATCCAATAAAATAGACTTTCAACCAAAAGTTATCAACCATGATGAAGTAGGCCTCTTCATATTCATCAAATGGAAAATCCACCAAGAGAAAGTCTCAAATCTGAACATCTGTGTCCCAAATGCAAGAGCACCCACATTCATAAAATAAACTTTAATAAAGCTCAAAACACACATTGAACCTCACACAATAAAAGTGGGAGACTTCAACACCCCACCCTCACCAACGGAAAGGTCATAAAAACAGAAACTAAACAGAATCATAGTGAAACTAAGAGAGGTTACTGACCAAATGAATTTAACAGACATCTATAGTACATTTCATCCTAAAACAAGATAATATGCCTTCTTCTCAGCACCTCATGGTACTTTCTCAAAAATCGACCATATAATTAGTCACAAAATAACCCTCAAACAATGCAAGAATATTGAAATAATAAAGTGCATTCTATCAGATTGCCATGGCCTAAGGATGGTTTTCAATAACAGCAAAAACTGCAGAAAGCCCAGATACATGTGGAAAACTGAATAACTCTTTACTGAATGATAACTTGGTCAGGGAAGAAATAGAGAAATTCAAGACTTCCTGGAATTTAATAAAATTATTGACACATCATACTCAAAGTTACAGGACTCAATGAAAGCAGTGATAAGAGGAAAGGTCATAGCACTTAGTGTCCAGATAAAGAAACTGGAGAGATCTTACACTAACGACTTAACAGCACACCTGAGAGCTCTAGAACAAAAACATGCAAACTTTCCCAAGAGAAGTAGAATACAGCAAATAGTCAAAGTCAGGGCTGAAATTAACCAAGTAGAAACAAAGAAAATAATTCAAAGAATCAACAAAAACAGAAGCTATTTCTTTGAGAGAATCAACATGATAGATAAACCAGTAGCCAAACTAACTAAAGGGCAGAGAAGCAGTATCCAAAATGAAAAAAAAATCAAAAATGAAAAGGAAGACATAACAACAGAAATGGAGGAAATTAAAAAATCATCATAGACTACTATAAAAGCCTATACTCAACAAAACTAGAAAATCCAGATGAAAAGGATTTTTTTTTCTAGACAGATACCACATACCAAGGTTAAATCAAGAGAATAAACTATCTAAATAGGCCCATATCGCACAAGGAAATAGAAGAAATCATTAAAAACCTTCCAATCAAAACCAGCCCACAGCCAGATGTATTTAATGTGGAATTCTAGCAGACATTCAAAGACGACCTGATACCATTTTTTTTAAAACTATTCCATAAAATAGAAAGAGAAGGAACACTACCTAACTTGATCTATGAAGCCACAATTACTCTGATACCTCAATTACACAAGGACCCAACCAAAAAAGAAAACTTCAGATCAATCTCACTTATGAGTGTCAGTGCAAAAATACTCAATAAAATTCTTGCAAACTGAATCCAAGAACACATCAAATCCATAATTCACCACGATCAAGTAGGATTCATCCCAGGGATGCAAGATTGGTTTAATTTATGAAAATGCATTAACATAATCCACTAGATAAGCAAATTCAAAAAAAAGAAAATAACATGATCATCTTCTCAGATGCAGAAAAAGTGTTTGACAAAATACAACACCCTTCATGTTAAAAGTATTGGCAAGATCAAAAATTCAAGGCCCATACCTAAGCATAATAAAATCAATATACAGCAAAGGAAAAGCCAATATCAAATTAGATAGAGATTTACTTGTAGCAATCCCACTGAAAATGGAGACAAGACAAGGATGCCCACTCTCCCCTTATCTATTCAATATAATACTAGAAGTGCTAGCTAGAACAATAAGACAACAAAAGGAGATAAAGGGGATACAAATCGGCACAAAAGAAATAAAGATATCACTATTTGCAGATGATAGAGTATACATAAGTGACCCCAAAAATTCTACCAGAGAATTTCTCCAGCTGATAAACAACTTCAGCAAAATAACCGGATATAAGATTAACTCAAATAAATCAGTAGCCTTTGTTTATGCAAATGATAAACAGGCTGAAAAGAAATTAGGGAAACAACTCCCTTCGCAATAGCCACAAATAATATAAAATATCTTGGGGGTAATTCTAACCAAACAAGTGAAATACCTGTATAACAATAACTTCAAGTCTCTCAAGAAAGATGCTGCAGAGTAGAAGAATTGAGGGTGGGGAGGTGTGAGAGGGGTGGGTGGAGGAAGGCCCTCATAGAAGCAGGGGAAGGAAGGCTGGGATAGGGGGTTTCTGGGAGGGGGAAAACTGGAAAATGGGATACCATTTGAAATGTAAATAAAGAAAATATCCAATAAAAATTTAAAATAAATTAAAAAAGAAAGAAATGAAAGATCTCAGACAATGGAGAAATCTCCTATGCTCATGGATTGGCACAATTAACATAGTAAAAATGGCCATCCTATCAAAGGCAACCTATAGATTCAATGCAACCCCCATCAAAATCACAAGACAGTTCTTCAAAGACATGGAAAGAGCACCTGTCAAATTCATCTGGAAAGGCAAAAAAAAAAAAACCCACAGAATAGCAAAAACAATTCACAAGACATCACCTTCCCTGATCCCAAGCTTTACTACAGAGCAATAGTCATAAAAATTACATGGTATTGGTACAGAGATGATCAATGGAATGGAGAAGAGGACTCAGAATTAAAATCGCACACTTATAGACACTTGATCTTTGACAAACAAGCCAAAAGTTGTACAATGGAGAAAAGAAAGGATCTTTAATAAATGGTGCTGGTCTAATTGACTGCCTGTACGTAGGAAAATGAAAACAGACCCATACTTTTTGCCTTGCACAAAGTTCAATTCCAAGTGGATCAAAGACCTTAACATAAATCCAGATACACTGAATCTGATAGAAAAGAATGTGGTAAAGAGCCTTGAACTCACTGGCACAGGGGGAAATTTCCTAAGCAACTCCAATGGCTCATGCTTGAAGATCAAGAATTGATAAATGTCCCTCATAAATTTGGAATGCTCTGTAAGGCAAAGGACATAGTCAATAAGACAAATCAGCAAGGTACAGACTGGAAAAAAACTTCACTAGCCCCACATCTGATAGAGGGCTAATATCCAAACTATATTAAAAAAACTCAATAAACTAATCACCAAAAAATCAAACAACCCAATCAAAAAATGGAGTATAGAACTAAACTGAGATTTCACAACTGAGGAATCTTGAATGGCTGAGAAGCACCTAAAGAAATGTTCAAAGTCCTTAGTGATCAAAGAAATGCAAATCAAAACGACCCTGAGATTTCACCTTACACCAATCAGAATGGCTAAGATAAAAACCTCAGGTAAGAACACATGTTGGAGACGATGTGGTGAAAGAGGAACAATCCTCCATTGCTGGTGGGATTGCAAACTGGTACAACCTTTCTGGATATACGTCTGGAGGTTCCTCAGAAAATTGGAAATAAATCTATCTGAAGACCCAGCAATACCATTCCTGGGCATATACCCAAAAACTATCATCAACAGCAAAAGAACTTCTGGGGGAATCAATATCCCGGACCTCAAGCAATATTACAGAGCAGTGGTATTAAAAACTGCATGGTATTGGTTCAGTGACAGGGAAGCGGATCAATGGAATAGGATCGAAGACCCAGAATTGAACCCACACATCTATGGCCAATTGATCTTCGACAAAGGAGCTGAAAACATCCAGTGGAAAAAAGATAGCCTTTTCAACAGATGGTGCTGGCTCAACTGGAGGTCAACATGCAGAAGAATGAGAATTGATCCACTCTTATCTCCTTGCACTAAGCTCAACTCCAAGTGGATCAAAGACCTCCACATAAAACCAGACACACTAAAACTAATAGAAAAGAAACTGGGGAAGACCCTTGAGGACATTGGCTCAGGGGAAAAATTCCTGAACAGAACACCAATTGCTTATGCTCTAAGAGCAAGAATAGACAAATGGGACCTCATAAAACTACAAAGTTTCTGTAAGGCAAAAGACACTGTCAAAAGGATAAATCAGCAACCAACAAATTGGGAAAAAATCTTCACCAACCCCACATCCGACAGAGGGCTAATCTCCAATGTATACAAAGAACTCAAGAGGTTAGACCCCAGAAAACCAAATAACCCTATCCAAAAATGGGGTACAGAGCTAAACAGAGTCTTTTCACCTGAAGAAATTCGGATGGCTGAGAAACACCTTAAAAAATGTTCAACATCACTAGTCATTAGGGAAATGCAAATTAAAACAACCCTGAGATTTCACCTCACACCAGTCAGAATGGCTAAGATTAAAAACTCAGAAGACATCAGGTGTTGGCGAGGATGTGGAGAAAGAGGAACACTCCTCCACTGCTGGTGGGAATGCAAGCTGGTACAACCACTCTGGAAATCAGTATGGCGGTTCCTCAGAAAACTGGGCGTGATACTTCCGGAGGACCCAGCCATACCACTCCTGGGAATATACCCAGAAGATTCACCAGCATGCAATAAGGATACATGCTCCACTATGTTCATAGCAGCTTTATATATAATAGCCAGAAGCTGGAAAGAACCCAGATGTCCCTCAACAGAAGAATGGATACAAAAAATGTGGTATATATACACAATGGAGTACTATACAGCCATTAGAAACAATGAATTCATGAAATTCTTAGAGAAATGGATGGAGCTGGAGAATGTCATACTAAGTGAGGTGACCCAGTCTCAAAAGAATACCCATGGTATACAGTCACTGATAAGTGGATATTAGCCTAGAAGCTTAGAACACCAAAGACACAAATCACATATCAAGTGATGTCTCACAAGAAGAAAGGAGTGGACACTGGTGCTAGAATGGACCAAAACATCATTGTGGGAGAGTACAAGAACAGTAAAGTGGGAGGGGGTGGATGCGGGAGCAGGGGGAGGGAAAAGGACATGTGGGACCTTTTGGGGGTGGGGAACCAGAAAAAGGGAAATGAATTGTAAATATAGAATATATACAATAAAAAAAATCAAAAAAAATTTAACTCAAGCAAATCAGTAGCCTTCTTGTACTCAAAGGATAAGCAGACTGAGAAAGAAGTTAGGGAAATAACACCCTTCACAATAGCCAGAAACAACATAAAGTACCTTGGTGTAACTCTAACCAAACAAGTGAAAGATCTGTACAACAGGAACTTCAAGTCCTTGAAGAAAGAAATTGAAGAAGACCTCAGAAAATGGAAAAATATTTCAATATAGTAAAAATGGCCATCCTGCCAAAAGCAATCTACAGATTCAATGCGATCCCCATCAAAATTCCAACTCAATTCTTTATTTTATTTTTTCTATTAATTGATTTAATTTTTTTCATTTTTTTATTCTATATTTTTTTGTGTACATTCCAAAGGCTTTCCCCTTTTTCAGTCCTCCCCCATACGTCCCATATGTCCTCTCCCCCCCAACTATTCCCCAATCACCCCCCCCACCATTTCTCTGTTCTGGTACTCTCCTACAAAACTGGATCCAATCTTTTCAGGCCCAGGGTCCTCTCCTTTCTTCTTCTTGGGAATCATTTGACTTGCTAATTGTTATCACACGCTTCTCTTGAATCCCGTAATTTCACGCAGCCAAGCTGCAATCCAGACGAAGGCTGTGTGATATTTACAGGGGCTGTTCAAGGAATGCCGCTGTGGGCCTCCTTGGCTGCAGATAGAGCTGAGCTGAAATTTCTCGTGGCAAGCTGTGTAACCCTTTTTCTGACCTGTTCTTTTACTTACGAGATGTCTCTGCCAGCCAGAGGTGCGAGCATTCCAGGCGTGACAGTTCACTCAGAGTTTTATTCTTTGAACTACAGCACTGGCCATGATTTCTTCTAGAGATCCATTGCTTTGCTTTTAATTAGCTGTACAGTTATTACCTAGATACATTAAAGAATTAACCTCCCAACAATTTTTACTATTTGTATGGCTAGCTGGTCTTTGGCACTCTGACATGGAAACCATCAGTTAGTAAAGTTTCAAAATAAGCCTGAGAAATTCTCACAAGAAGATAAACAAAACATAGTGTAGTCTCTGACTCTTGAATTACTAATTTATTATTGACCACAGAGGGACGCGATAACCTTGAGTGTAGTCTCTGACTCTTGAATTACTAATTTATTATTGACCACAGAGGGACGCGATAACCTTGGGTGTAATCTCTGACGTTCATGCCTGATTCATTTGTATTTCCTTGTGCCAGTTACTCATGGTAACCACTTTTTGTAAACATTTCACTGAATTACCAACTTGTGATGTGTATAAATGTTCCTGCCTCAGAACAGTAAAGTGCATTCAGACGCATTCAGATCTTGTGTGTGTCTGTCTGTCATTCGCCGGACCTGTACCTTCCTGCATACCAAAGACCCTGATTTCCCCACGGGTGTGATGCTCCGACTGAGTCGGTCCGTGGCAGATGGCGCCTCAGAACAGGGACATTTGGGCAGGTAAACTTTCCTTCTTTCTTTCTTTCTTTCAAGGTAACAGGCCGGATCTTGCGAGGGAGCCGCGGTCCCGCCGGTAAAGGATCACCGGTTAAGTGCAAGTAATCTGATATCATGGGGCAGACCGAGTCAAAGCAGGAACGAATGTTCTTCTCAGTATTTAAGCATATGATGGCTAGCAGAGGGTTAAAAGTTTCAGAAAGTACAACCAGGGAATTCTTTGAGATACTCCTTAAGCAGTTGGCTTGGCAGAATGCTAATGCTTTATGCCAAGATTTGATAAGGCCTATTAGAAAGACAGGAACAGTGCAGGACTATGTGAAAGTTTGCGTGGATGCCTCACCAGCCGTAGTCCAAGGTATGGCCTACGTTGCAGCTATGAAGGAAGAGGAACTCAGCGCCTATATTAAAAAGACTTATGGTAAAGGAGGGAAAGCAACCTCCAAGCCCACTTGTTTTAAATGTGGGAAATCAGGACATGTGCAAAAGCAATGTCCAGAAAACAATAAGAGGGACTCCAATAGAAGGGGTCCTCCCCCAGGAGCATGCCCTCGTTGCCAGAAAGGCAGGCACTGGAAAAATGAGTGCAAGTCTAGGTTCCACAAGGATGGAACACCCCTTAATGGGGAAAAGAAGGAGGAGGAATCAAAAAACTAAATCAGGGGCAGCCTCTCAGCCCCGAACTCGAAAGAGAGGAAACTGCTGTAGTTACATCAGGGAGTCCTCTGAATCCTGAGGCTCCTGAATTTACTATACATAATTTGCCTAGAGCTACTCCTGGTAGTGCTGGTTCAGATTTAGCCTCTTGTGATGATGTAATATTCTCTAGATGGGACGGTGTTTCTTTAGTTTCTACGTCTACCTTGGGAACTCTGCCACAGGGAACTGTGGGGTTAATAATTGGCCGTAGTTCAAATTGTAAAAAGAACTCAGAGAGTCTGTCTGGTGTGGTAGGTTTGACTGGCAACCTTGCTAGACCGCAGGGGTATCGAGGAGGGCTGAGTAAGGCTCTTCTCCATCTTTAAACAGCAATAACGGCGAGAGCCAAGTTTGGCTGAAATCTGATTTTGGTTACTGCAAGGGCACCTGATGTCTGGTTCTCAGACTCAGGCTGGCTGAAAAGCAACTCTCTTAGACCCCAACTCAATATTTCTAGACACAGAGCTGCTGATTCTTTTTTGTTTCCCTTTTCTCTGCTCTCAGCCTGAGAACTCCAAGGTTAAACTGTTTGACTGGGCTCCTGGCTGTACCCCCTGCTTTTCTTTATAGTTTCTTCTTTTAAAGAAAAACTTCCAACTGCAGCTGCAAGGTCGTTCTCCGCCAAGTTAAAACAAAAAAGAGATAAAATACTTTGAAGGCCCTCTGATAGAGAAATATGGATATGGAAATTCTGAATTTAAGTTGGTACAGATGGTTTATTTCATTTATTTTAAATTGTTTAAACAGCATGTGTAAAGTTGCTTCTGTTATGAGGAAGAGAGAGAGAGCCACAAGATTGCCTCTCTTCATCTACAGACAAACTTAATGTGTCCATAAATTATTATATGGCTTAATTCCTGATTCTTTAAGTCTGTCAGGTATTCTTGTGCCAGAAGGCTAAAGACCGATGCTCTAACATTTTAAAGTATAAACTGTTCAGGTGTTCAGCAGTACTATCATTTGGCTAAGATAAGAGAGGTCATGCAAGGGGCGACTGAACCCCCTTCAGTCTTTCTGGAAAGACCCATGGAGGCATACAGAAGGTATACTCCTGTTGACCTTATGTCTGAGGGGCAGCGAGCCTCTGTTATTATGGTTTTCATTGGGCAGTCATCCCCGACATCAGAAAGAAATTGCAGCAGATTGAGGGATTGCAGGACTAAGGGATGTGGTTAGAGAAGAAGGAGAAAAAGAAGGTAAGAAGAGCGGGAAGCTAGAGAAGGCAAAAAGGGCGGGGAGAGGCCAGAGATAGGAAAAAGATGCTAGATGATAGAAAGACTGTTAGCTCAAGTATATTTGTGCTATGCATGGTTTTTAGAAGTGAAAGTAATGGGTATGTAGATAGAAGGTCTGTGCATGTTGAAGAGGGATTGAGGAAGTTAGAAAAGGAAGGTGCTGGGGAGCAATCCTTAACAACAGAGACATATAATAAAAGGCAATTTGAAATACTATTGATGGAAGATGATGATTGGGGAATTGCATTGCAAGGTTATACAGGACAAATTAAATATCATTATCCTAAACATCCTTTAATTGAATTTTATAAGGAAACAGAAATAATTTTCTCAAATAAGTGTTCTTCACAACCTTTAGAGTCTGCCTTATGTATTTTCACAGATGGCTCCTCTAATGGGAGGTCTGTGGTTTATGTACCAGGACAAAAGCCTCTGATAGAGGAAGGTGTGCAGACTTCTGCTCAGCAAGCAGAGATAAGAGCAGTTCTACTTGCTTTTCAGAATTTTACAGAAAAATTTAATCTTTATACGGATTCAAAGTATGTGGTTAATTTGTTTCCAGCCATAGAAACAGCCTTGCTTTCAGGGCAGTCTCAAATTTTAAATTTATTACAGCAATTGCAAAATACGATTAGAAAAAGAGTAGAAAAATTTTATGTAGGACATATACGGGGTCACTCTAATTTACCAGGCCCCCTTAGTAAAGGAAATTATATGGCTGATGCATTAACTAGAGGAACAGTTATGAATGTATTAGAGGCAAAGAATAGTCATGAGCTACATCATCAAAATGCTCTTGCTTTAAGAAGGATGTTTCATATTACTAGAGAACAAGCCAGACAGATAGTTAAGGATTGTGGTAATTGTCCTCAAGTTTATCACCCACAAAAAATGGGAGTAAATCCCCGAGGCCTTAAGGCATTAACTTTATGGCAAATGGACGTTACACATATCCCTGAATTTGGAAAATTGGCTTATGTTCATGTGACAGTGGATACTTATTCTCATGTGCTGTTTGCCTCTGCTAGAAGTGGAGAAGCTGTGAAAGATGTAATTCAACATCTTGTACAAAGCTTCATGATGATGGGAAAGCCATTGAGAATTAAGACAGATAATGCTCCAGCTTATACATCTAAGACTTTTGCCTCTTTTCTGCGAGCATGGGATATACACCATACCACAGGAATACCATATAATCCCCAAGGACAGGCAATAATTGAGAGATCTCACCAAACTTTAAAAAATCAGATTGAACGCCTCAGAGCTGCTAATAAATATTTTTCTCCCCATCATCTTTTGAATCATGCTCTTTTTGTGATAAATTATTTGAATACTGATGAACAAGGAAACTCCCCTGCTATAAAACATTGGGGAGAAATAAAAGGAGAACAACTTCCACAAGTAATGTGGAAAGACTTATTAACCGGATCCTGGAAAGGACCGGATGCTTTAATTTCCTCCGGGAGAGGATATGTTTGTGTTTTTCCACAGGATGCAGATAGTCCAATCTGGATCTCAGACAGGCTCATCCAGCCGTTTAACCAGAAGGCCTCTATCGAGGAATCAGAGGAGAAAGCAGAGACTGAAAAAGAAGAAGATGCTGAGAATGATGATGGGACTTGATCTTGCTGTTCTACGGGAGACCTCGTCTGTTCCTGAGTCACAGGAGTCAAGGGAGGATCTGTCTACCTGGGGACAGCTGAGGAGACTTGCCCGAGAAGCGCAGCAGATGATCACTAGCAACAGAAAGCAGTTATCGACAGAAAACATGTTTCTTGCTATGTTTGTTATCCTTTCTATGCAAACGTGTCCTGTGTCTGCAGTTTCATATTGGGCTTATGTACTTAGATCTTGTTTGAGCTATCCTTATAGTATACTTGCTGGAAATGATACAGATTTAATCATTACTAAATTAGGGCACTCTTATGAGGTTCACTGTTCCAAATGTATTTTAACTAATTGTGTTGATCATAAGTTGGTTGAATCCTATTCACGCATCATGATATTACAAAGACCTTCCTACGTAATGCTTCCTGTAGATCTAAAGGATGAAGCTTGGTTTGACAATGAGGCTTTACAGGTAGTTACAAGAATTAGTGAGCTTATCAGGCCAAAGCGTTTTGTAGCAGCTTTAATGTTAGGTATCAGTGCCTTGATAGCTATTGTAACTACACTTACAGTTTCATCAGTTGCTTTAGTCTCAGAAATGAAGACTGCACACTTTGTTAATGATTTGAGTAAGAATGTTTCTTTGGCACTGGTAAAACAAGAGGTTATAGATAAGAAATTGGAAGCAAAAATTGATGCTTTAGAGGATGTAGTTCTGGAGTTAGGACAAGAGATAGAAAATATTAAGGTTCAGCTTTCCACCAGATGTCATGCCAGCTTTCGATACATATGAGTAACGCCATTAATCTATGACAAGCAACATAATTGGACTCTTACAAAAAATCATTTGTTGGGAATTTGGAAAGATAATAATATCTCTCATGATATGGCTCAATTAAAAGCTCAAATTGCGGTTATGAGTAAAGCACAAGATGGATCGGTTAACTTAGAGGATTTGGCTCAGGCTTTTAGTTCTGGTTTGAAGTCTCTGAACCCTGTAACTTGGTAACATTGGATTGTTGTCGTTGCCGTGGCTGCAGGGGTAATCTTTCTTTTTCTTCTTATCCTTCCAATAATTTTCAAACTAGTCTTCTCCTCCATTTCTGCTGCCAAAAGAGATATTCATGAGCTCAAATTATAAAATACAAAAGCGGGAGATATCACACGCTTCTCTTGAATCCCGTAATTTCACGCAGCCAAGCTGCAATCCAGACGAAGGCTGTGTGATATTTACAGGGGCTGTTCAAGGAATGCCGCTGTGGGCCTCCTTGGCTGCAGATAGAGCTGAGCTGAAATTTCTCGTGGCAAGCTGTGTAACCCTTTTTCTGACCTGTTCTTTTACTTACGAGATGTCTCTGCCAGCCAGAGGTGCGAGCATTCCAGGCGTGACAGTTCACTCAGAGTTTTATTCTTTGAACTACAGCACTGGCCATGATTTCTTCTAGAGATCCATTGCTTTGCTTTTAATTAGCTGTACAGTTATTACCTAGATACATTAAAGAATTAACCTCCCAACAATTTTTACTATTTGTATGGCTAGCTGGTCTTTGGCACTCTGACATGGAAACCATCAGTTAGTAAAGTTTCAAAATAAGCCTGAGAAATTCTCACAAGAAGATAAACAAAACATAGTGTAGTCTCTGACTCTTGAATTACTAATTTATTATTGACCACAGAGGGACGCGATAACCTTGAGTGTAGTCTCTGACTCTTGAATTACTAATTTATTATTGACCACAGAGGGACGCGATAACCTTGGGTGTAATCTCTGACGTTCATGCCTGATTCATTTGTATTTCCTTGTGCCAGTTACTCATGGTAACCACTTTTTGTAAACATTTCACTGAATTACCAACTTGTGATGTGTATAAATGTTCCTGCCTCAGAACAGTAAAGTGCATTCAGACGCATTCAGATCTTGTGTGTGTCTGTCTGTCATTCGCCGGACCTGTACCTTCCTGCATACCAAAGACCCTGATTTCCCCACGAGTGTGATGCTCCGACTGAGTCGGTCCGTGGCAAATTGTGCCTTGAGTATTTAGGACTTCTGGGCTCATTAATATCCACTTATCAGTAATTGCATTTCACATGTATTCTTTTGTGATTCGGTTAACTTGCTTAGGATAATATTTTCCAGATCTAACTCTTTGCCTAAAAATTGCGTGAATTCATTAATTGCTGAGTAGTATTCCATTGTATATATATACCACATTTTCTGTATCCATTCCTCCTTTGCAGGATATCTGGGCTTGTTCCAACTTCTGGCTATTATAAACAAGGCTGCTGTGAACATAGTGGAGCATGTGTCTTTATTGTATGCCGGGGAATCCTCTGGGTATATGCCCAAGACCCCAAAGAACCAAATAACCCTATCAAAAAATCGGGTGCAGAGCTAAACAAAGAATTTTCACCAGAAGAAATTGGGATGGCCGAGAAACATCTTAAGAGATGTTCAACATCATTAGTCATCAGGGAAATGCAAATCAAAACAACCCTGAGATTCCACCTCAGACCAGTCAGAATGACTAAGAATAAAAACTCTAGAGACAACAGGTGCTGACAAGGATGTGGAGAAAGAGGAACACTCCTCCACTGTTGGTGGGATTGCAAGATGGTACAACCGCTCTGGAAATCAGTCTGGCGGTTCCTCAGAAAATATGGCATGACACTTGCAAAGGACCCCGGCATACCACTCCTGGGCATATACCCAGCCCTATAATTCATAACTGAGACACGTTTCCAGTCTGAGTTGGCTCTCATCTTAGACAATAGACAATAACTAGGAGAAAAAGCTGTAATTCCAGAGTGACTCTCTATTTGTCTACTCCATGTTATTTTTGTATCACAGAATTGATACACTCACTTCTTTCCATATTTGAAAATATATTCCAGAGATTACTGAGAGAGAAAAAGTCTCTAAGTGGTCAGATTTAAAAGTCTGAGGAAATGTCAACAACAGTTGCCTTAACTTCTTCCTTAGTGATTATTACATATACTAGTGTTGCTGAATCCTCCAGAAAATCCAGCTATTGTGGTCTTCCAATGAATGAATACTAGCAAGTCTTCTAGGATTTTCTTGATCTCCAGCACCAGACTTAAACTTCTGAGGGATCTAATTTTGTGGACCAAATTGTTACCAGGTTCTTGGCCTCCTCAGCTTAAAGACAGATATTATTGGACAACTCTTACTTTATCATGTAAACTTACCTAATAAATTCAATGTATGTATACTTTCTTTTGTTACTTTTCATCTGTGGAGCAATGCTTAGCTTAGTTAGTATGTTTTTATAGTAACATATCTGTGCAGTGGCTGGGAATCACTCCAAGCAATAAACCTTTTTATTACTCAGAAAGCAAAATGAAGGAATTCAGTGAAGGCATAATATATTAATGGCAGCAATTATTGATAAGACGGTTCTCTTCCCAAAGTAACATAACCAGATATTTTACTATATTTTCTTAGAGTATACCAGACCTTTCCAATGACACTGTTTCCAAAGTACCTTGCTTTGTTCATTTGTAAAGGTATGTAAAGTTTTCAGGGTAAGGATTATCATACAAATTTTATGTAACTTGCTTCCATTTCCTACCAAACACAGAAGAGAAAATTTTCTATGAGCTTCAGCTCTGGGATTTAAATTTTAGATAATTTAAAGTTCACTGAGCCTGAAAATCCGTGGGGCAGTTTAGCATGGGTGCTGACCACATAAATCTTGCCAAAGCCTTTCAGATCTCCTTTCTTCCTGTTTCTGTTCAAATATCATGGCTTAAGGCATGGATTTCAAAGACCCAAACACTGTGAAAATATTATAATTGCTAATAGTAAAGAATTCTCCCACATCTGGTGTTAGAAGTTTTTTGAATCCATTCTTTTGCAACAAACTTCTAGAAAGTTTGCTTTTATTTATTTTTTACATTGTTACAGCTATAAAAATTCTTATGCTACTCATTGATAATTTTGAGATTTTTAATTGACTTTTGATGCCAATATCTCTGAAACTCTGTCTCCTAAATGAGTAGGCCATATACTTTGCACATATGAACATTCTCCCTCTCCATCTCTCTGTTTCCGGCTCTCTGTCTCTCTCTGTCTCTCTCTGTCTCTGTCTCCCTCCCTCTCTCTCCCTCTCTCTCCCCTCTCTCTCTCTCTCTCTCTCTATATATATATATATATATATATATATATATATATATATATACTCAATTTCTCTTATTTCTGTTTTATTTTTTTAAATATATATTTTTATTGGATATATTCTATATTTACAATTCATTTCCCTGTTTCTGGTTCCCCACCCCCAAAGGTCTCACATGCCCTTTTCCCTCCCCCTGCTCCCTCTTCCACATCTTCCCTCTTCCCTGTTCTTGTATTCCCCTACACTGATGCTTTGATCCTTTCCAGCACCAGTGTCCACTCCTTTCTTCTTGACAGACATCATTTGGTACGTGAATTGTGTCTTTGGTGTTCCAAGATTCTAGGCTAATATTCTCTTATCAGTGACTGCATACCATGGGTATTCTTTTGCGACTGGGTTACCTCACTTAGTATGACGTTCTCCAGCTCCATCCATTTCTCTAAGAATTTCATGAATTCATTGTTTCTAATGGCTGAATAGTACTCCATTGTGTATATACACCACATTTTTTGTATCCATTCCTCCATTGAGGGACATCTGGGTTCTGTTTTATTAATTCTCAGAATTTCACACAGCATAGTTTGATCATATTCAAACCACAATTCAAACTAAAACACTATTTTAAACACTATTTTAGAAAACTAAAACACTATTTTAGTTTTTAACCCATCCAGCTCATTTTTACTACCCACTGATTCTTGGATATGTGGCCTTCCACTGGAGTGGGAAAAACACTATTAACATAAACTGCCTCTTTCCCTATCTGTCTGTCTGTCTATCTATCTATCTATCTATCTATCTATCTATCTATCTATCTATCTTTATATATCAATTGCCAATAGTACATAGGATATGCATCTGACTTCATGTCTACCTATGCTCCCTATGGCTTGAGCTTTCATGAAATATGTGTATGCTCTTTCAGTTGTTGTGAGTTCATATGTATACCTCATCAATTCTCTCCAGAGAACAGGGTTTTCTTGTATTCATTTATTTTCTCTGGCTATTAAATTCTTTCCATTTGCTCTTCCACCTGAATCCCTGAGATTTGGGATGAGTGAATGTAATATAGATATCAATTCAGAGCTACACTTCCTGTTGTCTTTTATTCTTTGTCTCTCTGACAATAAAAGTTACTCTGATGAGTAGGGAGAAATGAGATACATGCTCATCAGTGTTCCTTGTTGCTCTAATTGTAATACCTAGGAACTGGAAATACTTTAGATTTCCATGAAGTAATAAATGGATACGGAAAATGTGTTATGGTTGCACAATGGAATGTTATGCAACCACTAGGAAAAGCAAATTCATGTAATTCACAGGGAAATGGGCACACACACACAGGGAAATGGGCACACACATATACACATTTTCTCTCTCTCTCTCTCTCTCTCTCTCTCTCTCTCTCTCTCTTCTCTCCTTCTGAAGTTTAAAACCTAGAGGTTTATAGACATTTTTCTCTTCCATTTGAAGCAAATTATATAACATTTGTATCATAATCCTCATCCTGAAATATTTAGGTAGCTTAAGTAATGAAAAAAAGAGCAGGTAAGAAGAATGTGTGTGTGTGTGTGTGTGTGTGTGTGTGTGTGTGTGAGAGAGAGAGAGAGCGCGAGCGAGAGAGAGAGAGAGAGAGAGAGAGAGAGAGAGAGAGAGAGAGAGAATTAAAATGCCTGGGAGCTGAAGAGATGGCTCAGTGGTTGAGAGCACTGACTGTTCATCCAGAGGTCTTGAGTTCAATTCCCAGCAACCACATGGTGGCTCACAACCTTCTGTAATGGGATTTGATGCTCTCTTCTGGTGTGTCTGAATATATATATATATATATATATATATATATATATATACTGAATTGTTTTTTAAAAAAAGAATGAAATTACAAAAAGATTATAATAGTACCTGTACTCTATATCACAGGCTACAAATAAGATATCCACTATTGGGTACATGTTAAGTCTTTTGAAGTACTGCCAACTATATAGGCTATTGGCAATGCTATTGGTTATCTTCTAGAACCTGATAGTCATACTTTATTGCTCAAGAGATCATAACCTTGAGCTACAGACCATGGAGATATTAAGCTGATATTGACCTGGAATTTTCACAAATACTGACTACCAGTCTTTTTTTTAAATTTTTTATTGGATATATTCTATATTTACATTTCATTTCCCTTTTTTGTTTCCCCATCCACCCCTTCCCACTTCCCTGTTCTGGTATTCCCCTACACTGATGCTTTGATCCTTTCCAGCACTAGTGTCCATTCCTTTCTTCTTGTCAGACATCATTTGGTATGTGAATTATGTCTTCTTAAATGTAGAAGATGATAGCCATTCTAGTGGAGGAGAAAAGTAATCATCAGTGAACTCTGTGAGGCACAGGAATATCAAGACTTAGAAAACATGTCCACTGGTACAATAATGGCATGAATATCATGTGTCACCAACCACTTTTTGACTGGATTTAATCAAAATTCTACAAGAAGAAACTCAGACCTGGCACCACTATAGTCAAGAAACTATGGATAGACAGGTCATAGTCCACAGAGGAGAACATGCTGCTACTGTTGTGCTACATGAATACAATATTAAACTGACTCCTAATGATTTATTGTTATCCTCATAGATGAATACATTAATTTAAAACATAGTAATGGAGATTCAGTATACCAAAGATATATATATATATATATATATATATATATGTATATATATATATATATATATATGTATATGATGTATATCCACAAGGAAGATAACAGATGAAGCAAATACATTAATAAATCTAAAGTTAGAGAAAATTTACAAGGCTTTTATATGCATGATTTCTTCATTTGCTACCTTGATTAGAATGGGCAAGCTGCTAAAAATAGTTGTTTCCTGAAATGTAAAGTAGTGATATTTATAAGCTTTATAGAGCAACTATAAACTGAATCATGTAAGCTGAGTATCATTGGGGATCATATACAGTAAATATTCTGAATAAGATACCTGAAGAATCATAATACTTACATATCTATGTAATTTAGTACAAAATTATGATGTAGCACCCTGGAATTTCAGGGCTAGAGAAGCTAAGGAATGTGGATTTCAATTTTATGACTATTTTGAGCTACATAACAATATCTTGTATCAAAAACAAATCACCACCACTATAATAAGAATCTACAGTATTTTTGAAATAGGGCATTTGACTTTTTTATTATACAAATTTATCTTTTCAGTGAAAGGCAGCAAAAGAAAGACACATGATTACACAAGATACAGAGAAAAAAATGGTTGTTAGCTTGCCAATAAGTGAGAAATTCATACATTTCCCTTTAATACTCAGAGAACAAGCAGAAAGAGGATAAGAAGACTATGTGGGTTTCCCTCAAACTTGTTATAAAAAGCTTCCTTTTGCAGTGAGTATCAGGGAAAGCCATAAGTTGACAGTGAAGAGAATCAGTGATCACGAATATTCTGCCATAAAAAGATACATATAGCAACCCCTACCCTAAAGTCTCAGGAAATATTGAGGAAGAGGTGGTAGAAACTATTTAAGAGATAGAAACATGAGGAAGACTAATGTACAATCCTACATGAGGAAGACTACTGTGATATCCTAGCTTCTGGATAAGACATGACTTTTGCATTCATAACTTATAACAGTTGTATAAGACCTGCATGAGGTCAAGTCACTCAAAATTCTTGTATGGATGAGGTAGAATTCCTCAGGCTGTATCCCTAATTAAGGGAATAATAGAAGTAGATGGTTGCAGAATGAGTTAGTCATTTTTATTTGGGGGAGATGTGTCTGTTGGCAGATATCCCACGCATCAACAAATGAATTAACAGTTATGCTCATATGAGCAGCACTAATTTGTTGCACTGGGGTATATTAAAGAAGAAAAAACTGTATTCATGATACTAGGTGGAGGTGTAGGAGGATTTGGAGGAGTAAAACTGGGGGTAGATATGAAAAACATTGTATTGTATACATGTACAAAATTCTTAAAGATTAATACTTTTATTTTTCATAAAATTATTATTGCTTTTATTAGTTTGCAGACAAGTTATAAGCATAATAATGTTTTATTTTATAAAGTAATAACCATCATTCAATGATAATTTTCTCCTTAATCGTATAACAAAAATCATGTTTAAAATTTGTCATGATGTCATCTTTATTTATTGATTCCAGTTTGCTATCTTTAAGAGTCCATTTGTGGAAGGAGGGAGGGGAATTACACTTACTAAATATAAAAAATTAAGAGATCCGTTTCAGAATATAATTTTAATGTGTAAATATTTTGAGTATATTTTACATATCAGGCATTGGCTGTGATGGCTAATTTTTGTTGTTACACAAGAAGAGTGAACCTCAAATGAAGAATCTCCTCCATCACATTGGCCAGTGAGCATATCTATGAGGTGTTTCCCTGACTGATAATTGATAGATGAGAGTCCAGCTTAATGTGGGCAGTGCTATTACTGGGAAGATGATACTGGAATGTGAACCTAGAAGCAAGCCTATAATCAACATTCCTCCATGGCTTTTGCTTCAGTTCCTGATTTGAACTTCCTGCATTGTGGATCTGCTCTTGTTTCCCTTGAAAAGATTATGTAGCTTTTAAACTAAAATAAACCCTTTTCTCACCAAACTGATTTTTTAATCAATCAATCAATCAATCAATCAATCAATCAATCAATCAATTAATTTTTTACATTCCACATTTTATTCTCCTCCCTCCACCATCCACCCTCTGACTCTTTCACATCCCATACCTCCTCCCCATTCCTTGTCTCCAAGTGGATGTCCTCTCCCCCATGCCACCTGACCTCTAAACTCCCTGGGGCCTACTGTCCCTTGAGGGTTAGTTGAATCATCTCTGAATGAACACAGACCCGACAGTCCTCTACAGTATTTGTGTTGGGGGCCTCATATAAACTGGTGTCTGCTGCTTGATTGGTGGTCCAGTGTTTGAGAGATTCCAGGGTTCCAGATTAATTGAGACTGCTAATCCTCCTAGAAACAGGCAACCTCAGGAGATAGGAGGTTGTGGAGACCCTCCAGAATGCACCAGAGACCTGAAAGGTGAGAGACTTTCAGGACTCAAATGGAGGGAACCTAAATGAAATGCTTTACAGTGGGGAGAAGGAACTTCTAGAGTCCACCTCCAGCAGGAAGATAAGGTATCAAATGAGGGAGGGGGCTCATACCACAGTCATGATGACTCTAACTCATAATTGTTCCTATCTGACAGAATTACAGGGACGGAATGGAGAGAAGCGTGAGGAAAAGAAGGTCCAGAGACAGGCCCAAAGTGGGGTCCAGCTCAAGGAAAGGTCCCAAGGCCAGACACTATTACTGAGGCTATAAGGTACTCACAAAAAAGGGACCTAGCATGACCACACTCTGGAAGACCCAACAAGCAGCTAACAGAGTCAGATGTAAATATCTGTGCCCAATCAAAGGACAGAAGCAGCTGACACCTGTTGTTGAGTTAGGGAAGGCTGAAAAAAGCTGAGAAGGGCCAAATTGATTTTTGCTGTTATTTTATCACAGCAATGAAAAGAGAAATAGCATATTATCCTAGGCTCAAAGAAAAATTTAGGGGAAATATCTATTCCTGGACCTAGAATTTGTCTCTTTCATTCATGAAATTATCTATAAAAATTGATAAAAAGATGAAGCAATGTTTATGCTTGGGAACACTCTTAATTTAAAAAGCATATGACCTTCATTATCTACAGAATTCTGATATCCCCATATTGCCTAACTACTAGACTAAACAAAGTGATTTAATACTTTTATTTGGTTTGTGAAAGAACAAAAATTTACAATCATATATGTCCTCATTGAATTAGATATAAATCCATCTGCGGCAAACACAAATCATATAATTGAGTATAACTTTGTTTCTGTTAGGCCAATTGATTTATAAAAGAATGTATTTTGATTACTTCCAAGAATTGTAAGGATACTTTAGAGTAAGATAGGAGTAAATTTATCTCTTCGGCTTTCTTCTAGCAAATTGAGAATGAAAAAGGGTATCAAGGTTAAATAGAATATCAGAAATGTGTAAGGTAAATAAGTGGTAAATGTGAAAGAATAACACACACACACACACACACACACACACACACACACACACTAAGAGGTTGGTAGATTGGGAAAGTAGGGTTTTTATGTGGAGCCATCTATATAGATCACTTGGAAATTGTTTGTTTACTTTGAGGGAATGTACCTTATTTTAAAGACCACTGGTTTAACAGGCATTCAGGGAGAATTGTCATGTTTAAATAGGTTAGTATTGGGTTGTGGTCAGTTAACCATAATCTTCCCTTCCTTGATTTGAAACTGTGAACTACAAAAGAATAAAATCAATCCAAATCACTGTTATTCTTGGGAACGATTATGTAAACAGCCTTCTGTCAGGTTCAAACTGAAGTATCAATACAAAATATATTATGGAGTTTATGTTGTTCATTATTTACATTTTATTCTTTGGTGTATTATTATTTATATATCTATCAAAGCAGGAGATATAGTACAATCACATTCAATAGTGCAAATCTAACCATTTTTAGCCACTTATTTCTCTATTCCTGAATATTTTCTTATTCTAGGGTATAATTTCTAAAACAGCTTTATTAATATGCAAAATATTTGGTGACTTTGGACATATGTACATATAGATACACTTAACACAAATAATCAAGGTAATAGAGGAAGGAATTTAAAACTTAGGAATTTTTCCTTGTGACATTTTGATGTTTATGTTATGTTGTTTATTTAGGTCTTACTTTAAGAACATTTAACATCTCAGGCCAGAGAGATGGCTCAGTGGAGAAAAGCTTTTGACACCAACTCCCACAAGTTATGTTCTTCACTGATACATACTTCCCATGGTACATGGTTGTACCATGTACAGGCATATACATAGACACAAGTACACATATAAATAAAATTTTATGTTGCAATTTAAAACTAGGACAACCAATACCTCAAAAGTAGTGTCTATGTCATAGTAAGCCCTTAAAACACATAACTTACATTCTATTTATTCTATATAATTTATATGTGCATTATTCAACAACTAGTTTGACTTTTCTTATGTTTAAAATTATATTAATTATAAAAATATATGGGCTACAATCTAATAATTTAATACATGTATGTAGTATTTAGTGACCACATCAGAGTAGTGATCATTATTTTTTCTCCTTTTTTGTTTGAACATTTTATATATACATACAATGGGTTTTGATCAAATCTATATCAAAACTATCTTATTTTATTCTCTACAATTCTTCCTCTATCTTATCACTTTTCTGTGCAAATCTTATTTATTTATTTATTTATTTATTTATTTATTTATTTTAATTAGAGTACTCAGCTGACTGAAAGTACTTGAGTGTATGGTCACCTATTGTAGCATTTCTGGCTGCTTATGTCCCACATCCTTGAATAAAAAACTGTCTTTCTGTCCCCCCAGACGTCATTAATTGCCAGTGGCTCCTTAGGTATAGGTAGCATGGCATAGCAGCTCTTTATAATTTATTCACTCGGCAGGTAAGTGATACTTTACATCTAAGCAACAGCTTCTCCTTATGTTTTCAGTCCCTAACAACTATCTCTGAATTAGTTTTTTATATATAAGATGACTAACTTTGCAACATTTAACCTCCCCCCAGAGTAAAGCAGCAAAGCTATACTATCCACATTTCATATGCTTGTATGCTACTGTTGGACATGCATACTTGCATGTGGATATTAGGTATAAATCAGCAGTAAACAAGGTACAAGTCTATAGAAACACAGAAATTATATACAGATTAAGGAATTGAGGTGAGGAACAAATAGATATTGTTAAGAAAGGGAAACAGAGTATATATTTATGGAGAGATGTTAAGTGGAACAGGAGGATCAAGTGTGGTAGAGGATGAGAGGATAGGGTAGATTGCTGTTTGTATTTTCTGCTTGTTGCCCCATCAAGGAGTAGAACACTAATCAGGTGAGGTCAGATGAAATCTTAATTGGTTAGTTAAGGCTAGAACCTGTGATTGGGCAGTGGAAGGAAAGGGCTGAGCTGAAAAATTTAGAGAAGGGAGAAGAAAAGGAAAGAGAAGACAGAGGAGGGAGAAGAAGATGAGATGAAGAAGAGGTTGAAGACAAAATTGTTGAAATGATCTTCAAACACACCAAGCCAAATTTCCTTCATCAGTGAAGCACAGGTTTGTCTTAGAGAGGTTTGGACTTCAGGCCTGAATTTCCATAAAGTAAGTATCTGCATAAGCGAGTCACCATATTCTTAAGTTTTCCATTGCATGTACATATTAACTTTATATTCTGCTAAGCTTTATTATGTATATAATAGAATTGTCTAAGGTAATAAATATTTTTAACTAAAAATGGCATGTTTATTGAAAATATGGCTGCAGCTGTGTGAATTCTAGAAAATTAGAATCAAAGAGTAACTGAAATCAAGCCTAGAACAAGCTCAGTGTGCAAAAATGCACAACAAAACCTAGTAAAATGAGGTATGGCTATAAAGGAATAGCCATTTCCTTTTTTAAGAAAAGAATTATTTATTTATTTTATGTATATTAATACACTGTGCTGTCTTCAGACACAACAGGAGGGCATTAGATCCCATTACAGATGTTTGTGAGCCCCCATGTGCTTGCTGGGAATTGAACTCAGGACCTTTGAAAGAGCAGTCAGTGCTCTTAACCACTGAGTCATCTCTCAAACCATGAAAGGCCATTTCCTTAAGAACAATCAGCACACAACTCAGTTCTGTTCCCTTTTGCTTCATGCATTGGGAAGAGAAATGTAAATCATTAAACTCATGTTTGGTTGGCTGGAGAAAAAAAGAAGGTAGACTTTGATTCACAAATCATGAAAGAGAAAGATCAATGGTAAGAAACACTGTCTGCAAAGGGCTGAGGTCAAACTATCATGAAAAATATTCTTTCAAATTTAACACCAGAAATGGAGGCACCACATCACTGAAAATAGCAGTTTGCTACTAGGTGGTAGATATGTACTTCTTTGGTATTTTAAATATAAATATTGTATTTATGTATATTTAAGTATACTCACTGGGAAGAAGCTTCCTCCATAGTTTGTTCAAAAAGGAAGTCAACAATCTGAAAGTAAAGAACATTGAAAAATACTAGATAACATCAAAATGAATAAAGACAGTTATTTTTTAGTGTGGGTTCTTTGATCTAAACTTAGGTTCTCATGCTTATGCACCAAGCCTACTTATTCACTGTGCAGCAGGACAAGACAATTTAAAGTTTCCTCTATCTTGTATTTTTAATCAATTAACTAATCAATTCATTTTATATCCCACTATCAGCCCCTATGTCTCATAGCCACACCTAGGACCCCAAATACCTGGCTGTGATCACTGGAGCATTGTGTGGACTAGCTACAGACTTAAAATGATCAACCTGCATCTGCCTTCTGAATGCTGTCATTAAAGGTGCCTACCACTGCCTCAGTTTCTCTCCCTACTACTGTGATAAAGTACTTTAACAAGAAAGTTAAGGAATGAAGTGTTTATTTGAGATCACCATTTAATGGTACAGTCCATAATGACAAGGACATCAAAGCAACATGAGTTTTTAGCATCTGGTCATATGTCCAGTCAGAAGAGAGCAACAAATACATTCATTATAATTCTCACCTAATCTTTTTCACTCTTACACTCTCCAACATTTACAGACTGGGTAAATGTATCTCCCATAATGAGTAGGTCTTGCCATCTTAATTAAGGTGATCAATATTGTTATCTACAGAAATATTCAGAGGCTCATCTGCTAAAATATTATAGGTTATTATATGTTGATAATTAGCACTAACCATCACAACTCCAACCCTTGTCAATTCCACAAACATTACTTTTAAAATATAACTTTTTAGCCCTTCTTCTCTAAATCTCATACTTCTGTCATAATACAAAGCAAATTCAGAAGTCCCTAAACAATTTAACACTCTAAAATCTCAACAGTTTGCTTCTACATCAGCTGCTTGTTGAAGCCTCTCAGGAGACAGTTATGCTAGGCTCCTGTCTGTAAGCATAACAGAGTATCATTCATTAATAGTGTCATGGTTTGGCTCTTTCTGATGGGTAGGTCTCAAGTTGGGACAATCCCTGCTTTGTCATTCCCTCAATCTCTGTACCATCTTTATCTCTGCAGATGTTATAGGCAAGTGTAGGGGCAAGGTTTTGAGAGTGAGTTGGTGTCCCCCTCCCTTCACTGTAAGTACTGCCTAGATACAGGTAGTGATCACTTCAGGCTCCATATACCCCACTGCTAGGAGTATCAGCTAGAGTCAGCCCCATATCCTTCCAGCAGTTTCCCTTATCTCAGGTTTCTTGCTTATCCTGGAGAAATCCCCACTGATTTCCCTTCTCCCAACCCCCACTCATGCTTTCCCCATACCTGATTCTCACTCCTGTTCCCCTTCCATCTTCTAGCCAGTTCAATCTCCATCCACTTCTAAGGTCTATTTTATTTTCACTTCTGAGTAAGATTCAAGTGGCCTTCCTTGGTTCCTCCTTCTTACTCAGCTTTTTAGGTCTGTAGAGTATAGCATGGTTATCCTGTAATTTATGGCTAATATCTATTTATAAGTGAGTGCATACTATGCATGTCATTTTGGGTCTGGGTTATCTCATTCAGGATGATACTTTTTTGTTCCATCCATTTGCCTTTAAATGCCATGATGGCTTTGTTTTTAATAATTGTGTAAATATACCACATTATCTTTCTCCATTCTTAGTTTAGGAACATCTAGATTGTTTCAGATTTCTGGATATTGGGAATAAAGCTGCTATGAACATAGGTGGAGGGTCATGTGTCCTTGAGGTATGGTGGAACATCTTTTGGGTATATGCCTAGGAGTGATATACCTGGGTCTTGAGGTAGAACTATTCCTAGTTTTCTGAGATATCAACAGATTTATTTCTAGAGTTTTCAAATAAGTTTGCATGCCCATCATCAATAGAAGAGTGTTCCCTTTGCTCCACATTCTAGCTAGCATGATCTGTCACTTGATTTTCTAATGTTATCCATTCTGATGGGAATAGATGTAATCTTAGAACTGTTTTGATTTACATTTACATCATGAATAAGGACGCTGAACATTTTTTTCAGTGCTTCTTGGCCATTAGAGATTCCTATGTTGAGAATTCTGTGTGTAGATCTTTACCCCATTTTTAACTGGGTTATTCGGTTTGTTGGTGTTTATTTTCCTGATTCCTTTATGTATTTTAGATATTAGTCCTCTTTTGAATGTAGGGTTGATGAAGATCTTTTTCCATTCTGTTGGCTGTTGTTTTGTCTTATTAATGATGTCCTTTGCTCTACAGAAGCTTTTAAGTTTCATGAGGTCCTATTCATTAATTGCTATTAGTGCCTGAGCTGTTTGTTCTCTTCAGGTTGTTGTCTCCTGTATCAATGTGTTAAATGTTATTCTTCACTTTCTTTTCTACTAGATTTAGTATCTGGTTTAAAACCTGTATAACACAAAATTGGAAAATCTGAATGAAATGATTATTATCTTGATAGGATCCACTTACCAAAGTTAAATCAATATCAGGTAAATTATTTAAATAGTTTTCATAGGAGATGTTTTTTCTTAGTTGATTAAGAGGCTTTGTCATATTACCTCAGAGACCATGACCCACAAATTTTCCTAGACCTTCACCAAGGACCTTCACAGACATTCGGGCACCCCCTTTCCCAGAGAAAATGTTGGAGAAACACTTTTCTATTTAATTGCTTCCTCGCTTTCATTCAAGTTCATGGCCTGTTTTTTCATTATTTTTATCACATGTATTTATACGTATATTCCTAAATACAACATGTTCAGCATAGAACCCTTTCATCTTAAACTAAAGTGTCTGTCTTTAAATAAATTTAGAGGTTCCAGTGGCTCTGTTTGTACGCTCAGGACACCATCTTGCAGTCTCATTATAATACAGGAAGATTTTTTGCAGTGATGCAGATCTCATGTAACAACTGCAGGAGCCTTCCCAATACCAGTCTGAATACATTGCTATTGCATATTTAGTGAGATAACTCAAACCTAGAAATGCATTGTATCTTCTTACTCATATGGAGCTCTTAACCTATATTCTTTAGATTTATATGTTTAATTTGGAGTATATGCAGAATCTAGTAAACTAGAAATTGACTTTTGTATAGAGGAGACAAAAAGATCTTAAGGTGGGAAGATAGCAGAGCGCAGGTAATGTGAAGAGGAAAAGGAATAATAGGGAGGGATGTTTAAGCATGGAGAGGGAGTGAAGGATTTAACAAAGAAAGGGATTGGGGAAAGGATAATTAATACAAAGATGTTTATAAAAGACATATGGAAACCCATAGCCTATATGTATATTCATATATAAGAGTTTAGACTTATCACACATAGTGGATATCTGATTGATTTTAAGGTTCACACCATAGAAAGAAATACATGTCTGATACTGCAAATCAGTCCCAGAATCCATGGCTGAAGAGCTCCTGGGCCCCAGGGGTGAACTTACTACCATTATTTTGCTAAATGGACATGGTATCACACTGCCTTCTAAATTATAACTCTACTCAAAGATCAGTGCAGCTCCCTGCTTTATCATTAAAGTTTCTTTGTGCTGAGGATGATAGATCACAGAGAAATTCACATGTAGTCATTTTTATGAAAAGAGCATCTGTGGATATCTCAATTACAAACTGAATATATTTCATATTTCTCAAAGGTTTAGGAACTATCACAAAACATGGAGTAGAAAGACTAAGAACCACAGGTCAAGGCGGATCAGAATAAAACAGTGTCTTCTCCTATAATAGAACTACTGTTCTCAGAAACTCATAGTAGCTATGGTTGCCTTCCAAAGACTTTTACTACTATATCAAGCTAGTCATTACTCTAGCATAAATTTGAATAGCATTTATGAGCCCCAGTCCCAACTCCTTACTGATGTGCTCTAGACAATTGGTCACTTCTGGGAAAGAAGTCGTCAATTTTCTTTGAGGGTGTGGCTCCAGTATTGATTGGAATTTATGGGTTACTAAATTTTATAAAAATAACAACAAAAATTATTTTGGGGATAAGTTATGAATTTGGGATGGTTATGGGAGGAAGGAGTAAGAGAAGGTATTGGGGATAAATATAGTAAAACATTAAAATATCAAATCATTAAAATTAAAATATGAAAAGTCAAACACGTTCATGACTAAAGAATGCCTTTATACTGTTACTATTTTATATGTACCACTGTCAATCTTCTTTTTGTCCTTTTAGATGTTGCTCCTCCTGATTGCCTTAACATTTGTTGATTATCTTCTATTGAGGGCAATGTGAAAAAATGTTCTTTGGTGCACTTTTCTTCTTTTTTCTTGTGCCTGGAGTTTCAGTTAATGCTTTTCATTGAACTTTGAACAATACTCAGAATGAGTGAACATGCTTAAGACACAGGAACTTTTCCATATATTGTTTGAGAAACAAAATGACATAGTGCCTTGAAAAAATTGCCTGCATTTGTTACTCCTTTGTTTCCACTAGGTTGTCTCACTCAGCCTTAATATAAGGGCAGGTACCTATTCTTATAATAAATTGTTATACCATGTTTAGTTGATAGCCCTGGGAAGCCTGAACTTTTTGTAAGGAAACTGAGGAGGCATGAATCTGGAGGAGAGGGGAGATTCCAGTGGGTCAGGGGGGGCACCGAGAGGAGGGAAGGGAAACTGTAGTCTGAATGTAATGTATGAGAGAAGAATAGATAGATATATAGATTGATAGATGATAGAAGAGACAATATTCTATTTTAAAATAAACATAGTACTATAATTACCACACTAATAATTAGGTATTATCTAAGGGCTCAAAGAGAATTTTTATCCAAAAATCTATAGAAATATTCTATACTATCCTGAAAGCATACAAAATACCCTTCAACTAAAATGGAAACATTTGATAATATTCAAAAGCCTTTTGTGAAAGAAATTTGAAGCCAATGGGAATTAAACAGATACTTTGTAATAAGTATTATGGATATCTACGCAAAATTCCATAGCAGTGACAATTCTCTAAGACTGGAGAGGACTTGATTAATAAACAAAGGAGAAGGCAGAAATAACAGACACAGTGATTGAAAATTAGCAAGTTAAATGATTTTTATTAACAGAAAATGAAATTATTGGCAATGAAAATTTAAAAGAATCTTAAAAGCACTGAACTGAACATTTTTTCAAGAACAATAGAGATGTGAGTACTATGCAATAAAATGAATTTTTTCTATTATTAGTGATATGTAACTTTTAAAACTGCAATATCTTGAATAAGTGATGCTATAATACTAAGTTGTGTGTATTTTTGAATAGTATCAGAATTTTAAATCACATACATTTGAAAAAGGTAAATCCATACACAAGAGATCAATTTCAAGGATTATGCAATAATGTTGATACAGAAAAATATAGGAGTGTCTAATGAAGTTAAGTACATGGGAACATTAAATAGAAAATGGCTTGACTTTCAGAAGGAGAATCTACTTATCAGATTATTAGTAAAATCGTATTTATATATGTGTACATATACATACATTTATATGCCAATAGTAATCATGGAGAAAGATGCTATACATTTGAGGGCGAGGGGTGCACAGAAAGTGTTGGGATGAGGAGAATTAGGAACTGTTGGAGGGAAGTAATGATGAGAAAAGTTATATAACTATATTTTAATTAAAATATATATTTTGAAAAGTTAAGAATGTTATTTATGTAATATATTAAATATTTGCCAAATTAAAAAAGAATCACCTTATTGCATGCTGGGGAGTCTTCTGGATATATTCCCAGGAGTAGTATGGCTGGATCCTCCGGAAGTATCATGTCCAGTTTTCTGAGGAACCGCCAGACTGATTTCCAGAGTGGTTGTACCAGCTTGCAGTCCCACCAGCAGTGGAGGAGTGTTCCTCTTTCTCTACATCCTCGCCAACACCTGATGTCTTCTGAGTTTTTAATCCTAGCAATTCTGACAGGTGTGAGGTGAAATCTCAGGGTTGTTTTGATTTGCATTTCTCTAATGACTAATGATGTTGAACATTTTTTAAGGTGTTTCTCAGCCATCCGAATTTCTTCAGGTGAAAAGTCTTTGTTTAGCTCTGTACCCCATTTTTGGATAGGGTTATTTGGTTTTCTGGGGTCTAACTTCTTCAGTTCTTTGTATACATTAGATATTAGCCCTCTGTCGGATGTGGGGTCGGTGAAGACTCCCCAGCATGCAATAAGGATACATGCTCCACTATGTTCATAGCAGCCTTATTTATAATAGCCAGAAGCTGGAAAGAACCCAGATGTCCCTCAACAGAAGAATGGATACAAAAAATGTGGTATATATACACAATGGAATACTATTCAGCCATTAGAAACAATGAATTCATGAAATTCTTAGAGAAATGGATGGAGCTGGAGAACATCATACTAAGTGAGGTAACCCAGTCTACAAAGAATACCCATGGTATGCAGTCACTGATAAGTGGATATTAGCCTAGAATCTTGGGACACCAAAGACACAATTTATATACCAAATGATGTCTGTCTTAGTTAGGGTTTTACTGCTGTGAACAGGCACCATGACCAATGCAAGTTTTATAAAAGACAACATTTAATTGGGGTTGGCTTACAGGCTCAGAGGTTCAGTCCATTGTAATCAAGGCAGAAACATGGCAGCATCCAGGCAGGCATGGTGCAGGAGGAGCTGAGAGTTCTACATCTTCATCTGAAGGCTGCTAGTGGAAGAATGACTTCCAGGCAGCCAGGGGGAGGGTCTTAAGCCCACACCCACAGAGACACACCTACTCCAACAAGGCCACACCTCCTAATAGGTTCACTTCCTGGGCCAATCATATACAAACCATCACAATGTCTGACAAGAAGAAAGGAATGGACACTAGTGCTGGAAATGATCAAAGCATCAGTGTAGGGGAATACCAGGACAGGGAAGTGAGAAGGGGTGGATGAGGGAGCAGGGGGAGGGAAACGGGCATGTGGGACCTTAGGGGGGTGGGGAAACAAAAAAAATGGAAATGAAATGTAAATATAGAATATATCCAATAATAAAAACAAAGAACTATAGATGCCAAAGTCCAGATTGCCACACTAAAGACTATCTCAACCAGAATGCTTCCTCTCGAAACTTGGTAACCAAAATGTAAAAATTGTTTCCTTTATTTAATAAAAATATGATTATAAGTTTTAGAGCCTCTTCAAGTCATGATCACAGAGAAACTTGGCAGAAACAAAAAAAAAATAGAGAACATGTTGCAAACAACTATTAATATTTTTGCACAAAGTATCATTACATTGAACTCTAAACAGATGAGGTTTTGAAAATGTGTGTCTATTCATGGCCTTCCTAATCTTAAATAAATGCAAAGCTACGTTTCCAAAAAAACAAAAAAAAATAATCACAATAAAAAGAATGAATAGCTTAACATAGATATAAATATTTTAGTATTCATAATCTACCAATCCATAAAGTATTCATAATAAACTTACATAAAAAATCATTTAAGTAAAAAAAATAGTCTGTCCATAAAAAGTTAACATTATGATTAGCATGTGGCTAGGAATGCCATAGAAAAAATATGCAAATAGTAATAGCATGAAATAGTGTCATGATTTTTGTTATGGAAGAATATATATTAAATTCAAGAGATACAATCTCAGAAATTGAACAGCTAAATTTTTATTTAAAAACTGACAATAATTAATTAGGATTTGGATGTAGCACATTTGAAACTCCCTCACTTTGGAAAGTCTTAACAAATTTTACTATGTTTATTTTGAAAAACCTTAAGCAGTTTCTCTACAGAAGAATTAAACATGAATAAGATCCTGCAGGTTTTTTTTTTCAGGTATTCTTACACCAAATTTTAATATGGACTGTACAATGAGAACGTTTCTGGATGATGCTAACTTTTAAATATATTAAATAAGACATAGTTGTGTACTGTCCTAATGTAGATATGCCATGATCATTAAGTTGAATACCTGAATAAGGCAAAAAACCTGAATAAATTTAAATACTGCCTAACTTCTTCAACCTGGTACATTAGTTTTTTCTGTTTCTTGTATCTCAAATGAGATACTTCCCCCTCTTTTGTTTCCAACCTTCAAGATTCCAGACTGGAATATGCATGGCTAGCTTCTCTGTTCGGGCCTTTGTCTCAGAATGGAACCAAAAATAGGTTTGTGTGCATTCCTAGCTTGTGAAATGCAAATTTTGTGATGAGGCCTCCATAATCAACTCCTTTTAATCTTTTCTTTCCCTCCCACTCTATTTCTGTTTTTTTCTTCTATATATCATATCAATTGTGCTTTTCTGGAAGTTTACATATATGAACACATATTGATTTTAAAGCTGAGATGTGGATACTTTTTGTAACAAAAACATGAATATATGTAGTTTATCAGTTATTCCAATAGTGAATAGCAACAGATGCAGAGAGCCACAGCCAAACATCAGGCAGAGCTCAGGAAGTCTTGTTAAATAAAATTGAGCATGCCATTTTAGATTGGAAGTCAATTTTATCTGATATTAGAATGGCTACTCCAGCTTGTTTCCTGAGACCATTTGCTTGTAAAATTGTCTTCCAGCCTTTTACTCTAAGGCAGTGTTTGTCTTTGACACTGAGATGTGTTTCCTGTATGCAGCAAAATGTAGGGTCCTGTTTCCGTATCCAGTCTGTTAATCTATGTCTTTTTATTGGGGAATTGAGTCCATTGATGTTAAGAGATATTAAGGAATAGTAATTATTTCCTCCAGACATTTTTGAAATTATATTTATTTATTTTATTTATTTTTTATATTCGAGAGGTTACCTTCTTTTGGGTTTGATGAGAGGAGGTTTCTATCTTGCTTCTTCCCGGGTGTAGTTTCCGTCCTTGTCTTGGTGTTTTCCCCCTATTATCCTTTGTAGGGCTGGATTTGTGGAAAGATATCGTGCAAATTTGGTTTTGTCATGGAATACCTTGATGTCTCCATCTATGGTGATTGAGAGCTTTGCTGGGTAAAGTAGTTTTGGCTGAAGTTTGTGTTCTCTTAGAGTTTGCAAAAAGAGACTCAGAAGGTCACTTCTTGCTGGCCAAAGGAAAAATCCACCAAGAAGAGCTCTCAATACTGAACATCTATGCTCCAAATGCAAGGGCAGCCTCATTCGTAAAAGAAACCTTACTAAAGCTTAAAGCACACATTACACCTAACACAATAATTGTGGGTGACTTCAACACTCCACTCTCCTCAATGGACCGATCAGGAAAGCAGAAACTAAACAGGGACACAGTGAAACTAATTGAAACTCTGGACCAATTGGATTTAACAGATATATATAGGACATTTCATCCTAAAGCTAAAGAATATACCTTTTTCTCAGCTCCACATGGGACCTTCTCCAAAATAGACCATATAATTGGTCACAAGACAGATGTCAACAAATACAAGAAGATCGAGCTAATCCCATGCCTTCTATCAGATCACCATGAAGAAGAGTGGTCTTCAATAACAACAAAAACAACAGAAAGCCCACATACACATGGAAACTGAACAATACTCTACTCAATGACACCTTGGTCAAGGAAGAAATAAAAAAAGAAATCAAAGACTTTTTAGAATTCAATGAAAATGAAGGTACAACCTACCCAAATCTATGGGACACAATGAAAGCAGTGCTAAGAGGAAAACTCATAGCTCTAAGTGCATCCAAAAAGAAACTGGAGAGAGCATATACTAGCAGCTTAATGGCACACCTTAAAGCCCTGGAAGAAAAACAAGTTAATTCACCCAGGAGGAGTAGAAGACAAGAAATCATCAAACTCAGGGCTGAAATCAATCAAATAGAAACAAAGGAAACCATACAAAGAATCAACAAGACCAGGAGCTGGTTCTTTGAGAAAATCAACAAGATAGATAAACCCTTAGCCAGACTAACCAAAGGACACAGAGACAGTATACAAATTAACAAAATTAGAAATGAAAAGGGAGACATAACAACAGAAACTGAGGAAATTCAAAACATCATCAGATCCTACTACAAAGGTCTATACTCAAAACAACTGGAGAACCTGGAGGAAATGGACAATTTCCTAGACAGATATCAAATACCAAAATTAAATCAGCATCAAGTAGATCAGCTAAATAGTCCCATAACCCCTAAAGAAATAGAAGGGGTTATAGAAAGCCTCCCAACCAAAAAAAGTACGGGACCAGATGGTTTTAGTGCAGAATTCTACCAGACCTTCAAAGAAGACTTAACACCAATACTCTCCAAACTATTCCACAAAATAGAGACAGAAGGGACACTGCCCAACTCATTCTTCGAAGCCACAATTACGCTAATACCTAAACCACAAAAAGATCCAACAAAGAAAGAGAACTACAGGCCAATTTCTCTTATGAATATAGATGCAAAAATACTAAATAAAATTCTTGCTAACCGAATCCAAGAGCACATCAAAACGATCATCCACCATGATCAAGTAGGCTTCATCCCAGGGATGCAGGGATGGTTCAATATACGGAAATCCATCAATGTAACCCACTACATAAACAAACTGAAAGAAAAAAAACACATGGTCATCTCATTAGATGCTGAAAAAGCATTCGACAAAATTCAGCATCCTTTCATGCTAAAAGTCTTGGAAAGAGCAGGAATTCAAGGCCCATACCTAAACATAGTAAAAGCAATCTACAGCAAACCAGTAGCCAACATCAAAATAAATGGAGAGAAACTTGAAGCATTCCCACTAAAATCAAGGACTAGACAAGGCTGCCCTCTCTCTCCATATCTTTTCAATATAGTACTTGAAGTTCTAGCAAGAGCAATTAGACAACATAAGTATGTCAAAGGGATACAAATTGGAAAGGAAGAAGTGAAACTATCATTATTTGCAGACGATATGATAGTTTACCTAAGCGACCCAAAAAACTCCACCAGAGAACTTCTACAGCTGATAAACAACTTCAGCAAAGTGGCAGGTTATAAAATTAACTCAAGCAAGTCAGTGGCCTTCTTGTACTCAAAGGACAAGCAGGCAGAGAAAGAAATTAGGGAAATAACACCCTTCACAATAGCCACAAACAACATAAAATATCTTGGCGTAACTCTAACCAAACAAGCGAAAGATCTGTACAACAGGAACTTCAAGTCCTTGAAGAAAGAAATCGAAGAAGACCTCAGAAGATGGAAAAATATTTCTTGCTCCTGGATTGGCAGGATCAATATAGTAAAAATGGCCATCTTGCCAAAAGCAATATACAGATTCAATGCGATCCCCATCAAAATCCCAACTCAATTCTTCATAGATCTAGAAAGAGCAATTCTCAAATTCATCTGGAGCAACAAAAAACCCAGGATAGCTAAAACTATTCTCAACAATAAAAGGACTTCTGGGGGAATCAATATCCCTGACCTCAAGCAGTACTACAGAGCAATTGTGTTAAAAACTGCATGGTATTGGTATAGCAACAGGCAAGCAGATCAATGGAACAGGATTGAAGACCCAGAGGTTAACCCACAGACTTATGGTCACTTGATCTTTGATAAAGGAGCCACAACCATCCGGTGGAATAAAGATAGCCTTTTCAACAAATGGTGCTGGTTCAACTGGAAGTCAACATGCAGAAGAATGCGAATTGATCCAATCTTATCTCTTTGCACTAAGATCAACTCCAAGTGGATCAAGGACCTCCACATAAAACCAGACACACTGAAACTATTAGAAAAGAAACTTGGGAAGACCCTGGAGGACTTGGGCACAGGGGAAAAGTTCCTGAACAGAACACCAATAGCTTATGCTCTAAGATCAAGAATCGACAAATGGGACCTCATAAAATTACAAAGTTTCTGCAAAGCAAAGGACACTGTCAGAAGGACAAAACGGCAACCAACAAAGTGGGAAAAGATCTTCACCAACTCCACATCCGACAGAGGGCTAATATCCAATATATACAAAGAACTCAAGAAGTTAGACCACAAAGAAACAAATAACCCTATCAAAAAATGGGTCACAGAGCTAAACAAAGAATTTTCACCAGAAGAAATTCGGATGGCCGAGAAACACCTTAAAAGATGTTCAACATCATTAGTCATCAGGGAAATGCAAATCAAAACAACCCTGAGATTCCACCTCACACCAGTCAGAATGGCTAAGATTAAAAACTCAAGAGACAACAAGTGCTGGCGAGGATGTGGAGAAAGAGGAACACTCCTCCACTGTTGGTGGGATTGCAAAATGGTAAAACCGCTCTGGAAATCAGTTTGGCGGTTCCTCAGAAAATTGGGCATGTCACTTCCAGAGGACCCTGGCATACCACTCCTGGGCATATACCCAGAGGATTCCCCTGCATGCAATAAGGACACATGCTCTACTATGTTTATAGCAGCCTTGTTTATAATCGCCAGAAATTGGAAGGAGCCCAAATATCCCTCAAAGGAGGAATGGATACAGAAAATGTGGTATATTTATACAATGGAATACTACTCAGCAATTAAAAATAATGAATTCATGCAATTTGTAGGTAAATGGTTAGATCTGGAAAATATCATCCTGAGTGAATTAACCCAATCACAAAAGAATGCACATGAAATGCAATCACTGATAAGTGGATATTAATGAGCCCAGAAGCCCTGAATACTCAAGACACAAATAGCAAGTCAAATGATTTCCAAGAAGAAGAAAGGAGAGGACCCTGGGCCTGTAAAGATTGCATCCAGTTTAGTAAAGAAACCGAGGGGGGAGGGGGAATTATTGGGGAACAGATGGGGGGGGAGAGGAACTATGGGAACTATGGTGGGTGGGAACTGGGAAAGGGGAAAGCCTTTGGAATGTAAACATAGAATATAGAAAATAAAAAAAAAATTGAGCATGCCAGAGTGGTCAAGGACACCACAAGAATACCTATAGAGCCCTCCTAAAATTTGGTTTTAAATACCTTATACACATCTTAAATGCCTAAATCATCTTACAATTTTCGAAATTACTTAGTTGTTATTTCTGTGGTCAGTTTAAGCTGCTGATAATGCAAGTACTCTCAAAGAGGTGTTTCAAGGAAAAGCAAATTAAAACCAGTTTTTCGTGAGTTATTATATATTTAGAAAGGATTGTGTTTTATGGTTATGGGAAGCATTAGGGTTAGGAGTCAATTATTAATTCAACTAAATATAAAAATATTTTAACATATGGTATTTAAACAAGAATCTTTAACACACATTTTTTTTCTGTGACATAAATCAATATGCTCAGACATAAATGATATTTAATATATAATTTGTATGAGAAACATATTTGTTATCAAAGACTTTTCCAGTGGGAAACACTGAAGGAGGATACATTAAGTACAATTAAAGATGTTAAACTTTAGGAGGGCTAAGACTACATTGCAGTTGGTTACTCTGCTGCTGGGGCCACTGCCTATGTTGTACAATGCATTTACAGTTGTAATGAGAAAAATGGGAGTTTTGGTTCTTCATTTGTTGTTCTCATCTCTGGACGATGCAATTGCCTGCATGAAAAAAATATAGGATCTTTTGTGGAGGGTAATAAAAATTTGTAAAATAATACATGCCACATGCATGTATGGTTGGCATATGGCTTCCCTCAGAGTTTAGGATTGTTGCCTTTAGCTGCTATCATGATGGATACTCATGGAAAGTCTGTTACTATCCACTTAGAAATCTAGCTCCTTTGATCCTGCTAGTTTGGCCATGATCATTCCATTTTAATTAACACATCGTGTTTATAAATATGTTTCAGTAGATTGTTTACATTGAAGGGACTTTTCTGATGTTTCCCCTAATATACAAAAGAAAAGGAGAATGCAGGTTTTAAAGTTTTCTTTTGTCTTCTATTGTAAATACAGAAGATATGTTAAAATATGTAACATAATTTATTTTCCAATTTTATTCTACAATTTATTCTACAATAAAGACAATAAATGATACCTGGTTTTCAAAAAAAATCATACCTATAAAGTCAACTAACCTGGGCCCATGTAGGCTTACAGAGACTGAACTACCAACCAAAGACTATGCATGAGCTTAACCTAAGCCCCTATATGTAGCAGATGTGTAACATGGTCTTCATGTGGTTTCCTTAACAAGGCTGTCAGTGATGTTGTTGTCTGCCTTTGGATTCCCTTCTCCTAATTGGACTGCCTGGTTGTGCCTCAGCAGAAGAGGATTTGCCTATTTCTTCTAGGGTTAGATATCCTGGGGAAAGGTGGTGCCCATGGGAACTTCCCCTTCTCTGAGAACATGGGAAGACAGTAATGGGGGATGGATTTATAAGGACAGGATTGGGAGGAAAGAAAGGAGGGTTGAGATTGTAATATAAAGTGAATAAAAATACTGAAACAAAAGAATCAGTTATTTCTCAGCTGCATTTCAGAAGTACAAACATTAAAGTTAGCTTTATTAAGGTGTCTGATGAAAGAGTCCACATTATTAGAAAGTGGAGAAAAGTTGATAACATGTTCTAATGTTTTATGGAGAGAACTGATAAACAATGGAATTAGATATTTAGAGTAGATTTTTTCAGCAAATATTGAGAGGAGTAATTCAATTCTTCCTGACTGCTTATAATCGCGAGGAAGGAGGAGAACTGAGCAGATAGGCATGAAAGGCATCAGTATGTGGAAAGTTTGAAAGCCTCTCAGTCTATACATATTTCAAAACACCCTTTGGCTATACCATAAGAGGAATAGCTAAAAACCATTTGTAAAGATTAGTGTAGACAACAGACCTTATTGATGATTTAAAGAAAACTAAGAGTACATGCAAGATGTCATTATACATGGTGTCATGAGCATAAAGGAAAACAATAGCAGAAAGAAATGAGGCAGCAAAAAAGATTTTCTCTCTCAAGAAGAGGGATAAGCTATTGGTGTTCTGTTCAGGAACTTTGCTCCTGTGTCTATGTCCTCAGTGCTCTTCCCCAGTTTCTTTTCTAATAGTTTCAGTGTGTCTGGTTTTATGTGGAGGTCCTTGATCCACTTGGAGTTGAGCTTAGTACAAGGAGATAAGAGTGGATCGATTTGCCTTCTTCTACATGCTGACCTCCAGTTGAACCAGCACCATTTGTTGAAAAGGCTATCTTTTTTTTCCACTGGATCATTTCAAGATCAAGAACTGACAAATGGGACCTCATAAAATTACAAAGTTTCTGTAAGGCAATGGACAAAACTGCAACCAAGAAATTGGGAAAATATCTTCACCAACCCTACATCCGATAGAGGGCTAATATCCAATATATACAAAGAACTCAAGAAGTTATACTCCAGAGAACCAAATAACCCTGTTAAAAATGGGGTACAGAGCTAAACAAAGAATTTTCACCTGATGAACTTTGAATGGCTGAGAAGCACCTTAAGAAATGTTCAGTATCATTAGTCATTAGGGAAATGCAAATTAAAACAAACCTGAGATTTCACATCACACCAGTCAGAATGGCTAAGATTAAAAACTCAGGAGACAGCAGGTGTTGGTGAGGATGTGGAGAAAGAGGAACACTCCTCCACTGCTGGTGGGAATGCAAGTTGGTACAGCCGCTCTGGAAATCAGTTTGGCGGTTTCTCAGAAAACTGGGCATGACAGTTCTGGAGGACCCTGCTATAGCATTCCTCGGCATATACCCAGAGGATTAGCTGTCATGCAATAAGGACGCATGTTCCACTATGTTCATAGCAGCCCTATTTATAATAGCCAGAAGCTGAAAAGAACCCAGATGTCCCTCAATGGAGGAATGGATACAGAAAATGTGGTATATTTTCACAATGGAATACTACTCAACAATTAAAAACAATGAATTCATGAAATTCTTACGCAAATAGTTGGAACTGGAAAATATCATCATAAGTGAGGTAACTCATTCACAAAACAACATACATGGAATGCAGTCACTGATAAGTGGATATTAGCCCAGAAGCTGTGAATACCCAAAACACAACCTACATATCAAATCATTTCCAAGAAGAAGGAAGGAGAGGGCCTTAGTCCTGGCAAGGCTTGATGCAGCATAGTATGGGATTACCAAGACAGAGAAGTGGGAGGGGGTTGATTGAGGAATGGGCAGAGGGAAGAGGTCTTATGGGACTTATGGGGAGGGGGGAACCAGGAAAGGGAAAATCATTTGGAATGTAAACAAAGATTATAGAAAATGAAAAAAAAAAAAAAAAGAAGAGGGATTAATGAATGGAAGGCAGTGCAGAGATAATTGGAGCTGATTCTATTAATGTTACCTGTGTGGGCAAAGCTGCTTCCTCCCTCACTTAAAAGATAAAGATGTAAATTTTATAGGTGGCATCCTCATTACCTGTACTGTGAACACAGGATTGGGGAGCAAAATAGGTAGGAACATGCAGCAGATACATTCAGTAATGCTATAATCCCAGTGGATCCGGAAAGATATATATATATATATATATATATATATATATATATATATATATCAATCTGAGAGTTATTATTCACCAGTGTTAATAACTAATGGACTTTACTTTGCTGTTTTAGAAATACTTATAACCAAGCAGTAACTCTGACCAAGTTATGGTTTTGTAATGAGATGTGTATGCTATTTCCCAAAGGTATATATTTGCAAGCATGTAAGATAGTTAATCTCACTAGTTCAAAGATAGAAACTTTGACACAGTTCTTGTACTAAAAGACTGATTTCTGGATATGAGACCTTGCACTTTATAGAATACACTTGAAGCTGAAATATAGAAGCATTTTGGGGGTTATTTGGATGGTTACTTACATGTGATGAGTATGGAAATTATTCCCAGGCAGTGGTGGCAAATGCCTTTAATCTCTGCATTTGAGAGGCAGATACAAAGGAATCTCTGAGTTTAAGGCTAGCCTGGTCTACGGAGTCAATTCCTAGAGAGCCAGAGTTACACAGTGAAACTTTCTATTGAAAACCAAACCAAACCAATCAAACAGCAGCAACAACAACAACAAATAACAAAAAAGAAAAGATAAACAAACGACATTATTTGGGTAGTGGAGAGCAGAATTCTGCAGACAGTATTAGATAACTACAAAATTGACACGTGGAATCCTAAATCACCAATCTGGTAATATAGTATTATTTTAAATTTTGACTCATGAAATTAGTGGTGATGTTGTAAAGACTGAAGCTTTATTATGTTATTAGTATTTTTTCAAGGTTGAGAAGCCAGATAGTTGTTTTTCTCTTGTACCTGCCATTTCAGGATCTAGAATAACAAACACTAGAGATGGACTTTGAATAGAAGTGAAATATATAACCATAGAATTTCAAAACTTTTACCTTTATTTTTTGATAGGATATCTTTGAGTATTTAAACAACTTAATTAGGTTATTTTGTTATAGCAACTAAGCTGATGAATAAGTAATATGGACAAATATTTCCACTCTAAATAATGAACCAAAAGATATATGTACATGAAAAACAACATATGCCTAAACACAATTGTTTTTTTAGAATTTATATATAGTCACCAGTAACTAAACATAAACATAGGTATAACAATTTCTGAATGAACAATACCATCTTGATTTGTGTGGTAACACCTACTAAGCAATGAATAATTATAATTGAGACTTGTTGCATGAAATAATACACAATGGTCTCTCAAATTCAATTGTTGAGCGAAAAATGTCTGATACTAAAGAATAAATAGATTCATGTTCAAAAATATGAAAGAGAAAAGAAACGAGTGTTTAATGATGGAGTTAAAAACACTGGGTGATACAGGGAAGAAGTGACAGAAGAAACTTTAATGAACACTGGGTGGTGCTAGAAATACTCTTTGCTTTGATGTTCCTGGTGTCTAGACACAGTGAAAGCTTCTGAGAACTGATACTGGCATAATAAAGCATAAACACAAAAGGAAAGACACAGGATATTCTTTGCACCCAAACTCTATCAAAACAAACAAACAAAAAAAACCCCACTTCCCATTAAAAAAAGGTATTAATATCAAGAAAGGTCTATAGGCATAAATTTCTATATGGGATCACAGAACTTATCTTGGAGAATTTGATACTTCCAATTGAATAAATGAACTGAACAATTTACATGTGCCTTATGAGCCTCCTGACTCATCATCCCCATCCTAGAAGTTCCATCTGAACAAATTTTGTGATGTCAACACTAAGGAATGTGAGGAAGCAGCTTGGGGTTAAAAAGACAGCTATGATAGATTCTGGAGAGCTGAGTTATATAGGTCTGTAGACAACCTCTTAAATGAGGAGCGGGGGCAGGGACTGAAACACTGGGACTTCGGAGGGCTGAGAATTGGACATTGACTACCCACTCCTTGGGTTGATGTAGTCCTGGAAACTGATGCTTCCATTGGGCTTTCCTCTTGGTGGAGCAGAATGGAGGTAAAGGTGGTCACAATGGGGAGGGTCCTGTGGTCAATCTACTTTGTGTCTTGTTCATCAGTCTTCAGAGTTCCATGTCCCTTGTCTTATGCCTTAACTGAATACTTGTTTCAATAATGTAGAAGGAGAAGTAGAGATTTAGGAGTGAAGATGGATGGAAATGTCTACGGAACATGTGAGAATTTCTAGAAGGTATGTACATGTAAGGAAGGAAAGCTCTATGGATGAAAGATGTCTTTAGCATTAACTGAAAACCCTTTATTCTTAGTAGGAGTTGAGAGGTATATTATGCTGCTCCTCAAAAAGATTCTGCAGAGAACACCTGTCTTTTCCATCTACCACAGATGCTATAATAAATATATAGAGGGAGTAGTTTTCCCTTTACTTTGCTGTTAATAAAAAATTTCATTCAGGAACCTTCTTTTTCTGACTCTCTAGAATGAAAAAGAAGGGGGAGGGTTGTTACCTCGGTCATTATCTTGTACTCTACTAAATTTAGTTGTTCATATATAAGCCTTGTCCTCCCCGTACCATGACTCCAAGTTACTAGCATTTAAAGTTTTGTTTCTTCATGAAGTCAGAGTCAAAGTAAAACTTCCTGAAATCTGCATGTGTGGATTGAATTAAAGTCAGCAATAGGAGTAAGCACAAGATATGGAGATCTCCCTTGGATCTCACTGAACATGAGTATGCACGGCAGTTTATAAGTGTAAAAGATTGCCCCCAGGAACCTTTAGCAATGTATCAGTAGACTGGTCTATGTTCTAGACCCCTTTCCTAAGTAATACCTCCAATGTAACAGCAAATAACATCAAATTCAATTAAAGCATTAAATAGTTAAATTCAGCCTGAAACAGAGTTCTGCAATTGAATTAGAGGGTTATGGGATGCCAAAGAGGTCATTCTAAACCCTAATAATGGCTAAATATAATTTCAAAATTAAGGCATATTATTTAGTTGGGTTCCATCTTCATTACAATCAAAAAGTACCAAAGATTCCTCTGAATTGGTTTTCTTTCCATCTCACATTTTATGCCACAAGTCACAGATGAAACGTTGATTTTGAGGTCAGTGATTACCTTGGAAATGGAGGCTGGAACTTTTTGGTCCTAGAAAGCCATCTTTGTTGATGTTTTGAATTTTCTTTTGTAGAAGAGCAATGTCTCAGATGGTAATATAGACCAAACTGTGTGGCCTTGCTCACACACAGAGTTGGTTTGGCAATGATGGATAGACCTACGATTCTTTCTCTGCAGGGCATGAATATCAATCTGCTTCCTGACCTCTCCACTCCTGTGAGTGTTTTCTCATTCCCTTGATTTTTCTAGGCTTGCTCTGTTCATTATGGATCTTTGATTTAGGTAAGTTAGTATGGAACAGAAAATTCAATGCCTGTAAAAACCAGGTCATTCCTTAGAGAACTTTCCTATTCGTCAGTTGAGTTGGGACATTGGCAGCCAAATTTTGAATGGGCATGTTCCCTCTCAACACAGAGCAGCAGTTAAGCAAGAAGAAGGAAGACTGGTGTGGATGTTTCATTGCTTCTTAGAAGTGGGAACAAAATACTCACAGGAGGAAATATGGAGACAAAGGAAAGACCGTGCAGATACTGCCCCACCTGGGGATCCATCCCATATACAGTCACCAAACCAGGAAGGTATTGTGGATGCTGGGAAATTCTTGCTGAATGGAGCTTGATATAGCTGTCTCCTGAGAGGCTCTGTCACCACCTGACAAATACAAAGAGGTATGTTGGCAGCCAACCATTGGACAGATCGATGGGGTCCCAGATGGAGGAGTTGAAGAATGGACTGAAGGAGCTGATGGGGTTAGCATTCCCATGTGAGGGCGGGCAACAGTGTCTACTGACCAGATCTCCAGAACTCCTGGGGGTACTAGACCACCAACCAAAGTGTACACATAGAGGTACCCATGTCTCTGGCCACATATGTGGCAGAGAATGGCCTTGTTGGACATCAGTGGGAGGAGTACCCCTTGGGCCTGAGGGTATTCAATGCCCCAATGCAGGGTATTGCCACTGCAAGAAGACAGAAGTGGGTGGGTGGGGTAGCACTCTCATAGAGGCATGGGGTAGATGAGATAAGGGGTTTCTGAAGGGGTGACCTGGAAAGGGGGAAACATTTGAAATATAAATAAAGAAAATATCCAATAAAAAGGAAAAGAAAAGAAAACAAGAGAAGAGAAAAGGAAAGAAAAGTAAGGAAACAAAAAAAGAAAAGAAAAAAGAAATATCTACAAATAGCTTCATACTAGCTTAGACAATTCATAGGATTTCATTTGTGATGTAGGAACAGGAAATGGGTCTTTCTCCATTTTCTCCTCCTATTACCTTTTATCTTTCCGTGGGAACTGTGTTTCTCAGGGTCAACATCTATGCACACATGCAGCTTGGAGGAATTTTGACTCTGACACTAACTTCAGCAAGAAAGTTAAATTCTAGTACCTGGAATTAGGTGGGGGATAGCAAACAGAATAAATGAAGAACTAAAGTCAAAAGAGTATGTGCTGAAGACTGATGTAAGAGCCTGTTCATTTCCATTTAAAATACTGGAGAATTGGGATCCCTGAGTGATGCACCCTTTATTCTCAGCAAGGTAAATAGAAAACTATACCCTCTCTTTTTTATTTCCTAAAATACCCTTGGAAAATAGGAAGATGTGTCTAGTATTCTTTGCACACTACAGTAGGCACAAAACTTGAATCACCATTGTATTTTTGTTCCATTTTAGTTGAAAATAAATATCTTCCATGGGTCATGGCGCTTTCACTATGAAATGGTCATTCAGCATCCAAGTTATGAGGCACCATACTTCTCAGACGTAGGTAGCACAACAGTGGATGAATAAAAAAAAGGTACTGAAAAAGAGAGTAGTTCTACATCCTCAAGGCTGAATGTCACCTTGGAAGAATATAGTTTCTCTAGAGAAAAGGAGTTGATTGCAGATGGTGTCCCATTGGCCAGTTTTTCTCTTATTATTAGTCACTTTTTTTTCAACATACCTGCATAAAGATCCCATTTGCTATATTAAGAACTGTTTAAGAGAGATTGGCTCCTATGCTCTCTGAACCATCAGTGGAATAGTCTTTTGATTCAAGATATGAAGACAATATTAGGAGTAGGTTAAAAATATCTGAGGCTGATTTTTTGTGGCTCTATTATCTGGTTCCCCCCTCTCATTCTCTGGTTCCTTTCCAGCAAGACGTGAAGTTATTTTCTCATATTCTAGGCTCTGTGATATTCTGCCAAGCCTTGTGCCCAAAACAAGGAGCTAGCAGCCATATACTGAAACCATGAGTCAAACTAATGCATTCTTTATTTAAATTCCTTCTCCTAGGTATAAACGATGGTGCTGAAAATTCTAACATATTTCTTCTACTGATTAATTTACTTTATTTCATCCCTTGCTAATGTCCATGGCAATATCCTACTCTTCCCTGAAGATTCAAAAGGTAGTTCCATGGGTGGGGCCAGTTGCTTTTCTGGGGTAGTTGATAAGAATGCAATAGAAATGATAAATAAGACATTGGAATCATTCCACAAGCCAGTGGATGAAGACACGTGTGTGTGTGTGTGTGTGTGTGTGTGTGTGTATGTGTGTGTGTGTGTGTGTGGTAGATCTATTGATCTGTGTTCTCTTGAATTTTGTGATTAGCTTCTCTTTTAATTTTTCATTACTGCCTTTTATGTTTAATTATATGAAGTTGTTTTCTTTGGCTCTTTATTCCAAAATAGTGAGGCTAAGGTGATACCAGACTCAACGATTCATAGGACAGGTAGCCACTTTCTTTGAAAAACAAATGAGTACCCATGAATTTAAGCTTGATATTTCCCAATAGTTCACTACAAGTAGTGTAAGGAAGCTATCTGTATTTCTTCATCTACCTAGCTAAGCTACTTCCAATTCTACATACAAAGCATTGTGAAAGTGTTTAAAGGCATGACAACAATTGAACAACTGGAAGACTATGACACCTGATATCTTTATAAAATGTTCACAATATATTTTATTAAATAATTCATAATACATTTTGAGACCAGCTTATAAATTTAATGGAATAGGTAGCTGTGTTGTGAGATGCAGATCTGAATTTTAAAAATGATTGTACATGAATTATGGTGTAATTGGTAGGAATATGTTACTCCTTACATTTGCTTATAATTCTGCTTTATAGATATTTGAGTTTCATGCTTATTAATATATACTTCATATTCTTAATTTATTTTAAGTTATTTTCATGATGATGATAAATGAAAGTATCAATAGTTTTTTCACAGAGTTTTGAATTAAGATTGACTATACTTCAAGCCAACCTTATACATTGTTGGTACCACTTCATTTAAACTACATGAATAATCTCTATCATGTACTATCACAATTTTGTGTTTTAGCAAACATATCTTGATATAGAACTGGCTTTTGTAAAGGTGAATTTGACCCTTTATTTGTCTTTCTCATAATATTTGAAGAGACAAGAAAGATATTAGAAGTATGAATGACACTTAGGTTTATAACTTACATAGATATCACTGCATCACTTCATTCTATTACTTTAGGAAACTTACATGACAGAGCCAAAGCCAAATGATGAATATCAAGTTTTACCCATCATGAAGTAGAGACAGGAGATGCAGTACTAGAGACAACAATATAATCTGCTTGGTTGTTAAGAGTGTTTTCTTATCTTTCACCAGGAACCAATCTATAACATCAGATCATTGACAACCACCTTTAAGCTCTAACACCAGAGATTTGACACCTCTGGTGTCCACAGGCACCTGTAGTCATATGCACATATTCTATACCCACACATATAATTTTTAAAAATTAAAAGTATATGCATTTTGAATCACTAAAATCTCTCTCAAATGATTAGGTATGCTTTTATATTTTATAAGCTAAAATGTTGTTATTATTACTACAACTATGATATTTAATATCTTCAATAAAATGTGTTTATTACCTCCATTAGCTTAATACCTATTGGAAAGAGGCATTCTTACTCTTAGTTAAGCAAAAACCAAAGGAAACACATAATTATATATTTTCCAAAAGTACTATAGCTACTAATAGGCTGGTAAAGTCTTATAAACTATGTGTTTCTCTATACACATCAGTTCCTAACAACTGGATAAACAATAGTTGAGAAAATTTCTTTCAATTTACTATTTATAACTAAATATCTGTCCTTTATGTCATATTTTCAAAAATGTTATATTGGATTCAATGGGTAAAATAACAACAATAACAAAAACATCAACAACAACAAAACCCAAAATACTACATTTGATATCTGAAACTCATAGTTGACTCTTGTGAGCATTTTCATGTTGGAAAATAGCTGCTTGTGAAGGAAAGAATTACAGACAACTCCAAAGCTATTGAATATGTCTCATGAGTCCCTATGGTCACATTCTTATTTAGACGTGTATAGAGATGACAGAAGAAAAACGATCACAACCCCATTATTTTAGTCACACATGGGAAAGTAATGGGCTTGGTGCATGTGAGTCCCATAGGTAATTTTGAAAAGTGACTCCCTTGTCAATATTTTGCAAACACAAAAATGACATGCACAAGAAACATATATTGAGAGTATTTAACAGTCTCTTATGTTGTATTAAAATAAAGCCTTTGTCATATTTCCAGTTACAGTCACATCAATTCCCAGAATCCTTGGAAAAGTTTATTTATAAGTATAGATTTAAAAGATTAAAATGAAAAGTATGTAATCAGAGCATTGTTAAAGAGGTAACTTTATGCACCATTTATGGCATTTCAGAGTAGTGTAGCTGTGGTAGCCCCTTATTATTTTTTCCTCTGGGTAAATAAATGTACTCCAACATATTTATTGATGCTTATACCATATGAGTCACTATGTTAGGCATTAAGAAAACCTATGAAAAGTGTGTGATCTTTACCCTTAAAATAGACCTAAGAGGAAAGAGCCTTTGTGAAAGCTCTTAGAAGAATCATTGTGAACAAAGCTACCACATGGAAACCTAAAGAATCATGATATGAATAGGAGCAGTGAATATGATTTTGAAGACTTTACTAAGGCAATTTCATGGCTGAATCATCAACAAAAACAGATAAAATTATATTTTAAAAATTATGAAGGGAAATAAAATTTTATGAGAACAGGATTAGAGAAAAATGCCAAAGGCGCTGAGAATCACTGATACAGAGACATGAAATAGGGCCAAAAACATAAATGAAGGTATAGTGGTTCAGGCAACTTCATTAATAAAGATACATGTAAATACTTAGTTTCCATTGAGGGTAAAAGCATGAATAACTGCATACACTAAAACAAGCTGTCAATTCCCAGGTATCTTATATGAAATGTTATTTTATGTGCATAAAATCTACGTACATTTAAGTATCTGTATATTTATATACATTTTGCTTGATATCTTTATTTCATTCCACTAAGACAAAAACTAAAATCAACTATTGTTGCTTGCTAAATCAAAGCAGTTGAGATTGAGACAAATTCAATATCATTTCCTTCAATGATTAATTCATCTTTCTGTATTTAAGATTCTGGACAAGAAACACCTGTCATTAGAACCTTAAAGATGTGTTTTTCATCCATGTTATTTCAGATTTCAACAAGAGACCATTCTCTTAAACAGTCATATTGATGGGGCAGTAAGCACACACAGGCTGCTTTTCAGACAGTGTAACTCCTTTAGTATGTCCTGAACCTGATGACAGATGATTCAAAGAGTAGCCAGTCCATCAAGCCAGAGTCTGTTCTTTCTGAGGGGACTGAGCTCTACATTGATAGCTCTCCAGAGGAGCATGAGAGAGCTGGTCACAACGAATCTGCAGTCAGAAAGTTCTCAGGGTTTTACGACAACTCTGCATACCCTCAGAATGATGTCAACCTTTCTAGGAATTTTACAATCTTTTTGCCTGAAATGTTTTCTTTTGTTACAGGAGATATGATAGGGTGCAGGGGTCTGTTGTATGGGAGAAACCTGCTAATACTATTAAGGTTGACATGTAAGACTTTCGAGGACTGAGTTTTATATGCTGTTGTTTTAATCCCATGGCCTTAGTGTCTACACTATCTTTGTTCTCTCCAAAATCTGTCTATCGTGATGCACATTGTTCTCATCACCACCTGTATGCCCCTTTTTTTCTGGGAAAACTTGTCTGCAAATCCGACAAAATATGTCTCCTCATCACTCACCTAGCCAAGTAGGGCACATAAGAAATTTCCATGAGGTATCAAGGAGTAACTATTTGGAGTTTGAACTGTCCAAGACTAGTGCTTCTGTTCTGTGCAGTCCTCAGTATAATATTATGCACAGGCAACTTGATCAGTATCTGGTAAACAATAAGAAACTGTGCATGAGAATGTGTCCTGTGACTTTTTTTTTCCATTTTCAAGTTTCTGTAGTTAAGCATATCTTTAAACAGCATGATGATTCATACAAACACAAAATTTAAACTCAGAGAGTTGCAAATAGTCATTGAGAGCATTATTTTACTCCATTGATTAGCCTGTTCTCTGTCTTGATAGAGAGAGCACAATGCAGTGTCCATTAAATTTCTCTGTTCCATTGACTTTTTCTTTTCTTTTATAAATTTTTTTTACCAACCATAAAATGATGGACATGCTTTAAATGAACATAAAAAGATAAAGATTTTTGTTTGCTTGTTTTGTTTTTAGTAAAGCTTAAAATCTTGGTTCTTACTATGGTACAAGCCCAAAATAAGAACATTTTTTTAGTCATTGGAGTTCAATGTCCCTCACATCACCAAAGGATTTTACCTCCATAGTAGATAAACTAAGAGTTGACAGTTCTGCTGCACCAAGGAATGGATTGTAGGCACAATTATTTGATTACAGATTTCCTACTATGGTCAAAACTATTTGACTTGAGTGATTGTCATCATTCTCAGCACACAAGGAACAGGTTACATTCATTTAAGAAATGCTGTGTATATTAAGATGGTCTATCCATGGAATCATTCATCAACCATTTCAACAAGCAATGGTTCTGCTTGGAGGAAGGAACAGACATTAGGTGTGGGTAAGATTCTGGTTCATTGGCTGTAATGATTTTGAAAAGCATTCTTCTCAGAAAAAGAGTAACTTGTAAAGTCATCTTCAAAATTGACACAATAATTATAAATATCAAGTAAAAAATTCAGTCTTACTCTTTGTTGTTCTCTTACAAACCACCTTCCAAATAATTATCTATGATTCTTTTGGCTGTATAAATAATTTTCGAAATAGGTAAACTGTTCTGAATGCTATAGCATAGTGTAAAAAAATCAAATAAACAATCCTATTAGTAGAGAGGCTGAGATAGGAGAAGCAGGATTCAAGACCATTATATGGTACACAGCAAGATACCGTCACATACAAACAAGCAGAAAATGTATATGTATTGTATAATATTGGACATATTTCTTCAATTACCAAATTAGAGAGAGCATTGGGTGACAGCCAATACATTTCTAATCCCTAATACTTTTGAATTCCAATCAATTAGAATATGTTGGTAATATTAATTTTCATATTAAGAGATATTAAGGAAAAGTGATTGTTACTTCCTCTTACTTTTGTTGTTAGAGGTGGAATTATGTTTGTGTGGGTTTGTTCAAAGATCAATTTTTTGCTTTTTCTAGTTTCCCTTCTTGTGTTGTTGTTTTACATCTATTATCCTTTGTAGGGCTAGATTCATGGAAAGATATTGTGCAAATTTACTTTTGTCATGGAATATCTTGTTTTCTCTGTCTATGGTAATTGAGAGGTTTGCTGGGTTCAGTAGCCTGGATTGGCAATTGTGTTCCTTTAGGGTCTGTATGAGATCTGCCCAGGATCTTCTAGCTTTCATAGTCTCTGGTGAGAAGTTTGGTGTAATTCTGATAGGCCTGCATTTAGATGTTACTTGACCTTTTTGCCTTACTGTTTTTAATATTCTTTCTTTGTTTAGTGTATTTAGTGTTTTGATTATTATGTGACAGGAGGAATTTCATTTCTGGTCCAGTCTATTTGTAGTTCTGTAGCCTTCTTGTATGTTCATGGGTATCTCTTTCTTTAGGTTAGGGAAGTTTATTTCTATAATTTTGTTGAAAAAATGTACTGGCACTTTATGCTGGGAATCTTCACATTCTTCTATACCTATTATCCTTATATTTGGTCTTCTACTTGTGTCCTAGATTTCCTGTATGTTTTGGGTTAGGAGCTTTTTGCTTTTTTTGTTTTCGTTGACTGTTGTGTCAATGTTTTCTATGATATTTTCTGCACTTGATATTCTCTCTTTTATCTCTTGTACTCTGTTGGTGATGCTTGGGTCTATATCTCCTGATTTCTTTCCTAGGTTTTCTAGCTCCAGGGTTGTCTCACTTTTTGAATTCTTTATTTTTTATAGTTCAATTTTTAGATCTTAGATGGTTTTGGTTATTTCCTTTGCCTGTTTGATTGTGTTTTCCTGTAATTCCTTAAGTGATTTTTGTGTTTCCTCTTTAAGGGCTTCTGTTTACCTGTGTTCTCCTGAATTTCTTTAAGAGAGTTTTTATGTCCTTTTTGAAGTCCTCTATCATCATCATAAGAAGTGATTTTAGATCCTCATCTTGCTTTTCTGGTGTAATGGTGTATCCAGAACTTGCTATGGTGAAAAAACTAGGTTCTGATTATGCCAAGTAACCTTGGTTTCTGTTGCTTATGTTATGATTTCCTCCTGCCATCTGGCTATCTCTACTGCTACCTGTCCTGACAGGTGTGCCTTCTTTTTTTTTTAATTTTTATTTTCTATATTCTATGTTTACATTCCAAAGGCTTTCCCCTTTCCCAGTTCCCACCCACCATGGTTCCCATAGTTCCTCTCCCCCCCCCAACTATTCCCCAATCATTCCCCCTCCCCCCTCGGTTTCTTTACTAAACTGGATTCAATCTTTACAGGCCCAGGGTCCTCTCCTTTCTTCTTCTTGGGAATCATTTGACTTGCTATTTGTGTCTTGAGTATTTAGGGCTTCTGGGCTCATTAATATCCACTTATCAGTGATTGCATTTCATGTGCATTCTTTTGTGATTGGGTTAATTCACTCAGGATGATATTTTCCAGGTCTAACCATTTACCTACAAATTGCATGAATTCATTATTTTTAATTGCTGAGTAGTATTCCATTGTATAAATATACCACATTTTCTGTATCCATTCCTCCTTTGAGGGATATTTGGGCTCCTTCCAATTTCTGGCTATTATAAACAAGGCTGCTATAAACATAGTGGAGCATGTGTCTTTATTGCATGCAGGGGAATCCTCTGGGTATATGCCCAGGAGTGGTATGCCAGGGTCCTCTGGAAGTGACATGCCCAATTTTCTGAGGAACCGCCAAACTGATTTCCAGAGCGGTTTTACCATTTTGCAATCCCACCAACAGTGGAGGAGTGTTCCTCTTTCTCCACATCCTCGCCAGCACTTGTTGTCTCTTGAGTTTTTAATCTTAGCCATTCTGACTGGTGTGAGGTGGAATCTCAGGGTTGTTTTGATTTGCATTTCCCTGATGACTAATGATGTTGAACATCTTTTAAGGTGTTTCTCGGCCATCCGAATTTCTTCTGGTGAAAATTCTTTGTTTAGCTCTGTGACCCATTTTTTGATAGGGTTATTTGTTTCTTTGCGGTCTAACTTCTTGAGTTCTTTGTATATATTGGATATTAGCCCTCTGTCGGATGTGGGGTTGGTGAAGATCTTTTCCCACTTTGTTGGTTGCAGTTTTGTCCTTCTGACAGTGTCCTTTGCTTTGCAGAAACTTTGTAATTTTATGAGGTCCCATTTGTCTATTCTTGATCTTAGAGCATAAGCTATTGGTGTTCTGTTCAGGTGCCTTCTTATGTTACTTGACCTTTTCTTCCCTTGTATCTTTTAATATTATTTCTTTGTTCTGTACATTCATATTTTGATTATTATGTGACAGGAAGATTTTCTTTTCTGGTTCACTCAATTTGGTGTTCTGTAAGCTTCTTTTATGTTTATAGGGATCTCATTCTTTAGGTTAGGGACATGTTCTGTTTTTAAGATATTTTCTAGGCATTTGAGTTGGGAATCTCCATTTATCCATATTTTTTCAAGGGTTAGTCTTTTCACAGTGTTCCAATTTTTCTAGATGCTTTGTGTTGTTTTTAAAATTTTGCATTTTTCTTGTTGACTATCAATTTCTTCTAGCACATCTTCAGTTCCTGAGATTCTCTCTTCCATTTCCTGTATTCTGATGCTGATTCTTGCTTCTGTACTTTCTGTTCTCTTTTCTAGGTTTCCTAGATTTTACATCTCCACAATGGCTTCAGTTTGTGTTTACTTTATTGAGTTTATTTCCATTTTCAAGTCTTGAACAGTTTTATTTAATTCCTTCACCTATTTGTATTTTCCTGTACTTCTTTCATTTTTTTTCTTATTGGTTATTTTATTTATTTACATTTCAAATGTTATACCCCTTCCTGGTTTCCCCTCTGAATGCCCCCTCCCTGATCCTTCTGCTTCTATGAGGGTGCTTCCCCTTCCACCCACCCCCTCCTGCCTCATCTCCCTAACATTCCCCTACACTGGGGCATGGAACCTTCACAGGACCAAGGGCCTCCCCAACCAATGATGCCAGATAAGGCAATTCGCTGCTACAAATGCAGCTGGAGCATGGGTCCCTCCCATGTGTCCTGTTTGGTTGGTGGTTTAGTACCTGGGAGCTCTGGCGTGTGTGTGTGTGTGTGTGTGTGTGTGTGTGTGTGTGTGTATGTCTGGTGGGTTGATATTGTTGTTCTTCTTATGGGGTTGCAAACCCCTTTAGCTCTTTCAGTCCTTTCTCTAACTCCTCCATAGGGGTCCCTGTGTTCAGTTTGATAGTTGGCTGCAATCACCTGGATCTGTATTGGTAAGGTTCTCTGCCAGAGCCTCTTAGAGGACAGCCATACCAGGTTCCTGTGAGCAAGCATTTCTTGGCATCAGCCATAGTGTCTGGGTTCATTGTCTGCAGGTGTGATATCTCTCTAGGTAGAGAAGTGTCTGGATAGCTTTTCCCCCAGTCTCTGTTCCACACTTTGTTCCTGCATTTCCATTAGACAAGAGTAATTCTGGGTTACTATTTTTGAGATACATGGATGGCTCCTGGGGCCATGCCTAACCTCTGGATATTGTCTCTACAGGTTCTCTCTCCTTTGTTGGTTATTTCATCTAATTGAATCCCTGTTGGATTCTGGGAGCCTCTTTCTTTCCTGGTATCCTGGACATTTTAGTGGTTGCCACCAGTTCCACTTGTCCCACAGCTACACACCTCTGTTCAATTTCCTGACCCTCTGTATTCCTCCCCTATCTCCTTCTACACCTGATTATCTTGATTCTCTACTCCTTTTTCCTCCTCCTCCTCTCTCCTACCCAGGTTCCTCCTTTCCTCTACCTCCTGGGAATATTTTGTTCCCCCTTCTAAGTAGGACTGAAGCATCCCCCACTTTGTTATTCTACCTCCTTGAGATTCATATGGTCTGTGAGTTGTATCATGGGGATCTGAGCTTTTTTCCTAATATCTACTTATCAGTGAGTACATACAATGTGTGCTCTTTTGTGACTGGCTTACCTTACTCATGATTGAAAGTCTAGTCTTTGACAGCTGAGACATCACTCCATTCCTCCTGTATTCTTTATATTTATTTGCTTCATCTTTAAAACCATCTACCTGTTTGTATTTTTCCTGTATGCTTTAAGAGATTCATTCATTTCCTCTTTAATGACCTCTATCATGTTCATATACAATTGAAGGCCACTGTCTTTCACTTCAGGTATGTGAGCATTTCTGGAGCTTGCTGAAGTAAGAGAGCTAGGTTCTGATAGTGCCATTTTGTCCTATGCCACGGACCGACTCAGTCGGAACACACACTCCCGTGGGGAATCAGGGTCTTTGGTATGCAGGAAGGTACAGGTCCGGCGAATGACAGACAGACACACACACGATCTGAATGCGTCTGAATGCACTTTACTGTTCTGAGGCAGGTATTTTTAAATGTTTACAAAGAATAGTTACCATGAGTATCTGGCACAAGGAAATACAAAATTAGTCAGGTATGAATGTCAGAGATTACACACAAGGTCATTGCGCCCCTCTGTGGTCAATGATGAATTAGTGATTCAAGAGTCAGAGATTACACACAAGGTCATCGCGTCCCTCTGTAGTCAATGATAAATTAGTAATTGGAATTAGTAATTAGTTTTTGGAAACACTATGTATGCTATCTTCATAGAAACTTTACTTAACTGATGGTTTCCATGTCAGAGTGCCAAAGTCAGCTAACCATACAAATAATTGTTGGGAGGTTAATTCTTTAATGTATCTAGGTAATAACTGTACAGCTAATTAAAAGCAAAGCAATGGATCTCTAGAAGAAATCATGGCCAGTACTGTAGTTCAAAGAATGAACTCTGAATGAACTGTCACGCCTGGAATGCTCGCACCTCTGGCTGGCAGAGACATCTCGTAAGTAAAAGAACAGGTCAGATAAAGGTTTACACAGCTTGCCATGAGAAATTTCAGCTCAGCTCTATCTGCAGCCAAGGAGGCCCACAGCGGCATTCATCTCGGACAGCCCTGCCAAACAAGGCGTTCCCCAGTAAATATCACTTAGCCTCTGCCTGGATTGCAGCTTGGCTGTGTGAAATTACGGGATCCAAGAAATGCGCAGTGATATCTCCCGCTTTTTTATTTTTTAATTTTGAGCTCATGAATATCTCTTTTGGCAGCAGAAATGGAGGAGAAGACTAGTTTGAAAATTATTGGAAGGATAAGAAGAAAAAGAAAGATTACCCCTGCAGCCACGGCGACGACAACAATCCAATGTAACCAAGTTAGAGGGTTCAGAGACTTCAAACCAGAACTAAAGGCCTGAGCCAAATCCTCTAAGTTAACTGATCCATCTTGTGCTTTACTCGTAACCGCAATTTGAGCTTTTAATTGAGCCATATCATGAGAGATATCATTATCTTTCCAAATTCCCAACAAATGATTTTTTGTAAGAGTCCAATTATGTTGCTTGTCATAGATTAATGGCGTTACGCATATGTATCGAAAGCTGGCATGACATCTGGTGGAAAGCTGAACCTTAATATTTTGTATCTCTTGTCCTAACTCTAGAACTACATCCTCTAGAGCATCAATCTTTGCTTCCAATTTCTTATCTATAACCTCTTGTTTTACCAGTGCCAAAGAAACATTCTTACTCAAATCATTAACAAAGTGTGCAGTCTTCATTTCTGAGACTAAAGCAACTGATGAAACTGTAAGTGAAGTTACAATAGCTATCAAGGCACTGATACCTAACATTAAAGCTGCTACAAAATGCTTTGGCCTGATAAGCTCACTAATTCTTGTAACTACCTGTAAAGCCTCATTGTCAAACCAAGCTTCATCCTTTAGATCTACAGGAAGCATTACGTAGGAAGGTCTTTGTAATATCATAATGCGTGAATAGGATTCAATCAACTTATGATCAACACAATTAGTTAAAATACATTCGGAACAGTGAACCTCATAAGAGTGCCCTAATTTAGTAATGATTAAATCTGTATCATTTCCAGCAAGTATACTATAAGGATAGCTCAAACAAGATCTAATTGCTACAGGAAGAGGTCTAGACTCCAGAGGCTTCTTAAAGTAAATTATACTAGATGCAGCAAAAAGTCTAAATAGTCCTGGAAATGTATTCAAAACATCACCTAAAGGAGAATGACTAACATAGATAGGTTCTACCCATCCTGGTGTAAACCACCTATTAATAGGTTCTGTAGTAAACATTTCAGGTTTATATCCATGATACTGTAATTTTTCACCAAGAAGGAAAGCTCTATAGTTATTATTTGGTGTGGCTACGGAATAATCATAAATCCTCTCTTGATTCTCCCAGGGAATATGTGCTATAGCCCAACGTTCAAAGCCACATTTAAGCCAACTTGGTCTTTCATAAATCCGAGGAAGCTCCCACATCTTATCTTTATCTTTATAGTTCCAGGAACATAAATCTAAAGGGATTTTCTCAAATAACTTTCTAAAGGTTTCATTATGAAAATTAGTCCCCAAAATCTTTAGTTTAATTTCCCACATAAATCTTAAATGGAGTAGAGGTTAGATGGGAGGAAAGAGTAGCATATCCCCCCATAAGTCTAGTATCATTGGTCATCACTCTAATATTTACATTCTCCCCCCAACCCACGGGATGAAGAAGTGGGGGATGAGGAACATAAGCCCAATATGAAACTGCAGACACAGGACACATTTGCATAGAAAGGATAATAAACATAGCAAGAAACATGTTTTCTGTCGATAACTGCTTTCTGGTGCTAGCGATCATCTGCTGCGCTTCTTGGGCGAGTCTCCTCAGCTGTCCCCAGGTGGGCAGATCCTCCCTTGACTCGTGTGACTCAGGAACAGATGAGGTCTCCCGTAGAACAGCAAGATCAAGTCCCATCATCATTCTCAGCATCCTCTTCTTTTTCAGTCTCTGCTTTCTCCTCTGATTCCTTGATAGAGGCCCTCTGGTTAAACGTCCGGATGAGCCTGTCTGGGATCCAGATTGGACTATGCATCCTGTGGAAAAACACAAGCATATCCTCTCCCGGAGGAAATTAAAACATCCGGTCCTTTCCAGGATCCGGTTAATAAGTCTTTCCACATTACTTGTGGAAGTTGTTTTCCTTTTATTCCTCCCCAATGTTTCATATCAGGGGAGTTTCTTTGTTCATCAGTATTTAAATAATTTATCACAAAAAGAGCATGATTTAAAAGATGATGGGGAGAAAAATATTTATTAGCAGCTCTGAGGCGTTCAATCTGATTTTTTAAAGTTTGGTGAGATCTCTCAATTATTGCCTGTCCTTGGGGATTATATGGTATTCCTGTGGTATGGTGTATATCCCATGCTCGCAGAAAAGAGGCAAAAGCCTTAGATGTATAAGCTGGAGCATTATCTGTCTTAATTCTCAATGGCTTTCCCATCATCATGAAGCTTTGTACAAGATGTTGAATTACATCTTTCACAGCTTCTCCACTTCTAGCAGAGGCAAACAGCACATGAGAATAAGTATCCACTGTCACATGAACATAAGCCAATTTTCCAAATTCAGGGATATGTGTAACGTCCATTTGCCATAAAGCTAATGCCTTAAGGCCTCGGGGATTTACTCCCATTTTTTGTGGGTGGTAAACTTGAGGACAATTACCACAATCCTTAACTATCTGTCTGGCTTGTTCTCTAGAAATATGAAACATCCTTCTTAAAGCAAGAGCATTTTGATGATGTAGCTCATGACTATTCTTTGCCTCTAATACATTCATAACTGTTCCTCTAGTTAATGCATCAGCCATATAATTTCCTTTACTAAGGGGGCCTGGTAAATTAGAGTGACCCCGTATATGTCCTACATAAAATTTTTCTGCTCTTTTTCTAATCGTATTTTGCAATTGCTGTAATAAATTTAAAATTTGAGACTGCCCTGAAAGCAAGGCTGTTTCTATGGCTGGAAACAAATTAACCACATACTTTGAATCCGTATAAAGATTAAATTTTTCTGTAAAACTTCGAAAAGCAAGTAGAACTGCTCTTATCTCTGCTTGCTGAGCAGAAGTCTGCACACCTTCCTCTATCAGAGGCTTTTGTCCTGGTACATAAACCACGGACCTCCCATTAGAGGAGCCATCTGTGAAAATACATAAGGCAGACTCCAAAGGTTGTGAAGAACACTTATTTGAGAAAATTATTTCTGTTTCCTTATAAAATTCAATTAAAGGATGTTTAGGATAATGATATTTAATTTGTCCTGTATAACCTTGCAATGCAATTCCCCAATCATCATCTTCCATCAATAGTATTTCAAATTGCCTTTTATTATATGGTAATATAATATTATGCATTTCTCTACCAAATAGTTCCCTGGATCTCATTCTTCCTTTATTAATCAATAATGAGCACATATATGGATAAGAAGCCAACATTTTCTGTTGCACATGAGGTAAATGTATCCATTCCAACACACCATCCTGCCATAAGCATCCAGTGGGAGTGTAAGGTGTTTTAAAAATTATCAAGTCCCACTCTTTATCATAAGATATCTGCTTTACCTTTGCATCATTTAAGTTTTCTTCCACCAATGCTAAAGCTTTTATGGCTTCTTGAGTCATAACTCTTGGAGACTTAGGATCAGTATCCCCTTGTAATAGTTGGAACAAAGGACTTAATTCTCCTGTAGTAATTTTCAAAAAAGGTCTAATCCAATTAATATTTCCTAATAATTTCTGAAAATCATTTAAATTCCTTAATTTGTCTACTCTTATAGACACCTTTTGTGAGGCAATATAGTCATCATGAATTAACTGTCCCAAGTAACTTAAAGGTCTATTCTTTTGTATCTTATCTGGGGCTATTACTAATCCAAATTTGGTAAAATGTTCAATTGTATAAAGTAATATTTCCTTATTAATTGATGGTGATTGATGAGCAATCAAGATGTCATCCATAAAGTGGGCAAAGTAAGCCTCAGGATATTTTTTTCTAATCAATACTAAAGCTTGATCCACAAATTTTTGACATAATGTCGGACTATTTTTCATTCCTTGAGGCAACACTTTCCATTGATACCTTCTATATGGCCTTCTCAAATTTACAGCTGGCACACTAAAAGCAAATCTTTTACAATCCTCAGGATGTAATTTTATAGTAAAAAAGCAATCTTGCAAATCAATTACTATCACATCCCATCCTGCAGGAACTGCCACTGGAGAGGGCAGTCCTGGCTGCAACGCTCCCATGTCTTCCATGGTAGCATTTACTGCCCTAAGGTCCTGTAGCAATCTCCACTTTCCAGATTTTTTCTTTATTACAAATATGGGAGTGTTCCAAGGACTATTGCTTTCTTCAAGATGTCCTTTTTCTAATTGTTCTTGCACAAGTTGTTCTATAGCCTGTATTTTTTCTTCTGTTAGGGACCACTGATTAAGCCATACAGGCTGCTCTGATTTCCAATTTAATTTGTCTGCATACAACAAGCCCTCAGCGGCCCCTATGAAAAATGCTGTTCACTCAAATTATCTGAGGTGACTAATTTTACATCCATGTCACTCGTCATGTCTCTTCCCCACAAGGAAAAGGGGAGAGAAGGAACAACGTAAGGCTGAATCATTCCTGTCTTTCCTTCCAATTCCCATTTCAGGAACTGTGAACTTTGAGCCACATTAAAAGCTGTCCCTAAACCTAACAAAGAAGAAGAAGTCCTCTTACATGGCCAAGATGAAGGCCAGTCCTTTCCTGCTATACAAGTCTTATCTGCCCCTGTATCCAAAAGTCCTTGAAACAACTTTCCATTTACTCTAACTGCTTTAAAAGGTCTTTCCATACCAATATTTTGGACCCATGCCACAACATCTGTAGAACCAAACTTCCCTTGTCCACGTTCACGCTTTAAGATTGGATTAGGTAAGTTAAGATAAGGCAGGAGCAGAAGCTGAGATATTCTCTGCCCTTTATGAATTTGTATAGTTTCTTTTAATGGTCTAATCATGACTTTTATTTCTCCTGTGCTATCACTATCAATCACACCAGGCAATACCTCAAAATTCTTTTTATAATTTGAACTACGGCCAATTATTAACCCTACAGTTCCCTGTGGCAGAGTTCCCAAGGTAGACGTAGAGACCAAAGAAACACCGTCCCATCTAGAGAATATTACATCTTCACAAGAGGCTAAATCTAAACCAGCACTACCAGGAGTAGCTCTAGGCAAATCATGTATAGTAAATTCAGGAGCCTCAGGATTCAGAGGACTCCCTGATGTAACTACAGCAGTTTCCTCTCTTTCGAGTTCGGGGCTGAGAGGCTGCCCCTGATTTAGTTTTTTGATTCCTCCTCCTTCTTTTCCCCATTAAGGGGTGTTCCATCCTTGTGGAACCTGGACTTGCACTCATTTTTCCAGTGCCTGCCTTTCTGGCAACGAGGGCATGCTCCTGGGGGAAGACCCCTTCTATTGGAGTCCCTCTTATTATTTCCTGGACATTGCCTTTGCATATGTCCTGATTTCCCACATTTAAAACAAGTGGGCTTGGAGGTTTCTTTTCCTCCTTTACCATAAGTCTTTTTAATATAGGCCCTGTATTTCTCTCCCTTCATAGCTGCAGCGTAGGCCATACCTTGGACTACGGCTGGTGAGGCATCCACGCAGGCTTTCACATAGTCCTGCACTGTTCCTGTCTTTCTAATAGGTCTTATCAAATCTTGGCATAAAGCATTAGCATTTTCCCAAGCCAACTGCTTAAGGAGTATCTCAAAGAATTCCCTGGTTGTACTTTCTGAAACTTTTAACTCTCTGCTAGCCATCATATGCTTAAACACTGAAAAGAACATTCGTTCCTGCTTTGACTCGGTCTGCCCCATGATATCAGATTACTTGCACTTAACCGGTGATCCTTTACCGGCGGGACCGCGGCTCCCTCGCAAGATCCGGCCTGTTACCTTGAAAGAAAAAAAGAAAGAAGGAAAGTTTACCTGCCCAAGGTCCCTGTTCTGAGGCGCCAGCTGCCACGGACCGACTCAGTCGGAACACACACTCCCGTGGGGAATCAGGGTCTTTGGTATGCAGGAAGGTACAGGTCCGGCGAATGACAGACAGACACACACACGATCTGAATGCGTCTGAATGCACTTTACTGTTCTGAGGCAGGTATTTTTAAATGTTTACAAAGAATAGTTACCATGAGTATCTGGCATAAGGAAATACAAAATTAGTCAGGTATGAATGTCAGAGATTACACACAAGGTCATTGCGCCCCTCTGTGGTCAATGATGAATTAGTGATTCAAGAGTCAGAGATTACACACAAGGTCATCGCGTCCCTCTGTAGTCAATGATAAATTAGTAATTGGAATTAGTAATTAGTTTTTGGAAACACTATGTATGCTATCTTCATAGAAACTTTACTTAACTGATGGTTTCCATGTCAGAGTGCCAAAGTCAGCTAACCATACAAATAATTGTTGGGAGGTTAATTCTTTAATGTATCTAGGTAATAACTGTACAGCTAATTAAAAGCAAAGCAATGGATCTCTAGAAGAAATCATGGCCAGTACTGTAGTTCAAAGAATGAACTCTGAATGAACTGTCACGCCTGGAATGCTCGCACCTCTGGCTGGCAGAGACATCTCGTAAGTAAAAGAACAGGTCAGATAAAGGTTTACACAGCTTGCCATGAGAAATTTCAGCTCAGCTCTATCTGCAGCCAAGGAGGCCCACAGCGGCATTCATCTCGGACAGCCCTGCCAAACAAGGCGTTCCCCAGTAAATATCACTTAGCCTCTGCCTGGATTGCAGCTTGGCTGTGTGAAATTACGGGATCCAAGAAATGCGCAGTGATAGTCCTAGCATTTCCTGGTTGTGTTCTTATGCTGGCCTTTAGACATCTGGATGTCTCTGGTGTTGGCTGGCTTGGTAGTCCCTGGTGGTAGCAGACCTCTGGGACTGCAAGTAGAGCTGGTAGTCCCTAATGGCAGCAATTCTCCAGGGAGTCAGGCTGAGCTCTGTGGCCTGGGGAGTGTAGTGTAGATCCAGAATTGCAGGTAAAAATATAGAGCAGAAGTTAGGTCATGGAAAGGATGGGGTAGACCTCATGGCTGCTGCATTTTCTGGGTTCCCAGTAGCCAGGGAATTGGAGAATGGGTATCTCACCTGGTGGTTGTCCTGGGTAGCAGCAGACTTCCCATGAGGTAGGATGAGTGGTGGGTTAAGGACTAGAATGCAGATCTGGGATTACAGGAAAAGGTGTGAATTGGAAGGGCCTAATGATATTATATGTCAACACTGACCAGTATCAATGGATATTACTAAATGCTCATAAAGCTTGCCTTTTAAAAATATAACTAATGTATATGGGTATATTAGTAGATTTTCTAGTGTCTTCTAATAGGCAGCCCATGTGCTATCAGATTATGGACTATTTATCTCAACATCGCTCAGAATTATAAAATTAAAATTACCTCTTATGGGTAAGATCAACAGTATAAGAACCACAGAATCTATTGAGGTATCAGGATGAGGACCATCATTACTTCCTAAAGTAGCTGCCCCAGTGTTTTGTCATAAAATGGCAAAATTCTTAATACCTGTACAGTCAGTTTAGGTTTTCTTGTGCCTATTCTTATGTCAGGTTGGTTTTCTTGGAAAATAATGTCATCATAAAAATTAAAAGTATTCTTTAAAAGTTAAAAGTGTATCTTAGGCCAGGGAAGTCAGATCAATTTAATTATAGAAATGTTAATACAATGACAGTAATAATTATTTTATGTCAAACCAGTAATATTTACTAGCTAGAAATAGTAATGATTTTAACACCTTGACTATCATGAATCAATCATAATTTTGAATATGCTTTTCAGAGAAAGGCAAAATGCACATAATTGTGTATTATCAGAAAGTTGATGTTATAAGAAACTACTTCAGGCCACATATTTTCTAAGTTGAAATGTCATAATTGACATTAAAAGGCTTCAGAGAATGGGGATGGCTTTTTGATGGTATTTAGCCAGGTGCAGCACAAATATTTATAGTATATGAATGGACACCAAAACACTAAAATGAAGGCTTTTTTCATTTACTTTCATGTCCTTGGTGAGTTTACTGTTGAATATGGCTAACAAATTTGTACAACTTATCACAAATACCGAATTATGAGCACAATTCCTAAATAATGAAGAAAATAATTTTCAGGTAATACTTGACAAATGAAATGGTTTGAGTCTTTAAAACTAAAGGAGGTTTATGTAATTGAAGTGGGTAAGACAGAATTCAAGGTATTGGAAAGAAGAAAAATGAAGGTATGGTTAAAAACGTGGTTGAAATAAGTATGGATAGATTAAGCTAGAAAGATTGATTTTGGACTAGATTGTAAACATCTTTGTGTATTAAACTATCAGCCCAAATTTCTGTAAGTAACATAGTCTACAGTCTTCATGGAGGAAAAGGTCTCAGGTTGAATTATAAAAGGCAGCATACAAAAGATATCCATAAGGGTCCTATGATTAACATGAAGTGGAAGCCTTTAGTTAGCATTATGGTTACAATTGATATTCTTTTCTCTCTTTGAATCTAGAATCTGTTTTATCTATCCAAACACATTAGATGAAAAATCTAGGATACTCTATAGATCCAGAAGTACATGACTAATATCATTTCCATTAGCTTTCTTCACAATTTTTCTCTAGATTTTTCCATAATTACAATGTTATGGAGGGACATCATATTTCTTCGGAAGAATAGTATAAGAAGCAGCCATTACCATGACACAAAAATATTGTTAAGTTTTTCATTTTCACTATTTAGAATGGAGAGACTAAATTTGCATATTGAGCTTTTTTTTTAACCTATAGAGCTAGTAAAACATTGAGAGTTTACAATGTAGCATAGGCTGATTCCTGTGAGGTAGCAAAACCAGTTATGCTTCCTAATAAAGCATTTGATTCAGTTTTCTTATTGAGCAGACATCGAGCAAGTTTTATCATATACTCAACTCTGATAAGGGTTTTTTACAATTCAGTCATTTCCCTTGTTTAAACTTGTGTCATCTTACTGAAGGCTTAGGTAGAACCATATGACATGAGCTACTCTATGGTCATTACTGATAAAGTGCAAAATATAAGCTAAACAAAATCTTGTAAATACAAAACATCACTGTCTCTCTTTAAAGATGTACATGGTATCCAAATATTTGTAAGTTGCTTCTGAACATATTTTATGGCCAATAGCTTGGAAAGCAGAAATAACCAGTTTATAGCTAGAGTTTAAAAGTACTCTATAGAGATACATAGATTTGTCCTGGATTTTGGAATAAGAGAAAAACACTTCAAATATCCATTGGCATTTGAATTGTTGTGCCTACTCCTTGACTTTAGTGATAGTCTTATCATTTGAGGTCAATGGATCTCATAGTGAATAATGGTTCATTAAACAATTTCGTATTTAAACTTTCCTTTACACAAAACAATGTCAACAAGCTTTAACTATATCCCTTAAAGACCCTTGATCTAATAGAATTTTATGTATTTTCTACAATGAACTCAAACCTAATATCAACTTTTAAGAGACGTGAAAATGTTTAAATATTGATTCAACATCAAGTGATTATTTTTCAGCTTGTAAAAATTACATAATATTTAAGTGATGCTAAATCTTTCTGCGTGATATTTCTTCATGGTTAAAAAAATGTAAATCTTATTTCCTAGCTGTTTGAAATGTATTCTATATTATTGTTCTCTATAGTCACCCTACTGTTCAAATAACACTCAAAAGCTACTTGTTCTTACCCAAATGCAGCTATAATTGAGGCCATTCTAAATATCTGTATTTTAAACACAATATTCTGTACTACAACCAGGCTATTACTCCAACCAGTAGATAAATAAAGCAGTGCCCATTGTTTATTTAAGTAACAAATATTGAATGTTATTAAAAACCAACATCAAATTCAAGCATTTAACATAGAAGGTAATATGTTTTAGTAATGGGTAATTAAATTTTAATTTATTCATTGAAATTAATCAAATCACTCTTCTTGTCTACAATAATTTGTTACATTTGACTTTTAGGAATAAATTCTAGTATCTTCAAATTCATGGCCATAGTTTCTAAAAATAATCAGCAGTCTCAATTAACCCAGACCCCTGAGATCTCTCAGATACTGGAAAACAAACCAGGTAGCATACACCAGCTGATATGAGGCCCCCAACACATATACAGTAGAGGACAGCTGGGTCTGGGTTTAGTCAGAGAAGATGCACCTAACCCTCAAGGGACTGGAGGCCCTGGGGAGTTTCGAGGTCTGGTGGTGTGGGGCTGGTGACATCCTTCTGGAGACAGGGGACAGGGAGGAGGTATGGGATGTGGAATAGTCAGAATGTGGGCCTGGAGGGGGATATAATCTGGAATTTAAAATAAAAAAAAGAAAAATGAAAAAAAAGAAAAAAAGACAGAAAAATATCAGACTATATTTACTTAAATTCTGGTTTTATTTGCATTATAATAATGCTTAAAATAGTTATACCCATAGTGTACATCACTTGGTAGTACTTAAGGAAAGATACTGACAAGTTTTTGTTTGAAATATTTGGATTAATAACAGATATCCTTGAATTAAAAATTCATATTTAACAAAGGCAACTCTCCCAGAACTTTCAATTTCATGACCTCCATTTTTTAAACTAAATATTATTGCATGCTTATATGTATTTCTGTACACATTTGAATGTGTATTTGAATATATATTCCTAAATATAACCTGTCAAGTCTGTATAATGCAAGGATGACTGTTTAGCACTGGACAACAAATTGGTATGCTCTTCCTAGGTAACCACCTTTCGTGTTGCCATTGCTACTCAATTGTCTATACTTCTTTGTGAAAGTTCTTCTGTAAGCAGTAGATAGTTCTTTATAACTATATCATGTAGAATCTATCAGACCACAGATATAGATCATGCAATTTTTCTGCATTTTGTTCTTTCTAATTTACCTGATTGATTCTGGCAATACTGTATCATCCTACGTAGACTGTGATTTCCCAAAGATCTATGGCATTTTCATGTGAGTAGGAAATATAAAAGTTATTTTTAACTTATGGCCAACACGGGGAATATGAAAACAAATAATATATCATTAAAAAAACAATGCAAACAATGAGAGTGCTAAGCTATATAGCCTCAGAAAGATGGAAGGATTTTCTTTTTATATTCTAAATTCTTTATTGGATGTTTTCTTTATATTCCAAATGTTGTCCCATTTCCAGGCTCCCCCCTGTAAACTCCCATTTTATCCCCCTCCCCTTGCTTTGATAAGGGTGTCCCCCCTCCATCCACCCACTCTTCCCTCCCTACCCTGGCATTCCCCTACACTGGGGAATCTAGCCTTCACAGGACAAAGGCCCTTTCCTCCTATTGATGCTCAACAAGGATATCCTCTACTACATATGTGGCTGGAACCATGGATTACTCCGAGTATGCTCCTTGGTTGTTGGTTTAGACCAAGGGAGATCTGGTTTGTTGATATTGTTTTTCTTCCAATGGGGTTGTAAACTGCTTTAGTCCTTTCTCTAACTCTTCCATTGGGAACCCTGTACTCAGTCTAATGGTTGTCAGTGAGCACAAACCTCTGTGTTTGTCAGACACTGGCAGAATCTCTCAGGAGACAGTTATATCAGGCTCCTGACTGCAAGAAGTTCTTGGCATCCTCAACAGTGTCTGGGTTTGGTGACTGTATATGGGATGGATCACCAGGTGAGGCAGTCTCTGGATGGCCTTTCTGTCAGTTCGCTCCACGATTTGCCTCCATAATTCCTCCTGTGAGTATTTTGTTCCCCCTTCTAAGAAGGACCAAATCATCTACACATTGGCCTTCCTTCTTCTTGAACTTCATGTGGTCTGTGAATTATATATTGGGTGTTCCAAGCTTTGGGGCTAATATCTATTTTTCAGTGGGTGCATAACCCTGTGTGTTGTTCTGTGAATGGTTACCTTACTCAGGATGATATTTTCTAGTTCTATCAATTTGCTCAAAAATATCATGAAGTCATTGTTTTTAATATCTGAGTAGTAATCCATTGTGCAAATGTACCATATTTTCTGTATCTATTCCTCTGTTGAGGGACATCTAGGTTTTCTCCAATTTCTGGCAATTATAAATCAGGCTGCTATGAATAGAGTAGAGTGTGTGTCCTTAATTCCTTTTTTTTTTTTGATAAAATTCAGAGAGAATAAATGTCCATGCAAGAAGACATGCTGAAACATCTTCTGGGTATATGCCCAGGAGTGGTATAGCTGGGTTTTCAGGTAATACTATGTGCAATTTTCTGAGGAACTGCCAGACCGGTTTCCAAAATGGATGTATCAGCTTGCAAAAATGGAGGAGAGTTCCTCTTTCTCCACATCATTACCAGCATCTGCTGTCACCTGAGTTTTTTTTATCTTAGCCATTCTGGCTGCTGTGAGATGGAATCTCAGTGTCATTTGGATTTGCATTTCCCTGATGATTAAGGATGTTGAACATTTTTAGGTGTTTCTTGGCCACTCAATACTCCTCAGTTGAGAATTGCACAGATCAGAAAGAAACATTCTCCGCCTTGGTAAATTTAGTTTTGAATTACTACATCTTCTTTTTTTTTTTTTTTCATGGTATGCCACAATATGTTTTCATGTGTCTTGCAGAAAAACTTCCCCCTTTCATAGTCATGTCAACTTAATTTCTCAAAGCAATGTCACCTTTTATACAAAGATGTCTTTCAGAAAAATCCTAAAATGTTTCTTTCCTTTAATTAACTGTCTTATTGAACAAAACAGAATTGATAAGCAAGATTTATATTTTGTTTCTTTAAGTAAATGACACTTAAATGCTGAAAGCTGAAGGGAATAAGTAGGAGAAAAGCAACAATAGCAATGTGCCAGAGTCCAGCCTGGTCTACAGAGTGAGTTCCAGGACAGCCAGGACTACACAGAGAAACCCTGTCTCGAAAAAAAAAAACAAATAAAAATTAAGCAATACTGTTGAAGTTTAAAAATTATTTCAGATGAGCTAATTTTCTTTTTCTTTCTTTTCTTTTCTTTTTTTTTTTATAAAAGACAACATTTAATTGGGGCTGGCTTACAGGCTCAGAGGTTCAGTCCATTATCATCAAGGCAATTTTCTCTGAGAATACTTAGTAACATTCTTCATGCTTCTCTGAGAATGCTTAGTAACTTTCAACCATATATATCGTTAGATATGTATGTAGCCAGGAGTGAATATTTCTGAAGTACAATCAAGTTACAAAATAATTCTCAGGCCAGGAGTGGTAGTACACATCTGTAATTCCAGGATTTAGAAAGTGGAAGCTGGAACTTAAGTAAGATAAAGAATTTGAGGACAACCCGGCATACTGAGTTAAACTGTAGAACACTTTTTATAAACTATATATAAATATCTTTAGATCAAATTACCTGAAATGTGCAGTGTTCTAGTTACGTACTTTAATAACATTTACTTTAATAATATATATATATATATATATATATATATATATATATATATAGAGAGAGAGAGAGAGAGAGAGAGGAGTATTGAAAGATATCTTGTCTCAGGAAAGTCTCATGAACTTCTGAAATATTAGTGTCTTCCTTAAATACAGAGAGAAAATAATAATCACTATTATAATAATATACCAAATATTTTCAGTAAATAATACATTAAGAAAATAAGAATCAGAATTATTTGGTGGTAGAAAATAAATAATCATAGCTTACCTTATATTTATGATTGCCTATAATTCTTCCAAAGATAAACAGATAAGCATTTTTAACTTAAAATATTCAAAATACACTTTAGAAGATTAATATTAAAATTAGATGTTGCCTTGCTAAGTCAAAGTAGCCAAGGACAAGGCAAGTAATTGATTCAAATTTCATCAGAATGAATAATTTAAAAACTTTTACCACTACACTGTCAAAGTCTCTATACACTTTCTATAGTTTTAGAAAGAAAAACTATAATATTTTAATAGAATATAGTAAATGCTCAAAGATAAAAATATCATGGCAGTTTAAAAATTAATAGTCATTTGAATTGTTTCCAAATTTAAAGATATAATGGCATCATAAATAATATCCCAAGCCCATTGATATATATGGATATATGAAAAATAAGTCAGCACTGACGTTAAATAAGTAATCTATTACTATAGTAAACATGTTTCCTACAGATATGGCACTGGTTAAGTCTCTTTACACTTCTATATTCTCCTCCTTTGTTTTCTCTAGGATAACAATGTCCGTTATCAAGTAATAAAACATTAACATTCATCTATATGCATAAAGAATCAGGACTATTAATAAAATTCAATTTCAAGGGAGACTTTAGACTAAGGTTTTTACACAGATTTTCTTACTTGATTTACATAAAATCCTGTAACAAGGATAAGATGATCTTGACTTTCAATATAAGGAAACAAAATCACTATTTGTAAGCAGAGGGTTATGTATTTAAAATCATCTGTGTGATTTCAGTGCTTCAAGTTTTTTACCACAGTTTGTAATATAGTTTTAGTGGCATCAATTAAACATGCTTTTCAGTATTCATATATTTCAGCCACTGTTCTGTGTTCTATATCATTAATTATATCACCATATAACAATCTTTATTAATATTCATGTATTTTATTGAAAAAATATCAGTATTGAGTTGATAATGCAGGAAGAACAAAACAATATTATGAAATGCTGTGACTATATAATTCTGGTAATAACTGTCTTTTTCAATATAAATTATAAACAACCATGCTTCCTGTGTAAGGAAAAAAACTATAAAATTGTAAAATGTATTGTCAGTACCTATATGATTAACATTAATAATATTTTCTTTTTTCTTTTATATTTCCTCTGACCTACACAATCTCTGGTCCCAAGTCATGCAGGAAGTGTAGGGCACTACATTTTTAAAAATTTAGTTTTTTTAATTATTTACTTTATTTACCACTCACTTTCCCCCACCCAGTCACCCCTCCAACAATCCTTCCCCTTCCTTCTCTGAGAGGATAGTGGCCACCCCCTGGGTATTCCCCCAACCCTGGCACATTAAATCTCTGTGAGGCTAAGCACATCCTCTCCCATTGAGAACAGACAAGGCACCCTAGCTAGAAAAACATATCTCAGAGTCAGGCAACAGCTTTGGAACTGCCCCTGCATGGTTTGCTCAGGATCCAGATGAAGACCAAGGTGCATATCTGCTACATATGTGCAGTCAGGCCTAGGACCAGAACTTGTTTGGTGATTCAGACTCTGAAATCCCCAATGGTCTAAGTCTGTTGGTCTTCCTCCATAGTTCCAATCCTCTTTGGGCCCCACAATTCTTCTTACTATTCTTCCACAAGAGGGCCCAAGCTCAGTCCACTGTTTGGCTGTGGGTGTTTGCATCTGTCTGAGTCAGCTGCTATTTAGAGCCTCTTAGAGGACTCCCATGATAGGTTATGACTCATAACATTAGGCATATGGAGCATGAAGAGGCTACCTCCTCTTGCCAGGCAGGGACCCAGTGGAGTGATAGAGACACCAACTTATCCACAAAACTTTCAACCGCAAATGTATCCTGTTTAAAGGAAATGTAGGCAAGGAGGATGGAGCAGAGACTGAGGGAATGGCCAACCAATAACTGGCCCAACGTAAGACCCATCCCATGGACAATTGCCAATCCCTAACACTATTAATGATACTCTGTTATGCTTGCAGACAGGGTAATTCTTAAAGATATATTCAATATCACAAAAGATGCATAGGAAAATCAGGCAGCAGCTCTGTAGTCATTCCAAATGAAACAGACATAAATCACATTTTGAGTAACACAAGGAAACTATACTTTGTGGGTAAAATATTGGGAGAAAGGATCTGCATACTGAGGAACATTTAGAGGGTTTGACGAAAGATACATTACCTTTGTGTCTAAGAGCTAATTTGTAGATATATAGGTGGAAATTCAAAATGCAATAGGAAAAAACACTAAAGAGTAGCATAAATATTTCAGGCTTATAGTGCTTGCTTTTCTGTTATTTAGAAAGACACTTGTAGTGTGTGAGACATAAAAAAATCTCCACAAGCTCTATGCCATCAAAGAACAAGGATAATTAATTTAACAATAAAATAAAATAAGTAAGATAATATTGGAGGCAATGTTGAATCATTTAGAGCAAAACTTAAAAGCAGGACTTAGAATCAAATGGAAATACACATAAATTAAAAATAAAATAAAATATAAGAAATATATTAAAATATAACAGTATAATAAATGGGTACAAGAAAGTCCAGTAATGAACAACAGAAGATTCACAATGTCTGATTTTTACTAGTAAAAATAAAACACAAGACATGTGAAAAGCAAGAATATATGGTTCATTGCTAGAAGAGAAATCAGACTATCAGAAAAAATAAATTAGTTGACAACATTTGTAAGCATATCTTATAATTATACTTTTATGTTCAAAAGTATAACAGAAAGATAAGAATGAGTGAAATAAATGAGAGGAAATACAGAGACAAAACGTGCAGTAAATGCCATTTTAGAATTATATATAATTTTATTTTATATATTTAGTATATAGAATATTTATTTATAATATATTTATTCTATATATCTATATATAGAATTTTATATAGATATATATTATATATATCCATATAAAATATATAATGATTTTTAATACATTTTTTTCATTAGGGTTACACAGAACATTTTCTAAAAACAAGAATTTTTATTTTTTAAGCTGTAGTTTTTTTTATTCAAAATAATATTTTTCATATAATGTAGTTTGAAAATTTTTTCCCTTTCCCCTACTCCTTACAGTTCTTCCCTCCTCCCATGACATCTGGGTTTGAACCCTTTCTCTCCTTAGAAAACAAAGACATCTAAGGTATAATAACAAACAAACATAAAATTTATAATATAAAACAAAAAGAAACAAATCAGAATAGGACAAAATGACCAAATAAGAAAAAGAGTCAAAGACAAGAAGTGCATATAAATGCAGAATCAAATGCATTTGTACATCTAGGAATTCAATAAAAAATCAAAATCATAAGTTGTAATATAGATGATATATAAGGTAGGGGGGATAACAGGAGAAAACACAGCAAAACAACCACCAATGTCTTGACTTAACTCTATGAGACAAACAACTCCAAAAAAAATGTGTTGGATTTATTTTCTGTTCTTGATCTAATGTCGGGCATGGGCCCTAACCTTAAGAATGGTTTTTGCTGGTTACATTCTCTTAGAAAATGGAGCTAGCTTATGGGATAGGGATGAGGGCATGTGCCCACATGTTCTTTCAGTTCTAGGAGCACATTGGGTATACACTCATGTAAACTCTATGCATGCTTTCAGTCTCTGTGAGTTCATTTGTACATAGGCTGTGCTATGTAAAGATTCCTTGGTGATTTCCATTCCCTCTGGTTCTTACACTCTTTCCTCCTCCTTTTTCACAGTGTTCCCTGAGACCTGAGGGGAAGGATGTGATGGAGACAACATTTTTTAAAAGGAGTGGTTCCTTTTTCTAAAGTCTTTCCTGACCCTAAACCCATCTCACATATCCTCCCCAAAAAGCAATACTTGAGGCAATAAGCAGGAATAATTTGATTTCCTTCAAGATGAAATATTAAGGAGCAAGTGACTTCCAAGGAGTAAAAGTGTCAACTTTCTTTGTTCTACAGAAGTTATTATATAGAAAAGATGGATGAAAATATTTGTTTCTCTTAATATTGTTAAATTTTCCTAACCATTGTTTATTATATTGTGTGTCCCTATTTGAATAGAAGATCCAAGAGTGTAGTCTTACTTTTGCTCACTTACTCATGGTGCTTAAAACTGTGCCTAGAAAACAATCAAGTAAGACACTTGAGTAAGGATAAAAAATTAACTGAATAAATATCCTTTATTTTATGAACACACACACACACACACACACACACACATTAAAATTTACTCTTAAATTGTGTGAAGGCAATCTTAGCCTGAAGAGTGCAAAATTATGTTGTAGGGCTTAAAATGGGTACACACACTACAGTAGGTTAGCTGGCAAGAGAGCCCAGCCAATGAAGTGTGCTTACTTTGACATACAAAGACATGAGTGCACTATCCAGAACCCAGACCAAAATAGATGAGTGTTTTGATATCTTGGCACCTGCTTGCAACCTTCATCCTGGGGTGGCAAACAAAAGTGGATCCCCAGGGCTGGACAGTCAGCCAACTTAGTCTATTTGTAGAATTTCTGGTCAGAAACATTGGCTCAGATTTTGAAAAAAAATATATATATATAGATATTTCCTGAGAAACAACATTTAATATTTTCCTTGGGACTAAAAATATATGTGGACACACATACATGTACTCCCTCCTATATATGTGCAGCTACTGTGAACATGTATACACACATGCACACACAAAAGTAAGTATATATTTAAATATATGAATGCACAAACATATAAAAGGTGAAAGTTAATTTAACTATACATTACTCGCTTCGCTTGACCACAGTAATAATATTGCATCAATAACTAAAAGCAAACAGAAACTTTAAGTAATTCAAGGCCCATGTCATTAAAGGTTCTTCAATAGTAGCATTTCAAAAGTCACATATGTAGAGTACATGAAAATTTTTAGAAAATGTACCATTTTATTGTTGTGTTCTGCATTTTCTATCACAATAAAGTATCCACATTTTACAAGTGGTGGTACCATTCTATTATTGTGTTCTGCATTTGCTATTATAATAAAGTATCCACATTTTAAAAACAGGTGCTCACAGTCTACATCTCTATTACTTTTACTGAACAGGTTCTTCCCAGCATGTGGAAGTTGCTACATATAGCTAAATTGAGCAGTATTGCTTTTTGCTTTTTTGAATGGTCACTCATGATATCTATAAATGATTAAATACTGCACACTGAGCAAATCCATGTGTCTTCATCTAGCCAAAGCTTTATCTTTGTAGCTGCTGACTTTATCCTAGAGTGTCAGAAATCAAATTATAAACAATGAACACACACAAACACATGTATACACACATACACCTTCTCAATGACATTCTATTTCATGTTATGAATGCTACTGATATCAAGTTATAGGGCTGCAAGTGTCTACAAACTACTTCTTGTTCTGTCCTTCTGTCATTGTGTGCTTTGTACCTCCCTGTTCCTAGAAATGTGGAGATAGTGCTTCCAAAGTAACTAATTGTTATTCTCCAACTGAAGTCATGGTCCCTTCTCCTTAACATTTAGATCAGAACCCACCATATTAGAATATGAGAAGAGTAATCAAACAACAATAAAAACAATAATAAAATTGGCATTTTAATTGAAAAAAGGCATGACATTGAATAATAATTCCAGGTTTTATTACATTGTAAAATTATTTATAAGAAAAGATTATACTGCTATTTCATGAGATACAAAGCTACCTCCATTGGCATACTTATACTTAAGGAATAAGCTACTGTATTTCTATAAAATAAACAGTTGTACATGCATATTAATATACAAAATGTTACTACTTATTTTCTCAAGATCAACCACTATTAGGCATACATGAAATAAGAAACTAGTTTTAGTTTTGTTATATACACCAATTTCTAGAATATGGATTTTTAATAAATATTTGATCATATTAGATATAAAGGCATATAAACTTTTATGAATAAAAGAAAACATCTGTTAATGTCATATGTTTATATTTATGTAAAATTCCAAAATAGTAGAGAACGTTACAAATATATGAGTAGGGCTGTATCAATTACTTGATAGTTAGCTTTCTGCTTTTCCAAAGAATCCAGGTTTGACTCCAAGCATCCAAATGGAAATTTAGAACCATTTATAACTCCAGCTCCATGGGATCTGATCCAATGTCCTCTTTTGGTCTCTGTAGGCACATAGTACACATACATACAAACACATAGGTAAACATACATATAAAAATAAAAAGCAAAACAAAATGAAAAAAAGGAAAATCATGAGCAACACACAATCAGAATACAAGAGATAGAGGTAAGAATCTCAGATGCTGAAAATACCATAGTAACCATTGACTCCACAGTCAAAGAAAATACAAAATTTGCAAAAGGCTTGTAACCCAAAAAATCCAGGAAATCCAGGACACAATGAGAAGACCAAACCTAAGGATTATAGGTATAGATGAAAGTGAAGATCTACAATTTAAAGGGTCAGCAAATATCTTCAATAAAATTATGGAAGAAAACTTCCCTAACTTAGAGAGAGAGATGCCCATGAATATACAAGAAGCTTACAGAACTCCAAACAGAGTGAACCAGAACAGAAATACCTCCCGTCACATAATAATCAAAACCCAAAATGTATTAAACAAGGAAAGAAATTTAAAGGCAGTAAGAGAAAAAGGCCAAGTAACATATAAAGGAAGACCTATCAGAATCACACCAGACTTCTCTCCAGAGACCATGAAAGCTAAAAGATCCTGGGTGGATCTCATGCAGACTCTAAGAGAACACAATTGTCAGCCAAGAATACTATATCCAGCAAAACTCTCAATCAACATAGAAATCAAAATATTCCATGACAAGACTAAATTTACACAATATCTTTCCACTAACCCAGCTCTACAAAGGATAACAGGAGGAAAATTCCAATACAAGGAGGGAGACTGCACCCTAGAAAAAGCAAGATGGTAACCTTCTCCCATCAAACGCAAAAGAAGATAACCACTCAAAAACAAAAATAACATCAAAAATGACAGGAAGAAATAATCACTATTCCTTAATATCTCTTAACTTCAATGGACTCAATTCCCCAATAAAATGCATAGACTAACAGACTGGATACGGAAGCAGGACCCTACATTTTGCTGCATACAGGAAACACACCTCAGGGTCAAAGACAAACACTACCTTAGAGTAAAAGGCTGGAAGATAATTTTGCAAGCAAATGGTCGCAGGAAGTGAGCTGGAATAGCCATACTAATATCAGATAAAATTGACTTTCAACCTAAAGTCATCAAAAGAGACACAGAAGGTCACTTCTTGCTGGTCAAAGGAAAAATCCACCAAGAATAACTCACAATTCTAAACATCTATGCTCCAAATGCAAGGGCACCCTCATTAGTAAAAGAAACTTTACTAAAGCTCAAAGCACACATTGTACCTAACACAATAATTGTGGGGGACCTCAACACTCCACTATCCTCAATGGACCGATCAGGAAAACAGAAACTAAACAGGGACACAGGGAAACTCATTGAAACTTTGGACCAATTGGATCTAACAGATATCTATACAACCTTTCATCCTAAAGCAAAAGTTTTCCTCAATTTTATCATACATGTGTGAGAGGAAAATCTTCAGTTTTATAGGAAAATGGCTCCACTCCCTTTTTCAATTACGTTCTAATTGAATTTGTATGCTTACCACTGTATCTGTGAAAATCCCCCCAAAATTTTCAATTTTCAAAATTTTCCTATGAATTTCCCTTACTTCATCAGAAATATGTTATACGAAATCTTTAGTATTATCAGAAAATGACTCCATGTTCTTTTCAATTATCTGATAATTCTATTTGTACACCTATCATATTATGTGAGATTTTTCCAAAAAAACTTCAATTTTATACATTAACTTATGGTATCCTCAATTTTATCATACATATGTTAGATAAAATTTTTCATTAATTTATGAAACTTACTCCATTTCCTTTTTCAATTACATTCTAATTGTATTTATATGCCTATCAATATATCTGAGTTTATTTAAAAAATATTCAATTTTTTAAATTATGTTATGTTATCCTCACTTTTATCATACATATATTAGATGAAAATCTTCAGGTTTATATGAAAATGCCTCCACATCTTTTAGTTATATTCAAATTGTATTTTATGTCTATCATTGTGCCTGAGTTTTGTCCAAATAAATCTCCAATTTTATCAATTACCGTAGCAATCCTTTATTTTATCATATGTTAGATGAAAATCTTCAGTTTTATCAGAAAATGTCTACACTTCCTTTTTCAGTTGTACTCTAATTGTATTTTTATGTCTATCATTGTATCTGATAGTTTTTCCAAAAATATCTTTAATTTTATAAATTACCTCATGATATCCTCAGTTTAATCATATGTATGTTATATGAAAATCTTCAGTTTTATATGAAAATGTCTCGACATTCTCCTTCAATTATATTCTAAAAGTATTTGTATGCCTATCAAAAAAACACATAATGTCTACAGATTCAATAAAATCTCCATCAAAATCCCAACACAATTCTTCAAAGACATGGAAAGAGCAATTCTCAAATTCATCTGGAAAGGTAAAAAATTCAAAATAGCCAAAACAATTCTTAACAATAAAAGAATGACTAGGGGGATCTCTATCCCTGGCCTCAAGATTTACTACAGAGCAATAGTGATAAAAATTGCATGGGATAGGTACAGAAACAGACAGGTAGAACAATGGAATAGAATTGAAGACCCAGAAATAATCCACATATTTATGGACCCATGATCTTTGAAAAAGACACCAAAAATATGCAATGGAAAAAAGAAAGCATCTTCAATGAATAATGCTGGTCTAACTTGGTGTCTGTAGGTAGAGAAATGAAAATAGATCCATATTTGTCACCTTGCACAAAGCTCAAGTCAAAGTGGATCAAGAACCTGAACATAAAACCAGATAAACTAAATGTAATAGAAGATAAAGTGGGGGAAAAGCTTTAACTTTTTGCGCAATTTCCTAAACAGAACTCCAATGACTCATGCTCTAAGATCAAGAATTAAAAAGTGGGACCTCATAAAATTGGAAAGCTTCTGTAAGGCCAAGGACATAGTCACTATGACAGATCAGCAAACTACAGATTGGGAAAACAATCTTCACTAACCCCACATTAGATAGAGGGATAATATCCAAAATATATAAAGAACTCAAGAAGCTAACCACCACAAAACAAAGAACCCAATCAAAAAATGGGGTATAGAACTAAACTGAGAATTCACAACAGAGGAGTCTTAAATGCCTAAGAAGCACCGAAACAAATGTTCAACATCCTGAGCCACCAGGGAAATGCAAATCAAGATTTCACCTTACACAAATCAAGTTTACAACCTCAGATGACAACACATGTTGGCGAGGATGTGGAGGAAGAAGAACACTTCTCCATTGTTTGTGCAAATCCAAACTAGTACAACCACTCTGGAAATAAATCTGGAGGTTCAGAACATTAGAAATAAATCTACCTGAAGACTAGGCATACTACTCTTGGGAATATACCCAAGAGATGCCCCATCATGCCACAGGGGCATGTGTTCCACTACATTCATAGAGGTCTTATTTGTGATAGCCAGAAGCTGGAAACAACCCAGATATCCCACAACAGAAGAATGGATACAGAAAATGTGTTTCATTTATACAATGGAATACTACTCAGCCACTGAGAATGAGGACATCCCAAGTTTTGCAGGCAAATGGATGGAACTAGAAAATATCATCCTGAGCAAGGTAACTCAGACCCAAAAGGACATGCATGGTATGTACTCACTAATAAGTGGATATTAGCCAAAAAAAATAAAAAGAAAAAGAAAGAAAAGAAAAAGAAAAGAAAGGAAAAGAAAGGAAAAGAAAAGAAAAGAAAAGAAAAGGAAAGGAAAGGAAAGGAAAGGAAAGGAAAGGAAAGGAAAGGAAAGGAAAGGAAAGGAAAGGAAAGGAAAGGAAAGGAAAGAAAAGTACAGAATACCCAAGATACAGTATACATAACTGAAAAAGTTCAACAAGCTCACAGGCCCAAGTAAAGACTCCTCAGTCCGAATTACAAGTCCGAAGGAGAATTATTGTAATAAGTTCCTAGCCAGTCTATGCTACAGTATGAAATTCTGTCTCAACAAACACATGTGTATACATAGGTTTGCAATATATTTGAATGTTTCTTGACTGTATAAATTTGGTCATTATCTTTAAATAAAAATAAAACATTGAATTTAACTTAAATTTTAAGGTAGATTTGTACTTGGCATTATTGCTAATTATAGGGCCCTAGCTTTCATAACTCTGTTTAAAACAAAACAAAACAAAACAGTATTTTACCAAAATAATGCTTATTATTCAAATCCCAAACACAAATGTGTATTTCACTTGGAATTAATCTCACTATATAATTCTAATCTATATGCTTATCTATTTCCTATGGCCTCAGTGTCATGTGTTCATATCTCTTAATATGCCTCACACTCATTTACCACTCACATACTGCCATTCTTACAATCCTCACAAAAACATCAAATCTAAATAAATCTTAATTTCATATTTATTCTTTATTTCTATGGTACTGATAATAGAACCTTTGGCCTTGTACAACCTAGGCAAGCTGTCTAGCAATGATTAGACCACTATATTCTAAAGCTTTTATCTGGATTTGTTATTCTGTGTACTGTTGCTTCTGCATGGAATGAGCCACATAATGGTTATATTTGTGTTTCTCTCTCTCTCTCTCTCTCTCTCTCTCTCTCTCTCTCTCTCTCTCACACACACACACACACACACACACACACACAATGCTCTCTTATTCTCTTATACAATATATATCTTGAATGCATCTTCTCATCCCTCAACTTCTTCCCCTATGTACCACTCCTACATCCCATCTCTCCCAGATCTTCAGCTTTTCTGCTTCCCTTCAGAAATGAGAAGGCTTCCCAGGAGTGATATAGCTGGGTCTTGAGGTAGAACTATTCCCATATTTCTGAGGATCTACCAATATTGATTTCCAAAGTGGTTGTGAAAGTTTGCCCTCCAACCAGTAATGGAGACATGTTCACCTTAATCCACATCCTTGCCAGTATGTTTTATCATGTGTGGTTTTATGTTTGCCATTCTAACAGGCATAAAATGTACTCATATAGTCATTTTAATTTGCATTTTACTGATGATTAAGCCTGTTTCAAAACCATTTGTGATTCCTCTATTGACTATTATCTGTTTAGTTCTGTAACCATTTTTAAAATTAGATTATTTGCTTTGTTGATGTCTAGTTTCTTGAATTATTCATATATGTTTGAAATTATCCCTGTCAGATATGTGGTTGTTAAAGAATTTTTTCTCATTCTGTAAACTGACATGCTATCCTATTAATGGTATCTTTTGCTTTACAGAATCTTTTCATTTTCATGAAATTCCATTTATTAACTGTTAATCTGAGTGGCTGTGATATTTGTGTTATGTTCAGGACATTGTCTCCTTGCCAATGCATTTATGGCTACCTCCCACTTTCTCCTCTATCACCTTCAGTTTATCATGTTTTATGTTGAGGTTTTTGATCCACCTGGACTTGAGTTTTATGCAGACTGATATATATATATATCTATTTGCATTCTTCTACATGCCAGCATCCAGTTAGACCAGCACCATTTGCTAAAAGTGCTTTAGTTTTATCTATTGTATTATAAATTTTTTAAAAACAATGTGTCCATAGTTGTTTGGGTTTATACCTAAGTTGTTGATTAAATTTTATTGATCAATCTATCTGGGTTTTTTTGTTTTGTTTTGTTTTTTTGCCAACACTGTTTGGATTTTATCACTATAGGTCTGTAGTAATTCTTGAGATTGGGGAAGGTAATACCTCTGGAAGTTTCTTTTCTTTATTGTATAGGATTTTTTTTAACAATTCTCTTTTTTCCATAAGAATTTGAGTACTGTTATTTCAAGGTCTGTAAATAATTGTGTTGTAATTTTTTGAGGATTTCATTAAATCTATAGATTGCTTTTGGTAAAATGCCCATTATTTTTACTGTCAGTACGGCTAATCCATGAGCACTGGCGAATCTCTCCATTTTCTAATATCTTTAACAACTTCTTTCTGGAGTTTAGCACTAATTTGTGGTTCTCTGATAGGATACAAGAGGTTATTTCAATGTTCTTCAGTTTGTTGAAATTTGCTTTGTGATCCAATATGTGAATAACTTTGAATCAAGATCGCTAATTTGTTGACAAGGAAGAATATTCTTTTTTTATTTTCTATATCTTTTGTTCATATTCCAAAGGCTTTCCCCTTTCCCAGTTCCCCTGCAGCATATGTTCTCTTCCCTCTGCCCATTCCACAATTGCCCCCCTATTTCTCTGTTCTGGTACTCTCCTACAAAACTGGATCCGGTCTTTTCAGGACCAGGGTCCTCTCCTTTCTTCTTCTTGGAAATCATTTGACTTGCTAATTATGCCTTGAATATTCAGAGCTTCTGGGCTCATTAATATTCACTTATCAGTGATTGCATTTCATGTGTATTCTTTTGTGATTGGGTTAACTCACTTAGGATGATATTTTCCAGATCCAACCATTTGCCTACAAATTGTATGAATTCATTATTTTTAATTGCTGAGTAGTATTCCATTGTATAAATATACCACATTTTCTGTATCCATTCCTCCTTTGAGAGACAACAGGAGCTGGCAAGGATGTGGATAAAGAGGAACACTCCTCCACTGTTGGTGGGATGGTAAGATGGTACAACCGCTCTGGAAATCAGTCTGGCGGTTCCTCAGAAAACTGGGCATGACACTTCCAGAAGACCCTGTCATACTACTCCTGGGCATATACCCAGAGGATTCCCCTGCATACAATAAAGACACATGCTCCACTATGTTCATAGCAGCCTTATTTATAATAGCCAGAAGTTGAAAAGAACCCAGATGTCCCTCAAAGAATATTCTTTACTGTTTTGGTTTTGTTGATATATGTTATGCCCATTTGATTTATAATGACTGTTAGCTGCAGTATTTCTCTGCTTCATTTTTGTCTGAATGACCTGGCCATTGATGAGAGTAGAGTATTGAAGACTCCAACTATCAATGTCTGAGAGCAGAAGAGTAGATTCTGTTTACACATTCATTCTTTTAGTCTTTGTCTTTTTTTTTTTTTTTTGAGGAAATAAGTCCATTGATAGCAAGAAATATCAATGACCAATGATTGTTTCTTCCTGTTATTTTAGTGTGTGTGTGTGTGTGTGTGTGTGTGTGTGTGTGTGTGTGTGTGTGTTTCCATTCTTTTATTTTTGCTGGTTTGAGATTATTTTTCCCCCTGGGTATAGTTTTTCATGGGTGTAATTAACCTTCTTAAATTGGGGTTTTCTTTGAATTTGGCTTTATAATTGAACATCTTGTTTTCTTCATCTATGGTGATTGAAAATTTTATAAAAGTCTAGAATTGCATCTGTGGTCTCTTAGACTTTGCAAGATACTTGTTCAGAATAGCCATTGACAAGTGAGGACTTCCTTTATATTTTTTGGGTCTACCTTTATATTTTTATTTAATTTAACTTTATTTAATTTTTGGTTTTACTTACTTTATATTCCATGCACTGCCCCCCTATAGTCATTCCCACCCAAAATATCCCCCATTTTTCTCTGGGCAAGTAGGAGATTCCCTGAGTTATCCCCCCACCAAGGTACTTCAAGTCTGTGTTGGGCTAAGTACTTCCTCTTCCACTGAGTCCAGACAAGGTAGCTCAGCAATTAGAACATATCCCACATAGAGGTAACAGCTTTTTGGATAGCCCCTGCTCCAGTTGTTTAGGACCCACATGAAACTCAAGCTGCACATCTGCTACATCTGAAAGGGAAAGTCTAAGTCCAGCCCATGCAAGCTCTTTCATTGGTGGTTCAGTCTCTGAGAGCCCCCAGGGGTACAGGTTAGTTGACTCTATTGGTCTTTCTGTAGAGTTCTTATCCCCTTAGGGACTCACAATCCTCCCTCCTATTTTTCCATTAGAATTCCCAAACTCAATTTGCTATTTAGATGTGGGTATATATATCTGAGTCAGCTTCTTGTTGTAGCCTATCAGAGGACAACATACTCCTGCCTGCAAGCATAACAGAATGTCATTGATAGTGTTAGGGATTTTTGAATGCCCAGGGGATGTGTCTCAAGTTGGGCTGGTTATTGGTTGGCCATTTCCTCAGTCTCTGCTCCATTTCTCATGTTTGTATTTCTTGAAGACACTGTAAATTTTGGGTTGAAAATTTTGTGTGTGAGTTGGTTCTGTTGTACTACTGGTGTTCCTAACTAGAAACAGGCAGTGGCATCTCGCTCCATGTCCCAAGTTAGTGAGTCACAACTATGGTTATCCTAATTGAGTCTTGGGTACTCCCCTTGTGCAATGCCATGTCTCCTCCAGGAGTTGCTCCCCAGTTTCCTCATGCCCATGCCAATCAGGTGCATATTTCCATTTCATTTAACTGGCCATCTAGCCATCTCTCCTATCCTTCCCTATGCCTGATTCTGAACTCTCCATTCCCTTACCCATTCCCCTCTCTCCCAATTTTCTCCATCCACCTTTCTCTTATGACTATTTTATTCCACCTTCTATGTGAGATTCAACTATCCTCACTTGGGCCTCCCTCCTTGTTTAGCTTCTTTGGATCTGTGGAGTGTGACTTGGCACCTGTATTTTTTGGCTAATATCCATTTATAAGTGAGTACTTACCATGCATGTCCTTTTGGGACTGGAATACCCCACTTAGGATGATATTCTCAAGTTCTATCCACTTGCTTGCAAAATTCATGATATTCCAGTTTTTAATAGCTGAATAGTATTCCATTATGTAGATGTACCATATTTTCTTTATCCATTCATTCGTTGAGGGGCATCTGGATTGTTTCTAGGTTCTAGCTATTACAAAAAGAGCTGCTATGTACATAGTCAAGCAAGTGTATTTGTGATATGTTATAGCATCTCTTGGGTGTATGTTATAGCTAGGTCTTGAGGTATAACTATCTAGTTTTCTGAGAAACTGAAAATTCTATTTCCAAATTGGTTGTATGTGTTTGCATTCCTACCAGCAATGGAGGAGTGTTCCCCTTGTTCCACATCCTTATCAGCAAGTACTATTACTTGAGTTTTTTATCTTAGCCATTCTTATGAGTGGATAGGTAGGATTGACAGTAGAAATTTCTATCTTACCAAAAGCAATCTACAGGCTTAATGAAATCCCCATCAAAATTCCAACATATTTGTATAGACCTTGAAAGAGCAATTCTCAACTTCATGTGGAAAAACAAAAGTCCCAGAATAGCTAAAACAATCCTGAATGATAAAAGAACTTTGGAAGGAATCACCATCACTGACCTCAAGCTGGATAGTATTAGTACAGAAACAGACAGGTTAATCAATGATGGAATTGAATCAAAGACACGGAAATAAACCCACACACCTATGGACACTTTTTGATGAAGATGCCAAAACCATACAATGTAAAAATAAAAGCATTTTCTTTATATGGTGTTAGGCTTACTGGATAACTATATATCGAAGAATGAAAATACATCCATATTTATCATCCTGCATAAAAAAGTCCAAGTGGATCAAGGACCTAAACATAAAACTGGGCACAATAAATCTCATAGAAGAGAGTGTGGGAAATTCACTTGAATACTTTAGTACAAAGACAACTTCCTGAACAGAACAAGAGTGTCTCAGTCTGTACTATCAACAACTGATAAATGAGACCTCCTGAAACTGCAAAGCTTTTGTAAGGCAAAGAATACTGTCAATAGGACAAATCAGCAGCCCACAAACTAAAAAAGAATCTTCAACAATCCTACATCTGACAGAAGGCTAATATCACAAATTTACAAAAATCTCAAGAAGAAAAACTCCACTGAATTATACCAAATTAGAAAACGGAGTATAGAACTAAACAGAGAATTCTCAACAGATGAATCTCAAATGTATAAGAAGCACTTAAACAAATGTTCAAAGTCCTAAGTCAGCAGAAAAATACAAATTAAAACAACTTTGATTTTTTACCTTTATATTTTACCTGTTCTTTTTCCTTTGTAGTTTTTAATATTCATTCTTTGCTGTATATGTTTATTATATTAATTATTATGTGGGAGGGGAACTTTCTTTCCTAGTCCAATCATTTTGGTGTTTTATATGCCTATTGTGCCTTTATAGGTATCTCCTTCTTTGGGTTAATAATTGTGTCCTCTGTGAGTTTGTTGAAAATACTTTCTGTGCCTTTGAGCTAGAATTATTATTTTTCGTCTATTTCTATTATTCTCACGCTGATCTTTTTACAGTGATCCAGATTTCCTGGGTGTTCTATGTCAGGAAATTTTTAAATTTAACATTTTCTTGAGCCAATGGATCCATTTCTTCTGTTGTATTTTCAACACATTAGGTTATCGCTTCTATCTTCTGCATTCTGCTGATGATGCTTGAATCTGTAGTTCCTATTCATTTACCTCAATTTTCTATTTCTAGAATTCCATAAGTTTATGTTTTCTTCATTGTGCCTATTTCCATTTTCAGGTCTTGAGATCTTGTTTTCATTTCCTTCAACTGGTTGCTTGTTTTTGACCCTTGGTTTTCTTGACTTTCTTTAGGGGTTTGATCATTCCCTCCAATTTTTTTGTTTGTATTTTTCTAGATTGCTTTATGAGATTTATCCACTTCTTCATATCATTGTTTTTAAGGTCATCATCTTTTGCTTCATCTTTGTTGCAATATTTGGAGCTTGCTTTAGTAGAATAGCTGGGCTCTCGTGTTGACATATTGTCCTGGTTGTTGTTGGTTGTGTTTTTCTCTGGCCACTTGACATCTATATTTTGGGTGAATTATAAATCTAGGTTTCTGGGTTTGTTGTTTATGGATTGGTATTTTTTGCCCTGATTTTTGTTTCTTCTCTGGTATGCTGGTCTATGCAATCTCTGTATAACCAGGTGTTCTCTACTTAAGTTGAGGGCTAGACTTCTGTTGAGCAGTTGATCTCTCATTTTTTTTTTGATCAGGGGCTTCTGCCTGTATTATGAGCTGAATTTCTAGTACCCTGGGTGGCCTCTGATTCAGCAGGGAGTCTCTGCCTGAGTTGGCAAGGAGGAGAGGAGCAATAGAGTTTGGGGGTTACAAGGATAAAGTAACAGGAGATCTGTGGGAAGGAAGCCTATCTTGAATTCTGGTGGCCAATGTGGTCTGCGGTTAGGCAGGGGGGTTCTGTCTGTAAGAATAGAGTGGGGTATGTCTGCCAGTGTCTGTCTTTCTTGTTCTACATTTGTTCTTTCTACCTCACTCCATGCCAAGGAGGCAAATAGTTTACTTGAATATTCAGGAAAAAATAAATTCCCATGTATTGATGAGCTCAGGTTTGCTTTTCTTCCAAAATAGCTATGAACAGGGACTTTTGCATAGATGCCCATGTGGACTTTAATGTTTGCCCAGTATAAAGTCACTGATATTTCCATTTTCTTTTTGTTGTTATTGTTGTTTTATCTAATTTATCCCATACCATGAAAGATTTTTTGTCATGTTTTATGTTATAATACAGTTATATCATTTGTCTTTTCCCTTCCCTTCCCTTCCTCCAAACACTCCCATATACCACTTCTTTCTCTCTTTAAAACTCATGTCCTCTCTTTTTCATTATGTGATGTTGCCATATGTGTATACATTATGTATATATATGTGTATATACCCATATACCTTTCCAAATATAACCTGCTCAGTCTGTATTATGTTACTTGCATGTATATGTTTTCAGGGATGATCACTTGCTATTATATAATGAGTTGTACTTTTCTCTGGGGAAGATTCTTTATCACACTTTCAGCATTCCTTAAATGACTGTAGTACCTTTGTAGAGCTGTGGCCTTTCCCCTATCTACTTTGTCAGGTCTGCTTCAATTGATTTTGTTCAGGTCATAATTTGGCAGTCATTTTGGTGAGAATTTATAGGTTTATCTTCTGACACTACTCAGAGACACAGTCTTACACTAAACACTAATCCTCTAGGTTTCTCAATCTTACAATCTCTCCCTCAGACCCTGCAGCTCAATGTTTCCTGAGCCTTAAATGTGGAGTTGTTTTGTAGATATATCCTTTTGGACTGGAGTAACAACTCTACATTTTGATTGGTTATGATTTTCTGTAGTGGCCTTCATTTGTTGTAGAGAGAAGTTGGTATGAGGAGAGGACAACATTTATCTTTGGACATAAGGACTAATATTTAGATGATAGGGATGGTACTATTCTTGTAAAATAGTGGGTTTATGCCCTCTTACAAGATTTACAATCTTACTAGCCCTGGATAGTTGGATAGGTTTCCAAATCAGGTGTGATTTCCCTATTGTTGAGATAGTTAAAATTCCAGCTAGAGAGTAGTTGGGTTACCATCAATATATGCATCCCACCACTCCACCTCCACCCTGAACCTCTCATTCAATTCTGGTGATAATTGTGGTTCATAAGCATCAGAGCTGAGTAGGACTGTTTCTTGTTTCCCTCCTTTAGAAGCTTGTATGGCAGCTTCTGGTGCTGTGTAAGCTAGTTCTCAGAGATGAGGCATTCAGGTCAATCTGTTATTGCTCAGAGGCTTCTGGGCCCTGTGTCTGAAGTGTATGCTGTCTTAAGCAAACAGGGCTGACTTTGTAACCAAGGGCAACAGAAATGGGCTACTTGTTTTGTAATCTGTTGAACAACCCTATCAATAATTTAAAAGAGGACTCAATCATATCTGGTCTTGGGGTCTGATTTGGTGGTCGTTGACTCATGGAGGGCACATTGACAAACAAGATGAGATAATTTTATTTAGCATATATATGTATGTTATATATCTAATCCCTCTTTTAGACATTACTGTTTTTATCTTCTGTCCTCCTTCTTCTCCACTTATTCACCTCCCCCTTTCGAGTTATATGTCCTCAAATTTGTCAATTTTCCAATCATATCTGATCACTTGAGGGGAAATAGTAGGATGCAAGTAGTCATCTGTATTTTTGATGTATCATTTAATTTAATAAAACATTCATAAATTCAAAAGAATTATACCTAGGAGGCAAAGTTTAAGGTGTCAAATATTAGATAGTTGTTTATGTTTATGTCTTATTTTACTGATGCAGGACAAAGATATAATTTAATGTGAGAAATTATTTTCTTTAACTGTTTCCAAAATGTTATTTCAGGCTGCTTTATCTTCTGAGCTTGTTCCATCTGGATGTGAATTACCAGATTTGTAGGCTTCATTGTCACCAATAGGCAGTTTGTGATAATTAAAGCAAGCAGACTTAGAGAGATATATAGGAAAAAGTAAGTAGCAGATAAAAATGAGCTTCTTAATCATATTAACTGTGTTCTGACAACACTGTTACAGGGTCTAATACACTTCTAGGCTATCTTTTATTTATTAAGATAATTAATGGAGCTATTGCTTTATCTGGTGTAAATGAGAATTACCTTCTTAACATTTTGAAGTGTTCCAAGCACCAAATTTCTTTTTATTCTTTGTGTTCAACACCTTCTTAATATTTTATAATAACATAGTCATATAATGACTATTTTAAATTTGCATGTAGAAAAGTATTTCAGATGAAAATTGCCAGTACTTTACCTCTGCTTGGTCATTCTGGAGTGTCAAAGTACATAAAGGAACAAAGACAGATGGTCATTCTGGAACATGAACTTTTAAATGACCTCTAGGACATTTGTGGCTCCACTTCATTTTTCTGAAAACAAAACAAAACAAAACAAAACAAAACAAAACAAAACACTGTAAGACCTCTTTATTTTTTCTAAAAGTCAAAAGAAACATCTATTTTATTTCCTTCTTGTCCCCAGAATATTTCTGGCATGAGTATGATAAGGTCAGAAATTAAGAAGAAGAAGAAGAAGAAGAAGAAGAAGAAGAAGAAGAAGAAGAAGAAGAAGAAGAAGAAGAAGAAAAGAAGAAGAAGAAGAAGAAGAAGAAGAAGAAGAAGAAGAAGAAGAAGAAGAAGAAGAAGAAGAAACAAAGAAAAGTAATAAAGAAAAAAAACACAGGTAGAGGCTGTCGAGTGTTTTAAGGAGTATGGAAAAGGTAAATTCTTAATAATTTTTAGCAGGGCGGTGGTGGCGCACGCCTTTAATCCCAGCACTTGGGAGGCAGAGGCAGGCGGATTTCTGAGTTCAAGGCCAGCCTGGTCTACAAAGTGAGTTCCAGGACAGCCAGGGCTACACAGAGAAAACCTGTCTCAAAAAAACAAACAAACAAAAAACCAAACAAACAAAAAATGAATAATTCTTGATAGTCTATATAACATGTGTGGCAATTGAATTTTCTAAAAGAAAAATGATTAAAAGTCTAACAAGCTATTTGATTGATATGAAAACAGTTACTACAGTGAATGGACCAATTTGTAGCTACCAGTTGGCTATTATTCATAAAAAATATAGTTTGAAATCTTACTTTAGAGGAAAAAACTGGAAGAATTCTTAATAATGGATTTAGATTTGGTTTATATGCAAAAGTCTGATCTAAGGTATTATTTATATTGCATGATTTAGTATATAATATGACTATGTATTTATTTCACATTATAATAAAAAAGAAAATATTAAGCTGTTGAATGAAAAATATTTGTACCTGCTTTTCTTTTTTTTTTTTTATTTTCTATATTCTTTGTTTACATTCCAAAGGCTTTCCCCTTTCCCAGGTACCCCCCACCATATGTCCCATAATTCCTCTTCCCCCCATGCTATTCCCCACTCTTTCCCCCCCCCACGATTTCTCTGTTCTGGGTCTACAATACTGGATCCAATCTTTACAGGCCCAGGGTCCTCTCCTTTTTTTCTTCTTGAGAGTCATTTGACTTGCTAATTGTGCCTTGAGTATTTAGGGCTTCTGGGCTCATTAATATCCACTTATCAGTGATTGCATTTCATGTGTATTCTTTTGTGATTGGGTTAGCTCACTTAGGATGATAGTTTCCAGATCTAACCATTTACCTACAAATTGCATGAATTCACTATTTTTAATTGCTGAGTAGTACTCCATTGTATAAATATACCACATTTTCTGTATCCATTCCTCCTTTGAGGGATATCTGGGCTCCTTCCAATTTCTGGCTATTATAAGCAAGGCTGCTATAAACATAGTGGAGCATGTGTCTTTGTTGTATGCAGGGGAATCCTCTGGGTATATGCCCAGGAGTGGTATGCCAGGGTCCTCTGGGAGTGGCATGCCCAATTTTCTGAGGAACCGCCACACTGATTTCCAGAGTGGTTTTACCATTTTGCAATCCCACCAAGAGTGGAGGAGTGTTCCTCTTTCTCCACATCCTCGCCAGCACTTGTTGTCTCTCGAGTTTTTAATCTTAGCCATTCTGACTGGAGTGAGGTGGAATCTCAGGGTTGTTTTGATTTGCATTTCCCTGATGACTAATGATGTTGAACATCTCTTAAGGTGTTTCTCGGCCATCCGAATTTCTTCTGGTGAAAATTCTTTGTTTAGCTCTGTACCCCATTTTTTGATAGGGTTATTTGGTTCTTTGGGGTCTAACTTCTTGAGTTCTTTGTATATATTGGATATTAGCCCTCTGTCGGATGTGGGGTTGGTGAAGATCATTTCCCACGTTGTTGGTTGCCGTTTTGTCTTTCTGACAGTGTCCTTTGCCTTACAGAAACTTTGTAATTTTATGAGGTCCCATTTGTCAATTCTTGATCTTAGAGCATAAGCTATTGGTGTTCTGTTCAGGAACTTTACCCCTGTGCCCATGTCCTCCAGGGTCTTCCCAAGTTTCTTTTCTAATAGTTTCAGTGTGTCTGGTTTTATGTGGAGGTCCTTGATCCACTTGGAGTTGATCTTAGTACAAGGAGATAAGAGTGGGTCAATTCGCATTCTTCTGCATGTTGACCTCCAGTTGAACCAGCACCATTTGTTGAAAAGGCTATCTTTTTTCCACCGGATGGTTGTGGCTCCTTTATCAAAGATCAAGTGACCATAAGTCTGTGGGTTGATTTCTGGGTCTTCAATCCTATTCCATTGATCTACCTGCCTGTTGCTGTACCAATACCATGCAGTTTTTAACACAATTGCTCTGTAGTACTGCTTGAGGTCAGGGATATTGATTCCCCCAGAAGTCCTTTTATTGTTGAGAATAGTTTTAGCTATCCTGGGTTTTTTGTTGCTCCAGATGAATTTGAGAATTGCTCTTTCTAGATCTATGAAGAATTGATTTGGGATTTTGATGGGGATTGCATTGAATCTGTAGATTGCTTTTGGCAAGATGGCCATTTTTACTATATTGATCCTGCCAATCCAGGAGCAAGAAATATTTTTCCATCTCCTGAGGTCTTCTTCGATTTCTTTCTTCAGGGACTTGAAGTTCCTGTCATACAGATCTTTTGCTTGTTTGGTTAGAGTTACGCCAAGGTACTTTATGTTGTTTGTGGCTATTGTGAAGGGTGTTATTTCCCTAACTTCTTTCTCAGCCTGCTTGTCCTTTGAGTACAAGAAGGCTACTGATTTGCTTGAGTTAATTTTATAACCAGCCACGTTGCTGAAGTTGTTTATCAGCTGTAGAAGTTCTCTGGTGGAGTTTTTTGGATCGCTTAAGTAGACTATCATATCATCTGCAAATAATGATACTTTGACTTCTTCCTTTCCAATTTGTATCCCTTTGACTTCCTTATGTTGTCTGATTGCTCTCGCTAGAACTTCAAGTACTATATTGAAAAGATATGGAGAGAGAGGACAGCCTTGTCTAGTCCCTGATTTTAGTGGAATTGCTTCAAGTTTCTCTCCATTTATTTTGATGTTGGCTACTGGTTTGCTGTAGATTGCTTTTACTATGTTTAGGTATGGGCCTTGAATTCCTGCTCTTTCCAAGACTTTTAGCATGAAAGGATGCTGAATTTTGTCAAATGCTTTTTCAGCATCTAATGAGATGACCATGTGGTTTTTTTCTTTTAGTTTGTTTATGTAGTGGATTACATTGATGGATTTCCGTATATTGAACCATCCCTGCATTCCTGGAATGAAGCCTACTTGATCATGGTGAATGATCGTTTTGATATGCTCTTGGATTCGGTTGGCAAGAATTTTATTTAGTATTTTTGCATCTATATTCATAAGAGAAATTGGCCTGTAGTTCTCTTTCTTTGTTGGATCTTTTTGTGGTTTAGGTATCAGCGTAATTGTGGTTTCGAAGAACGAGTTGGGCAGTGTCCCTTCTGTCTCTATGTTGTGGAATAGTTTGAAGAGTATTGGTGTTAAGTCTTCTTTGAAGGTCTGGTAGAATTCTGCACTAAAACCATCTGGTCCCATGCTTTTTTTGGTTGGGAGGCTTTCTATAACCCCTTCTATTTCTTTAAGGGTTATGGGACTGTTTAGCTGGTCTACTTGATGCTGATTTAATTTTGGTATTTGGTATCTGTCTAGGAAATTGTCCATTTCCTCCAGATTCTCCAGTTGTTTTGAGTATAGGCCTTTGTAGTAGGATCTGATGATCTTTTGAATTTCCTCTGTTTCTGTTGTTATACCCCCCTTTTCATTTTTAATTTTGTTAATTTGGATACTATCTCTGTGCCCTTTGGTTAGTCTAGCTAAGGGTTTATCTATCTTGTTGATTTTCTCGAAGAACCAGCTCTTGGTTTTGTTGATTCTTTGTATGGTTCTCTTTGTTTCTGCTTGATTGATTTCAGCCCTTAGTTTGATGATTTCCTCTCTTCTACTCCTCCTGGGTGAGTTAGCTTCTTTTTGTTCCAGTGCCTTCAGGTGTGCTGTTAAGTTGCTAGTGTATGCTCTTTCCAGTTTCTTTTTGGAGGCACTCAGGGCTATGAGTTTTCCTCTTAGCACTGCTTTCATTGTATCCCAGAGATTTGGGTAGGTCATACCTTCATTTTCATTGAAGTCTAAAAAGTCTTTGATTTCTTTCTTTATTTCTTCCTTGACCAGGGTGTCATTGAGTAGAGTATTGTTCAGTTTCCATGTGTATGTGGGCTTTCTGTAGTTCTTCTTGCTATTGAAGACCACTTTTACTCCATAGTGATCCGATAGGAGACATGGGATTAGTTCGGTCTTCTTGTATTTGTTGAGGTCTGTCTTGTGACCAATTATATGATCAATTTTTGAGAAGGTACCGTGCGGTGCTGAGAAAAAGGTATACTCTTTTGTTTTAGGATGGAATGTTCTATATATATCTGTTAAATCCAATTGGTCCAAAGCTTCAATTAGTTTCACTGTGTCCCTGTTTAGTTTCTGCTTTCCTGATCGGTCCATTGAGGAGAGTGGAGTGTTGAAGTCACCTACAATCATTGTGTTAGGTGCGATGTGTGCTTTAAGCTTTAGTAAAGTTTCTTTTATGAATGAGGGTGCCCTTGCATTTGGTGCATAGATGTTCAGTATTGAGAATTCTTCTTGGTGGATTTTCCCTTTGACAAGCAGGAAGTGATCTTCTGTGTCTCTTTTGATGACTTTAGGTTGAAAGTCGATTTTATCTGATATTAGAATGGCTACTCCAGCTTGTTTCCTGGGACCATTTGCTTGTATAACTGTCTTCCAGCCTTTTACTCTAAGGTGGTGTTTGTCTTTGACACTGAGATGTGTTTCCTGTATGCAGCAAAATGTAGGGTCCTGTTTCCGTATCCAGTCTGTTAGTCTGTGTCTTTTGATTGGGGAATTGAGTCCATTGATATTAAGAGATATTAAGGAATAGTAATTATTACTTCCTGACATTTTGGGAATTGTTATTATTATTTGTATTTGAGTGGTTCTCTTCTTTTGGGTTGGATGAGATGGGGTTTCTATCTTGTTTCTTCTGGGGTGTTGTTTCCCCCCTTGTGTTGGTATTTTTCCCCTATTATCCTTTGTAGGGCTGGGTTTGTAGATAAGTATCTTGCAAATTTGGTTTTGTCGTGGAATATCTTGGTTTCCCCATCTATGGCAATTGAGAGTTTTGCTGGGTATAGTAGTCTTGGCTGAAGTTTGTGTTCTCTTAGGGTCTGCATGAGGTCTGCCCAGGATCTTCTAGCTTTCATGGTCTCAGGTGAGAAGTCTGGTGTAATTCTGATAGGTCTTCCTTTATATGTTACTTGTCCTTTTTCTCTTACTGCCTTTAATATTCTTTCTTTGTTTAGTACATTTGGGGTTTTGATTATTATGTGACGGGAAGTATTTCTGTTCTGGTCCAGTCTATTTGGGGTTCTATAGGCTTCTTGTATATTCATGGGCATCTCTCTCTTTAGGTTGGGGAAATTTTCTTCCATAATTTTGTAGAAGATATTTGCTGGCCCTTTAAGTTGTAGATCTTCATTCTCATCTATCCCTATAATCCTTAGGTTTGGTCTTCTCATTGTGTCCTGGATTACCTGAATGTTTTGGTTTACCAGCTTTTTGCATTTTGCATTTTCTTTAATTGTTGAATCCATGGTTCCTATGGTATCTTCAGCATCTGAGATTCTGTCTTCTATCTCTTGTATTCTATTGTTGATATTTGCATCTATGACTCCTGATTTCTTCCCAAGGTTTTCTGTCTCCAACATTGTCTCCCTTTGCGATTGCTTAGTTCCTGCTTTTCAAAATAATGTCTTAAATTGCTCATTTTATGAATATTTTTAACAAAACAATGTATTATATGTACACATAATGATAAAAATTCTTTTTTATTTACCCTTCTATCCAGACACACCCTTTTTCTTCTCTTTAGAAAATAAACAGGTATCTAACGAACATTAATAAAATACTAAAAGATAAAACAAAACAGTAATAAAATAGATCCAAACAAAAAGAAGAAAAAGGGACAAAGAAAAAATATAAGTAACACATATAGACACATAGACACACACTCATATATGCAAGCATCCCATAAAAATACAAAACCAGAATATAAATGTAAAGGATCTGTAAAGTATATAACAAAAATCAAAAACCTCACACACAACATTGTGGACAAAGAAACCTCAACATGCCATTGAGCTCATTTTCTGTCGATTGTCTGCTGTACAAAGCAATTTAAGTGCAAGAAATAAGACAACCATCTAGAATGAAAATATATATATATATATATATATAGATATATAGATATATAGATATATAGATATATATTGATATATTAACAAACCATGAAATGAAATCAAAGGAAAAGGAAGCATTTTCTCTCTTCCTTTTTCCCATTAATTAATTTATTCATTTTACATCCCTACTGCTATACCCTCTTCCTAGTCCATCCCCACAAAATCCCTCCCCCCATGCCCATCTCCCCTTCTCTAGCAGGTGGCACCTCCCCCTAGGTATACTCCACCCAGACACATCAAGTCTCTTCAAGTCTAGGTCTACCCTCTTCCAATGAGGCCAGACAAGGCAGGCCAGCAAGGAATACATACCTCACATACAGGCAACAGCTTTTGGGATATCCCACTTATAGTTCAGAACCCTCGTGAAAGTCAAGATGCTCATCTGCTACATATGTGCAGAGAGAACTAGGTCTAGACCATGTATGTTTTTTGGTTGTTGGTTTAGTCTCTGAGAACCTCCCAGGATCTAGGTTAGCTGACTCTGCAGGTATTCCTGTGGTGTTCCTATCCTTTTCTAGGCCCACAAACCTTCCCCTAACTCTTTCATAACACTCCTGGGCTCCATTCACTGTTTAGATGTGGGTGTCTGTATTTGCTATGGTCAGATGCAAGATGGAGCCTCTCAGAGGACAGCCATGCCAGACTCCTGTCTACAAGCATAACAATATCATTAATAGTATGAAGGATTGGTGCTTGCCCATGGTTTGGATATCAAGTTGGACCAGTTATTGGTCAATAATTTCCCTCAGTCTCTGCTTCATCTTTGGACCTGCATTTCTAATAGATAGGACAAAATTTTGAGTCAAAAGTATTGTAGGTAGGTTGTTGCCCTTATCCCTCCACTGGGGGTCCTGCCTGACTGGAGGAAGTGGAATCTTCAAGTTCTATGCTGACTCCATTGCTGACTCTCAGCTGAGGTCACCTTCAGAGACTCCTGGGACCCTCACCCCTCCAAATTCTCTGCCACTTCCTAGAGATGCTCCCACTTACCTCCACCAGCTGCAGATTTACAGTCATTCTCCTGGTCCTCTGGCTCCCTCTCCTGTCTCCCTATACCTGTCCTGACCTACCATTTCCACTTGCAATCCATTCTCTTACTAGTTGCCTCCTTCCATCAGCCTCCTCTGACTATTTTATTTACCATTCTAAGTAAGTTTTTTTTGAATCTTACTTTTGAATCTTACTTCTTGCTTAGGTTCTTTGGGTCTGTGTAGTATTGCCTGTGTGTCCTGTATTTTATGGGTAATATCTACTTATATGGCAATACATACTATTTGTCTTTTTGGCATTTGTCCAGATTACCTCACTCAGGATATTTTCTAATTCCATATACTTGTCTTCAAAATCTATGATGTTCTTATTTTTAATAGCTGAGTATATTCTATTGTGTGATTAAACAAGGATTTCTGGATTCATTGTTTGGTTGAGGGTCATCTGGGTTTTTCCCAGTTTCTGGCTATTACCAATAAAGCTACTATGAACATAGTTGAAAACATGTCATTGTGGTATGGTGGAGCATCTTTTGGGTATATTCTTATTTTCTTAGAAATCACCAGGTTGCTTTCCAGAGGAACTGTACTCATTTTCACCCCCATTGGAAATAGAGAAGTGTTTCCCTTTCTCCACATTCTTGCCAGAATGTACTGTTGCTTGAGTTTTTGGTCTTAGCCATTTTGATGGTTGTTGGATGGAATCCTAGGGTCATTTTGATTGGCATTCCTCTGATATCTAAGGACATTGAATATATCTTTGAATGTTTTTCAGAAATTCAAGGTGCCTGTGTTGAGAATTCTGTCTCTGAAGCCATTTTTTTTTAATTTTTAACTTCTCATTCTCATTGTACATTGATCATAGCCCTCTCCTTCCTCGCTTCCCAGTCCCACCATTACAAATCCCTATCTCCATTGCTCCCTCCCCCTTTCCTCACAGAACAGAAGTCCTTCTTGGGTACCAGCCTACCCTGGATGATGCAGTCACAGCAATTTTAGCCATATCCTCTTGCACTGAGGTAAATCAGGTAGTCCATGTAGGGGAGAAGGGAATTCAGAGACCAAGACAGCACCTGCTCCACTTGTTAGGGGTTCCACATGAAAACCAAGCCTCATATTTGTTATAAATATATACAGATCTGGATCCAGCTACTACTTATTCCCCTGGAATACCCAAGACTCAATTAACATAACAAATTATTCCCAAAAAAAGGAAGGAGAGGGCCCTGGTCCTGGAAAGGCTTGATGCAGCATTGTAGGGGACTACCAGGACAGAGAAGAGGGAGGAGGTAGATTGGAGAACTGGTGGAGGGAAGAGGGCATATGAGACTTATGGAGAGGGGGGAACCAGGAAAGGGAAAATCATTTGTAATGTAAACAAAGAATATAGAAATTTTTAAAAAAATCAAAAAGTTATAGGAGGAAACTTCCCTAACCAAAAGGAACAGATGCCCATGAACAAACAAGAAGCCTACAGAACTCCAAATAGATTTGACCAGAAAAGAAATTCCATCTGTCATATAATAATTAAAACACCAAATACACTAAACAAAGAAAGAATATTAAAAGCAGTAAGGGAAAAAGGTCAAGTAAACTACAAAGGAAGAACTATCAGAATTACACCAGACTTCTCACCAGAGACTATGAAAGCCAGAAGAGCCTGGACAGATGTCATAAAGACCCTAAGGAAATACAAATGTCAACCCAGACTGCTATATCCAGCAAATCTCTCAATTACCATAAATGGAGGAACCAAGGTATTCCATGACAAAAACAAATTTAGAAAATATCTTTCCACAATTCCAGCCCTTCAAAGGATAATGAATGGAAAACACCAACAAAAGGAGGGAAACTACACACTAGAATAAGCAAGAAATTAATTTTTTTCAGCTAATCCCAAAGAAATAACCACAGAAACCTAAAAATTACATATAAAAATAACAGGAAGCAACAATCACTATTCCTTAATATCTCAATATCAATGGGCTCAATTCCCTAATAAAAAGACATAGACTAATAGACTGGATGTGTAAACAGGACCCAACATTTTGCTGCATATAGGAAATGCATCTCAGTGTCAAAGACAAATACAATCTCAGAGTAAAAGGCTGGAAAACAGTTATTCAAGCAAATGGCCCCAGGAAACAAGCTGGAGTAGTGATTCTAATTTCCAATAAAATAGAATTTCAACCCACAACCATCAAAAAAGACACAAATACAAGGGCACCTTCATTTGTAAAAGAAACTTTACTAAAGCTAAAAGCACACATTGCAGCTCACATAGTAATTACAGGTGACCTCAATAACCCACTCTCCTCAGTGGACAGATCAGGGAAACACAAAGTAAACAGACACACAGTGAAACTGACAGAAGTTTTAGACCAAAGTGATTAGATATCTAGAGAACATTTCATCCTAAATCAAGAGAATGTACCTTCTACTCAGCACCTCATGGTACCTTCTCCAAAACTGACCATATAATTAGTCACAAAACAGACCTCAACAAATATAAGAAGATCAAATTAATCCCATGCCTACTATCATATCACTATGGAGTAAGGGTGGTCTTCAATAGCAACAAAAACAACAGAAAGCAAACATTGACATGGATGTTGAACAAATGCTCTACTCAATCATACCTTGGTCAAGGAAGAAAAAAGGAAAAAAATCAAAGACTTTGAGAATTTAATGAAAACAAAGGCACGACATACCCAAATTTGTGGGACACAATGACAGCAGTGCTAAGAAGAAAACTCAAAGCACTGAGTGCCTCCACAAAGAAGATAGAGCAAGCATACACTAGAAACTTAACAGCACACCTGAAAGCCTTGGAACAAAAAGAAGCTAATACACCCAAGAGTAGTACAAGACACGAAATCTTCAAACTCAGGACTGAAATCAACCAGGTAGAAACAGAAAGAACTATACAAAGAATCAACAAAAACAGGAGCTGGTTCTTTGAGAAAATCAACAAGATAGATAAACCCTTAGCCAGACTAATCAAAGGACACAGAGACAGTATCCAAATTATCAAAATCAGAAATGAAAAAGGAGATATAACAACAGAAAGTGAGGAAATAAAAAAAATAAACAACATTAGATCATACTACAAAAGCCTATACTTAACACAACTAGAAAATCTGGATGAAATGGACAATTTCCTAGACAGATAACAAATACCAATGTTAAATCTGGATCAGATAGACCATCTAAATGATCACATAAACCTTAAATAAATAGAATTGGACATTGAAAGTATCCAAACCAAAGAAAGCGCAGGAACAGATAGTTTTAGTACAGAATTCTATCAAACCTTCAAAGAAGACCTAACACCAATACTCTTCAAAAAATTCCACAAAATAGAAACAGAAAGAACACTACAAAACTTGTTCTATCAAGCTACAATTAGGCTGATACCAAAACCACACAAAGATCCAAGAAAGAAAAGAATTTCAGAACAATTTCCCTTATGAATATGAATGCAAAAACTCTCAAAAATTCTTGCCAAATGAATCCAAGAACACATCAAAATGATTATTCACCATGATCAAATAGACCTCATTCCAGGGATGCAGGAATAGTTCAATACACGAAAATCCATCAATGTAATCCTCTACATAAACAAACTCAAAGACAAAAACCACATGGTCATTTCATTAGATGCTGAAAAACCATTTGACAAAATTCAGCATCCTTTCATGCTAAAGGTCCTAGAAAGAACAGGAATTCAAGGCCCATACCTAAACATAGTAAAAGCAATATACAGTAAACTAGTGGCCAACATCAAACTAAATGGAGAGAAATTTGAAACAATCCCATTAAAATGAGGGACTAGACAAGGCTACCCTCTCTCTCCATATATATTCAATATAGTACTTGAAGTTCTAGCTAGAGCAATTAGACAACAAAAGGAGGTCAAAGGGATACAAATTGGAAAGGAAGAATTCAAATTATCACTATTTGCAGATGATGTGATAGTATAATTATGTGACCCCCAAAACTCCACCAGAGAACTCCTACAGCTCATAATCAACTTCAGCAAAGTGGCTGAATATAAAATTAACTCAACTAAACAGTAGCCTTCCTATATTCAAAGGATAAACAGACTGAGAAAGAAATTATGGAAACAACACCCTTCACAATAGTCACAAACAATAAAACATATTTTGGTGTGATTCTAACCAAACAAGTGAAAGTTCTGTATGACAAGAATTTCAGGTCTCTGAAGAAAGAAATCAAAGAAGACCTCAGAGGATGGAAAGATCTCCCATGCTTGTGGATAGGCAGGATTAATATAGTAAAAATGGCCATCTTGCCAAAAGCAATCTACAGATTCAATGCAATTCCCATCAAAATCCCAACTCAATTCTTCATAGAATCAGAAAGAGTAATTCTCAAATTCATCTAGAATAATCAAAAACCCAGGATAACTAAAACTATTCTCAACAGTAAAAGAAATTCTGGGGGTTCTTTGTATATATTGGATATTAGCCCTCTGTCGGATGTGGAGTTGGTGAAGATCTTTTCCCACTTTGTTGGTTGCCGTTTTGTCCTTCTGACAGTGTCCTTTGCTTTGCAGAAACTTTGTAATTTTATGAGGTCCCATTTGTCGATTCTTGATCTTAGAGCATAAGCTATTGGTGTTCTGTTCAGGAACATTTCCCCTGTGCCCAAGTCCTCCAGGGTCTTCCCAAGTTTCTTTTCTAATAGTTTCAGTGTGTCTGGTTTTATGTGGAGGTCCTTGATCCACTTGGAGTTGATCTTAGTGCAAAGAGATAAGAGTGGGTCAATTCGCATTCTTCTGCATGTTGACCTCCAGTTGAACCAGCACCATTTGTTGAAAAGGCTATCTTTATTCCACCAGATGGTTGTGGCTCCTTTATCAAAGATCAAGTGACCATAAGTCTGTGGGTTAATTTCTGGGTCTTCAATCCTGTTCCATTGATCTGCTTGCCTGTTGCTATACCAATACCATGCAGTTTTTAACACAATTGCTCTGTAGTACTGCTTGAGGTCAGGGATATTGATTCCCCCAGAAGTCCTTTTATTGTTGAGAATAGTTTTAGCTATCCTGGGTTTTTTGTTGCTCCAGATGAATTTGAGAATTGCTCTTTCTAGATCTATGAAGAATTGAGTTGGAATTTTGATGAGGATCGCATTGAATCTGTATATTGCTTTTGGCAAGATGGCCATTTTTACTATATTGATCCTGCCAATCCAGGAGCAAGAAATATTTTTCCATCTTCTGAGGTCTTCTTCGATTTCTTTCTTCAAGGACTTGAAGTTCCTGTTGTACAGATCTTTTGCTTGTTTGGTTAGAGTTACGCCAAGATACTTTATGTTGTTTGTGGCTATTGTGAAGGGTGTTATTTCCCTAATTTCTTTCTCAGCCTGCTTGTCCTTTGAGTACAAGAAGGCCACTGACTTGCTTGAGTTAATTTTATAACCTGCCACTTTGCTGAAGTTGTTTATCAGCTGTAGAAGTTCTCCGGTGGAGGGCTAATATCCGATATATACAAAGAACTCAAGAAGTTAGACCACAAAGAACCAAATAACCCTATCAAAAAATGGGGCACAGAGATAAACAAAGAATTTTCACCAGAAGAAATTCGGATGGCCGAGAAACACCTTAAAAGATGTTCAACATCATTAGTCATCAGGGAAATGCAAATCAAAACAACCCTGAGATTCCACCTCACACCAGTCAGCATGGCTAAGATTAAAAACTCAAGAGACAACAAGTGCTGGCGAGGATGTGGAGAAAGAGGAACACTCCTCCACTGTTGGTGGGATTGCAAAATGGTAAAACCACTCTGGAAATCAGTTTGGCGGTTCCTCAGAAAATTGGGCATATCATTTCCAGAGGACCCTGGCATACCACTCCTGGGTATATACCCAGAGGATTCCCCTGCATGCAATAAAGACACATGCTCCACTATGTTTATAGCAGCCTTGTTTATAATAGCCAGAAATTGGAAGGAGCCCAAATATCCCTCAAAGGAGGAATGGATACAGAAAATGTGGTATATTTATACAATGGAATACTACTCAGCAATTAAAAATAATGAATTCATGCAATTTGTAGGTAAATGGTTAGACCTGGAAAATATCATCCTGAGTGAATTAACCCAATCACAAAAGAATGCACCTGAAATGCAATCACTGATAAGTGGATATTAATGAGCCCAGAAGCCCTAAATACTCAAGACACAAATAGCAAGTCAAATGATTCCCAAGAAGAAGAAAGGAGAGGACCCTGGGCCCGTAAAGATTGCATCCAGTTTAGTAAGGAAACCGAGGGGGGAGGGGGAATGATTGGGGAACAGTTGGGGGGGAGAGGAACTATGGGAACTATGGTGGGTGGGAACTGGGAAAGGGGAAAGCCTTTGGAATGTAAACATAGAACATAGAAAATAAAAATTTAAAAAAAAAGAGTGAAAGCAAGGGTCTGCTTAATGTACTTTGTTAATTGTTAGAGTGGTTTTTCTGTTTTTAATAAATGGACAAGAAAGACTTCTTAGTAAATAAAAAAATTGAAATAGTCCAAAAAAAAAAAAAAGAAAAAGAAAAAAAAAAGAAATTCTGGGGGAATCAGTATGCCAGACCTCAAGCAGTACTATAGAGCAATATAGTTAAAAACTGCATGGTATTGGTATAGTGACAGGCAGGTATATCAATGGAAGAGAACTGTACACCCAGAAATGAACCCACATGCCTATGATCGCTTGATCTTTGACAAAGGAGCTACAGCCATCCCATGGAAAAAAAGCCTTTTCAACAAATGGTGCTGGTTCAACTGGTGGCTAGCATGTAGAAGAATGCAAATCGATTCGTTCTTATCTTCTTGTACTAAGGTCAAGTCCAAGTGGATCTAGGACCTCCACATAAAACCAGACACACTGAAACTAATAGAAAAGAAACTGGGGAAGACCCTGGAGGACATGGGCACAGGGGAAATCTTCCTCAACAGAACACCAATAGCTTATGCTCTAAGGTCACGAATTGACAAATGGGACCTCATAAACTTACAAAGTGTCTGTAAGGCAAAGGACACTGTCAATAGGACAAAGGGGAAACCAACAAATTGGGAAAAGATCTTACCATCCCTACATCTGACAGAGGTCTAATATCCAATATATTTAAAGAACTTAAGAAGTTAGACTCCAGAGAGCCATATAACCCTATTTAAAAATGGGAACAGAGTTAAACAAAGAATTTTCACCTGAGGAATATTAAATGGCTGAGAAGCACCTAAAGAACTGTTCAACATCCTTAGTCATGAGGGAAAAGAAAATCAAAACAACCCTGAGATTTCACCTCACACCAGACAGAATGGCTAAGATCGAAAACTCAGGAGACAGCAGGTACTGGCAAAGATGTGGAGAAAGAGGAACACTCCTCCACTGTTGCTGGGATTGCAAGCTGGTACAACCACTCTGGAAACCAGTTTGGCATTTCCTCAGAAAATTGGGCATAATTCTACCAGAACACCCCACTATACCACTCCTGGGCATATACTCAGAGTATTCCCCAGCATGCAATAACAACACATGTTCCACTATGTTCTTTCCAGCCCTATTTATAATAGTCAGAAGGTGAAAAGAACCCATATGTCCCTCAAGGGAGGAATGGATAGAGAAAATGTGGTATATTTATATAATAGAATACTACTCAGCTATTAAAAACAGTGAATTCATGAAATTTATAGCCAAATGGGTGGAACTGGAAAGTATCATCCTAAATGAGGTAACCTAATCACAAAAGAATGCAAATGGTATAAACTCACTAATAAGTGAATATTATCCCAGAAGCTTGGAATACATAAGACATAATTCACACATCAAATGATGCCCAATAAGAAGGAAGAACAAAGTATGGATACTCTGGTCCCACAGGAGATACAGAGACACAGTGTGGAGCTGAGACTGAGGGACTGGCCATCCAGAGACTACCCTACCTGGTGAGCCATCCCATGTACAGTTACAAAACCCAGACACTATTATTGATGCCCACCAGTGCTTGCTGACAGGAACAGGATATAGCTGTCACCTTGGAAGGTCTGAGAGTACATGACAAATACAGAGGGGGACTTTCTCAACCAGCCATTGAACTGAGCACAGTGTCCCCAATAGGGGAGCTAGAGAAAGGACCCAAGTATCTAAAGGGTTTTGCTGAGCCTTAGGAAGAACAATAATATGAGCCATCCAGTACTCCCAGAGCTCCCAGAGACAAAAAAAAAACATCTACCAGATTGTACACATGGTCTTATCCATGGCTCTAGATGCATAGGCAACAGAGGATAGTCTTGTTGGACATCAAAGGGAGGAGAGGCCCCTGATCCTGGAAATGATTGGATGCAGCAGTGTAGGGGAAATACCAGGAGAGGGAAGTGGGAGGGTGTTTGTTTGGGGAAAGGGGAAGGGGAGAGGGCTTATGGGACTTTCGTGCAGGCGGGGTGCAGGAAAGGGGAAATCATTTGAAATGTAAATAAAGAATATATCTAACAAAAAAAGAAAAAATCCATTTGGTTAATATTTTACAACTTTATGGCATATAGGCTTTTAAAGTAATACCTAATGGTTCTTTGTATATCCTTTGTGTCTGTTGTTATATATTTTTTTATTTCTCTGTTTTTATTCCTCATTTTGTTAATTTGGATACTGTATTTCTGCCTTTTAGGTAGTTTGGCTAAGGGTGTGTCTATCTTGTTGATTTTTTCAATGAACTAGCTCTTTGTTTTGTTTATTCTTTCTTAGTATTTTTTCTCTTTGCTTCTAATCCATTAATTTCAGCCCAGTGTTTATTTTATGCCTAAAAGCTGTCTTTTCTTTTTCAGTGTAAAACATATATGGCCAGATACCTTACCATAGGAGAAATGTAGGGAGATATTAGCAAGTGAAAATATTTTCAGTCTTATTTTTCATAAAATAATAATAAATTGAAATATTAGTAGGTTGCATTTGTTTACATTTTTTTACTTTATTCCCTGCTGTTTTTTAAAATATTCTTTTCTCATACAACATAATCTGAATTCAGTTTCTTCTCCATCCAAGTTTTTCTCCACTTTCTTCCCATCCACTCTACTTCCTTTCAGTTTCTCATTAGAAAATAACAAAACATACCAACAAAAAGCTAACAAATAATACAATAAAATATAATGAGCTAAAGCAAAAGTATTCATATTGAATTTGGCCAAGTCAAGCCAACAGAAAACCAAAGCAGTTCAAGAGAAGTCACAGGAATCAGAGATCCATTTGTTTATACAATCAGGAGTCCCATAAAAAGACTAAACTGAAATGCATAGTAAATATACAGAAGACCTGGTGCAGACCCACATAGGCCCTATGTGTGCTGCTTCAGTCTCTGCGTTCATATGGGTGGTGCTCAGTTATTTCAAGAGACTTGTTCTCCTAGGATCGTCTATTCCATTCCCTCTCTTTTTCCCCTCACTCTTTCTGCTTTACTTTCAATGTGATTTACTGAACTCTGAGGGAAAGCATTTGATAGAGAGATCTCATTTAGAAATTAGTGTTTGAAGACACCTCTCTCTCTCTCTCTCTCTCTCTCTCTCTCTCTCTCTCTCTCTCTCTCTCTCTCTCGTCGTTGTTTTATCCTAGGTTCTGAGACTATCTCAACTCTGATTCTCCATCACCCAAGCAGTGTCAGAGATGGGTTCCATCTTGTGAATTGGGCCTTAAGTCAATTCAGATATTTGTTGGTTACTTCCTTTGTGTAACTTTTGCCCTAGCATACACTCCAGGAAGGATAACCTTGTAGATCAAAGGGTTTGCTACTTGCTTGATGTTTACATTTCTTTCTTGGTATCCTACAGTGTATCCTAGTATACCAAAGACACTAGAACATAGCTCCAAATATTCTATGTTAGCACCATCTCTACTTCAACATGTTCAAAGTGTTGTGTTATTCAAAATTTCTTTCTCAAAATATTTTACAGAAAGCACTGTATTTTTTTTACCATATGCTATTTATAACTTGCTAAGTTTAACCTTGAGTGAACATTTCATTATTTCAAATACATTTAAACATTGATTTTAATTAAAATATTTTCATATTTGTTCCATTAATATTGTTAATTGAAATAATTGGCCTTACAATGTTAATTCAACCTGATATTTAAAAAGTAAACCACTGATTATTTATAACTTGGAGAAAGTCTTTAAGTCGCTGTTGTTAAATTGATTTAAGCTATATTTACACTAACAAAGATATTGGTCTGAAATGATCATGGTTTTAAATATCTCAGTTTGGATAATGGGATTATACTGGCCTTATGTGAGTACTTAGACTCTAGTTTTTCTTTTTATACTTTGTGTTAAAAGTTTTGCATAAAATTGATGATGATGATGATTACCCTTCATGAATATTTCATAAAATTCAGCAAGATCTCTTTTTTTATGATTTTCTTGTGGGACGGGTTTTCACTGTAAATTTAAAATGTTAGCAGTTTAAAAGTTTCAGAAGACTAAAAAACTCTTTCAACAATATCCCTGTTATAATCTTCAGTATGTGAGTATAACTCTATGTGGCCTAAGTGGTTTTGCAGATGTAACCAAGTTAAGGATATTGAAGTGGAGAGTTGACCCTAGATTATGGATGTGGGTGTAACACAATCATAAATGTTCTTTTAGGTAGAAAATAAGAGTGAGTCTTCCTCATTGTTACTTGGCTTTATTTTCAGCTTTATGAAATAATTTTCACACTTTGGTAATCACAATGTGTACAAGAATTGCTTTGCCATTGATTTTGAGGCCTATATATTAATTATATACAATTTTAAAAGTCTTAACAAAGAATTGACCCCCTCATCATACTTACTAGTCTTCTTTTCTTGAGACCTACTATATTTTGTACTATTGTTCACAAGAGCCTTTCCATGCTTACTGTTTATATAGTATATAATTTCATGTATAATTTTAAAAAAAATGTTATTTCAATCATCTGTTCTGATAATAGATATTTCTCTTTTCTGTGTTGTTTCATATGAAAGTTATCTGATAAGCAATTCACTAAACAAATAATTCCTTACAAAAACAAAGAAAAAACGATTGACACCTGGTTTACGATAGCTGTGTGCTTTCTACATCTAAAAGGGTTAAAAGAGAAGTTTATTTCATTCTGCAGTGATATGTAAAGTAGCAATGAGCAGGGCAGGAAATATACTAACTTAAAAGTAATCTGCCGGCCGGGCGTGGTGGCTCACGCCTGTAATCCCAGCACTTGGGAGGCAGAGGCAGGCGGATTTCTGAGTTCGGGGCCAGCCTGGTCTACAGAGTGAGTTCCAGGACAGCCAGTGCTACACAGAGAAACCCTGACTCAAAAAAAAAAAAAGTAATCTGTCGAATTTGTTTTCTCTTAGGATATACTTCAATGAATTGACCTTTGGCAAATTATTGTGCTTCAGGTGTTCAGTCATGACAAACTATCATTTAAATCCACCATTATAATAGTCAGAAAGTGGTAGAGGAGGAACCCTGAACTCTCAATAATTTGTATTTATCTGTAGACAAAAGTGTCATTATGGAAGTACTGTAGCCAAAATAGAATGTTTAGATTCTTTAATCGAGTCCAAGACCAAAGATAGATATTTAAATATAGCAGATTCCATACAAGTAAAATACTTGCTGAACTGTGTTCTCAACTACATATGTGAAAATTTTCTTGTCTTTTTTGGGGGCTCAGTTATATGTCCATTTAATTTTCATAATCCCAACAGAAATCTATAGAATACACTACTTAGAAACATTCACCTGTACCTTTAGCGTAAGGTTTAATGACACCAGTGCTAGTTATGAACCTAGAAGCTCAATCTTTTCCTAGCTTCATTCAGAGAGACTAAATTAACATATCTAGGAATATGCCAAGAGACATCTCTGTATCACCAGATATAAGCCCTCACATATTTTTAGTTTTGGACGCAGAAGCATACCTGTGAGTTGGTTCAGGTCCTTCTTATTTACAAGCAAGAGCAAGTCCATACTCCTTTGGGACAAACCCAATTATTGACAGGATTATCTCCTTGGAACCCTCAAAAGGCTCCAATTGTTCATGTATTGGGAAACAAGATCTCCATCAACCAAATAATTGTTAAACTTTATGTATACCTTATCTTCAGCATCAATTCTACTAACATCACTATGCTAATTTATTCCACTCAAGACAAGAAAGAATACATGCTTACATGTGTCTGGCATGTCAATACTGCAATATAACATGAACTCATTAGTATCTATGTGACTCAGACACAGCGGAGTTTGCCATGATTCCAAAATTAAGGCAATGAATTTAAAAATTTGAAATGATTATTCAAGAAAATTATAGTCAGAAGAATTAGAGTAGCTACATTCTGTTCAGATTTTGTTTTTTCCTTTAAATGTTCCAAAACTTTTAAGTCTTTATACATCTCTTCCTAGCTTCAGTCTAAAAAAAACTACATATCTAGGAACATGCCAAGAAACATAACTTTCTGTCCCACCCATGGACCTCCTTATTATACAGGTACTTTGTGTCTGTGGATTATAACATGGTTACCCTGTACTTTATGGCTAATGTACACTTAGAAGTGAATGCATATATCATGTGTGAAATCCTGGGTTAATTGTTCAAAACCACACACACAAAAAAAAAAATGAGGGAAATAAGGAAGGGAAAGATATTAAAGTTGAGTTCTGCTGGAAACTCAACTTATGGAAGTTTTTCTTTTCCCAGTATTGAGAGATTTACAATTCATGTAAAACATGTAGTAACTCTACTATCCCGAGAAAACTGCTATGTAAAGACAATTTGCAGCATTCATAAGTATTAATTTGAATGTTACATTGTAAATAAAAAGTAAATGGATCTTAATTACTGAAAAAAAATAAAGTCCCACATTAAAAATAAAAAAAAGAAGTGAATGCATACCATGCATATTTTTCTGGGTCTGTGTTATCTTGTTTAGGATGATATCTTCTAGTTCTATCCATTTGTCTGCAAATTTCATGTCATTTTTTAATATATTCAATTTTATATAAGTACATTTTCTTTATCCATTCTTCAGTTGAGGGATATCTAGGTTGTTTCAAGTTTCTGGCTGTTACAAATAAACCTACTATAATCATAGTTGAACAAGTGTCCTTGTGGTATCCTGGGACACCTTTTGTGTATATGCCCAAGAGTAGTACATCTGGGTCTTGGGGTAGAACTATTATCAATTTTCTCAGAACCACTAAATTGATTTCCAAAGTGGTTATACAAGTTTTCACTCCTACAAGCAATCGGTAAGAGTTCCCCTTGCCCACATCCTCACCAGCATTTGTTATCATGTAAGTTTTTTATCTTAGGCATTCTGATGGGTGTAAGGTAGAATAATAAAGTTGTTTTGAATTGCATTTTCCTGAGGACTAAGGAGGTTGAACATTTCTTTAAGTGCTTCTCGGACATTTCTTTGTTGAGAGTTCTCTGTTTGGCTCTGTACCTTATTTTACATTGGGTTCTTTGCTTTGGTTGTATCTAATTATTGAGTTTTTAAATTATTTTGGATATTACTTCTCTTTCGGTTGTAGTGTTGGTGAAGTTTTTGCCCATACTGTAGGCTCCCATTTTGTCCTATTGATGGAGTCTTTAGTCTTTCCAAAGTTTCTGTAAGGCAAAGGACACTGTCAATAGGACAAAATGGCAACTAACAGATTGGGAAAGGATATTTACCTATCTTACATCCAATAGAGGGCTAATATCCAGTATATACAAAGCACACAAGAGGTTAGACTCCATAGAATCAAATAACCCTATTAAAAAACAGGGTATAGAGCTAAACAAAGAATTCTCAACTGAAGAATATCAAATAACTGAGAAGCATTAAAGAAATGTTCAACATCCTTAGTCATCAGGATTAGTCAAAACAACCCTAAGATTCCACCTCACACCAGTCAGAATGGTCAAGATAAAAAACTCAGGTGACAGCAAATACTGGAGAGAATGTGGAGAAAGAGGAACACTCCTCCTTTGCTTGTGGGATTACAAGCTGGTACAAACACTCTGGAAAACATTTTGACAGTGCCTCAGAAAATTGGACATAGTCCTACCTGAGGACTCACCTATACCACTCCTGAGCATATACCCAAAAGATGATCCACTGTGTAATAAGGACACATGCTCCACTATGTGCATAGAAGCCTTATTTATAATAGCCAGATGCCAGAAAGAACCCAGATGTCCCTCAACTGAGGAATGGATACAGAAAATGTTGTATATTAACACAATAGAATACTACTCAGCTATTAAATAGAATGAGTTCATGAAATTCTTAGACAAATGGACAGATCTAGAAAATATCCTGAGTGAGGTTACCCAATCACAAAATAACACATATGGTATGCACTCACTGATAAGTGGATATTAGCCCAGAAGCTAGAAAAACTGGTTATTATTTAGAGATCACACGAAGCTAAAGAAGAAGGAAGACCACAGTACAGGTACTGTACTGGCTGGTTTTGTGTGTCAACTTGACCCAGGCTGGAGTTATCACAGAGAAAGGAGCTTCACTTGGGGAAGTGCCTCCATGACATCCAGCTGTGGGGCATTTTCTCAATTAGTGATCAAGGGGGGAAGGCCCCTTGTGGGTGGTGCCATCCCTGGGCTGGTATTCTTGGGTTCTATAAGAGAGCAGGCTGAGCAAGCCAGGGGAAGCTAGCCCATAAGTAACATCCCTCCATGGCCTCTGCACCAGCTCCTGCTTCCTGACCTGCTTGAGTTCCAGTCCTGACTTCCTTTGGTAATGAACAGCTGTGTGGAAGTGTAAGCTCAATAAACCCTTTCCTCCCCAACTTGCTTCTTGGTCATGATGTTTGTGCAGGAATAGAAACCCTGACTAAGACAAATTGATACCAGTGTAGTGGGATATTCCTGTGACAACCTGACCATGTTTTGGGGAGGACTGTGGAAGGACTTTGGAACTTTGGATTAGTTGGTCCATTCAGTGTTGAGACCTCTGTGAGATGTGTAGGAGCTTGGAAGATTATGTTGAGAACAGTGGAGAAGATGGAGGCCTGGCTTGTGAAGTTTCAGAGGGAAAATTAAAGTCTCTTATCAGGGCCATGAAGATTCTGTGATTTTGGTTAGCTGGGGCTGAAGAATCAGCTGTGAGTAACAAGATACCAAAACCATTAAAGTCAACCTTTGTGTTACTGGGACTATTGATGCTGGTTAGCTGGAGCTAAGAAATTAGTGGTGAGTAAGAAGAAACCAGCATCACTGAGGTGAAATCTTTTGGGAAGTGTTTTCTGAGAGCACAGAGAATGTGTTCCAGATAGCCAAGGTTGTGCCTCGTGCTGTAGCAGGACTTGGTACTGTGTAAGAGTCACCCAGGTGGTACTCGTTTTGAAGGCATGAAGGCATCATGAAGAACAGCTGAGGCTTGGTACAGTGAGAGGCCATGGAAGGCCATTGGTGAAAGTGTACCCTCAGTTGTAATTGATGGCCCAGGACTGAAGGGGTCATGCAAAAGAGTTGAGGCTTGGTGATGCCAGTACTATGCGATGACTACCAAGGACAGCAGCAGCAGTGGAGTACAGGCAGCTGGAGCCTAGAAGACAAGGTGTGTGCTACAACAGGAAGAGCTGGAGAAGTGACCCAAGCCCAGAAGATCGTGAGCTGGATCCCAGACATTGAACCATTGGAGTTTGAGCTTTGCTTTTGATTATGACTGTGCCCTGATATTTTTCCCTCTTGAAAGAAGGTATTTTAGTAGAGCCCATAGTTAAGAGACTGAATTTTTAAGACTTGGAATTTTAAGATATTGGACATTTTAAAGGAATTGAACTTTTAATATGTAAAGACTGTGGGACTTTTTACGTTATTTAGGTCTTGGGGATGAATAAGAAAGTAAGGGTTGAGGCTTAATAGTGATATGTTGGTGTGTCAAGTTGACAAGGGGTCAACTGTACTGGCTAGTTTTGTGTGTCAACTTGACATAGGCTGGAGTTATCATAGGAAAAGGAGCTTCAATTGGGGAAGTGCCTCCACGAGATCCAGCTGTGGGGCATTTTTTCAATTAGTGATCAAGTGGGGGAGGGCCCCTTGTGGGTGGTACCATCTCTGGGCTGGTATTCTTGGGTTCTATAAGAGAGCAGGCTGAGCAAGCCAGGGGAAGCAAGCCAGTAAGTAACATCCCTCCATGGCCTCTGCATCAGCTCCTGCTTCCTGACCTGCTTGAGTTCCAGTCCTGACTTCCTTTGGTAATGAACAGCTGTGTGGAAGTGTAAGCTCAATAAACCCTTTCCTCCCCAACTTGCTTCTTGGTCATGATGTTTGTGCAGGAATAGAAACCCTGACTAAGACAAGGTACTTTGGTCCTTCTTAGAAGGGGGAACAAAATTCCCATGGGAGAAGATACAGAGACAAATTGTGGAGCAGAATGAAGGAAAGGACTGCCCCACCTGGGGATCCATCCCATACGCAGTTACTAAACCCAGACTCTATTGTGGATGCCAAAAAGTGCTTGCTGACACGAGCCTGATATAGCTGTCTCCTGAGAGGCTCTGCCAGTGCCTGACACATACAGAGGGGTATACTCTCAGCCAACCATTGAATTGAGCACAAGGTCCCCCGATGGAGGAGCTAGAGAAAGGACTGGAGGAGCTAAAGGGGTTTGCACCCCCATAGGTGGAATCAACTAACCAGTAACCCCAGAGCTCCCAGGGGCTTGACCTCCAACCAAAGAGTACACATGGAGGGACCCATGGTTGCAGCTGCATATACAGCAGAGGATGGCCTTGTTGGACATCAGTGGGAGGAGTGGCCCTTGGTCATGCCTGTGAATGTTTGTTGCCCCAGTGTAGGGAAATGCCAGGACAGGGAAGCAGGTGTAGGGAAATGCCAGGACAGGGAAGCAGGTATGGGTGTGTTAGTGAGCAGGGGCTGGATAGGGTAGGGTGTTTTTGGAGGGGAAACAGGTAATGGGGATAAAAGGAAAGAAAAGATATTTTATTCACTTACATTCCAGCTATTGCTCCCCACCCTTGGTCCTCTCTCCCACAGTTCCACATCCAATCCTCCTACCCCTTGCCTATTATTCTTGTTAGTTTTTTTTTTCTGGTATCTCAATTATCCTGGATGTTTTCTGTCACGAATTTTTTTAGATTTAAAATGTTTCAATTTCCTGTAATGTCTTTTACTTCTGAGACTCTCTTTTCTATCTTTTGTACTTTGTTGGTGATGCTTGCATCTGTTGTTCCTGTCCTCTTTCTAGGTTTTCATTCTCCAAGATTGGCTCAGTTTGTTTTCTTTATTGCTTTATTGTTTCCCTTTAAAGGCCTCTTCTTGTTTTATTGTATTTCCTGTATTTCTTTGAGAATTTATTCATTTCCTTTTAAAGGCCTCTATCATCATTATAAGATTGGAATTAAGATTATTTTCTTGTGCTTTGGTTGTGTTTGGATATCCAGGACTTGGAGTAATAGGTTAGCTGTGATCGGAAGGTGCCATATTGCTCTGACTCTCTTGTTATACTGGCCTTTAGCTGTTGAGTTGTCCCTGGATGTTCCTGCTGTAACATCTGTCAGGAAAGCAAGCCTTATCAGAATGTTCTTTGTAAACCAGGCCTCTTAGGTAGGCAGCCATGGACTTTATATTCTTGCTGTAATGGTCCTGGCTGTTCCTTGTAATGTGGACTTGGTCAAAGCAGGAGGAGTTGAGGTCAAACAGTGGAGCAGTGGAGAGAGCATGCAGCTTGCTCAGGGCACCTGGGTGTGCCCAGGGAACGAGAAGGATCAGTGGAATGGGGGAGAATGGATCTAATCTGGATGTATCTTTTGTGGCAGACCTGACGGAGGCAGGCTGAAGAGTGGCTAGTGGATTCAGTTCAGAATATAGCATACGTCTTGTCTCATTTTTAATTAAAACTGTATCCTTTACTTAAGCCTCCTCTGTCTTCACTATCCAAAGATCTTAGTTCAGATGCAAAAGTGAGCAGATCTGGCTGAGCTGTGGGAGACCAATGAAGTTCTAGGCCTGATATACTGTGCTTCCTGCTGGTACACTACATACTGGTGACTCTTTCTGGTCTGCAGACTTGACATTGCTCCTGGGGATATTTTTCAAGTTGGTATTTTTGCATCAAGAATTACAAACGTTTGAGGCAATGAATATGCTAATTGCCTTATGTGGTCATTTTATAATATGTGCAGATATCAAAGAATGACTTTGATTTTCCCCATAGATTTGTTCACTTATTACATATTAGTTAAACTAAAAATAATTTTCTTAAGAAACATGAATGCTTAAAATGTTATAAGGATCTCATTTTTTTTTAATTTTATTTTCTATATTCTATGTTTACATTCCAAAGGCTTTCCCCTTTCCCAGTTCCCACCCACCATAGTTCCCATAGTTCCTCTCCCCCCCATCTGTTCCCCAATAATTCCCCCTCCCCCCTCGGTTTCTTTACTAAACTGGAAGCAATCTTTACAGGCCCAGGGTCCTCTCCTTTCTTCTTCTTGGGAATCATTTGACTTGCTATTTGTGTCTTGAGTATTTAGGGCTTCTGGGCTCATTAATATCCACTTATCAGTGATTGCATTTCAGGTGCATTCTTTTGTGATTGGGTTAATTCACTCAGGATGATATTTTCCAGGTCTAACCATTTACCTACAAATTGCATGAATTCATTATTTTTAATTGCTGTGTAGTATTCCATTGTATAAATATACCACATTTTCTGTATCCATTCCTCCTTTGAGGGATATTTGGGCTGCTTCCAATTTCTGGCTATTATAAACAAGGCTGCTATAAACATAGTGGAGCATGTGTCCTTATTGCATGCAGGGGAATCCTCTGGGTATATGCCCAGGAGTGGTATGCCAGGGTCCTCTGGAAGTAACATGCCCAATTTTCTGAGGAACCGCCAAACTGATTTCCAGAGCGGTTTTACCATTTTGCAATCCCACCAACAGTGGAGGAGTGTTCCTCTTTCTCCACATCCTCGCCAGCACTTGTTGTCTCTTGAGTTTTTAATCTTAGCCATTCTGACTGGTGTGAGGTGGAATCTCAGGGTTGTTTTGATTTGCATTTCCCTGATGACTAATGATGTTGAACATCTTTTAAGGTGTTTCTCGGCCATCCGAATTTCTTCTGGTGAAAATTCTTTGTTTAGCTCTGTGCCCCATTTTTTGATAGGGTTATTTGGTTCTTTGCGGTCTAACTTCTTGAGTTCTTTGTATATATTGGATATTAGCCCTCTGTCGGATGTGGAGTTGGTGAAGATCTTTTCCCACTTTGTTGGTTGCCGTTTTGTCCTTCTGACAGTGTCCTTTGCTTTGCAGAAACTTTGTAATTTTATGAGGTCCCATTTGTCGATTCTTGATCTTAGAGCATAAGCTATTGGTGTTCTGTTCAGGAACTTTTCCCCTGTGCCAAAGTCCTCCAGGGTCTTCCCAAGTTTCTTTTCTAATAGTTTCAGTGTGTCTGGTTTTATGTGGAGGTCCTTGATCCACTTGGAGTTGATCTTAGTACAAGGAGATAAGAGTGGGTCAATTCGCATTCTTCTGCATGTTGACCTCCAGTTGAACCAGCACCATTTGTTGAAAAGGCTATCTTTTTTCCACCAGATGGTTGTGGCTCCTTTATCAAAGATCAAGTGACCATAAGTCTGTGGGTTAATTTCTGGGTCTTCAATCCTATTCCATTGATCTACCTGCCTGTTGCTGTACCAATACCATGCAGTTTTTAACACAATTGCTCTGTAGTACTGCTTGAGGTCAGGGATATTGATTCCCCCAGAAGTCCTTTTATTGTTGAGAATAGTTTTAGCTATCCTGGGTTTTTTGTTGCTCCAGATGAATTTGAGAATTGCTCTTTCTAGATCTATGAAGAATTGATTTGGGATTTTGATGGGGATTGCATTGAATCTGTAGATTGCTTTTGGCAAGATGGCCATTTTTACTATATTGATCTTGCCAATCCAGGAGCAAGAAATATTTTTCCATCTCCTGAGGTCTTCTTCGATTTCTTTCTTCAGGGACTTGAAGTTCCTGTCATACAGATCTTTCACTTGTTTGGTTAGAGTTACGCCAAGGTACTTTATGTTGTTTGTGGCTATTGTGAAGGGTGTTATTTCCCTAACTTCTTTCTCAGCCTGCTTGTCCTTTGAGTACAAGAAGGCTACTGATTTGCTTGAGTTAATTTTATAACCAGCCACGTTGCTGAAGTTGTTTATCAGCTGTAGAAGTTCTCTGGTGGAGTTTTTTGGATCGCTTAAGTAGACTATCATATCATCTGCAAATAATGATACTTTGACTTCTTCCTTTCCAATTTGTATCCCTTTGACTTCCTTATGTTGTCTGATTGCTCTCGCTAGAACTTCAAGTACTATATTGAAAAGATATGGAGAGAGAGGACAGCCTTGTCTAGTCCCTGATTTTAGTGGAATTGCTTCAAGTTTCTCTCCATTTATTTTGATGTTGGCTACTGGTTTGCTGTAGATTGCTTTTACTATGTTTAGGTATGGGCCTTGAATTCCTGCTCTTTCCAAGACTTTTAGCATGAAAGGATGCTGAATTTTGTCAAATGCTTTTTCAGCATCTAATGAGATGACCATGTGGTTTTTTTCTTTTAGTTTGTTTATGTAGTGGATTACATTGATGGATTTCCGTATATTGAACCATCCCTGCATTCCTGGAATGAAGCCTACTTGATCATGGTGAATGATCGTTTTGATATGCTCTTGGATTCGGTTGGCAAGAATTTTATTTAGTATTTTTGCATCTATATTCATAAGAGAAATTGGCCTGTAGTTCTCTTTCTTTGTTGGATCTTTTTGTGGTTTAGGTATCAGCGTAATTGTGGTTTCGAAGAACGAGTTGGGCAGTGTCCCTTCTGTCTCTATTTTGTGGAATAGTTTGAAGAGTATTGGTGTTAAGTCTTCTTTGAAGGTCTGGTAGAATTCTGCACTAAAACCATCTGGTCCCATGCTTTTTTTGGTTGGGAGGCTTTCTATAACCCCTTCTATTTCTTTAAGGGTTATGGGACTGTTTAGCTGGTCTACTTGATGCTGATTTAATTTTGGTATTTGGTATCTGTCTAGGAAATTGTCCATTTCCTCCAGATTCTCCAGTTGTTTTGAGTATAGGCCTTTGTAGTAGGATCTGATGATCTTTTGAATTTCCTCTGTTTCTGTTGTTATACCCCCCTTTTCATTTTTAATTTTGTTAATTTGGATACTATCTCTGTGCCCTTTGGTTAGTCTAGCTAAGGGCTTATCTATCTTGTTGATTTTCTCGAAGAACCAGCTCTTGGTTTTGTTGATTCTTTGTATGGTTCTCTTTGTTTCTGCTTGATTGATTTCAGCCCTTAGTTTGATGATTTCCTCTCTTCTACTCCTCCTGGGTGAGTTAGCTTCTTTTTGTTCCAGCGCCTTCAGGTGTGCTGTTAAGTTGCTAGTGTATGCTCTTTCCAGTTTCTTTTTGGAGGCACTCAGGGCTATGAGTTTTCCTCTTAGCACTGCTTTCATTGTATCCCAGAGATTTGGGTAGGTCGTACCTTCATTTTCATTGAAGTCTAAAAAGTCTTTGATTTCTTTCTTTATTTCTTCCTTGACCAGGGTGTCATTGAGTAGAGTATTGTTCAGTTTCCATGTGTATGTGGGCTTTCTGTAGTTCTTCTTGCTATTGAAGACCACTTTTACTCCATAGTGATCCGATAGGAGACATGGGATTAGTTCGGTCTTCTTGTATTTGTTGAGGTCTGTCTTGTGACCAATTAAATGATCAATTTTTGAGAAGGTACCGTGCGGTGCTGAGAAAAAGGTATACTCTTTTGTTTTAGGATGGAATGTTCTATATATATCTGTTAAATCCAATTGGTCCAAAGCTTCAATTAGTTTCACTGTGTCCCTGTTTAGTTTCTGCTTTCCTGATCGGTCCATTGAGGAGAGTGGAGTGTTGAAGTCACCTACAATCATTGTGTTAGGTGCGATGTGTGCTTTAAGCTTTAGTAAAGTTTCTTTTACGAATGAGGGTGCCCTTGCATTTGGTGCATAGATGTTCAGTATTGAGAATTCTTCTTGGTGGATTTTCCCTTTGACAAGCAGGAAGTGACCTTCTGTGTCTCTTTTGATGACTTTAGGTTGAAAGTCGATTTTATCTGATATTAGAATGGCTACTCCAGCTTGTTTCCTGGGACCATTTGCTTGTAGAACTGTCTTCCAGCCTTTTACTCTAAGGAGGTGTTTGTCTTTGACACTGAGATGTGTTTCCTGTATGCAGCAAAATGTAGGGTCCTGTTTCCGTATCCAGTGTGTTAGTCTGTGTCTTTTGATTGGGGAATTGAGTCCATTGATATTAAGAGATATTAAGGAATAGTAATTATTACTTCCTGACATTTTGGGAATTGTTATTATTATTTGTATTTGAGTGGTTCTCTTCTTTTGGGTTGGATGAGATGGGGTTTCTATCTTGTTTCTTCTGGGGTGTTGTTTCCCCCCTTGTGTTGGTATTTTTCCCCTATTATCCTTTGTAGGGCTGGGTTTGTAGATAAGTATCTTGCAAATTTGGTTTTGTCGTGGAATATCTTGGTTTCCCCATCTATGGCAATTGAGAGTTTCGCTGGGTATAGTAGTCTTGGCTGAAGTTTGTGTTCTCTTAGGGTCTGCATAAGGTCTGCCCAGGATCTTCTAGCTTTCATGGTCTCAGGTGAGAAGTCTGGTGTAATTCTGATAGGTCTTCCTTTATATGTTACTTGTCCTTTTTCTCTTACTGCCTTTAATATTCTTTCTTTGTTTAGTACATTTGGGGTTTTGACTATTATGTGACGGGAAGTATTTCTGTTCTGGTCCAGTCTATTTGGGGTTCTATAGGCTTCTTGTATATTCATGGGCATCTCTCTCTTTAGGTTGGGGAAATTTTCTTCCATAATTTTGTAGAAGATATTTGCTGGCCCTTTAAGTTGTAGATCTTCATTCTCATCTATCCCTATAATCCTTAGGTTTGGTCTTCTCATTGTGTCCTGGATTTCCTGAATGTTTTGGGTTACCAGCTTTTTGCATTTTGCATTTTCTTTAATTGTTGAATCCATGGTTCCTATGGTATCTTCAGCATCTGAGATTCTGTCTTCTATCTCTTGTATTCTATTGTTGATATTTGCATCTATGACTCCTGATTTCTTCCCAAGGTTTTCTATTTCCAACATTGTCTCCCTTTGCGATTGCTTAGTTGTTTCTACTTCTGTTTTTAGATTTTGTATGGTTTTGCTCAGATCTTTCAGTTGCTTGTTTGTGTTTTCCTGTAATTCTTTAAGGGATTTTTGTGTTTCCTCCTTTATGACTTCTACTCGTTGACCCATGTTCTCTTGTATTTCTTTGGGTGATTTTTGTTTCTCCCCCGTATTGGGATTCACTTTTTGCTCTATATTCTCCTGGATTTCTTTAAGTGATTTTTGTGTCTGCCTTGTATGGGCTTCTAGTTTTTGATCTATTTTCTCCTCTATTACTTTAAGAAATTTATCTAAGTGATCCTCAATCTGCATCTTTACCAGTGATTTTAGATCTGAGTCTTGTTTTTCTGGTGTGTTGAGATATCTGGGATTTAATTGTGTTTGTCTTGCAATGGCTTCTAGCTTTTGATCTATTTTCTCATGTATTACTTTAAGAGATTTATCTAAGTGTTCCTCTATCAGCATCCTGACCAGTGATTTTAGATCTGAGTCTTGTTTTTCTGGTGTTTCGGGGTATCCAATATTTATTGCTGTTGGGGAACTGGGTTCGGATGCCGCCATATTGCCTTGATTTTTGTTAGTAGCGATCTTACGTTTGCCTTTTGCCATCTGGTTAACTCTGGTGTTAGTTGGTCCTGTAGATACTAGCTGGTGCTTGACCCTCCTGTGGGGTTGTAAGGCTATTTCCCAGTGACTGGGATACCTGAATCACTGTCCTGCGGGGCTCTTGCTCACAGATTGCTGACAGGTGGCCTGAGTCCCCCGAGGTCTTAACCTCAGGATATCCCAGGTATTTGGTTCCGCCTGTTGGGCGGCTGTTGGGCGGCTGCTCTGCACTGCTCCTGCTCAGGGTTCGCTGTCTGATATCCTGTTTCCCCAGGGGTCTTAAAGTTGGGATATCTCAGTTATCTGGTTCCGCCTGCTGGTCCCAAGCTGCTGGGAAGCTGGCTGGGTCCGGTTTCCAGCTTCCCTGCCACTGGCTGGATGGGAGGCTGGTTCGGCCTCCGGCTGGGTCTGGGTACCTGGCACACTGGCTGACTCTGGCTTCCTCACCACCAGCTGGACGGGAAGCTGCAGGCAATATGGCAGCTGCCTGCAGGGAGCTCGGGGTCCGCCCCGCGCGCGAGTGCAGAGTGCACCCGCTATTCTGTGCCCAATTCCCACTCCAGGCCTGAGTCCCCGAAGGTCTTAAGCTCGGGCTGTGTCGGGTACCTGGTTCTGCCGCCGCCGCCGGATGGTTCTGAGCACCTGGGACGCTGGGTGACCCTCCGGCTTCCCCACCGCCAGCTGGGCGGGAAGCTGCAGGCAATATGGCAGCTGCCTGCAGGGAGCTCGGGGTCCGCCCCGCGCGCGAGTGCAGAGTGCACCCGCTATTCTGTGCCCACTTCCCACTCCAGGCCTGAGTCCCCGAAGGTCTTAAGCTTGGGCTGTGTCGGGTACCTGGTTCTGCCGCCGCCGCCGGATGGTTCTGAGCACCTGGCACGCTGGGTGACCCTCCAGCTTCCCCACCACCAGCTGGGCGGGAAGCTGCAGGCAATATGGCAGCTGCCTGCAGGGAGCTCGGGGTCCGCCGCGCGAGTGCAGAGTGCACCCGCTATTCTGTGCCCAACTCCCACTCCAGGCCTGAGTCCCCGAAGGTCTTAAGCTTGGGCTGTGTCGGGTACCTGGTTCTGCCGCCGCCGCCGGATGGTTCTGAGCACCTGGGACGCTGGGTGACCCTCCGGCTTCCCCACCGCCAGCTGGGCGGGAAGCTGCAGGCAATATCAAGGATCTCATTTTATAAAAATAAAATAATATTGTAAATTTAAATTCATATAACATTGTAATATTTCAAAAGAAGAAAGCTTTAGTGAGTGAAGCAAGAAATTGACATCAACGTAGTACTACTAATATTCATCAATTTTTTTTACTTTCAACAATGAATTAACTATTCTGATTTAAATTCAATATAAAAATATTGCAATCTACTAAATTACCTAAGAGATATGTACAGAGTAGTTTATCTAGTAGCCACAGAGTGTATCTTCTGTTTTAGTTCATATAGAATGTTCTGATATTTAGATCTTAATTTGGACATAAAATAAGACATAAAAATTAAGCCTTGACATCAATAGCCTATATAAAATCTTATTAACTCCATGGTATAATGCTTCAAAATTTCAAAAGGAAATTTTACAAATATGATAAAATTAATCAGAACGCTTCTTTGTACCAATAGAACAAAGCAGAAATCAAGCGAAAAATTAAAGAAATATTCCAGAGGTAATGAAAACTGTGTTTCAGCATAGGACAGGCACAGACAGACAGATTTCCTAGAGTTCAAGGCCAGTTTTATCTACTTAATAAGGTACAGGCCAGTAATAGTAAACATTTTAGAGCTCAATTAATGATTATAAAATTAATCATATGGTTAGTGTATAGTAAATAATAATAACTCTTAAAGTAGAAATAAATGTAATTGCTATGGGAAATTTCATAGTAAAGGTTACAAGACTAGTAGTTGGTTTTATGATAAAGCAAACAAAATTGAAGCATCAATTTAGATTTACAAATGTTAAAATACAAAAAGTTAAAGTTAAAATGCAAACGTTAAAATTTACACTGTCAGAAGGACAAAAACAGCAACCAACAAAGTAGGAAATGATCTTCACCAACCCCACATCTGACACAGGGCTAATATCCAATATATATAAAGAACTCAAGAAGTTAGACCCCAAAGAACCAAATAACCCTATCAAAAATGGGGTACAGAGCTAAACAAAGAATTTTCACCAGAAGAAATTCAGATGACCGAGAAACACCTTAAGAGATGTTCAACATCATTAGTCATCAGGGAAATGCAAATCAAAACAACCCTGAGATTCTACCTCACACCAGTCAGAATGGCTAAGATTAAAAACTCAAGAGACAACAAATGCTAGCGAGGATGTAGAGAAAAAGGAACACTCCTCCACTATTGGTGGGATTGCAAAATGGTAAAACCGGTCTGGAAATCAGTTTGGCGGTTCCTCAGAAAATTGGGCATGTCACTTCCAGAGGACCCTGGCATACTAGTCCTGGGCATATGCCCAGAGGATTCCCTTGCATACAATAAAGACACATGCTCCACTATGTTCATAGCAGCCTTGTTTATAATAGCCAGAAGTTGGAAGGAGCCCAGATATCCCTCAAAGGAAGAATGGATACAGAAAATGTGGTATATTTATACAATGGAATACTACTCAGCAATTAAAAATAATGAATTCATGAAATTTGTAGGTAAATGGTTAGATCTGGAAAATATCATCCTAAGTGAGTTAACTCTCAACTGCCATAGGTGGAGAAAACAAGATATTCCACAACAAAACCAAATTTATGCACTATCTTTCCACAAACTCAGGTCTACAAAGGATAATGGGTGCAAAATACCAACACAAGGACAGAATCTACACCATAAAAAAAGCAATAAAGAAGTAAACTTCTTTCAACAAACACAAAAGAAGTCAGCCACAGGAACACAATTCTACCTTTAATAGTGAAAATAACAGGAAGGAACAATCACTTTTCCTTAATATCTATTAATATCAATGGTCTCAATTCCCCAATAAAAACACATAGACTACCAGACTGGATATGTAAAGAGGAACCAACATTTTGTTGCACCCAAGAAACCCACCTCAGTGACAAGGACACTCACTACTTCAGAGTCAAACATTAGGACACAATTTTCTAAGCAAACGCTTCCAAGAAACAAGCTTGAGTGGCCATTCATTTATCGGACAACATCAACTAAAAGTCATCAAAAACGATAAGGAGAGACACTTCATATATATTAAAGGAAAAATGTACCAAGATGAACTCTCAATTCTGAACATCTATGCTCCAAATGCAAGGGCACTCTTATTTGTAAAAGAAACTTTACTAAAGCTCAAAGCACACACTGCACCTAGACAGTAATAGTGGGAGATTTCAACAACCCACTCTTAGCAATGGACAAATCACTAAAACAGAAAGTAAATAGAGACACAGTGAAACTAAATGAAGTTATGGACCAAATGGATCTAACATATATTTATAGAACATTCCATGCTAAAGCAAAAAAATGTATCTTCTTCAGCACTTCATGGTGCCTTCTCCAAAATTGACCATATAATTGGTCATAAAACAGACTTTAACAGATATATGTAGATCAAATTAATCCCATGCCTCCTATCAGATCACTTTGGAGTAAGGGTGGTCTTCAATAGCAACAAAAACAACAGAAAGCCCACGTACACATGGAAGCTGAACTTCTCAATAATACCTTGGTCAAGGAAGAAATAAAGAAAAAAACTAAAGAATTTTTAGAATTTAATGAAAATGAAGGCACAACATACCCAAACTTATGGGACACATTGAAAGCAGCGCTAAGAGGAAAATTCACATCTCTCGGAGCCTCCAAAAAGAAACTGGAAAAAGCATACACTAACAGCTTAACAGTACAGCTGAATGCTCTAGAACAAAAAGAAGCAAATACATCCAAGAGGAGTAGACAGCAGGAAATAATCAATCTCAAGGCTGAAATCAACCAAGTAGAAACAACAAGAAAAAAAAAAACTATACAAAGAATCAACCAAACCAGGAACTGTTTCTTTGAAAAAACAAACAAGATAGACACACCCTTAGCCAAACTAACCAGAGGGCACAGAGACAGTATCCAAATCAGCAAAAACAGTAATAAAAAGGGAAGCACAACAACAGATACTGAGGAAATCCAAAAAATGACCTACTACAAAGCCTGTATTCAACAAAAGTGGAAAATCTAGAGGAAATGGACAATGTCTAGACAGATACCAGGCATCAAAGTTAAATCAGGATCAGATAAGTGATCTATACAATCCCATAAACCCTAACGAAGTAGAAGCAGTCATTAATAATCTCCAAACCAAAAAAAGTCCAGGACCAGATGGGGTTCAAAGCAGAGTTCTATCAGACCTTCAAAGAAGACCTAATACCAATATTATTCATACTATTCCACAAAATAGAAACAGATGGAATACTACCCAATTCATTTTATGAAGCTACAATCACTTTGATACCTAAACCACGCAAAGACCTAAAAAAAAGAGAACTTTAGACCAATTTCCTTCATGAATAGCGATGCAAAAATACTCAATACAATTCTTGCCAACTGAACACAAGAACACATCAAAATGATCATTCACCAACATCAAGTAGGCTTCATCCCAGGGATGCAAGAATGGTTCAATATATGGAATTCCATCAATATAATCCACTATATAAACAAACTCAAAGAAAAAACCACACAATCATTTCATTAGATGCTGAGAAAGCATTTGATAAAATCACACATCTCTTCATGATAAAAGTCTTGGAAAGATCAGAAATTCAAGGCCCATACATATACATAGTAAAAGCAATATATAGCAAACCAGTAGCCAACATCAAAAAATGGAGAGAAACTTGAAACAATTCCACTGAAATCAGGGACTAGACAGGGCTGCCCACTCTTTCCCTACCTGTTCAAGTTAGTTCTTGAAGTCCTACCCAGAGCAATTAGAAAACAACATGAGGTCAAAGGGATTCAAATTGGAAAGGAAGAAGTCAAAGTATCACTATCTGCAGAAGATATGACAGTATACTTAAGTGACCACAAAAATTCCACCAGAGAACTTCTAATCTTGATAAATAACTTCAGCAAAGTGGATGGATATAAAAATTAACTCAAACAAATCATTAGCCTTCCTATACTACAAGAATAAAGAGGTAGAGAAAGAACTTAGGAAAATGACACCCTTCACAATAGCCACAAATAACATTGCATACCTTGGTGTAACTCTAACCAAGCAAGTGAAAGATCTTTATGACAAGAACCTCAAGCCTCTGAAGAAAGAAATTGAAGAAGATCTCAGAAGATGGAAAGATCTCCCATGCCCATGGAATGGCAGGGATAATATAGTAAAAATGGCCATCTTGCATAAAGCAATCTACAGATTCAACGCAATACCCATCAAAATTCCAACACAATTCTTCATAGAGTTAGAAAGAGCAATTTCCAAATTTATCTGGAATAACAAAAAATCCAGGATAGTGAAAACTAGTCTCAACAATAAAAGAATTTCTGGCAGAATCACCATCATTGACCTCAAGCTATACTACAGAGCAATAGTGATAAAAACTGCATGGTATTAGGGCAGGGACAGGCAGGCAGATCAATGGAATAGAATTGAAGACCCAGAAATGAACCCTCACACCTATGGTCACTTGAACATTGACAAAGGAGCTAAAAACATTTAGTGGAAAAAAGACAGCATTTTCAACAAATGGTGCTGGGTAAACTGGCAGTATACTTGTATAAGGCTATAAATTGATCCATACTTATCTCCCTGTACAAAGCTCAAGTCCAAGTGGATCAAGTACCTCCACATAAAACCAGATACACTGAATCAAATAGAAGAGAAAGTGGGGAAGAACCTGGAGCACATAAGGACAGGGGAAATTTTCCCAAATAGAAAACCAATAGCTTATGCTCTAAGATCATGAATTGACAAATGAGACTTCATAAAATTGTAATACCTCTGTAAGGCAAAGGACATGGACAATAGGACAAAATGGCAACCAACAGATTGGGAAAAGATCTTTACCAATCCAACATCCAATAGAAGACTAATATCCTATGTGTACAAAGAACTCAAGAAGTTAGACTCCAGAGAATCAAATAAATCTTTTAAAATTGGGTACAGAGTTAAACAAAAATTTTCAACTGAGGAATATTGAATGACCAAGAATCACCTAAATAAATGTGTAAAATCCTTAGTCGTCAGGGAAATGTAAACCAAAACAACCCTGAGATTCCACCTCACACCAGTCAGAATGGCTAAAATCAAAAACTCAGGTGACAGCCAGTGCTGGAGAGGATGTGGAGAAAGAGGAACACTCCTCCATTGCTCATGGGATTGCAAGCTGGTACAACTACCCTGGAAACCAGGTTGGCGTTTCCTCAGAAAACTGGACATAATATTACCAGAGGACCCTTCTATACCACTTCTGGACATATACCCAGAGGATTCTCCCGCCTTTAAGATGGATACATGCTCTACTATCTTCATAGCTGCCCTATTTTTAATAGTCAGAAGCTGGAAAGAACCCAGATTTCCCTCAGTGGAGGAATGGATACAGAAACTGTGGTATATATACACAATGGAGCTATTAAATTCAGCTATTAAAAACAATGAATTCATTAATATCCACTTATCAGTGATTGCATTTCATGTGAATACTCAAGACACAAATAGCAAGTCAAATGATTCCCAAGAAGAAGAAAGGAGAGGACCCTGGGCCTGTAAAGATTGCATCCAGTTTAGTAAAGAAACCGAGGGGGGAGGGGGAATGATTGGGGAACAGTTGGGGGGGGAGAGGAACTATGGGAACTATGGTGGGTGGGAACTGGGAAAGGGGAAAGCCTTTGGAATGTAAACATAGAATATAGAAAATAAAAAAAAACAAAAACAAAAAAAAAGAAAAAAGAAAAAAAAAAGAAAAAAAACCAATGAATTCATGAAATTCTTAGGCAAATGGATAGAACTAGAAAGTGTCATTCTGAGGAGGTAACCCAAACACAAAAGCACCCACATGGTATGCACTCACTGATAAGTGAATATTAGCCCCAAAGCTAAAAATAAACAAGTTACAATTCACAGACCACAGGAAGCTTAAGAAGGAAATCCAAAGTGGGGGTGCTATGGCTTTTCTGAGAGAGGGAACAAAATAAACACAGGAGCAATTATGGAGAAAAAGTATGGAACAGAGACTGAAGGAAAAGCCACCCAGAGACTGTCCTACCTGGGGATTCACCCAATAAACAGTCACCAAATCCTGATACTCCTATGGATGACAAGAAGAGCATGCTGAAAGGAGCCTGTTATAGTTGTCTCCGGAGGGGCCCTGCCAGAGCCTTACAGATACAGAAGCAGATGCTAGCACTAAACCATTTGACTGAGCTCAGGTCCCCAATAAAGGAGTTCGAAAGTGGACTGGAGAAGCTGAAGGTTTTTGCAGTCTCATGGGAAGAACAACAATGTAGGCCAACCAGAAGCCACAGGGCTCCCAGGACTAAGCCATCAACCAAGGGGTACACATGGTTCCAGCCAAAAATGTGGCAGAGAAATGCCTTGTTGGGAATCAATTGGAGGAGTATTCCTTGGTCCTATGAAGACTCCATAGATGCCCCAGCATGAGGAAATGGGGGGGGTAGGCGAGAGTTGATTGGACAGAGGGGCATATTCTTGGAGGCAGGGGGTGGAAGGATGGGTTGGGGTTTTCTGGGAGGGGGGAAACTGGGAAAGGGTATAATATTTGAAATATAAATGATGAATATATTCAATAAAAAAGAAAAAAGGACTTTCTCTGGCAAATAGCCATAAACAGTCACATTTTGAGACCTCTTGTTAATGCATCATATTCTTTTAGAAAATCATGATTGCAGAGTATTTTAAATTCATGCCCATGCTGACTTAATATGGCTTATCGAAATAGAAAAAGGATGTAGTAGAGAAGTCTAAGTTAAAACATTTTACCATTTTTATTAAAAAAAAAAAAAGAAAGATACACCTGGGTTGTTTCCAGTTTCTGGCTATCACAAATAACATAGTAAAACACATGTCCCTGTGGGATGGTGGGGCATCTTTTGGGTATATGCCCAAGAGTGCTATAGCTGGGTCTTCAGGCAGAACTACTCCCACTTTTCTGAGGAACCTCCAGTTTGATTTCCAGAGTGGTTGTACCAGCTTGCAATCCTACCAGCAGTGGAGGACTGTTCCTCTTTCTCCACGTCCTCGCCAACACCTGCTGTCTCCTGAGGTTTTGGGGTTTTATTTTCTTCTTCAGTAATAAGGGGAACACTATTCTAACTTGCAACTACGCCTCAGTTTATTATTAACACTGATTGCTTAAGAATTGGAAAAAGGATTACCCAGAATCATGTAATACTAAGGTTGGAGAACATATATACAATAATTTGTTAATTAAAAAGTAAAAGGATTTAGGGAGGTTTTCAGGGGAAGACTGTGAAAGGAAGTGGATGGGCTTTTGACTGGAGGAGGGGTGGTACAGAAGAGGGGCTTTGGAGATACTCATGAATCTCCATTGAGCAAGGACGCAGAAGGCAGGAAGGCAAGAAGAACTGAAAAAAGGCACAGCTGAGCCTGTCTGTTCCACCCATGGCCAATTATTTATGAGTCAAGGTTTTTAAATAGCAAAATAGAATATTTGTTCTCTGTCAGTGTATTCAGTGGTAGCCTAAGCACAACTCAAATAAATTACAACAGTCTCAGGAAAGGTTCCAGTGCAGCTGTGGATGCTGCTGGTCAAGGGTCAAGGCCACAGAATTTGCTTAGTCTGAGCTAGAGCAGACTTTCTCAGCCTTTTTTTCTATATTCTTTGTTTACATTCCAAATGATCTTCCCTTTCCCGGCTCCCCCCTCCCCATAAGTCCCATAAGCCCTCTTCCCTCTGCCTGTTCCCCCATCAAAACCCCCACCTCTCTGTCCTGGCAATCCTCCCCAATTAATCTTAGCCATTCTGACTGGTATGAGGTGAAATCTCAGGGTTGTTTTCATTTGCATTTCCCTAATGACTAATGATTTTGAACATTTCTTAAGGTGCTTCTCAGCCATTCGAAATTCTTCATGTGAAAAATCTTTGTTTAGCTCTGTACCCCATTTTTAATAGGGTTATTTGGCTCTCAGAGCCTCTCCAAGGACAGCTATACCAGACTTCTGTCACCATGCACTTCATGGCATCAGCAATAGCGTCAGTGTTTGGTGTTTGCAGATGGGATGGATCCTAAGGTGGGGTGGTCTCTAGTTAGCCTTTCCTTCAGTCTCTGTTCCATTTTTTGTCCCTGAATTTCCTTTAGACAGGAACAATTCTGGGTTAAAATTAATGAGATGTGTGGGTGGCCCCATCCTTCATCTGGGGGCCAAGCCTATAATGGAGGTGGTCTCTATAGGTTATATCTCCCTTTTGTTGGGTATTTATAATGTAATCCCCTTTGGGTCCTGGGAGCCTCTTTCTTCCTTGACATCTGGGACTTTCTAGTGGTTCTCTGTTACAGCCCCCACCTTCACATTCCCCCATTGCTACATATTTCTATTCATTTTCCTGACCATTTGGAAGTCTTTCCTTTCTCTTCCCATACCTGATCCTGACTTCCTTTCCCCTCCCCTCCTCTCTACCTTGCAAGTCCCATCCTCCCTATACCTCCCATGATTATTTTGTTCCCCCTTCTAAGTAGGATTGAAGCGTCCACACTTTGGTCTTCTTTCTTGTTAAACTTCATATTGTCTGTGAGTTATATCATGGGTATCCTGAGTAAATACCATGTGTGTCCTTTTGAATCTGGATTGCCTCACTCAGTATGATATTTTCTATTTCCATCCATTTGCCTGCAACTTTCATGAAATTATTGTTTTAATAGCTGTGTAGTACTCCATTGTGTAAATGTACTACATTTTCTGTGTCCATGTTTTTTCCATTGAGGGACATCTAGGTTGTTCCCAGCTTTTGGATATTATAAATAAGGCTGCTACAAATATAATGGAACATGGGACTTTGTTATATGTTAAACATCTTTTTGGATATATGCCAAGTAGTGGTATCTGGGTCTTCAGATAGAACTATTAACAATTTTCAGAGGAAAACCTAGATTGTTTTCCATAGTGATTTTACCAGCTTGCAATCCCACCAGGAATGCAGGAGTGTACCTCTTTCTCCACATCCGAGTTGTGTTTAGGAAATCATAATCCTCCTACCCCCCAGCCCCAACCCCCTGCCACCACCACCATGCCAATGTGTTCTTTCACAATTTATTTTTTATTAGATTTAGTATACCTTGTTTTATGTTGAAGTCCTTGATCCATTTGGACTGGTGATAGAGATGAATCTATTTTAATTTTTATACATACTGATTGCCAGTTAGTCCAGCACCATTTATTGAATATGTATATGTATATGTATATGTATATGTATATGTATATGTATATATATATGTATATGTATATGTATATGTATATATATATGTGTGTGTGTGTGTGTGTGTGTGTATTAATTCAGTTCATACACATCTTTTTTTTTCCATTGTATATTTTTTTCTTCTTTGTAAAAGATCTAGTGTCCATAAGCATGTAGTTTTATTTTTGGGTCTTCAGTTATATTCCATTGATCAGCCTGTCTGTTTCTGTACCAATAACATGCAGTTTTTATTACTATTGCTCTGTAGTACAGCATAGGGTCTGGGATGGTGATTCAACCAGATATTTTTTATTATTATTAAGAATTATTTTCACTTTCCTTGTTTTTTGTACAGCTAGATTTGAGAATTGTTCTTTCAATAACTTTGAAAAATTTTGTTGGGATTTTGATGGGCATTGCATTGAATCTGTAGACTGCTTTTGGTAATATGACCATTTTTTACTATGCTGATCTTACTAATCCATGAACATGGGAGATTTCTCCATTTTCCAAGGTCTTCTTTAATTTCTTTCTTCAGAGGCTTGAGATCTTTCACTTGCTTGGTTAGAGTTACCCCATCATAGTTTTTATATTATTTGTAACTATTGTGAAGGGTGTTATTCCCATATTTTCTTTCTCAGCTTGCTTATCATTTGTATAAGGCTACTTACTTGCTTGATTTACTTTTATATTCTGCCACTTTGCTTAAGTTGTTTATTAGCTGTAGAAGTTCTCCAGTAGAATTTTTGGTTTTGATCATTATATTATCCTATCTTCTGTGAATAGTGACATCTTGTCCTCTTCTTTTCTAATTTGTAGCTCTTTGACCTTCTTTTGTTGTCTAATTGCTCTGGCTAGAACTTCAAGTATAATATTAAATATGTAGGGAGAGAGTGAGCAGCCTTCTCTATTCCCTGATGTTAGTAGGATTGCTTCAAGTTTCTATTTAGTTTGATGTTGGCTACTGGAATGATGTATATTGCTTTTACTGTTTCCATATTGGCCTTGAATTTCTGTTGTTTATAATACTTTCAATATGAAGGGGTGCTATATTTTGTCAAATGGTTTTCAGCATCTAATGAAATAATCATGTGATTTTTTTCTTTGAGTTTGATTATATAGTGGATTACATTAAAGAGTTTTCATATATTGATCAAAACTTACATCCCTGGGATGAAGCCTCCTTCACTGTGATAAATGATGGTTTTGATGTGTTCTTGGATTTGGTTTGCAAAAATTTTATTGAGTATTTGTGCATCAATTTTATTTTCCTGCATTTCTTTCAGATAATTTGTATCCTCCTAAATGACTCTATTAGCTTCATAAGATAGGATTTTAGGAAAGCATCCTGGATTTCATGTGTATTGTGGTATCCAGGGCTTGCTGTAGTAGGAGAACTGGGTTCTGATGGTACCAAGGTATATTGGCTTTTGTTTCTTATGGTGTTTCACTTGCTTCTTTCCATCTGGTTTCCTCTGGTGTTAACTGGCCTGGGTGTCTCTGTCTGAAGCCTGAAGCAACCCTGGGTTGCTGCAGTTCTCTTGGGAGATCTGTGGCCCTGACAATGTCAGATCTTTTGGGATGCCTTCAGACTGTGGGGTCTTCAGGGCAAGCAAACAAGCGGATGATCTGTGCTTGCTGAAGGGAAAGAAAGTGGAGTTAGAGTGGAGAGTATGGGTCCAGTGTCTGCTGAGCAACTCATGGTCCCCAGTTGCTGCAGATATTTGGGAGGATCCCTTCCTTACCTGTTGCCCTGGGTGCAGCAGATCTCCTGGGAAGCCTTAAGACTGTGGGGTCTTCAGAGGGGCAGACAAGCTGATAATCTTCCCTGGCAGATGGCCATAGATATATATTTAAACATAACCTCAATAAGTAATGGAGTAAGGGAGTGGCAATTTGCCTTGTTTTATCTGGATGGAATCACAAAAAAGATTGAAGTACTCACCATAACTTGAATACAAATGTGTGTGTCTGTGTATGAACAGAATTAATAGCATACACACAAATAAATATACATATATGTGTGTATGTGTGTATGTGTTTGTGTGTGTATGAGAGAGAGAGAGAGAGAGAGAGAGAGAGAGAGAGAGAGAGAGAGAGAGAGAGAAGGTAAACCATATTCTAGGATTTGGTTATCAGTGGGAACTAAGGGGATATGTTTATGAACTACTATAGAAAAAAAAGACAAAAAAAGCAAAAAAATCATTATACCTTTAAGAAATGCTATGAAGTGAATAGCAAAATAACTAGATAACATGTGAAAATTTTACATTCCCTAGGAGGCACATATAAGAAAATAATAAAATTATGGAGAGGTGAGCGAGTATTATAAGCTATCAATCCCAGTCTGTCATTGACTGATTTGATGACCTTGATAAGCTGTGTAACATCATTCTGGCTTCAATTTTGTATTCCTAAAGTGGTTTTCTTTGAATTTCGTATAAAATCTGAAAATAAATGAGATTTCAAAAATGAAAGTATTAAAATATCAATATCCATCTAGGAAAAGCTAAGGCTAGAAGGTTACTTTCCTAGAGGTGGCCCACCATTTTTGCATGGTCTGTGATGGGTGAGCTCCATGAGGCAAGGTCCCAAAGAGACTTAATCTCAGGATTGCTTCTTGCAAGCTTCCATGTCTTTCTTGTTATTATTATAATACAATATATTATATAATATCCTGGGTAGCAAATACCCAGGATATAATCCACAGAACTCAAAATAAGGTTAGCAATCCAAAGGATTCAAGTAAGGACACCTCAGTCTCAATTAGGAGGGAGAAGAAAGCAATCACAGGAAGGGAGAGAGAGGGAGGGACCTGGTGGGAAAGGGACAGGGTGGGGAATAGGGGAATATGATCAGGTATTGGGCAAGAGGAACAGGACTGAAGCCCTGAGGGGCAGCAGAAAGAATGGAAACAGGCAAACTCAGGAATTAGGAGGTGGGAGAACTCTCCAGACAGAGACCAGGGAGGTGGGAAACTTTCAAGACTGAAAGGGAGGGACCTTAGATTAAATGACCTACAGTGGGGAGAGGGAACTTGTAGAGCCCACCTCCAGCAGAAAGACAGGGAGGGCATCAAATGAGGCATGGGGTTGCCATCCCACAGTCAAAACTCTGACCCAGATTTGTTTCTATACTAAAGAAGAGCAGAGACAACAATGGAGAAGAGACAAGGTAAATGAGGTCCAGTGACGGGCCCAAAGTAGGATCCAGTTCAAGGGGAGGCCCCAAGGCCTAACACTATTACTGAGGCTATGGCGTGTTCACAAAAGGGGCCTCTATCATGACTGCCATCCAAAAGACCCAAGAAGAAGCTGAGTCAGCCACAGATATTTTTACCCAACCAATGGACTGAAGTTGCTGACCTTTGTGGTTAAATTAGGGAAAAGCTGGAAGATAAGGAGGAGGGGGGTGACCCTGTAGGAGGACCAGCAGTCTCAACTAGCCTAGACCAGAGAGATCTCTCAGACACTGGGCCACCAACCAGGCAGCATACACCAGCTGATATGGGGCTCTCACCACATATACAGCAGAGGACAGCCGGGTATAGGTTTAGTTAGAGAAAATGCACCTATCCCTCAAGAGGCTGTAGGGGAGGCCCCATAATGTGGGGAGGTCTGGTGAAGTGGGGGTGGTGGGATGGGGACATTCTTGTGGGAACAGTGAGAGGAGGTATGGGATGTGGAACAGCCAGAAGGTGGACTAGGAGGGGGATAAAGTGTGAACTGTAATAAAATGATTGAATAAAAATTTTAAATAGGGGCCAGAGAAAAGAAATAAAGATAATTTGACTTGAGGCTCTCTCTCCTCATCAGTCCATCCATTAACAAATATGTGTCTGTTTGTCTATGTGTAGGTGGGCACAGATACCTGTAGAATAGGTAAAACTGATGGTCAAGCCCAGACAGAATGTGTACATATGAAGTTATAGGTGTCTGTGCATGTTTGCCTGTATAAAGGATTTTAATTATTTTCCTTTCCTTACTCTTTTGTTCACAGAGAGTTAATCATCCTATCAGCAAGAAGCTTCTGGCTGTGTGGCCAGAGAAGGGAGTACTAGCAATGAAAGCTTTACCTAATCCCCTGCTGCTATACAGTATATATTAATTGACAGAGAATTAAATATTAAGTTTATATAGTACTAAATATTACGTTTGTCAGCAATTATTGAGCAGAGATAATTAAAAAGTTAGTTTATAAAGTAAGAGTTAAGTTTTTCAGGTCTTATCAAGCACAGAGAATTATAAAGTAAATAGAACATCAGGTTTGAAACATGCATTCAATATTATGTCCTACTTCAGCCCATACCAGGCTAGTCAGTCTCCCAGCAAGTATCAAATGAGATGCCAAATAATATAAAAGTGCTAGAATATTTCTTTACATATAGTAAGTACTAAATAAAAGTTAGGTTTCATCATTGTAATTTATGAAATTAGTATATTAGTTAACAAACATGCCGAGCAAGGATCAAACTACAAAATGATTATAAAATAAAATTATGATTAATACTACTTCAAGTATGTACTATGTAAGACAGAGATTTCTGCATTCTTTCTAAAATTCACATATCCATTTTTCTATAGAAATCAGAACCTATAATTTTTAGTTCACAGAGTACTGTACATTGCAGGAGCCTTCAAAGCTCTATATGTCCCACTTATCTCCGACCTTGTAAATCATCCTTGAAATCTGATGTCAAGTGTATCGACATCCATAAATCCATATTTGACTCTAATTCCTTCAAATACATTGTAACATCTCTTTCAGGATAAGACTGACACATTATATGTTAGGGATTAATATGTCCAAACACTACTTTCTAATTTGTTTACCATATAAGAAGTTGTAGAGTATCATAAAGACAAGGTTTTATACACACCCCTCATCTGTACCACTTACTATACAGGCTAATATATTATAGGGATTTGAATAATTGTGACTTAAATAAATGACTAGATAAATTAGTCTGTTTTACCATCTTTCATAATTCAAATGTATTTTCTATTTTGAGGGGCTATTTGGCTTCAAAACCAGTCTATCAATAGAGAAAAAGTTAGGACAGGAACTAAGCATAGGAACTGAAGCAGAGAACAAGGAAGAATACAGTTATTTTTGTGAACTTTGAACAACTGATTAGATGATTTGTGCTGTGATAAAATAAGATAAAACATGCAATACAATTACACATGAGAAATCACAACATTGAATGTTGTCTTTATGCATTTAATATTGAATCAATGTAATATATCCATTAGATAACTGCAATTATTAACCTATCTTCAGAAGGAAAAAGTGCTTCTTAATGAGTTTAAGCTGCTTGCCTCAAGCAATAAAGGTAATAAAATTTTTAATTGAAATGCTAGTATAATATATATCCATCAAATTAACTATTCTGTAGTTTAGCCCTACATACCTGGGACAGATGACATAAATAATTAGCACTTGCTACTTAGGTGAGTGAGTTTGTGACAATTTTATAATATTGACACTTTTAAACTCCATGTCCAAACAATCTTTTAAGTGAATATTATCACATGATGGCAATTTCCAGGGTTAATGTTCTAATTCTGTTGGTATTAAGTGTTACCACTTAGATTAACTGAGAAAGTAGATGTGATACACACATCTGTGCATGTGTGTACAAGCATGTGAGCCTGTAACTTGTATATAATCCTAAATGACATAGTTTTGTCAAGAGAAGATTAAATTATGTTATGGGATATTGTGAAATTTAAATGAAAATTCTGAATAGGAGAAAAAATGTGGTGTGAAGAATGCAGCATCAGGCTAGCTTTTATATCATGGCACCCAGTGGCCCATGTGATAGCATCATATTCATGTTTTGTGAAGTATACTTGTTTCTAAACATATTATGATCTTATTATGATTTGATAATAAAAAATATATTGTTAAATAGAAATGTAGCAACTATCCATTAGGCCCTAGATTTTTTGCTTGTACATATCTTAATAACTCTATGTTAAAATTGTTTTCAACACTAATGTTTTGATGTACCCTATATGGCATACAATCTTCTAAAAAGTAGATGGGGAATAGTGTATATCCTATAATACAGGAGTTCCCAGGCATCAGAATTTAGAAAATTCTGGAGACATGGTACCTGTCTCAAAACTTAGGCACCACTGTAGTCAACTACTGTTATTTAGAATACAATGTCCAAAAATACTAAATGTCTTTCAAAGGTCTTTGGCTTGTCATTACCACTTTAATTTGACTTTCCATTGGCTAGTTTGGGTGACTATAGTGTTAGAGACAAAGTTAAGCCGATCCTTGTCACTTAATTAGTATGATTCCTGTAAACATAGGATATTTATCTACTTCCTTGATTATGTTACCATTCTCTTTCTTATTCATTGGGAATTATTTAACTATATCATTTCTCATTTCATAATGTGTATAAAGCCAGCATAAAGTTACTTGTATTATTGGACAACACTTAATTCATCTGTATCTCCATAGCTAGCAATCCATTGTTTTGTTAAATATTTTCTTTATTTAAATTTTAAATATTATTTCTTATCCCAATTCCTTCCTAGAAACATCCTATAACATCCCACCTCCCCCTGCCTCTATGAGGTGTTCTCTCACTCACCCACACACACATACACATGCCTCCATTCCCTGGCATTCACCTACACTGAGGCATCTATTGAGCCTTCACAAGACCAAGAACCTCTCCTCCCATTGATGCTCAACAAAGCCATCCTCTGCTACAAATATGGCTAGAGTCATGGGTCCTTCCATTTTGTACTCTTTGGTTGGTGGTTTAGTCCCTGGGAGATCTGGGAGAGGGGTCTGGTTGGTTGATATTGTTGTTCTTCTTATGGTGTTGCAAACCCCTTCAGATCCTTCAGTACTGTCTCTAATTCCTCCATTGGGGACCCTGTGCTCAGTCCAATGGTTGGCTATGAGAATCCACCTCTGTATTTGTCAGGTTCTTGCAGAGCTTCTCAGGAGACAGGTATATCAGGCTCCTGTCAGCAAGCCCTTCTTGATATCCACAATACTGTCTGGGTTTGGTGTCTGTGTATGGGATGGATCCCCAGGTGGGGCAGTCTCTGGATGGCCTTTCCTTTAGTTTCTGCTCCACACTTTGCTTCCATATCTCCTCCTCTGAGTATTTTGTTCCCCATTCTAAGAAGGACTGAAGCATCTAGACTTTGGTATTCCTTCTTCTTGAGCTCCATGTGGTCTGTAAATTGTATCTTGGGTATTCTGAGCATTTGGGCTAATATTCACTTATCAGTGGGAATATGCCATGTGTGTTCTTTTGTGACTGGCTTGTCTCACTCAAGATAATATTTTCTAATTCCATCCAATTGCCTTAGAATTTCATAAAGTAATTGTTTTTAATAGCTGAGTAGTACTCCACTGTGAAAATGTGCCACATTTTCTGTATCCATTCCTATGGTAAAGGACATCTGGGTTCTTTCAAGCTTCTGGGTATTATAAATAATGCTGGTATAAACATGTATATGAGCATGTATATGAACATTTTTCCTTGTGATATCTTGGAACAACTGGTCAACTTCTTTTCCCAATCTGTTGGTTGCCATTTTGTCCTATTGACAGTGTCCTTTGCCTTACAGAAGCTTTGTAACCTTATGAGGTCCCATTTGTGGATTTTTGATGTTAGAGCATTATCCATTGGTGTTCTGCTCAGGAAATTTTCCCCTGTGTCCATGTGTTCAAGGTCCTTTCCCACTTTCTTTTCTATTAGTTTTATTGTATCAGGGTTTATATGGAGGTACTTGATTCACTTGGACTTGAGCTTTGTACAAGGAGATAAGAATGGATCAATTTGCATTATGCTACATGCTAACCAACATTTGGACCAGTAACATTTGTTGGAAATGCTACCTTTTCCCAACTGGGTGGTTTTTGCTCCTTTGACAAAGATCAACTGACCATAGTTGTGTGGTTTCATTTCTAGGTTTTCAATTTCATTCCATTGATCTACAACCCTGACACTGTACAGTTTTTTATCACTATTGCTCTGTAATACAGCTTGATATCAGGGATGGTGATTCTGCCAGAAGTTCTTTTATCACTGTGAATAGTTTTTACTATCCTTCGTTTTTTATAATTCCAGATGAATTTGCAAATTGCTTTTTCTAACTCTATGAAGAACTGAGTTGGAATTTTGATGGGGATTTCATTGAATTTGTATATTGCTTTTGGCAAGATGCCCAGTTTTACTATATTAATCCTGCCAATTCATGAACATGGGCGGTCTTTCCATCTTCTGAGGTCTTCTTTGATTTCTTTCTTCAGAGACTTGAAGTTCCTGTTATATATATATATATATATATATATATATATATATATATATATGTGTGTGTGTGTGTGTGTGTGTGTGTGTATATATATATATACATACATATATATATATATGTGTGTGTGTGTGTGTGTGTGTGTGTGTGTGTGTGTGTGTGTATCTTTCCCGTGTTTGGTTAAAGTCACACCAAGATAGTATATATTGTTTGTGAATTTGGGAAGGGTGTCATTTCCATAATTTTTCTCAGCTTGTTTATTCTTTGAGTATAGGAAGGCTAGTACTACAAACTCTTCTGTGGTTTTGGTCCAAACTTTACTCATGTAAAGCTTAGTGAATAAAAAGGTTAGTGAACAGAGTAACATATCTCTGAAATTATTGGTTAATGCTGGATAAATCAGAATATCTTCTTGTTTTAATCAAAATAAATTTATTCTCCTTGGAATATAAGAATCAAATACAAATAATAGCATGAGTATTAGCAGAGCTATTCTTGTTATTTAAACAGCCATGTAATACATTTACAGCTTTTCGTAGAATGTCATGATTTTATTCATGCAAACACTATAGAAAGATTTGATCAAGCTAATGTACATAGCCATAAATTCAAAAAGTTAAAGTTTTGTACAATATCCATTACTAAACTCTATATTTAACTGAGTGTTACCCAGTGTAATATGTACAAAGCCTCAGACAGGAATATTATACTTTAGCCATGTTTCTACAACGAATGATGACCAAATGTCCTAACTAAGTGAAATATTAGCCAAAAATATTTTTAAGCAATTCAAAGGATTGATTTGCATTGTCTCCAGGGATCTATTGAAACTACTTATTAACATCTGAAAACATTGTAATATGGTTACTTATTTGCTTTTTGTATAATTAGTTATATAATATGATATATCTTAAAATTTTAAGAAATTGTTTAATTACACATCAAAATAGAATCCCATAAATTTACTATGGAAATATGCTATTTGTTAATCAGAATTATTGAAGTACAACTTATATGTAAAATTACTGAAAATATTTATTGCATAAAATTGATGAGCACTGACATTCATAAGCCCATGAAACTATCACAACTATGAAGGTAATAGATGCTTCAATAACAAAAACTGTATCACCTTTTCAAATTGTCCTAAGAACTCAAAAGCAGTAGCATAGTAGCTAGTTTATTCTTAGCTCTGTGTCAGAATTTATTTTGTTTAGAGGAAATTTTGCTCTAACTCTGAGCATGGTACATCATGCCTCCTTGATTATTTTTCTTGCTTCATTATCATTAATAATCTCATCTTTTTAGATTAACCATAGCCCTTGGAAAAGAGTTACTGTTAGTCCATCAATGTTTCTTTCCTTTGACAAGAGAGTAGATAACATAAAAATATGAGATTGCCATATAGAAAAATAACTTAGCTTTTTAACCTGTTTCCATTTTTCTTTGAGATGTATTTACAGTTTTAATTTCTGGGAAATTTCTTTCATTACATGATGAATAAGCATGGTTATGATTAGTTTGGTCTTTATTATTTTATTTACCCTTGACATGAAATAAAAAGTGAGATTTTTCATATTCTAAAAATGTACTTTCCTTTAGTACTATTCATACATCTTTTAGCAATGTATTTGTCACATAAAATTTCACTTTAGATTATTGATTTCATGGTCATAACATGAATGTGGATAATTTCAATCATTTGGCAATACATTAGGTTTTAAAAGCAAAAAAGAGCAGATATTTGCACATCCTTAAGTATGCATTGTTCACCACCACCACCACCACCAACAACAACAACAACATCAATAAGCATGGATGACAGTCTTCATACATATCTGAGTTTCTTTCTCATAAATGCTTCTGCTGGTACTCGTTAGTTAATGAAAATCTCCACATAGAAGGTACCATCTGCTCTGCCCACAGTAAAGACATCCTAAAGCCAATGCCAAGAATTGTATTGGTGAGCAGCAATGGCGATAGCAGCAGCAGTGGCAGCCCAGACTTGACTGCTTCAGTCCCAGCTCAGGATGCTGGCAGCGGGGATTCACCCACGTGCACTTCGGGAGGCTGCTGGCAAGGGCTGGAGAGGTGGCTCAATGATTAAGAACACCGACTGCTTGATCCAGTATTGTAGGGGAGTACCAGAACAGAGAAATGGGAGGGGGTGATTAGGGAATGGGTGGAAGGAAGAGGACTTATGGAACATATGGTGAGGGTGGAATCGGGAAAGGGGAAAGCATTCGGAATGTAAACAAAGAATATAGAAAAAAAAAGAAGGAGAACACTGACTGCTAGACTGCCCAGCATTTGGAGGAACGCTCCACCATCTTGGGCTCTCTGACACCAGAGAAATCGAACAGCTCCAGGTACACAGACAGTCTGAGGCCAACATTGCTTGGGTCTAAGCCTGTCAGGCTTTTGCCTGCACAGAGAGCCTGGGAAGCTAGGCGGGCCGTCTGTGTGCCAACCAGGTCGGGGGACATTTGCCCCACAGATTGCCCAGCACTTGCAGGGGCACTCCACCATCTTGGCTCCCAGACACCAGAGAGATCTAACAGACAGAGCAAGTATGCAAACATAGCCCGAGGCGAACATTGCTTGGGTCTATGCCTGTCAGGCTTTTGCCAGCACCCAGGGCCCAGGCAGCACATCAGGCCATCTGTACGCTAACCCGGGCAGGGGTCCTTTGCCCTGCAGAGTGAAACACTGCAGCCCTTGGAAAAGGTTCCTGCAGCATCCACTATTTTAGCTCCCTGAAGGAGCACACAGGAAGCAACAGAGTCACAGAGACAACCCTAGTATAACATTGCTTGGGGCAGGACACACTAGGACTCCAAGGGCACTGAAGAGGAGGGCAGCACATCAGCAATCTGTGACAGCGGAAACCCAGTCATCCAGAGGTGCAGAAATAGCCTTACAGGCTCACAGGAGGTTCAAACACCAGCCAGTGACAACAAGACCAACTAACGCCAGAGATAGCCAGATGACAAAAGGCAAACTCAGGAACATTACTAACAGAAATCAAAACAATATGGCAGCATCTGAACCCAATTCTCCAACAGCAAGTCCTGGATACCCCAACACACCAGAAAAACAAGATTTGGACTTAAAAATCACTGGTCATGATGCTGCTAGAGGAACACAAAAAGGAAATAAGTAAATCTCTTAAAGAAATACAGGGGAATATGAATAAGTTAGAAGCCTTTACAATGGAAAGACAAAAATCACTTAAAGAAATTCAGGAGAATATGGGTCAAAAGATAGAAGCCAATAAAGAAGAAACACAAAAACAACAGAAAATCCCCATACGCTTGGAGGCTGAACAATATTCTACTCAATGATACCTTAGTCCAGGAAGAAATAAAGAAAGAAATCAAAGAATTCTTAGAACTTAATGAAAATGAAGGCATAACATACCCAAATCTATGGGACACAATGAAAGCAGTGCTTAGAGGAAAACTCATAGCCCTGAGTGTCTCCAAAAAGAAACAGGAGAGAGCATATACTAGCAACTTAATGGCAAACTTGAAAGCTCTGGAACAAAAAGAAGCAATTTCACCTAGGAGGAGTAGAAGACAGGAAATCATCAAACTCAGGGCTGAAACCAATCAAGTTGAAACAAAGAGAACCATACAAAGAATCAACAAAACCAGGAGCTGGTTCTTTGAGAAGATCAACAAGATAGATAAACCCCTAGCCAGACTTACTAAAGGGCACAGAGACAGTATTCAAATTAACAAAATTAGAAATGAAAAAGGAGATATAACAACAGAAACTGAGGAAATTCAAAAAATCATCAGATCCTACTACAAAAACCTATACTCAACACAACTGTAGAATCTGGAGGAAATGGACAATTTCCTCGACAGTTACCAAATACCAAAATTAAACCAGGATCAAATAGATCGTCTAAACAGACCCATAACCCCCAAAGAAATAGAAGGGGTCATAGACAGTCTTCCAACCAAAAAGAGCACAGGACCAGACGGTTTTAGTGCAGAATTCTATCAGACCTTCAAAGAAGTCCTGATACCGATACTCTTCAAATTATTCCACAAAATAGAAACAGAAGGAACACTACCCAACTCATTCTATGAAGCCACAATTACCCTGATACCAAAACCACACAAAGATCCAACTAAGAAAGAGAACTACAGGCCAATTTCTCTTATGAATATCGATGCAAAAATACTAAACAAAATACTTGCCAACCGAATCCAAGAACACATCAAAACGATCATTCACCATGATCAAGTTGGCTTCATCCCAGGGATGCAGGGATGGTTCAATATACGGAAATCCATCAACATAATCCACTACATAAACAAACTCAAAGAAAAAAACCACATGGTCATCTCATTGGATGCTGAAAAAGCATTTGACAAAATTCAGCATCCTTTCATGCTAAAGGTCCTAGAAAGAACAGGAATTCAAGGCCCATATCTAAATATAGTAAAAGCAATATACAGCAGACCAGTAGCCAACATCAAGGTAAACGGAGAAAAACTCGAAGCAATCCCTCTAAAATCAGGGACTAGACAAGGCTGTCCCCTCTTGCCATATCTCTTCAATATAGTACTTGAGGTACTAGCTAGAGCAATTCGACAACAGAGGGAAGTCAAAGGGATACAAATCAGAAAGGAAGAAGTCAAACTATCACTATTTGCAGATGATATGATAGTTTACTTAAGTGACCCAAAAACCTCCACCAGAGAACTCCTGCAACTGATAAACAACTTCAGCAAAGTGGCTGGCTATAAAATCAACTCAAGTAAATCAGTAGCCTTCCTATACGCGAAGGATAAGCAGGCCGAGAAAGAAATTAGGGAAATGACACCCTTCACAATAGCCACAAATGATATAAAGTATCTTGGAGTGACGCTAACCAAACATGTGAAAGATTTATACGACAAAAACTTCAGGTCTCTGAAGAGGGAAATTGAAGAAGACATCAGAAAATGGGAAAATCTTCCATGCTCGTGGGTTGGCAGGACTAATATAGTCAAAATGGCAATCTTGCCCAAAGCAATATACAGATTCAATGCAATTCCCATCAAAATCCCAACTCAGTTCTTCATAGAGCTAGAAAGAGCAATTCTCAAATTCATCTGGAATAACAAAAAACCCAGGATAGCTAAAACTATCATCAACAGCAAAAGAACTTCTGGGGGAATCAATATCCCGGACCTCAAGCAATATTACAGAGCAGTGGTATTAAAAACTGCATGGTATTGGTTCAGTGACAGGGAAGCGGATCAATGGAATAGGATCGAAGACCCAGAATTGAACCCACACATCTATGGCCAATTGATCTTCGACAAAGGAGCTGAAAACATCCAGTGGAAAAAAGATAGCCTTTTCAACAGATGGTGCTGGCTCAACTGGAGGTCAACATGCAGAAGAATGAGAATTGATCCACTCTTATCTCCTTGCACTAAGCTCAACTCCAAGTGGATCAAAGACCTCCACATAAAACCAGACACACTAAAACTAATAGAAAAGAAACTGGGGAAGACCCTTGAGGACATTGGCTCAGGGGAAAAATTCCTGAACAGAACACCAATTGCTTATGCTCTAAGAGCAAGAATAGACAAATGGGACCTCATAAAACTACAAAGTTTCTGTAAGGCAAAAGACACTGTCAAAAGGATAAAGCGGCAACCAACAAATTGGGAAAAAATCTTCACCAACCCCACATCCAACAGAGGGCTAATCTCCAATGTATACAAAGAACTCAAGAGGTTAGACCCCAGAAAACCAAATAACCCTATCCAAAAATGGGGTACAGAGCTAAACAGAGTCTTTTCACCTGAAGAAATTCGGATGGCTGAGAAACACCTTAAAAAATGTTCGACATCACTAGTCATTAGGGAAATGCAAATTAAAACAACCCTGAGATTTCACCTCATACCAGTCAGAATGGCTAAGATTAAAAACTCAGAAGACAGCAGGTGTTGGCGAGGATGTGGAGAAAGAGGAACACTCCTCCACTGCTGGTGGGAATGCAAGCTGGTACAACCACTCTGGAAATCAGTATGGCGGTTCCTCAGAAAACATATTTCTTAAACCTGAACAAAGGAAAGTGTAAGAAAAAAATCTCATAACACAAGTAGCTACAGTTTCACTCTCCAGGTTCCCCTTCCCTTTTTTTTATTGAACCTTAGATATAAGCACTATTTTTCAGGACAGCAATGTGCATTCTTTTAAGATCATTTTTTTTTTTTTGGTAATAAAAATTCATTTGGTTAGTAACAACACAAGTTTTCTCAGGCATTAAATATTTTCATTCTCCTTTTATGATGTATAAATACAAGTTTCTTACAAGGTTAGGGTGAATTAGATGAGAGACAGGTGAAAACAGAAGAGTCATTTCTGTCCTTTCACAAGTGCCAATATGCAGAATAGAAACTTAAACTTTGTAAGCTTAGTAACTATACATTTTTAAACTTATATCTCTGTCTCCTCTCTCATAATTCTGAATAGATGTTTCTTTTGAAAATGCTACTAAACACTAAAGATCGAGATTTACCACAAATCTGGGAATAGGATACTTATTTCCTTTTTATTCTTGATAATTATTTCCATAGTGAACTTGCTTCTAACATCCTTGAGAGTGCTTCTAATATGGAAGGTGCTGAACATAATTTTATTGAGTAATTGAGGTGTGTCCATATAGACAGAACAGGAAAACTTTCCACATTATGCCAAAAATAGAACTATAGTGAAGATCAATATATCCTTACTTTTTTATACCACCAGTCAGAGCAATTGTACCTGTTCTTAATAACCACTCATGTTTTGCTTTGGCAATATTTTTATGCATGTACATGTAAATGGAATTTTCATTGGTTGAATATATCTCTGTTTACCAATGACAACCCACCAGAAGGGAATCTGGTTGTAGTAACCAGTGAAAACTATCATCCTACTAGATTATTCTTTTTTAAATTAATTTTTTACACTCCATATGTTATTCCCCACCCTGACTACCCTCCAACTCTTCCACGTCTCATACATCTTCCCCACCCCCTGTCTCTATATGAATATATCCAGCCCCCACCCCACCTGACCTCTAAACTCCCTGTGGCCTCCAGTCTCCTGAGGGTTAGGTGCATCATCTCTGAATGAACACAGACCCAGCAGTCCTCTATTATATGTGTACTAGGGGCTTCAGATAAGCTGGTGTATGCTGCCTGTTTGGTGATCCAGTGTTTGTGAGATCTCAGAGATCCAGATTAATAGAAATTGCTGGTCCTCCTATAGGGTCACCCTTCTCCTCAGCTTATTTCAGCCTTCCCTAATTCAACAACAGGGGTTGGCTGCTTCTGTCCATTGGTTGGGTGCAAATATCTGCATCTTACTCAGCTGCTTATTGGGTCTTCCAGAGCATGGTCAGGCTAGGTCCCTTATTGTTTGTGCTCCATGGCCTCAGTAGTAGTGTCAGGCCTTGGGACCGCCCCTTGAGCTGGATCCTACTTTGGGCCTGTTGCTGGACTTTCTTTTCCACAGGCTCCTCTCCATTTCCATCTCTGCAATTCTTTCATACAAGAACAATTATAAATCAGAGTTGTGACTGTGGGATGCCCCCCTCATTTGATACCCTGTCTTCCTTTTGGAGGTGGGCTCTATAAGTTCCATCTCTCTACTGGCAGGAATTTCATCTAAGGTCCCTCCCTTTGAGTCCTGAGCGTCTCTCATCTCCCATGTCTATGGTACATTCTGGAGGGTCCCCTAACCTCCTACCTCCTATCTCTCCAGGTTGCGTCTTTCCATTCATTCTGCTGGCCCTGGGGGCTTCAATCCTTTTCCCTCACCCAAGAAAAGTTCAGGTTCCCATCTCCCACCTACTCCTCCCCCACCCTCTGTCCACATTCCCTCCCAGGTCCCTCCCTCTCTCCCCACTTGTGATTGCTTTGTTCTCCCTCCCAAGTGAGACTTAGGCATCCTCACTTGAGAACTTCAGATTGTTGACCTTTTTGAGTTCTGTGGACTGTATCTTGGGTACTCCTTTGTTTCTTTCTTTCTTTCTTTCTTTCTTTCTTTCTTTCTTCCTTCCTTCCTTCCTTCCTTCCTTCCTTCCTTCCTTCCTTCCTTCTTTTTCTTTCTTTTGACTAATATCCACTTATTAGTGAGTACATACCATGCATGTGTTTTTTAGGTCTGAATTATCTCATTCAGTATGATGTTTTCTAGTTCCAGCCATTTGCCTGAAAAACTTAGGATGTCCTTGTTCTTAATAGCTGAGTAGTATTGCATTGTGTTAATGAACCACATTTTCTGTGTCGATTCTTCTGTCGTGGGATATCTTGGTTGTTTCCAGCTTCTGGCTATCACAAATAAGGCCACTATGAACATAGTGGAACACATGCCCCTGTAGCATGGTTGGGCATCTTTTGGGTATATTCCTAAGTGTGGTATAGATGGGTATTCAGGTAGATCTATTTCCAATTTTCTGAGGAACCTCCACTGTTTTCCAGAGTGGTTGTACGTGTTTGCAATCCCACCAGCAATGGAGAAGTGTTCTCCTTTATCCATATCTTAACCAAATGTGTTGTCACCTGTGGTTTTGATCTTAGCCATTCTGATTGGTATAATGTGGAATCTCAGGCTAGCTTAGATTTGAATTTCTCTGATCACTAAGGACTTTGAACAATTCTTTAGTTGCTTCTTAGCCATTCAAGACAATACATGTGTGGTTTTATTTGTGGGTCTTCTACTCAATTCCATTGATCAAAGTGTCTATCTCTGTGACAATACCATGCTGTTTTGATCACTATTGCTCTGTAGTAAAGCTTGAGATCAGGGATGGTGATTCCTCCTGAAGTTCCCTAAACAACAATCATGATGGAAGTCTTGGGCCATCAAGATGACTTAGCAGGCCAGAGTGCTTTCAGTCTATCTTGATACCCTGAGTTAAATCCGAAAACCAAATGGTGGAGGCAAATAATTGATTATCACAAAAATATACAGTGTTTTTAAATTAAAAACAAGGTTTGATGCTCACATTAGAAGAATAGTACTAATGACAGAGTTAATAGATCAAATTTCCTAGTGCATCCACAAGTATAAAGAGTAGTGCCTTTCAACCAAGTGTGAGACTATAATAACAGAATAGTATCTCCCCTAGAAGCTTAAAGTTCCAAGTGCATTTGCCCTGTGTTCTTGTTTACTCTTGATAATTTATAATTTCCTGACAAATATAAATGTATACTTATTGCAATACAAATATAAGGGCAGCATCATTGATTTTTTCTTTTCTTTTATTGGATATTTTATTTATTTACATTTCAGTTCTTGTCCCCTTTCCCAATTTCTCCAACCCCCAAGGAACCCCTATCCCATTCCCTCTCCTCCTGTTTCTATAAGGGTATATCCCCCAACCACCAGCCCACTCTTGCCTTCCTGCCCTTGCATTTCTCTACACTGGGGCATCGAGCCTTCAGAGGACCAAGGGTCTCTTCTCCAGTGATGCCTAACAAGGCCAATCTTTGCTACATATACAGCTGGAGTCATGGGTCCCTCCAAATGTTAGTTTCACTGTGTCTCTGTTTAGTTTCTGTTTCTATGATCTGTCAATTGATAAGAGTAGAGTTTTTGAATTCTCCCACTATTATGGTATGAGGTGCAATGTGTGCTATGAGCTTTAGTAAAGTTTTTTTATGAATGTAGGTGCCCTTGCATTTGGAGCATAAATGTTCAGAATTGAGAGTTCTTGGTAGATTTTTCATTTGATATGTATGAAGTTTCTTTCCTTATCTTTTTTTTTGATAATTTTAGGTTGAATGTCCATTTTAATCAGTATTAAAATTGCTACTCCTGCTTATTTCTTGTGATCATTTGCTTGAAAATGTTTTACAGCCTTTTACTCTGAGGTAGTGTCTGTCTTTGTCACCGAGGTGTTTTTCCTGTTTGGAGCAAAATGCTAGGTCCCATTTAGATATTCAGTCTGATGGTCTATGTCTTTCTATTGGGGAATTGAGTCCATTGATGTTAAGAGATATTAAGGAAAAGTCACTGTTCCTTCTTGTTGTTTTGTTTTTAGAAGTGGAATTATGTTTGTGTGGCTATCTTCTTTCGGGTTTGTTGAAAGAAGATTAATTTCTTGTTTTCTCAAGGGTGTGCTTTTCCTCCTTGTGTTCGAGATTTTTTTTTATCTATTATCCTGTGTAGGGATGGATTTCTGGAAAGACATTGTTTAAATTTGATTTGTTATGGAATATCTTGGTTTCTCCATCTTTGTTAATTGAGAGTTTTGCTGGGTAGAGTAGCCTGGGCTCATATTTATGTTCTTTTAGGGTCTATATGACACCTGCCCAGATTCTTCTGGCTTTTATATTCTCTGGTGTAATTCTGATAGGTCTGCCTTTGTATGTTATTTGACCGTTTTCCCTTACTCTTTTTAATAGTCTTTCTTTGTTTTGTGCAATTGATGTTTTGATTAGTATGTGCCGGGATGAATTTCTTTTCTTATCTAGTCTATTTGGAGTTCTGTAGGCTTCTTGTATTTTCATGGGCATCTCTTTCTTTAGGTTAGGGAAGTTTTCTTCTATAATTTTGTTGAAATATGTACTGGTATGCCTTTTCCTCTTAAGGTGGAAATCTTCACTCTCTTCTGTACCTATTATCCTTAGGTTTTGTCATCTCATTGTGTCCTGGATTTCCTGGATGTTTTGGGTTAAGAGCTTTTTGCATTTTGCATTTTCTTTGCCTTTTTTTTGTCAATGTTTTCTAAGGCATCTTCTGTACCTGAGATTATCTCTTCTATCTCTTGTATTCTGTTGGTGATGCTTATATCTATGACTCTTGATCTCTTTCTTAGGTTTTCTATCTCCAGGGTTGTCTTTGTGATTTCTTTATTGTTTTTATTTCCATTTTTAGACCTTGGATGGTTTTGTTCAATTCCTTCACCTGTTCAGTTGTAGTTTTTTGTAATTATTTAAGGAATTTTTGTGTTTCCTCTTTAAGGGCTTTTACTTGTTTACCTGTGTTCCTATGTATTTCTTTAAGGGAGTTATTTATGTCCTTCTTAATGTCCTCTATCATCATTATGAGAAGTGATTTTAAATCTTTCCAGTGTTGTGGGGTATCCAGGACTTGCTGTATTTGGAGAACTGGGTTCTGATGATGCCAAGTAGTGTTGGTTTCTGTTGCTTAACATTTTGTGGTTGCCTCTTACCATCTGGTTATCTCAGGTGTTAGTTGATGCTGCTGACTGGAGCTTGTCCCTCCTGTGAACTCCTGAGCATGTGATCTTAGGTATGTTATCATTCCTAGGAGACCAGTTCTCTCCAGGCAGGATTTGGGTGTGGAGAGCTGTGTCACAGGGTTAGCTCCAGGATGCTGAATGAAACCAGAAGGATCCTGTATCCAGGTGCTCTGCAGTTCTTCTGCCCTGTGGTCTCCTGTCATGTCCTTCTTTGTCCATTTATTGAAGCAAAAGATTTGGTCTCATCTGTGAACTTAGGAGTAACAGAACTCTTGGGAGATCAGCTCTCTTGGGGTGGGAATTAGGTATGAAGACTTGTGCCACAGTCTTAACTCCATGGCCAGAATGACATTTTTTTTAAACTCTATCCACTTACTTGAGAATTTTATAACTAAATTTACGACATTTGCTAATATTTGATTTTGTAAATGTATTACATTTTTTTAAAAAAATTATTCTTCTGGTGACTGCCATTTAGATTATATCTAATTTCTGGCTATTAAGAATAGAGTAGCACCAAATGTGGAGGAACAAGTATCTTTGTGGTAGGATATAGAATCTTTTAAATATATGAACATATATTCAGCATCTAATAAGATGATCATTTGGTTTCTATATCTCTTGGATGAAGCCTACTTGGTGGATGATCTTTCTGATATGTTCTTTGATTTTTATTGCAAGTATTTTATTTTTTACTTTAAAACATATATAATATATTGACACACACACACACACACACACACACACACACACACACACTATATGATGCAGACTCATGAAGACCCTGTGCATGCATTCCTCTGTCACTGTCAGTTTTTATGTGCCTTGATCCTCCAATGCTGTATATAAAAGACCTTTATTCTTGCAGTCTGCTATGACCTCTGGCTCTTACATTCTTCTCCTCTTCTGCAGGGTTCCGTGAGCCCTGGTGAAAGCATTTAATCAAGACATTTTTTTTTAGAGTTCTGGTTAGATGTCTCTCACTGTCTGCATATTGTCTGGCTGTGGGTCTATGTATTTATGTACATCTGCTGTAGGTAGAAAGTTCTCTAATGATGTCTGAGCAAGGTTCTGACCTATGAGGTGAGGAGTCCTTTTCATGATGCATTTAATTTTTAAAAACAGTAGTATTGGTTTTACCCTAGGTCTCTGGGCTATCTGGTCTCAAGTTCTTGACCTTTACAAACTTTTTTTTTCTCCTTTAAATTGCTCACTTAAAACATTCTTAGGTTCCTGAAATGTCTCATTGGATAAAGCAGTTTGTTGTCAAGCCTGAGGACCAAAGGAGATTAGGCCTCAGGATCCCCAGAGTAAAGGGAGATAAATGAATTGAAGTCATGCATGTTGTGGCACAATATTCTTAGGTCTCACAGTCTCACCTCAAAAAATGTTAAAATCCCTCATAAAATGAGCAGTATTTGCTACTCTTCTATTCATTCTAGCATTAGGGGTGGTGTGTGTGTGTGTGTGTGTGTGTGTGTGTGTGTGTGTGGTGTTCATACCAGTAGAATAGACAAGCAATAAAGAAGTCAGGGATCATGGCAGTAAAGTTCTGAAGCTTATATATTATTTCCTAGACAGCTTTTTAAAACTCTTACACACTTGATTGGGTGGCAGGTGTCATATGCACTATGTAGAAAAGAAGCTATATGTAAGATGCATGCATAAAAAATTGTGAAATTTTTACAAGCCAAAGTAAACAAGCAAAGCACGTTCATTCTGGAAGGCAATTCAAACTATATCATCAAGATTAAACAGGTGTTATAGCAGTGAGACAAATATTTTTGAAGTAAATATGTAAACATAAACAGAAATACTGTAGCAGCAAATATGGAAAGCTCACAAGAGTTCCCAAGAAAATATCAATGGAAACAAGCAGATAGAAAGCACTATCTGATGAAATTCAGGTATGACTATCAAACACAGAAAAACAAAAGCATTACATTAAAGAGCTTGAGAGATATTTAAGCAAATGTAAAAACAGTTTCTAATAGAATTTCTTCTTGTGGAGAGATATACAAAAGGAATATTTTGAAATATATGAGGAACTTGTATACATAGGTTATAATAAATATAACAATAATTAAAGTGTTAAATCACATCAAGATAACAAAATAATTACTCAGTGCATCCTCTTATATAAAGTAATAATTATGTATAGGGAAATGCTTAAGTTCTAGCATGCTATTCATTGCATCTCATCATAGCTAACTTTCAGATATTTAATCGACAAAGATTATTTTTACATGATATAGAGCATTGACCAAAGAGGCCAAAAGCATGCAGCAGCAATAACAATAAAAAACAAACTTTTTCTGATTTCATTTTAACAAACCTCTAGAATGAAAAAAAATAGTAAAAGAGGGTCAGTCAATAGCTATTGACTTCTGAGAAAAGACTTCTCAAAATGTGTTGTGGTTTGAAGAGATCACTAAAGATGTTGAGGTAGGATGTGGGGGAGCAGCAGGTCAGTAACATATTAAACATATTGCAGAAAAGAAAAGCATTCATTTTCAGTTGTGTTGTCTGTGGAAGAATATTTTTATGGAGTTACAAAGTTTCAAATCCAGGCTTGGTGGTACATATTGTTAATCTGGAGCATAACTTCTTCTGGAGTCCTACATAAGGAAAACTGTAAAAGCAACTATTCATTCTTTATCTGGTTACACTTAACTTGCCAGCATATCTGGCAGAACTTACTTCTTCAGGATTTCAGATTATTCAGAAGACCAACTGAAAAACCTAGCCTCATGTGACTAAGCAACTAATAGGCTCTTTGACTTCCCATTCTCAGATGCCTATTGTTGGTTTAGTTAGACTGAAGACTGTAAGTTATTACAATAAATTCCCTTAATATGTAGAGACATTCCATAGGTTTTCTGACTCTAGAGAACCCTGAATAATATAGGGGAATTGTGTGTCTGTGTGTGTGTGTGTGTGTGTGTGTGTGTGTGTGTGTGTGAGAGAGAGAGAGAGAGAGAGAGAGAGAGAGAAAGAGAGAGAGAGAGAGAGAGAGAGACAGAGAGACAGAGAGAGAGAGAGAGAGAGAGAGAGAGAGAGAGAGAGAGAGAGAGAGAGTCTGTGTGTCTGAAATGTTTTGTATTGTTACAGTCATTGCCAACTGAATATTAGAGGAGTAAGAGGTTACAAAGATAAATCTTGCCTTTTTAGCTGGGTTTTGTGGTTTTGGTGTGCCCTTTTGATTATACCTGGTCCTTGGGGATTATAAGAGATCCCCATATGTTGAGTAACTTCCCATGTAGAGCAGAAGGTTTTAAAATAAATGCTAGTGAAGGCAGGGCTGTTATCTGTATTGATTTATTGTGGCAGGCCCATAATGGGGAATGAAGGGAACATATGGAATATAAGCTTTTTAGAGCCATATGAAGTGGCAGTATGTATCTATTATAACAAACTATGCATTTTTTGTTGTCCAAATTGGAATACATGGGTGATATCAATCTGTGAAAGAGCATTGATCTTGAAGCCTGGAATGTGGGTAACTCCCATTTGTTGAATTGCAGGGGTTATATTAGAGAGGGATGTGAATTGTGAGTTTTTATTATCCAGTATAGTTGATTGGATGAAATATGGGGGAATTGGGATTATAATCCTTTAAGGTTAACATGGATACACAAGTCGAAATCCTTTCCATGTACAAGGGTGACTATAAAAATTCCTCTTGAGGCAACATGCTCAGCCAAGAAGTTTCCCTCGGATATAGGGCCAGGTAGAGAGATATGAGATTAAACATGTTTGACAAAGAGAAGTCCTCCCTTGAATCAAATTGGAAATTCTCATGGACAGGGAGAGAAAGGATTTTTTTCTAAACAGATGGGAGATATTGTCATCCAGGGATGTAAGTTAACAACATATACACTGTCAGAAAATAAGTTGAAAGGGCCCTCTTCCTACTTAATGGTCATGTAGACAGCATAGAGTTGGGGAAAGCAACCAGGGAACTTGCAAAAATGAATACTTGGGGATGGATCTTAAGGGTGGAAAATTATTACTACAGGACCAGTTTTCCCCTGGTCAAGATGAAAGGGTCCTCAGGAATTGGTGTTGATGAAAAGAGGCATGGGTGAGGGTGAGTGTAACCATGTCATGAGTGGCAGAGCAGAGGCTCATTTCTCATTGAGATAATGGTTATCGGTTTGCCCAGAGAACCCCCATTAGACTGGTGGCAAAGTGGGAGTGATTTTTAAGTAGTCATTGGACATCTGAGAAGGGCAGTTTTCATGGGATGTCTGGCTCATTGCCCAGTGTTTGTAAGACCCTGTTTCATCTTAGCTTTATCATAGAGGCCAGAACATCATCCTCTGTTAGGAGTCTGGGAACACTGCCAACAGGAATGTGGAGCCATGCCAAATTTCCTTGAGGCTGGTATGCGGTCCTCATGAGGATGGAGGAAGGATTGAATATGAGGATCTAGACAGGTTTGTCCTGTGTGTATTGGGCCAGGGACATTCCCTGGAGTGACTCATTAATCTTGCAGAGGGGTTGTTTGACCTCAGAGGTGAGTGTTGGGGTGGGCAGGGGTGGTGTCACTATAATTTCCTTTTAGGAGGTGAAACAGCATCTGTGGTGTTTTTGTAGGGATAACTAGCCATAGCTGGAACCAGTTGAGTTTTCTCAAGAAACTCTGGTGGTTATGAGATTTAACATCTGTGGGAATGTTAGAACAGGCTTATGAGGATGGACTGAAGGTAAGGAAATTTTTGTTACCAAGAAGGTGATGGGGGAATGAGTTGTATATTGTTTGAGGCTATTTTGAATCCTATTTTTGTTAGAGGAGAGACCAGCAAATCTTTGAGGTCATGGGGTGAAGTTTTTGTTTTTAACCTCAGGCCAAGATATTATCCATATCTTGATAATTATGTATTCCCTTTTCTAAAGGTGGTTTCAAGGTGGCAGCAACCACTTCTTAGAATATAGTAAAGCTGTTGGCCCTCCCTTGGGGCCAACATTGCTATCAGAAGTCTGACATTCATATATATATATATATATATATATATATATATATATACACGCATATGTATATATATGTATATATACATATGCGTGTATATATATACATACACACACATATATATCTATCTATATCTATCTATCTATCTATCTATCTATCTATCTATATATATATATATATATATATATATATGAAAGACTTGTTTCTGAGTCTTCTATTCCATTGGTCAACCTATCTGTATGTGTACCAATACCATGCAGTTTTCATCACTATTGCTCGAGGTCTGGGATGATGATTCCCCCAGAAGTTCCTTTATTGTTGAGAATTGTTTTTGCTATCCTACTTTTTTTTTTTTTTTTGGTTATTGCATACAAAGTTGAGAATTGCACATAAACTCATAGGAAAAACAACAGTAACAACTAATTGGACCCCTCAGAGCCCCCAGTAACTAAGCCACCAACCAAAGAACATAAATGGGCTGGTCCCTGGCCCCCACTACATATGTAGCAGAGGATTGCCTTGTCTGACTTCAGTGGAAAGGGATGGACTTGGTCATGTGGAAGCTTGATGCCACAGAAAAGGGAGATGCTAGAGGGGTGAGTGGGTGAGTGGGTGAGTGGCTGGGTAGGTGAGTACCATTTTAGAGGCAAAGAGGAGGGGGATGAGGCCTGGGGCTCATGGGGGGGGGACAACATTTGTATGTAAATAAGTAAAATAATAAATAAATAAATAAATAAATAAATAAATAAATAAATAAGATATATCAGGGCTGAAGAGATGACTCAGCTGCACTGACTGCTCTTCCAAAGGTCCACGGGTCAATTCCCTGCCAGCACATGGTAGCTCACAACCTTCTGAAATAGGATGCAATGCCCTCTTCTGGTAGGTCTGAAGGGAGTAACAGTGAGCCACATTAAATAAATAAATCTCTTTTTTAAAAGAGAAAAATGAAAAGGAAAGGAAATGGAATAGCCAACCAGTGACCAGCCAGTTTTTATACCCATCCCATGGGCAAGCACCAATCCTTCACACTATTATTACTTCTGCTATGCTGTACATGCAGACAGGAATCTAGGATAGCAGCCTTCTGAGAGGCTCTACCCAGCAGCTGAATGAAATAGATGTAGATACCCACAGACAAACATTGGATGTTCCAGAGTTCTTAATTTGGAAGACTAAAAAGGAAAAGCATTGATAATCTTTGGGGTATAGGGAAATAGAGAAAAAAGCAGTCTTTAATATCTATGGCAAATCATGGAGCATTGACGAAGATTGAAGAGACTAAGTGGAAGACAATAGCCAACATCTTCCAGAATTCTTTTTAATTGCAGATGGGAGCTTTATGTGCACTATGGGAGGGTAGAAATGTTTGAGTTGAAATTGATTTAATGGGCTAAATACAAGCTTCTAATTTCTCCTGGGGTAAAAACCATTGTTCAACTGAGACAGCTTCATCTGAGACCTAGTCAAGGTAAGGAGTATCATATCTAACAGTGGCTCTTAGAAATGGGGGTGATACCTGGGAAAGTGTTTGTTGTAGTTCTCCATCTGGATGCATTTATTTTCCATGTTACTGGAGAGGATGGTATCGAGGACTTCTAAGGTTGGTGGTCACACCCATGATAAGAGGTGTCCATAATAAAAAGTCTGATAAGGCTGACCTTACCATCTGGATGTTCCCATTTAAAGGCCTCTTTTTTATGGTATATGCTTGGGAGAAGCTCCCTATGCCCATTTTTTTTTGGTCCAGGGATTAGTGTCCCAATGCTCTGGGACTTCAGATAATTTTAAAATAATCTTGTCTGCTTCAGTGTCAATTAGCCATTTAAGTGGTTTTCCTCCTAATTTTTACATTGAGTTTGTGGTGGCAACCTTCCAAAGTGTTAGTGACCTACAAGGTTTTGTGAGTTTTACCTCTTATTATTGGGACTGAGGGTTGCCCATTTTAGCAATTAAGAGCTCACAGGGCTTACCATTTTTATCATACATAGAAAAACAATCATTTTGCCAATGATTTTGCCCTTTATGGCACTGGGGATAGATGGTTTTAGGAGTGGCTTCCAAGACCCTAGATAGGCTAAAGTTTTGAATTTGCACTTCCAGTGTCCTTCCTTTCCACATATAAAATATTTTCCGTTTGTTTTAAGGGCCACTGTGAATGCCTGAATAATAGAAGCAGCTTTATGGGGAGTCATCCCAGTGTCCTGAATGCCAACTCTCCATTTATTTTAATATCAGAAAATTTTCTTTATAGGTTCATTTTTGTTCTAATAACTAAAATAGAGAGGGATGCCTAGAGTTTTTGCTGGAGGACGGAAGTGAGGAAACCCATTCTAGAGATGCAGGAGGTGGGGTTATGCAATCCCAGACCTGCAGGGAAATAAGGTGTACTTGATCAAAGTATCCTGGAGGTTATGTAGATTGTTGTGCTGCAGTAGAGTGTTACGACCGTACTTGTCCAGCAAGAAACGATGCAACACCGAGGATCCTTCTTAACAGCACTTTATTCAGGAATGCCTTGATGATGAGAAAACGGGGAGCCCCGAGACAAAGGATGGGCTGCCTTATATCCCTGAGCAGTTGCCACCAAGGTCTTTGTGCCTGGCTCTTGTCACACGATAGGCTACAAGAGGAATCCCTCATTAACATAGGGCCCAGATAAGAAACTGCTGAGTCAGCATGCCATTAGCACGCCTGTACCAAGTTGTTTGCCAGGATTAGGGCCGGAAACCAGCGCCATCTTGTAATGGTGAAACAATGTGGCTCGCTACAGTAGAGAATAGATTTTGTCTAAGGTGCATGAATATCATCCTTTTGTACCACTCATCTATGACTTCTTATTAACTGGCCTGATAGGGATATCAGTCTAAGGGCTGAGAGCAAGTGGAGTGAATATTATCAAGGAAAGCCAAGGTAATGTTTCCATTGAGGCAAGTTTGAAGGAGTCTCTAATCTCACATAAGTGTTGGGTAGTAGTTTGTAGGGGACAGAAGCCATGGAGCCGTCAAAAGTTTTATGAGTATCCTTAAAAGAAGAGGCAGGAGAGGCATATGGTGGCAGTTGGGTAGGGGGATTAAAGAGAGGTTGGTGTGGGAGTGCTGGGGGGTTACTTTCTGTCTAATGTATTTGATAGCTCATTAAAGAGCAGTAAGGTCCAGTACAGGGCTTTCCTCATCAGCGTGAAAAAGGGGTTTCTGTTCCTCCATTGTTTCCTTCTTGGAGGTTCCTACACATTGCCAGATTGCTGGAATGATGGGAAGGAGAGAGGTGTCCCCCTTAGACTTTTCTCCTTCCTTTGAGGTAAGCCACCAGGGTCCACACATCAGTTGTCATAGGTGAGGTTAGAGATCAGAAAAGGTGCTAATTGAAACACCTTTTCCATAAGGAGATTGCTTACTTCTGTGAGAGTTTAGCCCCTTGAAACTTGCAGGAACCCGAAGACATTTAATTTGGAACTTCTGATGAGAAGCAGACTTTCACTTAACAGAAAATTATGGAAGCACTCAATCAAAGGGGGAATGTTTCAGGGACTGCAGGAGTTCTGGGGATTCCACCCAGACCATAGCACAAGCCTGCCTGCAAATTTATGAAATGTCTCTGAATGAACCAGCTCATGAAACAAGTTAAAAGCTCTTAAGAGAAGTTTAGAGTCATGAGTTTTGTGGAATCTCAAGGTCATGGTCTTACCAGAGGACTAAGGGCCTTGAGTCAATGCTGGGGCATTATACCTGATGAAAGATGTCAGTTGCCTGATTGTCATAGTTGTTCCCTCAGGACAGCTCAAGTAGAAGGAAATGAGGTAAAAAGAACCAGCCTGTGATCAGGTGGGGATGGCAAGGCAAGATGCCTTGTGTCTCAGAGGGGAGTATCCACCCTCTTCTGTACATCCTTGTTCAGTGTCCTCTAAGTTAGGCTGTTCACCATCTGGCATGGACAGGAAGATTCTGCTTCCACCAAGAACAGAAGCCACTGCCATTACCATCTGCAGCCACTACTACACCATGCAGACTCCATTTGCTAGCACCTAATGTCATCCAACACGTGGATTCTCAGAACTATGCTGACCATCGCTGCTGCCACTGCTGTGAGACTCACAGGCTTCTATCACATGAGCTGTGTGCTGTGGCCTACCATGTGGAATTGTCTCCTGGCCAACGGACCAAACAGTTCTAAATTTCCTGCTACTGAACTGCAAATTCCTGCAAACACATACCAGCTATATTAATTGGTAAGGAGTTTCTCCTGTTGGCCAGAGGGAACCTTAGGTCCAGATAAGGCCAGGCCAGCCCCTTTTGGGCTAAGGGTTGGCTTTCAATGCCCAGTCCATATGACTGTCCTCCTGACTGACATTCCTGTTAGGACATTAGGCCCTTGGATGACTGACTCCCTCTCTCTGTGTCACTACTATCTCCGACCCACAGAAAAGAGCGACGACACAGCGTTCTTCTTAAAGCGGTTTATTCAGGATCCTTACAGCATGAATGCAGGAAAAAGGGTTTTTCCCCTCCCGCCCCCAAGCATAGTCCTTTTATATCCTCTAGCTCCACCCCATTAGTCCACTTTACGTAGTCTCTGTGGATAGGTCCATGTAACATGGCCTGATACTGCATCATCTGGTGCACCTGCGCAGTTCATCTGGAAAGGTGTGGCAAACTCGGGAGCAGGAAGAAATCAGTCATGAGACTTCCTGGAGTCCCAAGTGCTATCTTGGGGCTGCCACCACACCTGCTCTTCACATCTCGGAAGCAAGGGAAATTCCCGTTTTAGCTCTTGCAGCTGCAGAAAGTCCTGGGCCAGGTTGGGTGCTTTCTTACATTCCTGGGGAATGTTGCAGGACCTCTAGGATTTCTCATGACCCTGAATTTCTAGCTTGGCCATAACCAGGATGTTGGTTCAGATAATTTAGCAACTAGCCCCATCACCTGATGAGTGCTAACTTGTCTTCAAATAATACCACCTGGCACCCCACTGGGATGTCTCCTGGAAAATCTCACATCTCTGAAACTAATGCCCAATTTGAGGCACTCAAAACTGATATACCTCTGCAATAAGGTCTGGTTGCAATACCCATTAGATAATAAATCCAAATGGCCACCTAATGGCACTCTAGACCCAATCATTTTAAGGGATCTTCATACACATTGTCTGCAATCTGGTAAAAGGAATGAGGTTTTATATGTTCAAGCTTTCATTTATCTCTGCTCTAAACCCTCCCTCTGCTCTTCTTGTCCCCCAACCCACCTTCTCTTAGCCATGAAACCTACCTACCTTCCACTACATGACGCTATGCTTGATCCCACTGACAAGCCACCTCACATCTGCTACAGACCTGCTGCCATGCCTGAGAAAACCCAAACTGCCACCTCAGTTTCTCTTTCTCACCAGGCCCTAGAGTCTACTAACTCCACCTCTCCAGACCCCTCCCTTCCTTCTGTGCCAGCTGTAGGTCACTCCAAATGCCCTGAACTGGCACCTACCTTTACCCCTCCTATCATGTGTTCTAAAGCTACAGCCAACCCCCCCAAGTCCTTCTCCTCCTCCAAGAACACCTGACCGAGCACTGGTCCTTTCTTTAAGGGAAGTGGCTGGAGTTGATGGTCTGGTCAGAGTACATGTTCCTTTCTAGCCGAGTGAACTTTCTCAAATAGAAAGTAGACTGGATTCCTATATTACTAACTTTTCCAACTTTATTAAGGAGTTCCAGTACATCACTCAGTCTTATAGCTTGACTTATCATGATGTTCATATCATTCTTACTAATAATTTACTTCCTGATGAACACAGCTGAGTTTGGGAAGAGTCAAGAAAGCATGCAGACGAAATTCACCAAACAGGCAGAACATATTCAATTGGATCCAAGGCAGGGTAGTGCCTGACCAGGATCCTTGGTGGAATTACAATTCCACAGATGGCATTTTAGCTAGAGACAGGTTTATTACATGCCTTCTGGTCAATCTTAGAAAAGCAGCCTTAGAGCCAGTAAATTTTGAAAAACTCCAAGAGGTTGTCCAGGACAAGCAAGAGAATTCATCTCAGTTTTTAGAACACCTCACAAAGGCTTTGCTACAATACATTAATTTGGACCCTGAAAATCCAGAAATTAAGCAACTTCTGATGACCTACTTCTTTTCCCAGAGCTACCCCGACATAAAAGCTAAACTTAGGCGCTTGAAGAGGGGGCCCCTAACTCCACAGGCAGAAGTCTTGGTGCTGGCCTTCATGGTGTAGCATGAGAGAAGAAAAAGCCTGAAAACAAAAGTACCACATTCTGGCAAAGGCTGTCCTACCAGCTCCAGCCACTAGGCCTTCTAAGACTCAGGAACCACCAGCTCCCTGCTATAGATGTGGTCAACAAGGTCACTGGGTGAGAGCTTGCCAGAAGCCAAGAGGACCATGTCCTAAGTGCTGTCGGGAGGGACATTGGGCTGTCGATTGCCCTCGGGTCACACAGAACAGAGGGACATCCAGTCCAGGTACTTCTCCAGCTGACTTCCTAGGCTTGGCTATGGATGACTAAAGGGGCTGGAGCTCCCTCAACCCGACCATGCCCATCACCAGCAGGGAGCCCTGGGTAGCTATCATGGTATGTGGGTAGCCCATCTCCTTCCTCTTGGACACCGGGGCCACTTAGTCCTAATGGAGTTTTGGGGACCCACTTCACCTTAGCATTTTCCTGTTGTCAGGGTAGGAGGACAACCTTATCTTCCTCATCAGACCCCACCACTTAGTTGTACTTTTAGGGGTGTAGCCTTCACCCATTCCTCTTTGGTAGTACCAACTTGTCCTGTCCCCTTATTAGGATGGGATCTTTTAGCCAGTTGAGAGCCTTCATTTCCTTTGCTTCTCCCACTTGCCTGAACCCAAGCTTGCTAGCAGTTCCTCTACTTCTCCTTCTAGCCAGTCAACCTACTAAAACTAACTTGTTTCCTTTACCAGCTTTTCAGGTGGACACCAGAGTTTGAGATGTCCAGAACCCCTCTTTTGCTAAACATCATTCTCCTCTTGTCATCCAGTTACTGGACTCACCCAAGCTCAATACCCTCTTTCTCTCCAGAGGCTCAGGGTCTTAAGCCTATCATTTATGACCTCTTAAGGAAAAACTCCTTTGCCCCACTTCTTCCCCTTTAACACCCCTATACTAGCAGTTAAGAAACCTAATGGTACCTGTCGCCTGGTTCAATACCTCAGGCACATTAGTTCTGCAGTGGTGCCCTTCCATCCTATTGTAGCTAACCCCTATACAGTTCTTTCTACTATCCCTTCAAGAACTTCTCATTTCTCAGTCCTAGATCTGAAGGACACATTTTTCTCTATCCCTCTAAATGCCCAGTCACAGAACATATGCCTTTATCTGGACAGATCCTGGCACCCACTTTTCTACTCAACTTACTTGGACTGTTCTGCCTCAGGGATTCCAGCACAGCCCACACCTACTTGGCCAGGCCCTGGCTCCTGACTTATTCTCTTTATCTCTCCCTAAATCTAAGATTCTTCTTAATCTAGATGATGTCCTTCTCTGTAGCCCATCCCTAGAGATTAGCCAAGTTGACACCTGTGCTCTTCTAAATTTCCTTTCTAGTCAAGGCTACAGGGTCTCACCTTCTTTTTTTCTGATATATTCTTTATTTACATTTCAATTGCAGGGTCTCACCTTCTAAAGTCCAACTGTCCACTCCTCAGGTTACGTATTTGGGACTAACAATTACCCCAACCCACAAGGCTTAGATAGAATCTGAGCAGTCTTTTATTGTTCCTTCTACAAAGGAAGAGATTTTATCATTCCTAGGAATGGCTAGCTTTTTACATTCCTGGGTTCCTTCCTTTCCCCTCCTTTCTTGGCCCTTATGTGAAACAGTGTTAGGCCCCACTCATGAACTGCTTCTCAAACCTGTTACCAAGCCCTTTCAGAGGCTCTGACAGGCTCTCCTTAAGACCCCAGCCTTACATCTCCCTGACCTGACTTGTTGTTTCTCCCTCTATGTAACTGATAAGGAGGGACTTGCCCTTGGAGTCGTAGGTCACCAGCTGGGACCTTCTTTTGCACCTGTAGCATACTTGTCAAAAAGATTAGATTTAACCATCCAGGGATGGGCACCTTGTATTTGTACCTTAGCAGCCACTGAACTCCTTATTAAAGAGTCAAAGAAAGTAACCTTGGGGTCGCCCATAACTGTGCTCTCTTCTCATAACCTGTTACAGCTCCTAACTTACAAAGGCTTGCAGACTCTACCTCCCTCCAGAGTTCCCTCTCTTCAGGTAGTGCTAATAGAAGATTCCATGATCACCTTCCAATCATGCCCCCTCTTAATATTTCCAATATTCTTCCCCAACCTAATACTAACCACTCCCTGTCTCCTGCACTGAGACTTTAGACCAACTATTACTTCATCCTTCACACATACAGGAGGGCACATTGCTTCAAGCCATTTAGACCTGGTACACAGATGGTAGCTCTTTTCTATATGAAGGGGCCAGGAAAGCTGGCTAGGCCAGAGTGTCAGAAACCTAGGTGGTGGAGCCACAGGCCCTTCCTACACACACCACAAATCAACAGGCTGAGCTAACAGTCCTCACCCATGCCTATCAACTGGCACAGGGACGATCCCCCAACATCTATACAGATTCCAAACATGCTTTCCATATCCTCCTGTCCCACACTGCCATCTAGAAGGAGTGCAGGTTACTTACCACAAAAGGAGGATCAGTAACTAATGCAAACCACATTTTGCCATGCTAAAGGTCTCCCATCTCCCCACAGCATTGGGATTGTTCACTGTAGATCCTACCAGACCAATGACTCTATTGTCTCCAAGGGAAACAACCAAGCTGATGAGGCAGCTAGAGCTGAGGCCCTCGGTGACCTAAACTCATCTCACCTTACCCAGGACATTATTACACTCCAACCCACATATCTACCTTCACCTACTGACACTTGCCAAACTCTGTCCTATCTTCAACAACTCTTTTGTCCTAACAGCCAAGTGATGTCTTCTTTTGTTAGGACCCTCTTACAGCCTACTCTTGAGAACGTAAGTTTTTTAAAATCTATCACTGCTTCTTGTAAAATCTGTCAGACCTGAACTCTAGATATTGTAGCACCCCTTTTCTTATTTTTTTCTTTTTTATATTCAATATATTCTTTATTTACATTACAAATTATTTCCCTTTTCCTGGATCCCCCCCCTCCCAGAAAGTCCCATAAGCCCTCTTCCCTCATCCTGTTCCCCAATCACTCCCTTCCTGTTTCCCTGTCCAGTTCCCTGTCCCATTGTTTCCCTGTCCTGGTATTCCCTTACACTGCTGCACTGAGCCTTTCCAGGACCAGGGGTCTCTCCTTCCCTCTTTTTGGGCATTTGATATGTTAATTGTTTCTTGGGTATTCCGAGCTTCTGGGCTAATATCCACTTATCAGTGAGTGCATACTATGTGTATTCTTTTGTGATTGGGTCACCTCACTCAGGATGATATTCTACAGCTCCACCCACTTGCCTAAGAATTTCATGAATTGCCAGGCGGTGGTGGCACACGCCTGTAATCCCAGCACTCTAGGAGGCAGAGGCAGGTTGATTTCTGAGTTTGAGGCCAGCCTGGTCTACAGAGTGAGTTCCAGGACAGCCAGAGCTATACAGAGAAACCCTGTCTCGGAAAAACAAAGAATTTCATGAATTCATTGTTTTTAATAGCTGAGTAGTATTCCATAGTATAAATATACCACATTTTCTGTATCCATTCCTCCATTGAGGGATATCTGGGTTCTTTTCAGCTTCTGACTATTATAAATATGGCTGCTATGAACATAGTGGAGTGTGTGTCCTTATTAGTTGTTGAGGAATCCTCTGGGTATAGCAGGATTGGTATAGCAGGAGTGGTATAGCAGGGTCCTTCTGTAGTATTATGCCCAGTTTTTTGAGGAAGCACCAGACTGATTTCCAGAGTGGTTGTACCAGCTTGCAACCCCACCCGCAGTGGAGGAGTGTTCCTCTTTCTCCACATCCTCACCAACACTTGCTGTCTCCTGAGTTTTTAATCTTAGCTATTCTGACTGGTATGAGTTGAAATCTCATGGTTGTGTTGATTTGCATTTCCCTAATCACTAATGATGCTGAACATTTCTCAGCCATTTGATATTCCTCAGGTGAAAATTCTCTGTTTAGCTCTGTACCCCATGCTCTAAGATCAAGAACTGACAAATGGAACCTCATAAAATTACAAAGTTTCTGTAAGGCAAAGGACACTGTCAAAAGGACAGAATGGCAACCAATAAATTGGGAAAAGATCTTTACCAACCCTACATCAGACAAAGGGCTAATATCCAAGATATACAAAGAACTCAAGAAGGTAGACTCCAGAGAGCCAAATAACCCTATTAAAAAATGGAGTACCCCTTTTCCTACCCATCAGGCTAGAGGTTCCCTTCCTGGAACCGACTGGCAACTTGACTTTACTCACATGCCTACTGTCAAAAGTGTTAAGTACCTCCCGGTCTTGGTAGACTCACCAAGGACTTCACCTTGAGTGTGTAAAACTTCTACCTCTGGCTCTTTTCAGGCTATGAGCTCTCCCCAAGTGATCGTCTCAGAGTGGGTGGAAGCATTTCCCACAACCAACAAAAGGGCTCAGACAGTCTCTGATCTCCTCCTCTGAGAGACTATTCCAGTCTTGGTGTCCCAAACTCCCTCTAGTCAGACAATGGTCCTGAATTTACTTCCCAGATTTGTCAGAGTCTAAGGCCCTAGACATCCCCTGGCATTTTCACATTCCCTAACACCCTCAATCATCAGGTAATCTAGAAAGAACTAATCGCTCTTTAAAAACCACTGATGCTAAGTTTTCACAGGAACTTCACCTTGAGTGTGTAAAACTTCTACCTCTGACTTTTTTCAGGCTATGAGCTCTTCCCAAGTGTCCTTATTTTGACAGCATTAGATACAGTCTATTCACATAGAGTTGTTCCACACCAAATTTTTTAGGTGGTGTACTGGCTGGTTTTGTGTGTCAACTTGACACAGGCTGGTTATCACAGAGAAAGGAGCTTCAGTTGGGGGAAGTGCCTCCATGAGATCCAGCTGTGGGACATTTTCTCAATTAGTGATCAAGAGGGGAGGGACACTTGTGGGTGGAGCCATCCATGGGCTGGTGGTCTTGTGTTCTATAAGACAGAAGGGTTAGCAAGCCAGGGAAAGCAAGCCAGTAAGAAACATCCCTCCATGGCCTCTGCATCACCTCCAGATTCCTGATTTGCCTAAGTTCCAGTCCTGACTTCCTTAGGTGATGAACAGCAGTGTAGAAGTGTAAGCTGAATAAACCCTTTCCTGCCCAACTTGCTTCTTGGTCATGATATTTGTGCAGGAATAAGGACCCTGACTAAGACAAATTGGTACCCATGTAGTGGGGTACTCCTGTGACAACCAGACCATGTTTTGGGGAGGAAGGACTTTGGAACTTTGGGCTAGACAATCTATTTGGTGTTAGGAACTCTGTGTGGGAGCTTGGAAGACAATGTTGAGAACAGCATAGAAGATGGAGGCCTGGCTTGTGAAATTTCAGAGGGAAGATTAAGGACTCTTATCAGGGCCATGTTTTGATTGTAAAGATTCTGTGATTTGGTTACCTGGGGGTGAAGAATCAGATGTGATTAACAAGATACCAGAACCACTAAAGCAAACATTTGTGTTACTGGGACTATTGATGCTGGTTAGCTGGAGCTAAGAAATTAGTGGTGATTTAGAAGAGACCACCATCACTGACGTGATATCTTCTGGGAATTATTTTCTGAGAGCACAGAGGCTTTGTTCCAGAGATAGCCATGGTTGTACTTTGCACTGTGGCTGGATTTAGTACTATGTAAGAGCCACCCAGGTGGTACTGGTTTTGAAGGCCTGAAGGGGTCATGAAGAGCAGCTGAGGCTCGGCACTGTGAGAGGCCATGGAAGGCCATTGGTGAAGGTGCAACCTCAGTTGTAATTGATGGCCCAGAAATGAAGGAGTCATGCATAGGAGTTGATGCCTGACACCATGAAAAGAGCCTAAGAGACGCTATTGGAGAATCCTAATTACAGCAGAAAATAGTCATGTTTTGGAGATGACAGTGCCATGAGATGACCACCAAGAACAGCAGAAGCAGTAGAGTGCAAGAAGCTGGAGCCTAGAAGACAAGGTGTATGCTACAAAGGACAGAGATTGAAAAGTGACCCATGACCTTGCAGGAACCCAGAGGATTGAGTTGGATCCCAGACATTGGATCATTGGAGTTTAATTTTTGCTTTTGATTGTGAATGTGTCCTGATATTTTTCCCTCTTGAAGGAAGAAAGTATTTTGGTGGAACCAACAGTTAAAAGACTTTGTATTTTAAAAGATATTGAATATTTTAAAGGGATTGAACTTTTAATATGTAAAGACTGTGGAACTTTTAAAGTTATCTAGATCTTGGGGATGAATAAGAAAGTAAGGGTTGAGGCTTAATAGTGATGTGTTTGTGTGTGAAGTTATCAAGGGGTCAATTGTACTGGCTGGTTTTGTGTGTCAACTTGATACAAGCTGGAGTTATCACAGAGAAAGGAGCTACAGTTGGGGAAATGCCTCCGTGAGATCCAGCTGTAAGGCATTTTCTCAATTAGTGATCAATGGGGAAGGGCCCATTTTGGGTGGTGCCATCCCTGGGCTTGTGGTCTTGTGTTCTATAAGAGAGCAGGGTGAGCAAGCCAGGGGAAGCAAGCCAGTAAGAAACATCCCTCCATGGCCTAGGCATCAACTCTGCTTTCCTGATCTGTATGAGTTACAGTCCTGACTTCCTTTGGTGATGAGCAGCAGTGTGGAAGTGGAAGCTGAATAAACCCTTTCCTCCCCTTCTTGGTCATGATGTTTTTGCAGGAATAGGAACCTCTGACTGAAACAGATGGGTTAATAGTTATTGAAATTGTCACTTTGGTTTTGGTTACTAGAGCTCATGCCTGATGTTTCCATGTTTTGGGAAACTTACTCAGGAATGAAATAAAGGAGCACACAAATTGCAAAATAGTAATAATACTATTATAAAACAAAGAATAGTAAAGACAAGAAATAGTAGGCTAACAGGTGTTACAGTACTCAAGGGTCCCGATTATTACTTTGGAATTTCTTTAATGGGGTTCCAGGACAGGTTTGGCAGCTAATGGTTATGGCATGCATGGTTCTCTAGTTTGACAGACATGAATTATGTAAGCTTATGTTTACTTCCTATTTATTTTCCCACAATGCTTCTGATTTAACTATTTGACCTGCAACTATGCATAGAGGTGATAGAGGGGATTCTTCCCAAAACTTCACTCAGAGGACATGGTTTGCCTTATAAAACATGGATGCAAATCTAAACCAGATATGTCCCCTTTTATCTATTCTCTGATATGTCCTACAATTCAGTAGAGTCTATACATCATTGATTGTCATTGATGGGAGATCATTATTCCATTGTTGAATGTAGAGTAATGTATTCTGACCCATACTAATGTGGGTCTCTAGGATACAAGCATGTTACTGGGTTTTTAGTTGTTGTTTTAGTGTCTATGTATAGTACTTACAGGAGAGGGTCCTAGGCTGGCAGATGTATCATGAAAAGGGGTGTGTGTGTGTGTGTGTGTGTGTGTGTGTGTGTGTGTGGACCTGTGTGTGTTACTCAAATTACGAAGTGTCCAAGTTTGCTAGGCTTCACTGTTTGCCTGTCTCATCTTTTAGTCACCACTATTTTACTTGGAGTACTATTGCTATCTTCCTATAAGATGATGTCCTTTAATTGATTTAGATCATGCGAAGGTGTAACAAAAACCAAAAGAGATAGTCAATCTGCAGGTAATGTGTTCTCTCTTTGCAGGTAGGATACCTGCACTCACAAAACATGCTTCACACACCTTCTAGCAATCAAAAACCTGAACCAAAGTCCTTCCCACTCCCATGCAAAGTTCATAAGTAGGAATACCCATCTCTTTATTCTTTTCTGTAGAATAGTGGGCAAGGAATATATTGATGTTCTGTTCATATTCTCCAGTGCCTGAGCTTGTCTGACCCCCAACTATGAAGAAACCACAGTTTCCCCCTTCTTCCCTCCTCCCACCCCTGTCCTCCATGCTGTCCTCCCAATTCTCAAACCATAAAATCCAAAGATACAAATATTTCCATGTGATAATGAATTTATTTTTGCAATTCTCACTGGACATCATTGAACTAGTCAAAGTGTAATAACTGGGCATTTAAAAACAATTTTATGAGGAGACACATAGGTCTGATATTTCTGGATGGGTTCTGGGACTACAGGCTATATTGATGTCAGCAGTGGAGGTGTTTGAGTCAGCTATGGCTTCTTAGTCCTGGGCTGGCTTGCTGTTCATCTTTTCCTTCAGCTGTTTGTCTTGAACTCAGAATGTGATAAACTCTTTTGCTTAAATACCTTGATTGCAGAATGTGGTCACCTCCTCATTCACCTGCTTGTTTTGTTAGCAAATGGTAATCCTTTCTTTCACCTGCTTGAATACTAGAATAATGTGATCCTCCCCTCTTTCACCTGTTTGCCTTGATAGTATAGTATGACTCTCTTCCCCTTTACCTGGTTTTCTAGATTGTAGACTATTATTATATCTTCTTTCACTTGTTTTTCTTGATCCAATTGTGTAATCACCACCTCTTTTAGCTGCTTTTCTTGATTGCACAAGGTAGTCACCTTGTCCTACAATGGCTTGTCTTGATTTCATGATGTGTTTGCCTCCATTTGCTGGTTATAGTGATAGTCACATTGTGTCTTCACCTCACTGTGCAGGTGATAGTATTGATTCCACAGTACATTCATCTCATTCTCTACCTAAGTATATTGATCCCACAACATCTTCACCTTTTCTTGCAGCAATTTTTCTCTTTGGATCTTTGATTTTTCTTCTTTTGCTGATGCTCATTTTCTCCAGGAAATGCTGTTGTTTCTCCATCTTCTTTAGGTTTCTCTGAAGGAGTGATTTTTGTTGTTGTTGTTGTTGCTGTTGTTGTTTCTGGAGATCTTCACTTTTGGGTTCTTTTCAGGGTCCATTTTACCCTTTTTAATAACTTTAGAGCCGAAAAGGATAGCACAATGAGACATTGGTTACTACAGATATGCAAGAAAGCATGGCTTTCTAAGAGTTTGAGTTGAGCAGAAAGTTTAAACGAGGCCAGGTAAGGGAAGGTTCTCTATGGAAGGGGGAATTAATGGAGAAAATAGACACTTTACTTATGTTAGGTGGTTAACTTACTTTTTCACCCCTTCTGTAAGTGGATTAACCTAAGGTCTTGCCAGAATATTGAGTTCTGGGCTTAAGGCAAATCTTGCCCTTCTCAGTTAGGTTGCTATGTGAAGCTGATGGGTCCGTTTCTGTGATTTATCAACCTTGCTCATTTTGAAGCCTCACAAGGGTCTGGCCAAGAGGGCCAACTTGCTGACTTATATATACCTTCCGTGAACAATGGTGGCCAAACACATAAGCCATGATTGGTTAGCTAGTTCTGCCATAGCCAATTGTGCTAACCATGGTCTCTGTTATCACAGTATATGCTCTCTAACTCCTTGGTGAATAGAGGTGGTGGGAAGACAATCAGCCTGGGAAGCCAAGGCAGGGCTCTGAAAACAGAATCTACTACCCTTTGACACCTCTGAATTAGGGAGATGTGGGGAGGGATAACAGGGTCAGTTTGAGCATGGAGGCTTCTCTTCAACATTGCAAAGTTATCATTTTCATGGCACCCTTCTCTATACACACATGTTCAGTCTTTGATAGGTGCATGTGACAGAGGGTTTGCTCTTCAAAGCTCTTTCTCAAGCTCCCCCAACCTAGCTAGCAGCTGATTCCAGTTGCAATGCTCTATAACACTTAATATTTTCAATTATCTAAAAAATTTTCTGAAAGCAGCATATTCTTAGGAATATATAGATATGTAACTTACCCAACAAACAAAGAGTTCCATGAGTAAACATCATTTTACATATGTATTTGGCCGTAAAGACTGTTGGTATTGCTTAGATAATTTTTCTGACATAACTGGAAAGGATTTCATTTTTGTAGATTTTGTTTTTTCTTCTGTTCTTGTCCTTTGTCCACACTATTATTGATGAATTTTACAAGCTTCTTTTCTTTATTCCTATTCTATTCTTAAAAATTCTTTCTTCCTAGCACAAATTGCCTTCCAATAAAAATTCTTGGATGTATTTGAGTGCAATTCTTATGTTTTTTGAGGGGTTGTTGCACATGTGTCTTTTTTTAATATGTGCATTTGGATGCACTTTTATAATCCTGCTTCTACCTGTTATCTCTCATTCACTGATTCACTTGTATCCTATCAGATATGTTAGAGATGTTCATTCCTTTCTACATGAGGAGGACTCTTATGTTTGTTCTGTATCTCAATGCCACAGTATCTTTAGTAGTTCACAAATGCTCCCTCTGTAAAAGCCAGCATATAAGCATATGCTGAGCATTTCCAAGCCATTGTTTTAATTCATGTTGTTGTAATAGTGTTGATGACTCTTTCACAAAGCATGTTTATGTAAAATTGATGTCTAACCTTTCTATAGGTTGGAGTAAAATGACAGCATGGTCAGCTTCTGGGGAATATCAACTGGTTACATATTAATATAGATTTCTTTTTATTGATTGTGGCAAAAGAGTTTTAGTCCTTCTTTTTGTATCAATATTAATCAGATGTCTCACCCAGATGATCCAACTTGACCCTAACTAATTACATCCCATGTCTAAGCATCTTTACACTGAAGATCCAAATGTAATGCATTAATTGTGAGAGCATTAACAATTCAGTGTATAACAGTATTTTTATATCTATTAATGTCATATTATCCCCCAAACTGTACCAGTCTAGCTTCCCAATAGAATGATAATAACTTGTTTTCCCATATACTCAGTATTTTCTAATTTTAATGACACTTCTGGTATGGTTTTTAATCTTACCTACTGATTTCTATTTTTACTTTTACACAAGTCTTTCTGCCTATTGAGCTTTAACATGGGCTTCTTCTACAGTGCTTTGAATAATTAGAATCCATCAAAGTAATATGTTCCTAATAAAATAGTAAAATTTCTTCTAAGTAGAAATCTCTTACTGCCTACTTTCTTACTCATTCCTTTGTGCCTTTAGCTTCTTAACCATTTCTTTGGTCTAATTTGTTAGTTTTAAACTGACCATTGCAGTGTGTAGTAAGACAAAATTTCACATTCTCTCTATCCTATCTGAGACAAGAGCCATCCATATATCTCTTATATCCACGTTCTACAACTTGGCTACCTAATTTCACCATGGCTTGATTTTTCTAGATAAAATATCACTCAGAACAGGTGATACATTTTCTATTTATAGATTTCCTTATTGAATAGAGATTCTTCTCTCATATAATATATCCCCATTACAGTTTCCCTTCCCTCTATTCCTCTCAGTAACTTCTCTCCATCACCCCCCACCTAGATACACTCACTTTTTGTCTTTCATTAGAAAAGAACAAACAATCTTTGCTCCAGTGACTGAGCAGTCAGGTGTAGCCTGGAACACAGAGAACATCTGAGTGTAAGGTCACTTGGGACTTGCTCCTCCAGTGCCCCACCTGCAGCCAGGAACTGAGCAGTGCCATAACACACTGGGCCAGGGGAGAGCCAGATACCCAGGGGTGCTGAGACAGGCTTGCAGACATACAGGAAGGACAAGCACCAGTCATAGACAGGAGGACCAACTAACACCAGAGATAACCAGATGGCAAAAAGCAAAAGTAGGAATGTTACTGATAGAAATCAAGGCAACAGGGCACCATCTGAAACCAATTCACCCACAACAGCAAGCCTGGATACCCCCAAAACACCAGAAAAGCAAGATATGGATTTAAAATCCCAGCTCATGGTGATGATAGAGGGATTCCAGAATGACATAAATAACTCCCTTAAAGAAATACAGGATAACACAAGTAAACAGTGAGAATCCCTTAAAGAACTACAGGAAAACACAACAAAATGGGTGGAGGAATTGAGCAAAACCATCCAGGATCTAAAAATGGAGGTAGAAACAATAAATAAATCACAAAGGGAAATAATTCTGGACATAGAATACTTAGGAAAGAAGTCCGAAGACATGGATGCAAGCATCAACAACAGAATACAAGAGATAGAAGAGAGAATATCAGATGCAGAAGATACCATAGAAAGCATTCACACACACACACACACACACACACACACACACACACACAAATACAAAATGCAAAAAGTTCCTGACCCAAAACATCCAGGAAATCTAGGACAAAAAGAGAACACTGAACCTAAGGATTATAGGTATAGAAAAGAGTGAAGATTTCCAAATTAAGGGGCCAATAAAGGCCTTCAAAAAATTATAGAAGAAAACCCTAACCAAAAGGAAGAGATGCCCATGAACAAAAAGGAAGCCTACAGAACTCCAAATAGATTTGACCAGAAAAGAAATTCCTCTTTTCACATAATAATTAAAATGCCAAATGCACTAAACAAAGAAGAATATTAAAAGCAGCAAGGGAAAAAGGTTAAGTAACATATAAAGTTAGACCTAACAGAATTACACCAGACTTCTCATCAGAGACTATGAAAGCCAGAAGAGCCTGGGCAGATGTCATACAGAACATAAAAGAATACAAATGCCAACCCAGGCTGTGATACCTAGGAAATCTCTCAATTACCATAGATGGAGAAACCAAGGTATTCCAAGACTTGCCCTTATTTCTATGCACTTGCCTTGTAGAACCTTTTTGATTGTGCCCCGTAAGTTTGGATATGCTGTATATTCATTTTCACTGAATTCCATAAGTTTTAAATTTCCTTCTTTTTTCTGTATTCACCCATTTTTGTTTAGTAGAGAGATTTTCAGTATCCATGGGTTTATAAGCTATCACTGGTTTCTGTACTTATTGGTAGTTAGCTTTAATCTGTAGTGGTCTGATATAATTCAGAGATTTATTTCAAGTTTAATATATCTATTGAAACTTGAATTGTGTCCAAGTAAATTACCAATTTTGGAGAAAGTCCTATGAGTTGCATATATATATATATATATGTGTGTGTGTGTGTGTGTGTGTGTGTGTGTGTGTGTGTTTGGGTGTAATCTTTTAGGTCTTTATAGGTATTTTAGCTCCATTTGGTTTATAATATCTGTTAGCTCCAATATTTTCTGTTTAGTTTTTATCTATATGCCCATTGGTGAGAATGAGGTTTTGATGTCTCCCTCTATCAGTCTGTGAGTATCAATATGTTATTTAAGCTACAGTAGTGTATCCTCTATAAACTTGGTTACTCTTGTGGACAGACAGGGATACACAGAGAAACTCTGTCTTGAAAAGCAAAACAAACAAACAAAAAACAAAACAAACAAATAAAATAGCCACACCAGGTATTTCTTAGGTCTATTTGCTTGAAATTCCTTTTTCAGCCATTTACTCTGATATAATGTCTATCCTTATCGAGGTGTATTTCTTGGATGCAGCAGAATGATAAAACTTGTTTTTGTATCCATTCTCTTTTTTAAATTATCACTTTTATTTTTTACAGTCTAGTTGCTAACCCCTTCCCACTCTGCCCTCCCACAGTTCCTCATCTCAATCCTCCCCCCTCTCTTCAAGAGGATGTACCCACCATGCACCCCTTACCCCTGCCAGGCATCCCCACAACCTGGGACCTCAAGGCTCTTGAGGGTTAGGCACATCTTCGCCCACTGAGGCAAGGTCAGGCAGCCCTCAGTGTTGGGGGCCTTGTATCAGCTGGTGTATGCTGCCTGGTTAGTGGTTCAGTGACTGAGAGATCTCTGGAGTCCAGATTAGGTTGAGATTGCTAGTCTTCATATGAAATTGCCTCCTCCTCAGCTTCTTCCATTTTCTTTGTCTTCCACACCTATTAGGCACTATTAGGAAGCTTGGCCTTTTACTATGGAATTTTGACCATTGATATCGAAAGATATCACTGACCAATGATTACTTGTTTCTGTTATTTTGATGCTGATGTTCATGGTGGTGCGCTCTCTCTCTCTCTCTCTCTCTCTCTCTCTCTCTCTCTCTCTCTCTCTTTGTGTGTGTGTGTGTTTGTGTGTGTGTGTGTGTGTGTGTGTGTGTGAGAGAGAGAGAGAGAGAGAGAGAGAGAGAGAGAGAGAGAGAGAGAGAGAGAGAGATCTTCCCTTCTTTTGGTTTTGCTGATGTGAGATTATATATTCCCTGTGTATTGATCCTTAGTTTGGAGATTTCCTTCTTTTTTCATATTTTTATTCGAAATATTCTTTATTTACATTTCAAATGATTTCCCCTTTCCTGGATCCCCCCCTCCCTGAAAGTCCTATAAGCCCCAATTTTAGATTTATTTGTAAATAGAAAATGTTTCAATTTAACTTTATTACAGAATATCTTGTTTTCTCTATCTATGGTAATTAAAAGGCTTTTTTTTGATATTTTTAGTTAGATTGGGTTGACATCTGCGGTCTCATGGTGTCTGCAGCAGAGAAGTCAAGTGTAATTTTAATAGGTCTCCTTTATATGTTAGTCTTTTTCCTTTGGACTTTTAATGTTCTTTCTTTGTCCTGTTGTAGGATAAATAGCAGAAGCCACCTGTATGTAACCATTGGGGGCTGTGCAGCCGCAAAGGCAGCTACCACAGGAAGACCTAATTGAGGACTGCCTGAGAGACCAAGAGACCAAGGATTGCTGATGCAGGCAATGTCAGCCAATCTGGAACTGCTGTTAGGAAGACATGCTTTCTTTGGACTAATGGGTTGCAGGTGGAGGGTATTAAGAGAGCTTGTAGCAATATTCAGATGAATTTGCTGCCACATTTTCCACCTGGTCACCTCACCTCCAACCCAAAAGAGCAGGTAGAGTTGGGCATCTAGTAGTCCAGGGCACAGGCAGCATTCTGTAAGTTTAGTGTTTTGATTATTATGTGCCAAGGGGACTTTCTTTTCTGGTCCAATGTTTTAGGTGTTTTGCATGCTTCTTGCATCTTTATAGGCATTTCCTTTGGGTTAGAAAATTTCTCTTATGTGATTTTATTGAAAACTTTTTCTGTGCCTTTGAGCTGGGTTTCTTCTCCTTCATTTATTTCTATTATCTATAGGTTAGGTTTTTCATAGCATCTCAGGTTTCCTAGATGTTTCCTGTTAGGAGTTTATTAAATTTAACATTTTCTTTGTCTATATATCAATTTCTTCTATTGTATCTTTAAAACCTGAGATTCTTTATTCAATATCTTATATTCTGTTGGTGTTGTTTATTTCTGTAGTTCCTGTTCACTTAGATTTTCCATCTCCAGAATTCCCTTAGTTTGGTCATTTTGTTTTGTTTTTTATTATTGTTTCCATTTCCATTTTCAGGCACTGAATAGTTTTATTCATTTCTTTCCACTGTTTGTGCTTTCCTTAATTACCTTAAGTGATTTATTAATAACTCTTTATGAACCTCTATCATCTTCATAAAGGATGTTTTAAGTCTTTATACTTTGTTTCAGCTGTTTTAGAATATTCATGGCCTGCTGTGGAAGGATATCTGGTCACTAGTGGAGACACATTGCCTTGGCAGTTACTACATTTTTATGCTGGCATATAGACATCTGGGATTAGAATGATTATAGTTCTAGGTGCTGGTGTCTGGTTAGGCACAGGTATCATTGTTTGAGTGGTTATTTTTTCCCTTGGTTTCTGGTTTTTTCCCCAGATTTTTGGAGAGTGCAATGCCTCTGTGTTGCCTGGTAGGAAGTTTTCTTTGGATCTGATAGTTGAGGCCACTGACAGTTCAAGGTACAATGTGATTCTGAGTATTGGGAGCTGACATTTAGAATTAAGAATATCTTAAGAGGTTCACATGAAGGATGAGTGCAGAGTGTTCAATCCAAGATGTGTTTATTTTATCTCCTTTGAATTGGGGGGACAATAAAGAGAGGTCATTCCAAAGGATTTGCTACAGCACGGAGCATGAGACTTGTGAGTTGAATCTAGAAGAACAGAAAGAGATGGGACAATATATTGACAGCCTACATGCTTTCTTGTAAGTAGTGGTCTGTGGGTTACCTGAGACCACCTACTGTAGTTGGGGCTTGTGGTAAACAGCAACTTGGGGAGAGATGTTAAACTCAAAGGGCTGTGGGATCAACAGAAGATGTGAGAAGAGGGGAGAGGAAGGATACAGAGATAAGGATGAGACTGGGAGCCTAGGTTTAGAGGACAGGGAGGAGTAGTAAAGGTCTTCAGTTAGCTTGGTTATTTCTCTGGCCTGTCTGGCTGATGTGATGACAGGGAATTCTTTCTTAAGGCTAGGATAATTGGATTAGTTATAGGAAAGAAAGATGGAGAATATCTTTGTGATCCAATGGACATGGGGTAAGAGAGGAAAGAAAGATCATAATAGATTTTCTGTTATAGACCTGGGAATGATACTTGGGAGTTTGGCTCTCGAGGAGCAGAAGGAGAGGTACGCATCTACCTTTAGCTTGCTTGTTGCCCTCAAAGGAGCTTCCCTTGGGTTAGTAGTGGGTGCTTTCTTGTTTTGAGGACTGGGACAAAGAAAAGAGTCCTAGTAGGGAAGTTAGAAGGATAAGATCTGTGGGATCCACAAGAGTTGGAAACATGGGAAGGTTGCCACAGTTGTTCTGGGACAGATTTGGAGATAAAACTGTAGGATTTGATCTATAACAGATGAAGATATGATCGATCTTCAAGCAACATACCTAATTTTCTGGCATGTATCAAATGATCAGTTTTAAATATCTTCCTAACACTAGCACATAATTCTCATGTACTTGTACACATGGTCTCTTGATAGTAGGGTTAGGTGGTCATGCAGCCTTTAGAAAGTGGGACTTTGCTGGCTTAATTGGTTCACTAGGAAGGCAAGCCTTAAAGTTTCCAGCCTAGGTTATTTCCTATATGGTTCCCTGTTTCTTAATTTGCCTGATTTTAGTAAGCCTACACTTCCAAATCCATGATTGAACATTGATACTGTGTTGTCCTGTCTAAAATAGACTATGGATAAATTTTAAGCAAGTACCCTGGATGCTCTAGCAAAGGATCACATTGGAAGATATGATCCAAATGGAATCCAGCTGGAATATAGACAAGTCTTTTTAACACACCTGTAGTGGTTTGACTAGGAGGCTTAGCCTCTATAGATTCATGTTTTAATTATGCTTGACCTTGGGGGTGGCACTATTAGGAGGTGTGGCATTGTTGAAAGAAGTGTGTCACTGTGGGGCTGTGAGACCTTCCTTCTAGTTGTCTGGAAGAGGGTTTTTTTCCTGGTTTCCTTCAGAAAAAGATATAGAACTCTCATTCCTCCAGTGCCATGCCTGCCTGGATGCTGCCATGTTTTTTTTGTCTTAATGATAATGGACTGAACCTCTCAACTTGTAAGCCAGACCTAATTAAATGCTGTCATATAAGGGTTGTCTTGTCTTGGTCATTGTTTCTCTACATAACACTGGAAACCCTAAGACAAAACCCAAACAATGATGCCTAATTAAGGGTCAGACAAACTAATGAATCAAAGAAAGACTTGACATAATGAGTCAGAGAGAAATAATACACCCAATTCTCCTAAGAACATACAGGAAAGAGAGGCTACTTAAAGAACAAGGAAGGAGGGAAAGTTCGGTTGACTCCAGAGTCAGTTCAGAGAGTTCAGTTGATCTCAGTTCAGTTTAAGAGTACTTCAGTTAAGTTCAGTTGAGCTCAGTCCAAAGCAGAACAGTTGAGTTCAAAGCAGTTCAATTTGTGGAATTCAGTCAGTCTTTTTAACACAGAGCAATTAAATCAGAAGCCAGGTGATGCCAGTTTGAATCAGTCAGCTTAGAGTGTAGTTTGTACCAGAATAGCTGAGTTGAATGAGCCAGCCAGCGTTCAGAAAGAGCTGGAAAGTATTAATTTATTTAGCAGTAAGTCTCAGAAGCTGAAACATTCTAGGTTTAGATTAACAGACAAAGGCTGGAGTTGAAGCCTTCAAGGTCTAGGCATGTAGAAGATTAGATTGTATGGTGACTAGAAGCTTCTATGCCTAGGCCTAGGCCTAGGCCTAGGGATAGTTTAATAGAAACACTCTGGACTCAGTTTAAGCCATGTTTTTGTAAAGCTTGTGTATGGCTCTCATCACTTCATCTGAGGAAAGAACAGTTACAGTTAAATTTACAATTAACTGTACTGTGAAGGAAAAAATAAAGCCCTTCTCCCTTAAAATTTATCTTGTCATGTACTGAGACACAGAAATGAGAAAGATAACTTACTTACCTTACTTCATCTAACATGTACGCAAAAGAAGGAAGTTTAGGACATAATAAATTATTTTAAAGGAGGAAGAGATTACCTTCATATAACTTGTTACAGTATAATTGTTATACTTAATATGTGTTATTATTAATAAAATGTTATTGTGCTTAATTTGTAAATTAATTTTTGTCATATTTGTGACTATATAAAACATAGTAGGTGAAGATTTGTGTATTATCTACAATTTCTAGTATTCAGTGGGAGTCTTAGAACAAAGTGCCCAGGATAAGGAGGAACTATTATAATGGTAATTTGGTTTTTCAACCTTTCAAATCATCATAAAAATAAATATGTAGTAAATACTCAGACATTTTTGAAATACATAAAATAATTCATTTGGACACAATTCATTAAATTGTTTACCAGAGAGTTCACGAAGTAGTTTAATGATGTGATCTGAAAAACCACTGTATAATGGCATGGCAGTAAAAAAACAAGTTTTGTAAAGTTCTCAATGAAAATATTGCCACTGTGATCAGCAATGTGTTTGCAATATTTTGTTTCATATCACAGTTAAATGATTTTGGTTTTTATTATTTATTTTTCTTTTAGGATAAGATAGGTTGGCAGATCTTTCACTTTCCTTTATAATCACCAAGAGACAAGAATTCTTGAAGGACCTGGTTGCACACACCCTTAATTGCACCATGTTAGAAGCAAAGGAAAGAGAATTTGGTGAATTAGAAACCAGCCAGGGCAACAAATGATATCCTTAATAGAAGCAGGGATTTTTTTCCTTTAAACATGTATTGTGACTACCAAATAAGTTTTACATAAAGTTAATAATAGTTTGTCCTTTTGGTTAAATTGTTCTGGATCTCCTTTTATATAGTTTATGTTTTTATGTAGTTTCATATGCTAAAACTGCCATTTTATATTATAGAAAAATAATCACTGAATTTTCAATTTTTCCAATTTTAAAGGGTTTAAAGTAATGCCATACATTAAGAATTTTTTTAATATGTTAAGGTAGTTTATGACTTGCGTGAATTCTTCCTCCTTGGCAATTAAAAAGATTTTTTTGTTTGTTTGTTTGTTTTAGAGTCTGTACTTACTCTGACGTCCCTGAATATTCCTGTGAGGTATATCATAGTCTCCCTTACTAATGTTTAATAAAATTATCATGACAAAAGTTCAATTTAGAAGTCAGCTAACCACTATTCACGGGGATTAATTATGGACTATTATTACCTTCTATTAGAAATAAAATTGTATTTGAACATACCCATATCTACTTTTTTGCACATTCTCTATTGCTAAAACAACTGAGACTTCTATTACATACAAAACAGTGATGATTAATTTTCAATTGTCCATTTGCTAGAACCAAGCACCACCTGAGTAGAAAGACTTTTTTTTCTCTCCTATAATTTATTTTAATTCACTTTACATACCTCCCCACCCTAGGGCATCTAATCCCAGCAGGTCTAAGCTTATCCTCTCCCACTGAGACACAATCAGGCAGTCCAGATTGGGGAAAAGGAATCAATGGCAGAAAACAGAGACCTAGACAGCATCTGCTCCAATTGTTAGGGTAGCCATGTGGAGAACATGCTGCACATCTGCTTCCACAAGACTCCCCAAGCTCCATCTAATATTTCCTGTGGGTCTCTACATATGTTGCCATCTGTTGTTGGATAAGGTGTTCAAGTTCTATACCAAAGAGATAGGGGGAGAAAGGTCAGCATTGTCTTGCCCCTGATTTTCATGAAATTGGTTTAATTTTATCTCTATTTAGTTTGATGCTGACTATTGGCTTTCTGTATACTGCTTTGAATATGTTTAGGTATATGCCATATATCCATGCTTTCTCTTATACCTTTAACATGAAGGAGTGTTGGATTTATCAAAGGACTTTTCAGTATCTAATAAGATGTGATTTTTTTTCTTTCAGTTGTTTTGTATGGTAGATTACATTGATAGATTTTCATATATTGAATGATCCCTGCATCACTGGGAGCCTTAATTAAGATTGTCTATATTGTTTGCCTTTTGAGCATATCTAGGAAGGGCCTTCTGAATTGTAAGGAAGAAAGGCCCATTCTGAAGGGGACAACATTATTCCCTAGACTGGGCCCTGAATGCTATAAGTCTGAAGAAAGCTAACTGAGCATAGCAAGCAATAAGCATTATGTCAATATTTTTATTCTTGACTCTCTGCCTTAAATTAATGTCTATGTGACAATTAAATGTCTATGTGACAGAGGCAAGTTTCAATCAATCCCAGCTCACAGATCTTCAAGGAGTTGCTTATAACTTCTATGTCACTTTGATTGATTATCTCATAGTACTGTGATTGTTTCCTTATCCCACTACTGGTTCCTTTCAAATATTCTGGTGTTTTTTTTTTAAATTCACCTTTTATAAAGGAACTATCAAAATTATGGATTTTCTATAAGGAATTCTTAAAATATGCTCCGTAGCATTTATATTAGCTCTACTAATTCATTTTTCTCTTTTTATTATTAATTTTAGACTGTTTCTCACTGTCTAGCTACATTTGAGTTCACAGCATAGCATAACCTGACATCAAACTAATAGTACTTCTATTGCCTCAGCCTCCTTGGTGCTACCATTGTTAGTATGAGTCACTATACCTGGCTTTCCTTTCCTTTATTTTCTATAATATATAACTATTCACTTATTTTTATTTTTACCTGGTTACTACATGATAGAATTTATTTTAACAGTTAAATTTTCAATTCAAATGAGGTAAAATGTCTAATTCTTCTAGGATCTCTCTCTATTATACATATTGCATAAACTCAGGATATGGGTCAAAATATCAGAAAGCAAAGATGCATACTTTCTTCACCCTTGTAAAAAATACAATTATTCCTTTAAGAACACTACATAGACCAGGTCAGTGATTCACTAATTTACTACACTTGGAATTTTATATTTGCCTGAATGCTAAATAACTATCATCTATATGTTCTTTGACTGATGAATTTGACTTACATTATTTGTAATAAAACAAAGTTTAAGAGTCCTTTATTTAGTCTCTAGATACTAGTCATTTTCCACATACATGACTTATAAATATTTTCTCTTGGTTAAAATTTTGATAATGTCTAGTTATTTATTTCTTATTTCATATTGTTTTGTTTTAATACAATATCTCACTTTGTATCACTAATTAGCCTAGAAACTATAATACTCTAGCTTTTCTCTTTCTAGCTCTGAGATTACAGACATGAGTTACTATACCCAACGCAACAGTTCATGTTATAGACTCTGCTTTCTTTGTAGCTTTAAGAACATTTTTCAGTCCTGGGTTTCAAAGACTTTCTGTTGATTTTTTCCTGGCAGTTTTATATACTTAAATATTGTATTTATGATGTATTTAGCACTATTTTATCTATATGAAACATCTATCTTTGAATATTTTTGGTTGTTCATTGTCCCAGCATGTTCTGTTACATTCATATTATCCATTCTATTTTTAGTAACTCTAAATGGTGTTGTGCATTTTATGTCAGTATTGATGTGTTCAACATAAGCAAGAAACCTGGTTTTATGTTTGTTTATACCTTGTATCCTGTGATCAGCTAGTTATTCATTCATTTCAAGTAGGTTTTTTTTTTATATTCTTTAAGAATCCCCACATAATCATGGTATTTGAAAATGTTTTGTTTCTTTTGGATTTTCTATAGTATCTTTCCTTTTCTCTTATATTTATATTTAAAGTTATTTTTTAGTGAGATGGAAGGTATCACTCTGTAACCCTAGTATTATGAAAACATTTATCAATTGTGACATTTTTAAATCAATAATGCTTAGTAATTTGTCCTTTAACCTTTGTGATGTATTGACTTAATTTTAGATGAAACAGACTTGTATTCCTGGAATAAATACCTATACTAATGGTTAAGTCATCCACTTTTTGTTTTGTTTTGTTTTGGGTTGGTTTTTTTTTTTTTTTTTTTTTTTTTTTTTTTTTTTTTTTTTGGTTTTTCGAGACAGGGTTTCTCTGTGTAGTCCTGGCTGTCCTGGAACTCACTCTGTAGACCAGGCTGGACTCGAACTCAGAAATCCGCCTGCCTCTGCCTCCCAAGTGCTGGGATTACAGATGTACACCACCATGCCTGGCAAGTCATCCACTTTTTATGATTAAATTATGTTTCCTGTTAGGTTGAATGGCATTTTCCATTGTGTGTTCATTAGGGATATTTGTAGCATCATGTTGACACATAAAATTAAGCATCAAATTTATGTCTTTTTTAAATGGTCTATTAAAAGAAAACAAACTTCTTTCCTCAAAGGAATACAAATCTGAATTGTGCAGTTTTTGAAGATCAATGCAATCATCAGGTGAGGTACCAAACACTTTTGTGAATTATTTCATTCCATGTACATAGGACTTTATTATGTTTATTTGTTGAGTATACTCTAACACAAAATTGTTTTCTGTTTTAACCACTTATATTTTGAGATTATTCTATGACATAAAGTATAAAAGAGATTCATGAATGCTCTATTACCATCATGCTGTTTTGTAGATCCATCAACCTACATGTACTAGCATTCTTTTGTCTCTTTATAAACACATAATGTGTTAACTTTTCAATGATTCTTTTTTGTTCATGTCTCTGTGTTTTTGTTTTGTCAATGGTCTGGGAATTTGATAAATCCTATCATTTAAGCTACAAGTCAAGCTTTTTGGATGCTGATGATTTTCTACTTGAACAACATTGAAGTAACTTTGGTAGACAGTGCTGACTTTGCAGAACTAATATAGGTTATACTTAAAAATGAGAAAAATAAGACACAAGTTATTTTGTCTGTAAAATTTTTAGATATTTGAACTAAAAATCTAAACACAATAATTGACCTATTGATGTATTAATTTTACACATTGATATCATAGAATTAGTTGATTGTCCTTGGAAAGCGTCCATATAGCTCTCTGAGCTCTGGCAAAATGGAGGACTCCCTTTCTTAGCAGGGCTTCACTGTCTCCAATGATCTTATTTGGAGAATATCTCTAAGCCTAAATACCTGATCTTATATGGAGGATAACCCTACACTGAGCTTCCAGCATGCACTTCATGTTTCAGCACATAAGACCTGCTAAGCCCTTTATGCCATATGATAATTAGGTATTGTGTTATGACCAATCATCTCTTTCCTTAACCCCTAGGTGTCCTTATATACTCACCCCTGAAACAGTAGAGCTGTCTCACTGAAGCTGTCTCTCCAGAAGTGCTTCTATTATAGTCATGACCTTCCAAAACCTGCTTACTGCTTCTGCTGCCACTGTCTTCATGGCCAGGTGACCAATGACCTTTGAAGAAAGGGAGACCCATATATTGTGCACTAGTATAATTATAAGTACATTTGTTATTAAAATAAGATATAGTTTTATATCATAACTGGTATCTTAACTGCATGTAAATGTCTTTGGATATTTCTGATATCTGATATCATATGACCCTCAGGACAAATCCATGCTGCTGACTGTTATACACAAATATATTATGATTATTAATGAAGACGTGGAGTTAAGATAATTTTAGGACCTGAAAATCAAAAGAGACAGAACTGATTTTTTATTATGGTGCAACATTTTATATAGAGAAATCATGTTTATGGCATTTAAATTTTCTACTTAAAAGTTGCATTACTAACTTTGACTTCTAATCAATGTAACTCACTTTCAGAATGAACATTATATGCAACCTTTTTTCTAATAGAAAGAATGTTACTCTCCCACTCAAATTGTTTTTTATGCCAAACATTCTCCTGTTTTCACTACTCCATTTGCAGGACTGGAAAACAAACTGAAATATGAAGCAAAAGTGATCATGGTGACATAATATGTCTTTTTACACCAATAACAACCAAAATATAGAACTAAAATTTTTTACAAAGAAATAAATGGAACTACTAGATAGTTTGTGATGGAAGCGAACTAGAAACATTAATATGTATATGTATATATATATATATATATATATATATGTTCCTTTTCAGATGATCAAGAAAAATATTTCTGTAGAGTATGGAAACAAAAGAAGAAAACTAAAATTTTCTAGAAATATACATATATTCCAACTCATTTGGGAAGAATACGACATAATCTTCCTGAAAATTATATACATGAAAGCTAATTAAAATAACATTATGAATTATGTTTAATAACATCAGAAGTCTATATCATGCATCATTATACTTCCTAAATTATATTTATTGAATAATCAACATTTATACTTTATATATTATTTTGAATAGCTTGACAGGGGAGGTTTTTTTGAGTCTTTAGATGAAGAATTCTAAAGGTAAGAAAACTGTGGGGAACTTGCCAAATCAGATAGTTTTGGGATCTGATTGACTTTGGTGTATAATGTTCTTTTATTGATATTTTATTGTTGGTGGTGATTTAAATGCTAGCATGTTGTGGTGGTTTGAATATGATTGGCTCAGGAGTGGCAATATAAGTAGGTATGCCCTTGTTGGAGGAGGTCTTTCATTTTGAGAGTGAGCTTTGAGACACTCCTCCTTCTACCTGGCTTTGGATAAAGATGTAGAACTCTCAACTTTTTCTCTAGCACCTTAACTGCCTAGCTGCTGTCATGCTTCTTGCCATGGTGATACTTGATTTAACCTCTGAAACTGTAAGCCAGCCCCAATTAAATATTTTCCTTTGTAAGAGTTGCCTTGGTCATGGTGTTTCTTCAAGCAATGGAAATCTTAAATAAGAAAGATATAAATTTAATCTTTTAAAAAGAATAAATTGGCAATATAATATTCAAATAGAAATAAATAAAGTATACATTATATCTGAAAGGGAAAATACTAGATACTCTTGTGTTGGTGTATAATATGTGTGTTTGTGTGGTATACCTATGCACATGTGTGTATGTGCATCCATGTAATGATTAGAGATTAAACATGAGTGTCTTCCTCAGTTACTTTCATCTTCACTTTTTGAGAAATGGTTTCTCACTGAAACTAGAGCTTTATTCTGAATATGGAGTTTGCAAGTTTGGCTACACTATATAAACAGCAACTTCTAGCTATTGACTTGTTCTGTCTCACCACTGGACTTATTACAGATATATACTACCATGCCTAGGTTTTATATGGTTGTGGCACATCCAAACTGAAATCCCCATACATGTAAGGAAAGAATTTTACTGACAAAACCATCTGCCCAGTACAAAATATATGAATATTATGTATTATAATTATAAAGATTTGATTAGATTTTTCTGATTCATATCTTGAATGTGTACTGATTCAAGCTCACTATATATATTTCCATCAGTTTGAATACTCACAGGATAGTTAAGAAAGTAAATGTTTGTATTGTAAATTTTTCTAGTATGAAAGGAAATTCAGCCCAATAAGAAAAAATAATGAATATGAGTGTATATACATCTGTATACCCATGGGAAAAACAATATTGAATATCCATTCTCAGTACTTTGTAATTAAATATGAATTGAAATATCTCCAAAGGAAACTTAAATATTTTCAATTTATTAGTCATTTTACGGAAATTTTATAACATTTGATATTAAATTAAGTGAATCAATACATATTTAACACAAACAACTCAGGAAAGGGACATTCACATAACTTTAATCGTATTAAAGAATTTGCTATCAGTATGAGTATTGCAAATATTAAGATATATATTAGTAGTAATGGCAAGCATAACAATGAGGATAATCAAAAGTATAAAAATACTATATCCTTTTTAAATGTTTATTTAACTTTTATATAATTTACTTGGGGAATTCATGCAAAACATCATTTCATGATCATAAGAAGTGAAATCATATGTGTATGTTCAATCTGATGCCATATTGTCTTTTGCCTTGGGATGAAAGCACTAGTGATTTATATATTTAGGAAACCTGGGGTAGGCTCTATGGAAGGCATTCAAATACATAAACTACATTTAATTTGGAAATGAGATGCATCTGAGTTCTTCGAGATATTATATCCAAATATAGACATAATGAAAGAAAATAAACACCTCTTTATTGCTCCCACTTTGTCATTTATCCTCTAATGAAATTGTGAAAGCTTTAAACATTTATTTAATGTAAAATCTATATTTCTGATATCAAGTAGAGTTTTGTTTTCTTTTTGTTAAGTTTGAAAATAATTAGAAATCTTCTAGTCTCCATTTTGGCAATAGGTTTGTCAGATAAAGAATCTGAAATGAGTCAAGTATAATGGTTTATGGGGATAAATGGCATATTTGATAAAAGTTCAAATTGCTATTATTTCAGAAAAACAGAAGAATGAAGTTAAAGGGACCTGGCTACATAGTATTACTGAACAGGGCATGGAAAGTAAATGTGCAGTATCAAAAGAAAATTGTATTCTCTAGAATCAAATGAGCTGGAAAGTAAATTATAAACACTGATAGAGTAATGAGAAAGTCATGTATAAGAATGTTTTCTCTAGTAACTTACTGCTGTTTGAATATTGCAAGTATTTAAGATATTGAAGTAACATTTTAACCTAGTATATGTCCCAAATGAATTACAATTAGTACAACATTAGAAAGGAACAGATTTTTGTGTCAATCTAGGTAGCACACCCTGTAGGTTCATGAGAGATGTCAGTACATTTTACTTTATATATGGAATGCTTATCTGCCATGTATAGAAATTATTAAACAAAACTATAATTATAGTTTCTTATCTTAAAGAGCTTAAATATATTCTTTAGGCATAATGAAAGCACATTATTTTAATGTGAGAAAAAACTATGAAGAAGAATGTGAGAAAACTCAAGTAACTACAATGGGATAAGATTAGTTTTAAATTGGAATTAGCCTCCTTTTTATGTCATTTTTCAATGATATTATCATTTAGTCTGTACTTATTCATACTAGGTTCTGGGCTTTGTTTCTGCCATGTATAGGTAATGGATTATTACCACTAATATACTACACACTACACACACACACACACACACACACACACACACACACATATATATATATATATATATAATATATATACACATATATATTCAAAATATAGAAACTTAAAGTTAAAATCCTTCTTTTGTATAAGAACTTTGAGTGACATCTATTGTTATCCTCACTGACTCTCTCCTAATATGTATTAGTTGAGCTTTTAAAAATAGAGAACCCATCCTTTGTTTTGACTATACAATATATGTTTAATTCATCATATATTTCACCACGATACCTTGTTAAAAAAGAAAATCATAAGCACGAATTTATTCTTCATACATAGAAAGATAGGAACCTAGGCAACATGTATTCACATTTATTGTTTTCAATATGTGAACAAAATGCAAATCAAAACAACCCTGAGATTCCACCTCACACCAGTCAGAATGGCTAAGATTAAAAACTCAAGAGACAACAGGTGCTGGTGAGGATGTGGAGAAATAGGAACACTCCTCCACTGTTGGTGGGACTGCAAGATGGTACAACCGCTCTGGAAATCAGTCTGGTAGTTCCTCAGAAAATTGGGCATGACACTTCCAGAGGACCCTGTCATACTACTCCTGGGAATATACCCAGAGAATTCCCCTGCATACAATAAAGACACATGCTCCACTATGTTCATAGCAGCCTTGTTTATAATAGCCAGAAGCTGGAAGGAGCCCAGATGTCCCTCAAAAGAAGAATGGATACAGAAAATGTGGTATATTTATACAATGGAATACTACTCAGCAATTAAAAATAACGAATTCATGCAATTTGTAGGCAAATGGTTGGATCTGGAAAATATCATCCTAAGTAGAGAACCCATCCTTATTAGAAGATTAGACATTTAAAATGGAACTACTTACAGAATTGTAATTGATAATAAAACTAAATATAAATTATGAAAAAGAACAAGGAACAATATAAGAATCATGTCATTACTTCTACAGCACACTTGGCCTTGGATGGTGGGAGAATTAAAGTTATATCCCTTGACAGAAATTATGCTTTTCTGTTGAGAGGTGGGTAAGTTGAAGTTTCATATTTCACAGAGCGAGAACTGAAAGATTCAATATTTTACCTACAGGTTCTCTCTCTCTCTCTCTCTCTCTCTCTCTCTCTCTCTCTCTCCCACAAATCTGCTCTGGTTTGATATTAAATAGTCTGAATCAAAACCATACAATTCTGTTCATGTGCATAGTACAGTCAACAGTTTTGCCCTGTCATGATAGGACAAAAAATGGAAAAGTGATATGAAATTACCTATTAATTCAATACACAGTGAAAGGCACACCAGAATCTACAAAGAGATATAAATATTTCCATTGATCCAATGATCAATGATTTTTTGCTGTGCATTTCAACCTAATACATTTGACATTAACAAGATTATAATTTAGCAAAAAATTTAAATACTATATATGTTTCACAAGAAATCTATAGAATATTAGAAATATAAAATGACCATTCTGGGTTGTGTTCACTTAAAATTACAAACTTCCAAATTTCTAGGATTTCCTATGACTTTTAAGTTTAGTAAGATCTTGGAGTTCCCTCTAGTTTGAAATTTCTTGGCAAAACAAGCAAAAAAATAGAAATTATAAGTAACTCAAATGAATTTGTAAAGAATTACACACACATAATATATATATGTATGTATGCATGTAACAATATATATATACAAATATATGAAAGAATTAACCATATAATGCAGTATTTACCTCTCTAGATATCACAAACCCAATGTTTTATAACAAGTCAGTTACAAATGTAATTTGAATGAATGAGGAAATGATTTTATAGAAGTAACACTGTAATCGTTCTAGGAGCATCAAGAAGTATGCAAAACTAAATCAACATGAAATTCTAAAGTTTTGCCAAGGAACCATCTATTGTGAGCAGATGCATGCTGTGAATTGAACCTACCTTTGTTGTATCCATAATTATGCAAGGGAATTCTAGGAGTTGCCACTGATTTTTGCTTCTTCTAGGGAAAAGCAAAGTTATCACATGAGTGTTTATAAGGATTGACAATTTTTCCTATTTCCATTAAAATATTAATATGCTTCAGTGCTATCAAAGATAGGTTCTCATTGAGATGAATTTTTTGTTCATTAAAACACATGTTTATGCCTTATGGAATGAAAATGCAGGTGGTAATATGGATCCAATCCTCATGTGAATTAGAACACAATCCTTATCATTCAATTCATGCAAACCTCACATTGATTATTCTTTAGCATGCTATTGGAAATTGTTCAAAAATAGAGGTTTTAATGTATATATTAACTGTATCATTATTTATGAAACAAGTGAAAAAATTGACTTGTCTCATATTAACATTATTAGCTTCTCTTAATTATGACTGACCAAACTCAAAATCATTTAAGCATAATTTAGCTAGAACTTCGAAGCTCTATCACTCAGTTTCATTTAATTGTTTTCTTGTAATTGATTTTTCAATCATGAGAATATTTCTTTTCCATTGCTTTCCAATGAGTGTGATAGGTAACAGCAGCAGAAACATGATCTCTACAGTGATAGTTTTAAGGAAATCTAAATATTCTTGTTTAAGAAAAGCAGTTTTAAAACATACAAAAATTATTTCCTACATACCTTAAGTGTTGGGCAATTTTCCCCTTATGATGAATTCAGTGACTAGCCATTTCAGAGTAAAGCAAATCTCAGGCAGTGATGTTATCAAGACTTTGTTTTGTTGAGTCCACATAATATTATTTCTATGTATGTCTTGGGCTGTTCATATAACACTGAACAACCAGTTGAGATCTCTTGCACAGGGAAGGTCACATCTACTGTACCCAGCTTTATTCAGTCACCTATAGTTTTTGTGTAGGGTTGAGGCCTCTCAACTTTTTTCCATCTAGTCTGGCATGCTCTTTGGTTTCACCCTTGGTTACCTCACATTTGGATGATAATGTTGTTGAGAATTTACAGGTCTAGGAGACAAAATATCACAGCCAACTCCCAGATAATCTTGTTTTCATAATATTTTTACCTCTCTTCGTCACAATTTTCTGAGCTTTAGGTGCTGGAGTGTTTTGTCAAGGTATTCATTGGGACTGGATTCATCAATTTTGCATTTTGATTAGTTGAGTTTTTCTGTAGTATATATACACAAAACCATGTGTGCTGAATGTTTATTTCTTGTTTGTTTTTTTTTAGGTAAATAGTTAATAGCACGATTCATTGTGTCTTTTTCAGACAACTATATTATTATACCCAACTCCTCCCTTCTGTATTTACCTCCTTCCTAATGAGCCACTTTTCCCATTCCAAGTCATGTTCATCCTGCCATCTTCCAACCTTCTGTATTTACACATCCCTCCCCTTAAGAACTCCTTTTTTGTCATATTACATGTACCCTGCCAGGCCCCTTTATATGGCACCCTAACCCTCCTATCCTGGCAATGGTTCCATTTTAATGTCCTGGATTTCATACTTACTGCAGGCTATGTATTCATTATCTGTTGGTCAATTATAGGACACTATACTAGTAGTATCCTTTTATACTGTTGTTATTCGTACAAAGAGATTTGGACATATAGAATTTCCTTGATAATTTTGAGTTTGTAGGGATAAAGTAGGTTGGGGAAAAGAAAAAATTCAGGGCAGAGTGGGTCTATGGGGTTGAAAATAGCTCAGGTGGAATGAAGTCATGTGGGCAGAAGGGACTGGGTTCATATACAGGATGTGCTTCCTGTTCCAAGTCTGGACTATATGGGTAGATAGGTCTGAGTTGAGAGGCTGTGCTTCGGCAGGTAGGGAGGGAGGATACTGGTCCATGCATAGATTTCTTCTGCAGTGAAAACAAGGATGGCTAGGTAAGGGTTATGCATTGGTTGGGAGACTCCAGGGTAAATCTGGTAGATTAAAGGAAAGGTATGAATCAAATTCTGGGGTACTCATTAGACTAGACTCTGAAGAAAAATGTGAGAAATCTGATTATGGACTTTGATAGTAGAGGTGAATAAAGGGTCCTGTGTGCGGATGCAGGTAGGACTGGTAATGGCTATGGCCTATAGTTTGGCTGCAGTGCAGGCAGAGGTGGTGGCAATAGACCAGACATGGTAGTCTGAGTGAGAGTGACCTTTATAGTCTCATATTTTGAAAGGTTCGTTCCCAAATGATTTAACAGTTTAGCAAGAATTGGGAAGTGTGGCCTTGTTGGAGGAGGTGTGCTGTTGAGGCAAGTTTTAAAAATGTCAAAACCCAAGCCATTCCCAATGGCTCTCTCCCTTGTGTTTTTGTATCAAATGTAAGCTCTTAGCTACTGCTTCAGCACCATGTCTGTATGGCCACATTCCATGTTTCCTGCCATGATAGTCATGGAGTAACTCTCTGGAACTGTGAGACCCAAACTGAATTACTATATTCAAGGTGTTTTGTCACATGAAAATAAAAGTAACTCACATACCTACCTGTTCATGGGTTGTGGAACCTAGCAGGAGCCTAGAGAATCACTAATACTGTGAAGACTCTAGTGGCCAGGAATGACAGGGGCACTGATTGGGAGATCTGAGCTAGATCTGGTGGGTTTCAGAAAAACTAGCATTGGGTCCAGGGGGTGCTCACCAGGCTAGATCCTGAAGGAAGATATGGGAAGTCAGAGTTTATTGAGGTATGGTGGAAACAGTACAAATGTCCTGGGTAGATTCAGGGGTTTGAGTAGCCTAGGAATTGGCTGAAGTGCAGGAGTTAGCTGTTAGGACTAGGGAAGAGACAAGATATAGAAGCCTGTTGGAGCCCTGAGGTTTGCTGCTGCCCAGGTTTCAGTGGCCATACTCTCGTACAGTACAATAGTAATAAATCATGAGCTAAAACTGACAGGTTCGCAGAAACACTGAGAAAAAGATAGGTAGGTAGATAGATAGATAGATAGATAGATAGATAGGAAGAAGGAAAGAGAGAGTGGGGAGAGAAGGAAAGAAAGGGCAGGAAGGAAGGAAAGAAGGGAGGGAGGGAAGGAAGGAAGGAAGGAAGGAAGGAAGGAAGGAAGGAAGGAAGGGAAGAAGGCAGGAAGGAAGGAAGAAAGGCAGGCAGGCATATGATCATTGAGGAATTCATTAGGATAGATCCTGAAGGATGGTGTAGGTAGTCTGGGTATGGACAGAAGTAGTGACGATGGTGTAAAGTGTCCTCTCAATGGATGCAGGTAGGTTAGGTTCCAGCAGAAGCCTAGAGGTTGGATAAAGCTCAGGAATAGGTTGGGAGTCTAGACTGAGACACTAGATGTACAGCCATGAAGAAGTCTAGAGGTCATATGCTTCAAGATGCAGGTATCCATATGAGGCCTGAGACCTGGATATGAGATATGGGCTAGATGTGACAGGTTTCAGAAAATCAAGTAGCTGGAGTTAGGGGGTGTGTAACTCATCAGGGTAGACCCTGGAAAGTATGTGGGAAGTCTGGATATGGATTAGGGTGTTAGAGGTGGTATAAAATGCCATTTGTGGGAGCACCTATGGGGCAAGTCCTGGCAGAAGCATAGAGCATGTTTGAGGTCCAAGTGAAGGTGGTGGGCCAGATTTAGAATGTGGGACCTCATTGGAGCCTAGTGATTAGAATCTACAAGGTGAAGGTGTTCAGACTAGTCCAGGGTGCTGACTGTGGGAACAAGATTAGGTCTGGTTGGTTTTACTAAAAGCAAGTATCAGGTAGTAGGTGACTTGCCAGGCTAGACCCTAAAGGAAGATATGGGAAGTCTGGGTAGGTAGTAGGGTGCTGAGATGGTGAAATGTGTCTGTGGTTGTAAGGATATGGCTAGTACTAGTAAAACCTTAGAGGTTGGCTGAGGGACCAAGGGAGCTGGAAGTAAAGATACAAAATGTGAGCTTCAGTGGAAACTTACAGGTTGGATACTTCCCGGGATAGGGGCCAGACTGCTGAGACACTGACTATAGGGCCTAGGCTAAATCTGGGAGATCGGATAAGACACAAAAAAAGATGTGTTAAAGAGATAGGCAGGGTTGTACCTCCTGCTGCAGCTGGACTTGGTAATGTGTAAGACAAATAATGAGGTAGATATACTCACTGAGTTCGAATGGGAAGTTTGGGTGTAGATTGGGGTGGTGGAATTGGTATAGAGTCATGTGGTTGGATACAGGTAGAGTTGGTAATAGCAAAAATCATGAGTTTGTCTGAGGCACAAGAGTAAGTTATAAGACACAGTATGTGGGAAACAGCTGAGGCATTGAGTTCTGATGCTGCAAAAAAAAATAGTGGGTCAGGCATAGCTCAGGCACTGGCTGTGAGACATGGGCTAAATCTTTAGGCTTGTGGGAAAACAAGTAATGAGGGATTGGGGTACTCACCAGCCTAGATCTAGAGGGTGTCAGCACAAATGATCTTGTGCATGGATGATAGTAGGGTAGTTCATAGCAGAAGTCAAGACTTTGAAACACAAGGGGATATACTGGTACTAAAACACACAGGGTGTTGGGCCCTGAAAATGCTTAGAATTAGGTTGTTGCAAGGCATGATTAGCCAGATTAAACTGGTGTGATGTTTTGAAATATTCTTGGCCCAGGAAATGGTACTGTTATGTGTAGCCTTGTTATAGTAGGTGTGTCATTTTGGGTGTGAGCTTAAAGACCCTCACCCTAGCTGCCTGGAAGCCAGCCTTCTCCTGTTTGCCTTAAGAACAAGATTTTTAACTCTCAGCTCCTCCTGAGACATGTCTGCCTTATTGCTGCTATGTTCCTGCCTAAATGATAATGGATTAAACCTTTGAACCGCAAGTTAGCCCTAATTATATGTTGTCCTTATAAGAGCTGCCTTGGTCATGGTCTGTGTAGCTGTAATGTTGAAGTTGCCTTGAAGACCCCAAGATTTATGAGAGTCAGAGTCATGGGATATCTGCTGAGGAAAGCTGCTAAGGAGTGGAACAAGCCCAGAGGATGTTGCAGTCAACAAAGATGAAAAGGGATTTGGAGATCTGAAGAGAACTTTGACATCAAACATGGAGATACAGAGCTTGGAGTTTTTCCAGCTGGTTTTCTGTTTTGCTTTGGGGATTATAGTTAAGTGATTGGATGAATCTCAGAAGAGACTGAACTTTGGATTTTTTTTGTCATTTTGGATAATGTACATTTTTTTTAATTTTTATTTTCTATATTCTATGTTTACATTCCAAAGGCTTTCCCCTTTCCCAGTTCCCACCCACCATACTTCCCATAGTTCCTCTCCCCCCCAACTATTCCCCAATCATTCCCCCTCCCCCCTCAGTTTCTTTACTAAACTGGATGCAATCTTTACAGGCCCAGGGTCCTCTCCTTTCTTCTTCTTGGGAATCATTTGACTTGCTATTTGTGTCTTGAGTATTTAGGGCTCTGGGCTCACTAATATCCACTTATCAGTGATTGCATTTCATGTGTATTCTTTTGTGATTGGGTTAACTCACTCAGGATGATATTTTCCAGGTCTAACCATTTACCTACAAATTGCATGAATTCATTATTTTTAATTGCTGAGTAGTACTCCATTGTATAAATATACCACATTTTCTGTATCCATTCCTCCTTTGAGGGATATTTGGGCTCCTTCCAATTTCTGGCTATTATAAACAAGGCTGCTATAAACATAGTGGAGCATGTGTCTTTATTGTATGCAGGGGAATCCTCTGGGTATATGCCCAGGAGTGGTATGCCAGGGTCCTCTGGAAGTGACATGCCCAATTTTCTGAGGAACCGCCAAACTGATTTCCAGAGCGGTTTTACCATTTTGCAACCCCACCAACAGTGGAGGAGTGTTCCTCTTTCTCCACATCCTCACCAGCACTTGTTGTCTCTTGAGTTTTTAATCTTAGCCATTCTGACTGGAGTGAGGTGGAATCTCAGGGTTGTTTTGATTTGCATTTCCCTGATGACTAATGATGTTGAACATCTTTTAAGGTGTTTCTCGGCCATCTGAATTTCTTCTGGTGAAAATTCTTTGTTTAGTTCTGTGCCCCATTTTTTGATAGGGTTATTTGGTTCTTTGCAGTCTAACTTCTTGAGTTCTTTGTATATATTGGATATTAGCCCTCTGTCGGATGTGGGGTTGGTGAAGATCTTTTCCCACTTTGTTGGTTGCAGTTTTGTCCTTCTGACAGTGTCCTTTGCTTTGCAGAAACTTTGTAATTTTATGAGGTCCCATTTGTCGATTCTTGATCTTAGTGTGTAAGCTATTGGTGTTCTGTTCAGGAACTTTTCCCCTGTGCCCAAGTCCTCCAGGGTCTTCCCAAGTTTCTTTTCTAATAGTTTCAGTGTGTCTGGTTTTATGTGGAGGTCCTTGATCCACTTGGAGTTGATCTTAGTGCAAAGAGATAAGAGTGGGTCAATTCGCATTCTTCTGCATGTTGACCTCCAGTTGAACCAGCACCATTTGTTGAAAAGGCTATCTTTATTCCACCTGATGGTTGTGGCTCCTTTATCAAAGATCAAGTGACCATAAGTCTGTGGGTTAATTTCTGGGTCTTCAATCCTATTCCATTGATCTACTTTCCTGTTGCTATACCAATACCATGCAGTTTTTAACACAATTGCTCTGTAGTACTGCTTAGACTATGGGGACTTTGAAAGTTGGACAAAAATTATTTGTTATTATGCTATGGCTAGATATAACCCCCTTAGACTCATGTGTTTGAATAAGCCTATGAGGACCAGGGAATGGAATGGAAGGGTTTGTATATGCTTTGCCCAGGGAGTGGCACTATTAGGTGTGGCCTTGTAGTAGGTGTGTCATTGTGGGTATGGGCTTTAAGACCCTTATCCTAGATGCCTGGAAGCTGGTCTTCTCTTGTTTGCTTTCTGAACTCTCAGCTCCTCCTGTGACATGCCTGCCTGTGGGCTGCCATATTCCTGCCTTGACGATAATAGACAGAAACTCTCAACTTGTAAGACTGCCCCAATTAAATGTTGCCCTTTAAAATAGTTGTATTGGTCATGGTTTCTTTATACAGAAGTAAAACCTTAGCCATGGGCAGTGGCTATTTGACCTAGAGTAGATCTGGGAGCTTGGAGAAAAATATTAGGGGTAGGGGTTGGGTACTAAAAAGGATATGCATTGGAGATGGACATGAAAAGTATTTATGTTGATTGGGCTGGTACATAGATGCAGGCAGGGTGGGTTCTGGTATCCCCTGAGCCATAGGAGGACATAGTAGGACTAAGCTGTGCCTCAGGATGCCATGTAGAAGATTAGAGGTACCCTGATCTATAGGGCTCCAGTGGCCAGACTAGGACAAGTTACTGATTTTGGATCTCTAGCTATAATTGGCAGTTTGTTGGGGGGAAAAAGGTGTCTGGAGGAACTCATCGCGATAGACCCTGGACAAGGATATGAGAAGTCTGAGTATAGAATAGGTTGGTGAAGGCTGTGCAAAGTGCCCTGCTGGTGGATGCAGGCAGGGTGTGTTCTGGCACAAGCTTTGAGATTGATTAAGGCTCAGGTGTAGGTGATATGACTAGGACAGGGTTAGGGCTATATGGCTCTTCAGAACATTAGACATTGGGTACTGAAAAGCTGTGTTGACAAAATAGGCTGGGGGATGAGACACTGGCTGTAGGATCCAGGCTAGATTTGGTAGGTGGCAGAACACTATATACTAGTGTTTGCATGTACTCACCAGGCTAGATCTTGGAAGAAGAGTTAGAAAGTCTGGATTTAGAGAGGTGTGATAGAAGTGATACAAGAGTCCTATGGGTGGATTCAGGAAAGGTGGGACCCACACAAGCCCATAGATTTAATGAGGCTCAGGAGGAGATGAAGAGAGTCAGTCTGGGCTTTGAGTGTGGGACCTTGCAAATGGAGAGAGACTTGTTGTTCCAAAGTGAAGGTGACTAAAATAGTCCAGGACCCAAATTCTAGGATAGTTCTGGTGGGTTCTAGTAAGACTAAGTTACTGGGGTGGGGCCAGATGGAGGGATAATTTAACAGGCTAAACCCTGGAGGAGTATGAAATTGCAGTATAGAGTGGGGTGGTACAAAAGCACAAAAGGTCCCATGAGTTGGTACAGGTTTGTGTATGGCAGTGAGTAGTAACAGAATAATAGAAGTAGAGAGTTCAGATGAGACAAAGGAGTTGCTGGTGGGACCAGGCTAAGGCACAGAATGTGGAACACTGCAGAAGCCTAGGACTTGGTTGCTCTAAAGTGCTGGTCTCCAGACTGGTCCAGAGACACTGGCTGTTGGACTAAGGTTAGCACTAGAGGGTTGGAGAAAACAATTACTAGATGGAAGGGGATTTACCAGGTTAGATGTGGAAATTCTAGTATGAATTCGGGTGTTGGAAGTAGTGCATACATGGGTAGATGCAATTAAGATATATACTGATTTAATCCTAGATGTTTGCTGACACATAGGAAGAGGTGATGACACCAGGCTTGGGTACTAGATGTAGGGACATGTGAAAAAACAAATATTGAAAAAGGGGTTCTCAACAGATGAGACTCTGAAGGAGGACTTGGGAAGTCTGGGTATGAATTGGAATGTTAGAAGAAACTCAAAGTGTCTGTGAGGTGAATGCTGGTAGAGTACATAGTGATAGAAACCTAATAGTTGGCCAAAGCACAGGAGGAGGTGGTGGAACTAAGCCTGGTATAGGATGTGGTGCCATGCACAGCCCAATGACATGATGAAGTAAGACACTAGTGGCCAAACTAGGTCAGGACTCAGGCACTGGTACTCAATCTAGATATGACTTGTGGAAAAGCAAAATATCAGGCGATTGGTTTTCTCCATAAGCTAGACATTCGAGGAGGATATAGGAAATCTGTATATGGATAGGTGTGGAGGAAGAAGTGCAAAGCAACTTCTGGGTGAATAAAGGAAGGGCAAGTATTGGTGAAAACCTAAAGGTTGCATGAGGTGCATTTGGTGTTGGTAGGACTATGAAAGGGCACAGAATTTGGGAATGTATAAACATAGAGGTCAGATGGTAGAAAATGCTGGTGGCCAGACTATGTTGTGTGACCAGTCTAAGTTATGTGGTTTATAGAAAAACAAGTATCTGGTGGTTGGGTATTTACCAGGTTTCATAGTTTGTATATGCTTGGCCCTATTTTGCCTTGTTGGAGTAGGTGTATCATTGTGTGCATGGGCTTAAGACCCTCACCCTAGCTGCCTGAAAGTCAGTATTCTCCTAGCAGCCTTCAGATGAAGATGTAGAACTCTCAGCCCATCCTGTACCATGCCTGCCTGGATACTGCCATACTCCACCTTGATGATAATGGAATGAACCTCTGAACCTGAAAGCTAGCCCCAACTAAATATTGTCCCTTTTAAGACTTGCTATGGTCATGGTATCTGTTCATAGCAGTAAAACACTAACTAAGACACCAGGCTAGATACTGGATGTAGATGTGGGAAGACTGGGTATATAATAATTGAGATTGAGCCACAGGGTCTTGTGAGTGAATGCAGGTAAGGCAGATACTGTTAGAAGTAGATGTTGGCTGAACTTCAAGAGATGGTTGTGCACTATGCAAGGCATGGTGTGTGGGACTGTGCAGAAGCCTAGAAGTGGCTGGTTGTTAGGTACAGATGGGCAAATAGACTATGGAATTGTTTGGGCTAGAAAAAACTGCATCTGTTGTTGGGTACTTACTCATCAGGCTAGACCCATGAGGAAAATATCAGAAGTCTCAATTTGGAATGGAATGTAGGAAGTGGTGAAAAGTTTCCTGTGGGTAAATGCAGGTAGCACTAGTCCTGTCTAAAGCCTAGAGGCTGACTGAGGTGTCAGAAGAGGTGCTGAGACTAGAGAAGGACAAAGGACACGGGACCCTACAGAAGCCAGAAGCCAAATACTGCAAGGTACTGGTGACCATAACATGCCAGAAATCTTGCTGTGAAACTTGAGTCTAATTTGATGCATTACAGAAAAGGTACCACATGGTATAGGGTTACATACCAGGTTAGACCATGTAGGAATAAGTTGGAAGGTTAGGTATAAAAGGAAGTGATGAAGGCAGCAGAAAAATGCCTATAGGTGGAAATACATAAGGTGAGAACTAGAAGCCTAGAGGTTGGTTGAGGTGCAGAAGAAAGTGTTGGGACTAGGCAGAGCATGGAGTGTTAGGTCTGCAAAAGCTTAGAAGTTGACTACTTCAAATTCTAGATGACAAGACTAAGTAGGGCTGCTGGCCATGAGAACCAGGCTAGAACTGGCCTGGTTTGGGGAAAAATGTATTGGGTGGAAGGGCAGAAGGCTAGGCTCTAGAAGGGCATGAAGGAGGTCTATGAATTAAGTAGGGTGATGTGGGTAGCCCAAAGTGTCCTTTGAGTGGATGGCATAAGGGTGGCTTCTGGAGGAAACATAGAAGCCGATTGAGTTCTATGTGAACCTACTGTGATTAGTCTATGACATCAAGTTCGAGCCTGTGTGAAAGACTAGAGTTTAGAACCTGCAAAAATGGTAGCAAAAATAGGTATGTACACTGACTGTAGGGCCAGGGATATATCTTGCTATTTGGGGAAAAACAAATAGTAGATATTCACAAGGCTAGTTTCTAGAGGATGACTTCTGAAGTGTGCATATGGACTGAGCATGAGCATGCTGTGAATAGAAACAGGTGGGAAAGAAAGTCCAGTGGAAGCTTAGAGATCATTTGCAGTGCAGAAGAAAGAAGAACATGTGGAGGTACTGGTTGTAGGTCCTAAGCTAGATTTCTAGGTGGCAGTAAAATAAGCATGTGGTGGTGCTGAATATTCATGGGTAGAGGAAGGAGAATGTGGGAATTCTGGGAATAATATAGGTGGGAGAAGTGGCACATAGGCTCCTATATATAGATCCTCATAGGCAGTTCCTAGTAGGAGCCTAGTTGTTGGCCAACGTGTCAGGGGAGGTATTGAAACTAGCCTGAGTACTTCATGTGGGATGGTGTTTATAGCTAGCGGTCAGTTGCTGCAAGGTACAAATGGTAGGAGTAGCCTTGCTCACTGCCTGCGTGGAATGTGGAAAAACAAGAATTGAATAGTGTTATACTCATAATACCCAGACCCTGTAGACTTTGGAAGTCTGGGTATGTAGTTTAATGATAAAGTTAGAGCAAAGCTTGTTGTGGGTGAAGGCAGGTAGGGCTCATCCTGGTACAAGTCTAAAGGTTGAAAGATGCACTGGAGTTGGTGGTGAGATCAGGACAGGGTACTATATGTGAACTCTGTAGATGCTTATAGTTTGGCAGCCATAATGTACAGAAGCTAGACTGGGCTGTGAGACCCAGGCAAGATCTGACATGCTAAAGAAAATAAAACAAGTGTCTGGGGTTATTATACTCACTAGGTTGCACCCTAGAAGTGTGGGTATGGAGTGGGGTGGTGACAAGGCAAAGGGTTCTATGGATGGGCACAGATAAGCAGTGTCCTCATGGTGGTCTAGGCTAAAGTTCTGGAGGATTTGTAGGACTAGGCCTGGAGAATTGAATATAGGACTGTGCAGAAACCTTGAAATTGGTTGCTGCAACATTTGTGTCACCAGAGTAGAATGCAGTACTGGCTGTGTGCCAGGGCAAGATATGGCTAATTGGTGGAAAACAACCATGAGCATATGGTACTCATGAGACTAGGTCATGGAGAAAGATGTAGAAAATCTAGGTATAGAGTAGTGTGAAGGAAGTATTGCAAAATTTCCTGTGGTTGGATGCAGTCGGGCTGGCCTTGTTGTAATACTGGAAATCTGGATGTGGAACACTGCAGAAACCTAGAGGTTGGCTATTACATAGCTCAGGTGCTCATAAGACGATGGAGCACTGACTGTATGTCCTGAGCTAGATCTAGCAGTTTGTTGGAAAATGGGCATCTTTTGTTGGGTGATACTCACCAGGCAAAATGTGAAAGAAGATAAGGTAAGCGATGCCATATTAGGTATGGCACTGACTGTGTAACAGGCACTGGATTTGTAGGGTTTCAGAAAAAAATAGTGTGCTCAGTAGTCTAGGCCATAGAAGAGAATGAAAGAAAGCTGGGTACGGAGTAGCTTCTGAAGCCTAGAGATTGTCTGCTGTGGGTGGCCAAATGAGACTGAGTTGATGGCTTTGGGACCCAAGTCTGGTTTGATAGCTTGTGGTCATATAGAACAAAACAGGTAAGGCATGGTACTTATTAGACTAGACCCTGGAGGAGAATGTGGAAAATCTTGGTCTGGATTGGAGTGGTAGTAGCTGTGAAAAAGGTCCTGTACATGGATAAAGTTTGAGAGGGTTCTGGCAGAAGCAGAGAGATTTAATGAGCTCCAGGAGGTTATAGGAATAGCTTGGGCCACATAGGAGTCTAGAAGTTAGCTGCTACAAGTCAAATATGGTCAGAGTAGTCCAAACCACTGACTGTGTTACCTGGCTGTATTTGGTGGTTTGAAGGAAAAAAATATTGGTGGTGAGGGTACTAAACAGTGAAGATGTTAGGGGAGGATGTAGGAAATCTGTGTAAGGGAAAGGAAGAACGACGTGATTCAAAGGGTCCTATGAGTGGATGTGAGTAGGCTGGGTACTTTCGGAAGCATAGAATATGGTTGAGGTACAAAGGGAGATAGTGGAACAAGGCCTAGGTATAGGCTGTGGAATTTGGTAAAAGTTCAGTGATGACTGTTGTAAGGTGTGTATGGCCTGACTAGGCCAGAATACTGACTGTAGGATGCAAGCTAGATTTGATGGTGCTGGGAAAAATAAGTACTAAGAGTGGGAATACTCAACAGATTAGGCATTGTAATGGTAGCGTGGTCTGTGTATGAAGAAGAATCAGCACAAAAGGGTCTCACTTATAGAAGCAGCTTTTGTGGATACTGATAGGCTAGAAGTTGACTGATATGCAAGATGTGTTGGAAGTAGTACAGGGCACTGGGTTTTGGAACCTTTGGAATCCTAGAGGTCTACTGCTGCAAAGTGACCAGAGTGACCAGAATAGGCCATAATACTGGCTGTAGGACCCAAGCTAGATCTGGTGGTTTGCAGAAAAATAACTTAGTATCCACTGGTAAAAATACTTAGGAAGCTAGCACTTAGCAGATATGGGAAGCCTTTGTATGGACAGGTGGTGGAGGCTGTGCAAACGATCTTGTGTGTATATGTACATAGCACAGGTATTAGTGAAATCTGTACAAGAGGAATGGTGGGACTAGGCAGGGGCAAAGGATATGTTAATCTGTTAAAACCTAGAGGTTGGATGCTTCAAGGATCTAGTGACCAGATTAAACAGAACAATTGTTGGTCCAAGGTTTGATCTTTCAGGTTTCAGAAAAACAAGCTTCTGGTGGTGGGGTTACTCACCAAGTTACACCCTAGATGGGGATTTTGGAAGTCTTGGTATGGAGTGATTTGGTAGATCCAGTGCTAAACAAACTGTGGGTAGATGCAACAAAGGTACAACCTGTTGAAAACCTAGACATTTACTGAGCAGGAGGAGGTAGTCTGACTAGGGCTGAGCATGGTATTTGGGAAGCTGTGGAAAACCTAGAAGCTGACTGCTACAAGATATAGGTGGCTATATTTGGCCTGGAAACTGGCTGTGAAACCAAGAATAGAATTGAAAGATTGCATAAAAACAAGTATCCTATGGTGTTTTACTTAACAGATTAGACCCTAGAAGAGGATGTCATGAGTCTGGTAAAGAGTGGGGTGGTAGAAGCAGCGCAAGGGTCCTGCAGATGGGCTCAGGTAGGTCAAGTACTGGTAGAGAAGTCCTAAGTTCCATTGAAGTGCAGTAGCTGATGATGGAACTAGACCATTACACAGGATTGGGGATCTGGGCTAGATCTGATAAATTTCAGAAAATCAGGTACATGATAGTGATCAGTACTCACTAGGTTAAACCCTAGAGGAGGAAATCAGGAGTCTTGGTATGGAGCTGAGTGGTAGAACTTCCAGAAAGGGTTCTGTGCTACCTGCAGTTATTGCCATCCTGTCTGTCATTACATTGTTAATTATTTAAAATATAATCTGCTTCCATTTCTTCCTTTCTACTTCTCCCCTATAACCATCCCATTAGTCCCATTTCACAAGGCTTCATTTTCTTTAACAATTATTATTATTACTACTAGTCGTAGTAATAGTAGTTGTTGTTGTTATTTGTCATTGTTGTTGTCATTGTCATCATCATAGTATATACATATAAATGGAAAATACATATAAATAAGTAAACATAACCCTTTAAGTCCATTCAATGTCTGCATGTATATGTTTCTAACCCTGACCACTTGGATAACCAATCATTTCATCTTTTAAGAACCTGTTCACTAATAATTTTACTGCAAGATCTCTATCACCCAAGACAATGAAACATTATGAACAAACTTGTACCATGGGTCTATTTTTATTATGTAAAAATATCCTTGAAGTCAAAAGCTGTGTTATTACTCAAGTATTTTCTGTCTACTAACATGATAAGACCATAATAAAAGATTTTATGTTTTGCTTAATGAATTGTTTGCCACATTAATTGCATTTGTGCAAAATTAGTTGCATAGTTGCAAAGTTTTACATTTGTTTCTATATTAATAAATGGCAGAGTTTCATAGAAAGATGGCTAATTCACGTTAATATTAAAAGATTTGACACAAATGGATTAATTGAGGCCAGAGATAAATGTATCTTTAGAGGGCATAACTATATTCAACACCATTTTTTACAGAGTTACTAAGTGATAATAATAATAGAACAAATGTCTGTGTAGTTGAGTTTCGGTGTCCAAGGCCCACAAATTGCAAATCCAGTATGCCATACACATTTGTCCTTTACCCAATGTGACTGGTGGGAAACTGTTCTGAACTTTTCTTTAGTTTCTTATCTTAGTCTTAAAACTCAAGAATCATTAAGGGTTATTGAGATTTATAACTGTTTAGCACTGAAATGTAAATGAACTTAGGCAATTGAAATATATCACATATAAATCAGTGAGATTGATAAAACTAATCTTTATTATATGTATAATATCTCACAGCCTACTCCATTTGCTTCTGAAAGCTATGAATAAGTGTCATAAGTGTCCTCTATGAAATCCATGGCTCTTTGAAATCATAGAGTAGCAGAGGCCCATTTTAAGCTTATGATGTTTACCTAGAAAAGCTCACATGCTACAAAATAAACACATCTTCTTTGTGCCAAAAATATACTATTCTCATGTGTGTAAGTATCATGACACAATTTGATTTAGCATTCAAAGAACTATACAGAAAAAATTAAGTCAGTTCGTTTATTACTCAAACAGGTTTTTATTTATTTTCCCATTTTACTGACGTTAGGGCTCAAACCAAAGACATCATACATACTGAGCAAGCATTCAATTGAAGAATCTTTACACATTCATTCATTTCTTACTTGATTGGAGACTAGGAAACAATATCACATCACAGTCTATTATCTTCCTATGAAATATAAAATGCCATCAGTTGCAAGAATTTATAGATACATATAGATATGGAACAGAAGTTCAATAGAGAAGCCGTATGTGATTTATCTATACAGGAATATGTACATAACTATTTCTTGAATTACCCTGGTATTATTATTGGCTTGATAAAACATAATAAAAATTAAATGTTGATTAAACCACTGTAGTTTTGATCATCTATACTTATGTTTGTGCAAATATGCATAAGTATTGTGGCTAATTTTGTTGTGTACTAAGAACATAGTGGGCAAGTTCACCTTATATGTAGTATTAGAAATTTCTTGCTCTTTGGTGTTGTTTTACAGCATCCAAGACACAATCATATTTATCCTGTTATTGGAAAGTTATCGAATAGTTATACTTAGTAATGTAGTAGTTTTTCGAGATAGGATTGTATTAAACTTAGGATAGTCTGAAGCTTGCCACAATCTCCTTACCTTAGCTTCTCAAGTGCCAGAATTACAGGTGTGTACTTCCAAGCCAAGTTTTCTCAAACAATGCTTAAACCACGGTCAGTTATAGTCTATTACATGTAATATGAAGCTAATTTTACAAGAAATCAGCATGGTAAAAGAATACAAAGGAACAATGCATGAAGAACTGAAGTAGATGGATATTGATGTGGAAAGAAGATTCAAGGCAAGGAATGAGGCAGTGGAAGGAAACTCTGAGTGAACAAGATAGGAAATGATCAAAGGCAATTAGTACTTATAAGCATTTTCTCTGTTAGCAAATATTTTCTGTTATTCACAAAGAAATCTCCCATGAATCTATTTACTTTTGACTCTTCAGAGAAAGGAGGAAAACAGCTACAGAAAATATTAAAATTGGCACCTCCTTCAAAGTCAGTATGAAATATGTACACTCTGCAAAATAATTTCTTTTGCAGGATAAGTTGTGTCATATTATTTCATTTCATTTCTCTACTACTTATTAAAACAAAAAATAACATTCAAGGGTCAATTTAGAAGGTTATGCTTCAAAAATCACTCAGTATGCTATGTCAATCACTTATGATATTCAATTTTCTTTCATTTTCTTGCCTAAATTTGGAATTGCACTTTGAAATCATCTTTACATATTTTCTTAACTTATTTTTGCTAAGGAACTCACATAGCCAACTTTTTCTAATTAGCCTTCAAGGAATTCTTCTTAAAGTCTTACTTTCCAGATTGTAGACATAAGCTCAAATTGTAATGAATGACACAAGTTTCTTTTAAGCTTTTGATGACAAATGGGACAATACACTGTTTTCTCCTCATTGTTTAATTTGATGACAAGTGGGGCAATACACTGTTTTGTGCAAGTATCCTTTTTACAAAGACAAAAGGAAGATTAAAAATGAGTAAACTCTTTTGTGAATGAAGGTTGTAAAACACAAGCAGAAAATATTGAATGTGTGGCTGGAGAGGTGACTCAGTGATTCGGAATGTTTGTTCCTATTAAAGAGGATGTAGATTCAATCCCAGCACCCATGTGGTGGCTCACAATTGTCTGTAACATTATTTCCAAGGGATCTGATTCCCTTTTGTTTTTCATCCCTGTGAGCATCAGGCACACATATGTTGTACCAACACATACACAGGTGAAATATCCATACACATAAACTTAAATTTGAAATATAAACATACTATATTTATATAACAAGGTTTTGTGTACCCCGAGCAGTCAAAAACACATATACTTATTCATGTATAATTGTGTGATACATTAGAATATACACTATTAATGATGTAACAATATTTATTAAGAAAAAATGTGATAAGAAAATAACTTGAAAATGCACTGCTGGTCCCTGGCCCTCATAGGCTTGTTCAAACATGAGTCTATGGGGCCATACTTGAATGTAGCATAATGCAAAATACATTTAGTCCAACTTCAAAAGTCCCTGTAGACTATAGCAGTGTCAACAGTGTTGAAAGTCCAAAGTTCAAGGTCTCTTTTGAGATTCATCCAATCACTTAACTGTAATCCCCCAAGCAAGACAGGAAACCAGCTGGGAAAAGTCCAAACTCTACATCTCCATGTCTGATGGCAAAGCAGTCTTCAGATATCCAACTCCTTTTTCATTCTTCACTGCCTAAGTTGGCTGTCCTCAATCTTGCTCCATAGACTGACTATGAATTCAGAGATCTGCATGTCTGTCTCCTAAGCACTGGGATTAAAGGTGTGGTCCACCAAGCCTGGATTTAAGTTTTTCTTCACCTAGAATTTGCTCTGTTCTAGGCTGGCCTTGAACTCAGAGATCTGCTTATCTTTGCCTCATGGGATTAAAGGCTTGTACTACAAAGCCTGGACCTAAATTTAGCTGGGTGGAATCTTGCCCCCCAGGTCACAACTCCCTTAATTCAATTTAATATCCTTGAATTCAGCTCCATTTCACTTCCTGGAGTCCCTTTAATACTCACACTATATATTTTGTACTTTTCCTTTCTCATCTTACTATGTTTGTTCAAAATTCTCTTCATCAGACTTAACCAGAAAACAAAGTCTTTGTTGGGCTTTTTTGAGACTCCTTTGCAAATGCAATTAATATAAATCTCTTTACCATAGCCCTAGGCAGTCTCTTCAGACAATGGCAAAAAACAGCCATGTTCTTCAGGAAAACATCACAAAACAGTCTCTCAGCCACATATTAAAGTTCTTCTCCACTGAAACCTCTTGGGCCATCAGGCCTAAACAGTTCAAATGACTCTCAGCATCACTGTCTTCCATATTCCTACTAGGCTGGCCCATTAAGCCCCACTTAAAGCATTCCGTGGCTTTCCAAATCCAAAGTCCCCAAATCCACATTCTTCTGAACAAAAGCATGGTCAGGCCTATCACAGCAATACCCCAGTCCCTGGTACCAACTTCTATCTTAGTTAGGGTTTTACTGCTGTGAACAGACACCATGACCAATGCAAGGGTTTTTTTTGTTTGTTTGTTTGTTTTGTTTTGTTTTCTTTTGTTGGATATATTCTATATTTACATTTCATTTCCCTTTTTCTGGTTCCCCACACCCCAAAGGTCCCACATGCCCTTTTCCCTCCCCCTGCTCCCTCATCTGCCCCTTCCCACTTCCCTGTTCTGGTATTCCCCTACACTGAAGCTTTGATCCTTTCCAGCACCAGTGTCCACTCCTTTCTTCTTGTTGAACATCATTTGGTATGTGAATTGTGTCTTTTGTGTCCCAAGATTCTATGCTAATATCTACTTATCAGTGAGTGCATACCATGGGTATTCTTTTGAGACTGGGTTACCTCACTTAGTATGATGTTCTCCAGCTCCATCCATTTCTATAAGAATTTTGTGAATTCATTGTTTCTAATGGCCAAATAGTATTCCATTGTGTATATATACCACATTTTTTTGTATCCATTCCTCCGTTGAGGGACATCTGGATTCTTTCCAGCTTCTGGCTATTATAAATAAGGCTGCTATGAACATAGTGGAGCATGTTTCCTTATTTCATGCTGGGGAATCTTCTGGGTATATTCCCAGGAGTGATATGGCTGGGTCCTCCAGCAGTATCATGTCCAGTTTTCTGAGGAACCACCAGACTGATTTCCAGAGTGGTTGTACCAGCTTGCAGTCCCACCAGCAATGCAAGTTTTATAAAAGACAACATTTAATTGGGGTTGGCTTACAGGCTCAGAGGTTCAGTCCATTTTCATCAAGGCAGAAACATGGCAGCATTCAGGCACATATGGTACAGGAGGAGCTGAGAGTTCTACATCTTCATCTGAAGGCTGCTAGTAGAAGACTGACTTCCAGGCAACTAGGGTGAAGATCTTAAGCCCACACCCACTGTGACACACCTACTCCAACAAGGCCACTAATAGTGCCACTCCCTGAGAAAAGCATATACAAACCATAACAAGGAGTAAACTCTTTTGTAAATGAAGGCTGTAAAACACAAGCAGAAAATATTGAATTTGTGGCTGGAGAGGTGACTCAGTAATTTGGAATGTTTGTTCCTATTAAAGAGGATGTAGATTCAATCCCAGCACCCATGTGGTGGCTCACAATTGTCTGTAACATTATTTCCAAGGGATCTGATTCCCTTTTGTTTTTCATCCCTGTGAGCATCAGGCACACATATGTTGTACCAACACATACACAGGTGAAATATCCATACACATAAACTTAAATTTGAAATATAAACATACTATATTTATATAACAAATTTTTGTGTACCCCGAGCAGTCAAAAATACATATACTCATTCATGTATAATTGTGTGATACATTAGAATATACACTATTAATGATGTAACAATATTTATAAAGAAAAAATGTGATAACAAGAAAATAACTTGAAAATGCACTGCTTGTTATATCACAGCACAAGGGAGGAACTGAAGAATTTGGGTATCATTGGGGAACACTGACACCCTGGGAAACAGAAAGACCAGCAAAGATTGCAACAAGATTCAAGGATAGAAGTTTCCTTCAGGATCCCTTCAGGCCAAAGCTAAAGTTAGGCAAAAATCTATGATAGGTTGTTTAATACATATTCTTTTTCTTGAGTTTTCTCATTTGGTAGAGATTTTTTGTTTTGTTTTGTTTTGTTTTGTTTTGTTTTGTTTTGTTTTGTTTTGTTTTGTTTTGTTTTGTTTTTAGCCTATCCCTACCAATTTCCCCCTTGCTCCATCTTCCCAGTCCCCACCCTGCCGACCTCTCCCCAACCCCACATATCCACCCTTCCCTTCCCTTCAGAAAAGAACAGGCATTAGATCCCTCCCCTTGGCACTTGGAGAACCCCACAGAAGAGCAGGCAGAAGAAATCCAGGAGCCAGAGGGCTTAAAGATACCAGAAAAAAATATGTCCATAAATATTAAGCAAAGCTCATAGGAGCTTACAGAGATTTCAGCAACAATCAGGGATTGCATGTATTCTTCTATGTGTATATGCACTTGGTATTTTTGTGGAACTCCTAACAATGAGAATGGGAGGCTATCTCTGACTCTTTTGCCAGCCCTTGGTATCCTTTCAATACTATTTGGTTGCCTTACCCTGCCTTGATATAAGAGTTTGTTTGCAGTCTTATTTCATCTTCTTATGCCATTGATAAGTTTTTTATTTTATATAGACACTATCTTAATTTGGAAAATAACAGCATAAATTAAGATACCACTATTTAAATTGTGTAACAGGATCAATAAAATTGATATTTTTATCAATAAAAATACATATTTTTATTTTCATTTGCAGTAGAGGCTCTCATGTTACACTTATATTTAATAAAGTATTTCTAAAAGTTATTGGTAGTGGGATCTGTTCTGGCTTAGTGTGCAGAGGTTTTGTGCACATTATTGCAACCACTGTGAATTTTTGATTTTTAGACAAGGTTTCTCTGTGTGGTCCTGGCTGTCCTGGAATTTGCTCTGTAGACCAAACTAGCCTTGAACTCCAAGACACTCATCTACCTCTGCCTCCTAAGCTCTAGGATTAAAGGCTTACACCACCTCTATCCAGCTGTGACTTTGTATCTGAAAATACCAGCTTGAAGATGGGATGAAAGGAGATGGGCACAAAGTCTTAAACCCTAACCTTGGAACTATTAGTAGTTTCTGTCTACTGGGAGAAGGAGGTGAAGTTCTTTTTTTTTTTTTCTAATTGTAGTCTCTGGTGAGTCAATCATGGTTCAGTGAGTGCCACGGACTGACTCAGTCGGAACACACTCCCGTGGGGAAATCAGGGTCTTTGGTATGCAGGAAGGTACAAGTCCGGCGAATGACAGACAGACACACACAAGATCTGAATGCGTCTGAATGCACTTTACTTTTCTGAGGCAGGAACTTTTATACAAGTTGGCATTACATTACTTGAAGAAAAATTGTATCCAGGGAAATGTATACAAAGAATGGTTACCATGAGTATCTGGCACAAGGAAATACAAAATCAATCAGGTATGAACGTTAGAGAATACACACAAAGTCATCGCGTCCCTCTGCAGTTAATGATAAGCTAGTAGTTCAAGAGTCCTTGGAAACCACTATGTTACAGGGCTAGGTATTGTTAGTGCAGTTTTAGTTTAAATCTTGCTTCCTATTTGTAAGAACCCCTCAGGTTTACTAGAAACTTTACCTAACTGATGGTTTCCATGTCAGAGTGCCAAAGACCAGCTAGCTACACAAATAATAGATATTGTTGGGAGGTTAATTCTTTAATGTATCTAGGTAATAACTGTACAGCTGATTAAAAGCAAAGCAATGGATCTCTAGAAAATAAATCATGGCCAGTACCATAGCTCAAAGAATGAACTCTGATGAACTATCACGCCTGGATGCTCGCACCTCCGGCTGGCAGGGACATCTTGTAAGTAAGGAAACAGGTTAGAAAAAGGGTCACACAGCTTGCCATGAGAAAATTCAGCTCAGCCCTATCTGCAGCCAAGGAGGCCCACAGCGGCATTCCTTGAACAGCCCCTGTAAATATCACACGGCCTCTGCCTGGATTGCAGCTTGGCTGCGTGAAACTACGGGATTCAAGAAATGTGTGTGATTAGTGAGAGATCATATATCCAAGAATATACAGGCAGCATAAATTTGTGTTGGGTTACAACAAACAAACAAAAAACAAAATGACAAAAAAATAGTATTATTTTGGGTAGGTAGGAAAGTAGGGTGGATATGGGAAGCAATGGCAGTGAAAGGAGTGCACATTGTAAGAATCCCTTAAAAACCAATGAAAATAAGTTGGGAGAGTCATTAGCAGTGATCCTAAACAAAATTGTCAAAGATATCTAATTCTAATGACATACAAGGATTTATTCCCTCATATTTATTCTTACTTTCTACATAGAAAAGATTTGTCCAGAGCAAAAGATATTCCTAAGGATATCCTAAAGATATTCCTGGTGAGCATGAGGATGGAAGGCACTGATTACAGGGGGCAGAAAAGTAAGAGTGATCAAGCTATTAATGACTTTGTAGAGCTGCAGCAGTTGTTCTGGAGTGTTGCCTTCAGATTAGAATACAGAAAATCAGCATTACACTGTTTTCCTTTGGTGTCTTTTGGTTTTCTTTTATCTGTGGCTGAATATAATTCCCAAGTATATAAGCAGTACTCTGAAGGGAATACTTGAATAAGACAGAATTGCATGTTGATGCTTCCTATTCACTTGAAAATATAGGGCAAAATTGTGGTCCCTTCACTTTCACTAAATAAAACCAATAAAGTAATACCAATCAGAATTAAGTGAGACAGGAAAATCTCCCATTAACTTTAGTAGAAAATCAACAAAAGCCAGAGATAATCACAAGACTTCCGAGATAGAAATGGCCCTATAGACATGCCAAAAAGACTTCATCCTGTAGGACAAAATTGCCCAAGACAACATAATTTCTCTCCATCTATATAAAACTTGTTTCCAAATGGAGTGATGTGAGCTGACGTGTTCCAGGATTACTTTGAACATTTGCTCAGAAAAAAAAAAAATGATGACAAATCAAAAACCCAAATTAACTCAAAGTGGCTAATCCTCAAATGAACTTTCTCTTGATCTAAATTAGTTGTCAGCCCTACTTATGACCTTAGTCATATGACAGTAGCGTTCTTCACTTTTGTTCATTATTTTTTTCTTTCATTCCAAGTACACTATTTTGGTTTTGGCAAAATAGTGGTGGTTTCTCTGAATTCCTCCTCTTTCCATCCTTGTCCCTTTATCTTGATAAGATCTTTTTCTTTAGAAATTGGCTTTTATTCTCTTGAGAGATATATGGTTCTGTTTTTTCCATTATACGGCACATATAAAGTGTTATGCCTAACTCATTTGTGACAGTTTATCCTTATTAGAGAGCTTATCTCAATATATCATTATTATACTGACTTATGTCTTATAGAGTTGTTGATTAGAATTAGGACATATTTTATGTATGTATGTATGTATGTATATATGTATGTATGTATGTATGTATGTATGTATGATCTGTTTGTAATTTGTAAGCCCTATCAGAATATTTAGCGATCATTAAATATTTGGTTTTTTTTCTTTTTCTTTTTTTTTTAATTTTCTATATTCTTTGTTTACATTCCAAATGATTTTCTCTTTCAGGGTTCCCCCTTACCCATAAGTCCCATAAGCCCTCCCCTCTGCCTGTTCTGCAATCAACCCCCTCCCACTTCTCTGTCCTGGTAGTCCCCTAGAATGCTGCTTCAAGCCTTTCCAAGACCAGGGACCTCTCCTTCCTTATTCTTGGGGATGATTTCATATGTGAATTGTATCTTAGGTATTCAGAGCTTCTAGGCGATATCCACGTATCAGTGACTGAATACAATGTGTGTTCTTTAGTGACTGGGTTAGCTCACTTAGGAAGATATTTTCCAGATCCAGCCATTTACATAAGAATTTCATGAATTCATTGTTTTTAATTACTGAGTAGTACTCCATTGTGTAAATATACTACATTTTCTGTATCCATTTCTCCATTGAGGGACATCTGGGTTCTTTCCAGCTTCTGGCTATTAAAAATAAGGCTGCTATGAACATAGTGGAGCATGTGTCCTTATTGCATGCTGGGGAATCCTCTGGGTTATATGCCCAGGAGTGGTATAGCAGGGTCCTCTGGAAGTGTCATGCCCAATTTTCTGAGGAACCACCAGACTGATTTCCAGAGTGGTTGTACCAACTTGCATTCCAACCAGCAGTGGAAGAGTGTTCCTCTTTCTCCACATCCTTGCCAACACCTGCTGTCTCCTGAGTTTTTAATCTTAGCCATTCTGAGTGGTGTGAGGTAAATCTCAGGTTTGTTTTGATTTGCATTCCCCTAATGACTAATGATGGTGAACATTTCTTGAGGTGCTTCTCAGCCTTTCGAAGTTCTTCAGGTGAAAATTCGTTGTTTAGCTCTGTGCTCCATTTTTTAATAGGGTTATTTGGCTCTCTGGAGTCTACCTTCTTGAATTCTTTGTATATATTGGATATTAGGCCTCTGTCAGATGTAGGGTTGGTGAAGATCTCTTCCCAATTTGTTGGTTGCCATTTTCTCCAATTGAGAGTGTCCTTAGCCTTACAAAATCTTTGTAATTTTATGAGGTTCCATTTGCTAATTCTTGATCTTAGAGCATAAGCTATTGGTGTTCTGTTCAGGAACATTTCCCCCGTGCCCATGTCCCCAAGTGTCTTCCCCAGTTTCTTTTCTATTAGTTTCAATGTGTCTGGTTTTATGTGGACATCTTGATCCACTTGGAATTGAGCTTCATACAAGGAGATAAGAATGAATCAATTCGAATTCTTCTGCATGATGACCTCCAGTTGAGCCAGCACCATTTGTTGAAAAGGTTATCTTTTTTCCACTGGATGGTTTCAGCTCCTTTGTCAAAGATCAAGTGACCATAGGTGTGTGGGTTCATTTCTGGATCTTCAATCCTATTCCATTGATCTACATGCCTGTCATAGTACCAATACCATGTAGTTTTTAACAAAATTGCTCTGTAGTACTGCTTAAGTTACAGGATACTGATTCCCCTGGAAATTCTTTTACTGTTGAGAATAGTTTTAGCTATCCTGGGTTTTTTGTTATTCCGGATGAATTTGAGAATTGCTCTTTCTAGGCCAGGTGTGGTGGCGCACACCTGTAATCCCAGCACTTGGGAAGCAGAGGCAGGCGGATTTCTGAGTTCGAGGCCAGCCTGGTCTACAGAGTGAGTTCCAGGACAGCCAGGACTACACAGAAAAACCCTGTTTCGAAAAGCCAAAAAAAAAAAAAGAAAGAAAGAAAGAAAGAAAGAAAGAAAGAAAGAAAGAAAAAGAGAATTGCTCTTTAACTCTATGAAGAACTCAGTAGGGATTTTGATGGGGATTGCATTGAATCAGTGTATTGCTTTTGGCAAGATCGCCACTTTTACTATATTAATCCTGTCAATCCACAAGCATGTGAGATTTTTCCATTTTCTGAGGACTTCTTTGATTTCCTTCTTCAGAGACCTGAAGTTCTTGTCATACAGGTCTTTCACTTGTTTTGCTAGAGTCATACCAAGATACTTTATATTGATTGTGGCTATTGTGAAGGGTGTCATTTCCCTAATTTCTTTCTCAGCCTGCTTATCCTTTGAGTACAGGAAGGCTACTGATTTGTTTGAGTTGATTTTATAAGCAGGCACTTTGCTGAAGTTGCTTTTCAGCTGTAGGAGTTCTCTGGTGGAGTTTTTGGTGTCACTTAACAATACTATCATATCATCTGCAAATAGTAATACTTTGACTTCTTCCTGTCCAATTTGTATCCCTTTGAGCTCCTTATGTTGTCAACTTGCTCTAGCTAAAACCCCAAGTACTATATTGAAAAGATTTGGAGAGAGGGGGCAGCCTTGTCTAGTCCCTGATTTTAGTGGGATTGCTTCAAATTTCTCTCCATTTATTTTGATGTTGGCTACCAGTTGCTGTATACAGCTTTTACTATGTTTAGGTATGAGCTTTGAATTCCTGTTCTTTCCAAGACTTTTAGCATGAAAGGATGCTAAACTTTGTCAAATGCTTTTTCAGCATCTAACGAAATGACCATGTGGTTTTTTTCTTTGAGTTTGTTTATGTCATAGATTGCATTGATAGATTTCCATATATAGAAACATCCCTGCATACCTGGGGTGAAGCCCACTTGATCATGGTGAATTATTGTTTTGATGTGTTCTTGGATTCGATTGGCAAGAATTTTGGTGAGTAGTTTTGCATAGATATTCATAAGGGATATTGGCCTGTAGTTCTCCTTCTTTGTTGGATCTTTGTGTGGTTTTGGTATCTGCATAATTGTGGCTTCCTAGGATGAGTTGTGTAGTGTTCCTTCTGTTTCTATTTTGTGGAATAAATTGAAGAGTATTGGTGTTAGATCATCTTTGAAGGTCTGATATAATTCTGTACTAAAACCACCTGGTCTTCTACTTTTTTTTGTTGGAAGACTTTCTATGACCCCCTTCTATTTCTTCAGGGGTTTTGGGACTGTTTAGATGATCTATTTGATGCTGATTTAATTTTGATATTTGGTATCTGTGTAGGAAATTGTCCATTTCCTCCAGATTTTCCAGTTGTGTTGCACATAGGCTTTTGTAGTAGGATATGATGATTCTTGAGTTTCCTCAGTTTCTGTTGTTATATCTCCCATTTCATTTCTAAATTTGTCAATTTGTATACTGTCTCTGTGCCATTTGGTTAGTCTGGCTAAGGATTTATCTATCTTTTTGATTTTCTCAAAGAACCAGCTCCTTGTTTTGTTTATTCTTTGTATGGTTCTGTTTCTATTTGATTGATTTCAGCCCTTAGTTTGATGGTTTCCTGTCTTCTACTCCTCCTGGGGGAATTAGCTTCTTTTTGTTCCAGGACTTTCAGGTGTGCAGTTAAGCTGCTAGTGTATGCTCTCTCCCATTTCTTTTTGTAGGCACTCAGGGCTAGGTGTTTTCCTCTTAGCACTGCTTTCATTGTGTCCCATAGATTTCGGTATGTTTTGCCTTCATTTTCATTAAATTCTAAAAAGTTTTTTTTTATTTCTTTCTTTATTTCTTCTTTGGCCAAGATATCATTGAGTAGAGTATTGTTCAGCTTCCATGTGTATGTGGGCTTTCTGTTGCTTTTGTTGCTATTGAAGACCACACTTACTCAATAGTGATCTGATAGGAGGCATGGGATTAGTTTGATCTTTTTATGAATCTTAAGGTCTGTGTTGTGACCAATTATATGGTCGAATTTAGAGAAGGTACCATGAGGTGCTGAGAAAAATTATATTCTTTTGCTTTAGGATGAAATTATATATATGTATATATATATATATATATATATATATATATATATATATATATAATTTCATATATATACATATATATATACATATATATATATATATATATATGTATATATATGTATATATGTATATATGTTAAATCCAATTGGTCCAAAGCTTCAATCAGTTTTACTGTGCCCCTGTTTAGTTTCTGTTTACCTGATCTGTCCATTGAGGAGAGTGGAGTGTTGAAGTCACCCACAATTATTGTGTTAGGTGCTTTGAGCTTTAATAAAGTTTCTTTTAAGAATGAGGATGCCCTTGCATTTGGAGCATAGATGTTCAGAATTGAGAGTTCTTCTTGGTGGATTTTCCCCTTGTCCAGTAGGAAGTGCCTTTCTGTGTCTCTTTTGATGACTTGAGGTTGAAAGTCAATTTTATCTGAAATTAGAATGGCTTCTCCAGCTTTTTTCCTAAGACCATTTGCTTATAAAATTGTTTTCCAGCCTTCTACTCTGAGATAGTGTTTGTCTTTGACACTGAGGTGTGTTTCCTGTATGCAACAAAATGTAGGGTCCTGCTTATGTATCCAGTCTGTTAGTCTATGCCTTTTTATTGTGGGAATTGAGTCAATTGATATTAAGAGATATTAAGGAATAGTGATTATTACTTCCAGTCATTTTTTCTGTTCTTTTTATATTTGAGTGGTTTACTTCTTTTGGGTTTGATGGAAGAAGGTTACTATCTTGCTTTTTCCAGGGTGTAGTTTCCCTCCTGGTATTGATGTTCTCCACTTAATATCCTTTGTAGGGCTGGGTTTGTGGAAAGATATTGTGTAAATTTAGTTTTATCATGGAATATCTTGTTTTTTCCATCTATTGTGCCCCAGAGTTTTGCTGGGTATAGTAGTCTTGGCTAGCAATTGTGTTCTCTTAGAGTCTGTATGAGATCTGCCCAGGATCTTCTATCCTTCATGGTCTCTGGTGAGAAGTCTAGTGTAATTCTGATAAGTCTTCCTTTATATGTTACTTGGCCTTTTTCTCTTACTGCCTTTAAAATTCTTTCTTTGTTTAGTACATTTGGGGTTTTTATTATTATGTGACAGGAGGTATTCTGTTCTGGTCCTGTCTAGAGTTCTGTAGGCTTCTTGTATATTCATAGGCAACTCTCTCTTTATGTTAGGGAAGGAAGTTTTCTTCCATAATTTTGTTGAAGATATCTGTTGGCCCTTTAAATTGTAAATCTTCATTCTCATCTATACCTATAATCCTTAGGTTTGGTCTTCTCATTGTGTCCATAGTGCTGAACTCTAAAATGATTTGAGATAGAACACAATTTTTTTATCTTTATCTTTCTTTTTTTATTGGATATATTCTTTATTTACATTTCAGATGATTTTCCCTTTCCTGGCTCCCCGTACCCCAAAGGTCCCATATGACCTTTTCCCTCCGCCTGTTCCCCCATCCTCTCCTTCCCACTTCCCTGTTTTGGTGTTCCCCTACACTGATGCATTGGCCTTTCAAGAACCAGGAGCCACTCCTTCCTTCTTCTCGGTCATCATGTGGTATGTGGATTGTGTCTTGGGTATTCCAAGATTCTAGGCTAATATCCACTTATCAGTGAGTGCATACCATTCTTTTGAGACTGGGTTACCTCGCTTAGTATGATGTTCTCCAGCTCCATCCATTTCTCTAAGAATTTCATGAATTCATTGTTTCTAAGTTAGAACCTTTTTCTATATTTTAGTGTTTACCGTTAAATTAGTCTTACGGCTTATGAATTTAAACTTTTATTTTTACTTTTTATAAGTATACCTGATGAATTAAGCTCTATACATAGCAAAGGTATTACAGTCAGCATGAAAGGTTGATAATGTTCATATTGATTCATGAGAATTGCCTTGAGTTTTCTGGGCTCCAATCCCCACAGGAAATTAGTAAATCCAATGAAGTCTCTGGAAGGAATGAAAGAGTACTTGGTATTACCTTAAATAGTACCCATGGTGAGTGTAACTAACTAATAGAAGCATTCTTTCACACAGAGCCTACAACTTTCTTCAGAACATTTTCTAAAATAAGCCATCAATTAAACAATACTATTAACAAGAGTCAAGCTTCAGGATAAACATTATTTGCTGTATTGCGAACATGTAAATATTTAAAAAGCTTGAAAATCATGACAATGATTAACCTGCAGAGATTAATAATTAGATAGATGGGGAGATTTAGGCACACAAGAAATAACTATAATTATAATGAGATAAGGCAGACCAAATACAGAATAGTTTCATTTATGTCAGTTAGGACATGTATTCTTAGCATTAAATATATATCCAAAGCTGGGCAGTGGTGGCACATGCCTGTAATCCCAGCACTCTGGGAGGCAGAGGCAGGCGGATTTCTGAGTTCGAGTCCAGCCTGGTCTACAGAGTGAGTTCCAGGATAGCGCAGGGCTATACAGA